>JANHMN010000013.1:68352946-68438756 GCA_030674055.1 Rhabdomys pumilio
AGATCCCATGTTGTGTTCCTGTGGCTCTCCCTACCTAGATAAGATTGGACTGACCCTGATGGGAGCAGATGTTCATGGAGATCCCATGTTGTGTTCCTGTGGCTCTCCCTACCTAGATAAGCTTGTATGGAGGCTGGACATATCCAGCAGTAGGTCTAGTTCAGCAGACAGAAGCAATAAGTCTCCAAGATGACAATTAATCCAGAAGAATAAAAGTTACATTGACAGTTTTCCCCTGTGTTTGAAGGATGTAGGGTCAGGATCAAAGTATCAAGGAGAGTTAAGTTTTGTCTGCGGCCTCTCAGCTTCTGTGCTCATCTTATCCTTTCATACCACCTTCCCTTGGCACAGGTTTGTATTCTACTCTTTTTTTAAACTTGGGTGTGTGCATATCCTCAGGTCAGAGGATAACTTGTGGGAATAGTGCTTTTTTTCTGTGTAGATTCCTGCATTCCAGCTCAGGTGCCTTTACCCACTGAACCATCTAACATTCTTTTAAAAGCACATACCATATTGTGACCCCATTTTTATTTATTGACCACTTTAATGACCTTATATATAAATACAATATAATTTCATTCTGAAGTACTCCAGTTTAGGACTTGTCTATACAAATCAGTATGTAGAGCAGTGGACGATGCCAGAAAATTTGGTCATGTTGATCAGACTGGAAGCCCCAGAACTTCATAGCACAGGACAGTAGGAGCCTCACCTGTTTCTGACCAGGCCCCTCTCACGTGACCATACTCCCTACATACGAACATGACCTATGGTCACATAGATCAGGACAGACTTCTCCATGCTAATAAGGTATCTAGAAGCCCTGAAGGTTTAGCCTATAAGCTTCCCTTCCTGCAAAAGGCATTTAGTCTCTGGTGATTTACTCTAGGAGATGATATACACCCATTTTCCACAATGAACAGTCAATAAACAGTTTGGAACAAAAGAATGTCTCTCTCATCAAGAGCCACCCAGGGGAGCATGGAGAAAGCCTTTATCTACAGAGCAACGTCATCTACTCTCATACCTACTGTTAAGCTAAGCCGGTGTTTTCCCATTCCTTCAGACCTGGTCTTGTCCTCAGCCAAAGGCCTCCTCCATTCCCAACTCCCCATGACCAAACATTATCTGGATGTCCAGGAGTTTAGGAACCCTACCCCAGCCTCTTCACAGATCCTCAGGACCCACCCAAGACTGCATTCTTTCACCACCCTGAGTAGTGCATGGTTGCTTCCAGCAAGCCCATCACCCAACAGGAGGCATAGGGTAAAAGCAGGCTAGAGTCTCCCATTTCTCCTACCCGAGCAGCATTCCCACACCCCAGCTGGAGCAGAAGCTGGAACCACATCAGTGGGCACACAATCCAGGCCATGGCTCTGCAGTTAAATACCCTATAAGAGAGTGCTGTAAAGAACTAGGCACACAATCCAGGCCATGGCTCTGCAGTTAAATATCCTATAAGAGAGTGCTGTAAAGAAGAACTACACTCATACAGTGACGGATCTGAAGCCCCACCCACTCTTCGGCCTGAGGTGTATAATAATTGAGGCCAACCTGGGTAACACAATGATATCTCATCTCATAAAAGAAGGAATTATGAGTATACAAGTTTCAAGAGCTGTGGTTTATTTGAAACAATTTAATTTATAAACTATACAACTGAAAAGTACCTGCATTTGAGATGGAAAAACCAAGGCCCTGCTTCTGCTTCTCATTATTAGCATTGTCTCCGTCCTCCCTCCTCTTCCTCCTCTTCTGCTTCTTTCAACTCTTCTTTCTCCTGTTCTTCCTCATCTTTTCTCTCCTCCATCTCCTTTCTCTCCTCATCTTCCTCTTTTGCTTCTCCCTCTATTCTCTCTCACCTTACAGAGTCTCATATAAATTTCTAAATTATTTTAGGGTTTTTAGAATTATTCATGTCCCAGTGTTTCTTCACAGAGAGGAGATATGATTCTGTCGACACATTCGTGTTTCTCTTTGTATCACCCTTACCTGGGTCTTGTTTAGGCAAGCCAAATGCTGAATAATCCTGGATCTAGATTCCTTGTCATTTCTTAAAGACACTGTCTCACATGAATATTTCATCTCTCAGATGCACACAGTGGTACACATTTGTAAGCCTCACATAGAGAAACAAAAGCAAGAAGATCTGAGTTCAAGAATAGCTTGGGCTACATAAGGAGACTTTAACTTAAAAAGAGAAAGAAAAGAAGGAAAGAAGAGAAAGAAAGGAGAGGGAGAGAAAGAGAAAGACAAAAAGAAAGAGAGAAAGGGGGTGTGTAGGACAGTGAAAGGCAGCCTGGTGTCTGGTCGAACACAGGCTGGCAACCCCGATGACACTGAGGGACAGAAGGCATTTTGCCACACTCCTGGGCACTAGGCTCCTAATAAAAGGCCACAGACCTCCATAGATTTGTGGCCATCAGTCAAGTAAGGGCAACACCCCAAACCCCTCCACAGGTAGAGAATGTGACCACAGGTCACAAAGCCTCAAGACAGATCTCCAATTTAATGAGGTACCTAAAGGCCTGAAGGGCTTAGACAATTAAGCTTTCCTTCCCAGACACTCCTCCCAGCAAAAGATACTGAACCTCAGGCCCGCACTGGGGAACAGGGGTACAGTACTTTCCACCACGGCAATAAACGCCTTAAAATTATGGACTGTTTCTTTTCATCGGGATCCGCTGTGGAGAGCCACAGAAAAGGCCTTTGCCTACAGAACTGCCATCTAGTCTCCTGTATTAGGCCTCTGTGCTCCCAGCCATGACCACCAAGCCAAGCCAGCCGCTTGCCCACCAAGCCAAGGACTCTCCCCTCGTAACCCAGCCAGAGCTCCACCCTTTTCCCTTAACCAGGTAGATCCAGCCCACGGGCTCCACTCCATATTCAGCTCTTCCACAGCTTCCAGAGGCGCCTGTGCACCCAAGAGCCTAAAAACCAGATGGCCTTAGCCACTCTGCAGGCCCAGAAGACCCCGAGCCAGCTCCAGCTGTCCCCAGGACCTCAGACTGTGTTCCTCCACCCCCAGAGCATTGTCTCACAGCTTCCCATAGCCTGACACCCACCTGGAGGCCAGCGTGGGGTGAGTGCAGACAAACTTCCCACCTCCCGCCTCCCCGAGCACTGAGTGGAGCAGACCTGGGACCCCATGTAACCCTACAGGGGTGGAACACAGATGCCTTCTGTATTCCAGTAAGAAGAATGGATACCACGCAGCATTGCACATAGCATGAAATGCTACTCAACAAGAACTGACTGCATCATATCACAAGCATCTGTTTTGAAATAAGTACAGGCATTGTGAACATAAACATTATAAACCGTTGTATTGTATGTATGTATGTATGTATGTATGTATGTATGTATGTATTTTGGTTTCTCAAGACTGGATTTCTCTGTGTAGCTCTGGATATCCTAGAACTCACTTTGAAGTACAGGCTGGCCTCAGAGTTTTCCCTGCCTCTGCCTTCCAAGTGGCTGGGATTAAAGGTGTGTGCTCTCGTGCCAGCCAGCAAACTATTTTTTAAAAAAGAATTCAGGAAGCCTATGCCTCCTAGGAGTCAAATAAGTGAAATGTAACTACTTTTTGTCCTTACTTGCCATTTTATCATTAATTCATTAAATATAAGCATTATATTTAATTGAAAATCCACTGAGTTCCAAGAGCTATGCCAGACACTCACCCTAGAAGTGGTCACAGCCTGGAGACAAGAAGCATAAATGCATGGTTAGGCAAGTAATAGGCAAAAACCCATAACCACACTCTGACGGCTATTTCTATGTGTTAACTTGGGTCTGCCAACCCTTCCAAAATATTTGGTGACGGACTGCTCAAACCCCAGTAGATGGTCATGGACCCATGGGCACATGGCAGCAGTCATTGGACTCAGGACATTATAGATAACAATACAAAATAGAAGATGGTGATGGGAGCGGGAAGGGACACTAAAGGGCAGTGGAGAGAGGTGGTGGACGGCCATGGACAATATATATGATATGCTTGTCTTGTCAAATGGAGGTCTTGGTAGAACAAAGACTGGCTTCCCCAAAACAAGGAGGAATTCTGCCAGATGTCCTTTGGACTCTCCCTGCAGCTCTTGTCTGTCTCCAGCCTGCTCACCTATCTCGCCACACTAAAAAGATTCAGCATGTCTCTACAAGTGTGTAACAAATTCCTTAAGTCTCTCCCTTACCATCTCTTTCTCCATGTATTCCTGTTAGTGTATGTAATGTATATACAAACACATATTTGTAACACATACATTTATATAAACATCCATGTGCACATATGTATATACAAACATATTTGTACGCACACACACACACACACACACACACACACACATACAAGCATCCAGGAGGTTGTGTTTCCCAGGAGAACACTATTAATAGAGTATATATAATTGCCACTCAAAAGAATAGAGGATGTGGCATCTGAGATGGATCTGAGGAAGAGACTAGTTCCTAAAGCTGAATATTAGAAACCTGAGGACTAAGCAAAGTGGTTCGTTTTTCTAAAAGCACTGTCCACCAACTCACACAAGCATTCTAGAACTCCATAGACTGTTAACAGGAATTATTTTTAAAATCTGTGTTTCCATTTTGCCAATCATTACAAATATTAACACAAGTATGCTAGGTATCCTCTGGAGTCACGAATTGAATATGAAAATGGACCATCTGCCCAGACCCATGCATTTGAATACTCGCTGGTGATATCAAGAGGGAAGGTTATAGAAGCTTCCAAATATGGGTCCCAGATGGCAGATGCAGAGACGTCTAGAGCAAGGCCAGAGTCTCATATTTATTTGTTTATTTATACAAAACCTGAAGCAACATGTGCATGCTGCCATTCCCAGGCCTTCCCAGTCAGGACAGACAGCAGCTTGTCAAACATAAGCCAAAAGACTACTTCTTAGAGTTGTTTCTGTCAGGTGCTGGTAGTGGAGACAGGACAGTACCTAGTAAAGAAAATCAACCCTAAGCAAGGTCATGCCTGTGCTGACCAAACCACAGGGATCTTTTGCCTCTGAAATAGTGTTCAGGAATGTGGGAGAGTTTAGAGCTGTGGGTTAGAGAAGCCCCAGAATGGTGTGGCAGTGCAGAACTTGGTAGGCATTGCTGTGGGGGTGTGGAAGACCAAAATGCCAGCAGCAATCTGGGTAGCAAATATACTCAGGGTTCAGACTGGGGACTCTATTGGTTAGTGCACTAGAGACCATTTACATTACACTCTGAAAAGGCATGTGACAACATTCTACCCATATTCTAAAATTTGGGGTGAAATTAAATTTAAAAATGATAAGGTTTTTTTTTGTTTGGTTTGGTTTGGTTTGGTTTGGTTGGTGGTGGGTTTTGTTGGTTTTTTATTTGTGTGAGTGTGTGTGTTTGTATGTGTGTGTTAGAGAAAATCTCAAGATGGCTATTTTGTAAGGTAGTAGTGGTAGAAGCTATATTTCAGTGGAAACCCTGGAATGCTGAGAGACCAAGACCATGAGTTATCTGGTGAAAACAGTTGCAGGCACACAGTGGAGCTGAGCAGAGAGAGAGGTCTCTCTCACACACAAAGCAGAACTGTAGGGATGGAGCTACCCATGTGTCGTGGAAGCCCAGACGATGTCATCATAAGCTCTGTACTCTAGATGGCTGCTCTGAATTTGGCACTTGCTTTGTTGTTGTCTGGAATGTTCTGGTTTTCTCTTTCTTTGACACACTCGGACTTCCTGCTTTCAAAATGGGAATGTTTATTCTATGTTATTGTATTTTGAAAGCATACAACTCCCATCTTTTATTTTGGCCAGCTCACAGTTTAGAAATTACCTCTAATCTCAAGGGAGACTTTGAACTTTGGACTTTTAAATATCTTTGGAACAGTAAGGCTACAAAGACTTTTCAAGCCCCACTGAGTGCATTACGCATTACAAAGGAGCTTTAACCTTACATTCCCGCCCTAGTTCCAGACTTGTCCTGGTCCACATCATAAAATGAGCAGTTACTATGCCCCCCACCCAAATCCCCTGCATATAAGAAGAACCTGGGTTTGGTTCCCAGCATCCATATGGCAGCTCAAGATCTGTAACTCTTCAGTTCCAAGGGATCCAACATCTGACTATAATGGCAGGGAAGTCGTAGCAGCAGAATTTTAATAAAACTTGTCTCATGATAGCCACAGGCTACACAGCAGAGAACAATGGCTTCACAAACGCTAGTGTTCAGCTTCTCTCCATGCTTTAGACAGCCTGGAATCCCAAACTCGGGAGATGATCCGACCCATAACTAAACTAGGTAGGTGTTCCTACATCAATTAACTAAACAAGACAGTCTCAGAGGTTAACCTTAATCTAGAAAGCCCCTCACAGGTATGCCCAGCATCCTTCTCCAGAGTAAAGTTGATAGTAACCAGCACAGTCACTATTTAAGTAGGTTAAGTCTTTTCCAGAAACAAGAAAAAAGCAAACAGTTTACACAAAATGAAATGATACAGAATAAGCTTTATGCAATAGTAATTTCAGCATATATAAATGGATCAGACTCAGCAGGGAAAACAGAAATTCTCAGAACAAGCTCCACTCATGAAACAGGGGATTTTAGAACAAGATAAATGCTTTCCAAAGAAAAGCAGGGGCTTTCAAATGCAAAGTATGGGGCATTTTGCAGGAACATAGTGGGATTTACAGGAAAAATGATGGGGGCATGAAAGGAGAGAGGGCACATATTCTATGTTAAAACAGACACAAGAAGCATGAGAGGCAACCCCAAGCATGGCCCTTGCTTAGAGCTGGAGATGAATTACCAATGGGAAAAAAGCACAAGAAAGTTCCCAGGAATGAGTTACATCCAGGGTATTGTAGGAGACCAAAGGACAATTGTTTCTGTAAGAATGGCATTCTATTATGTAAGAACACGAGGCTGGAGAGATGGCTCACCGGTTAACATCTCTGGCTGTTCTTCCAGACAACTGGAATTTGATACATTACACCCATGTGAACTGAGTGGCTCAAAATCTCCTGTAACTAACTTCAAAGGATTGGCCACCCTTTTCTGGCCTCCTTGATTACCAAACACATGTTCAGAGACACCCCCACCAAGACCTCGGCAAACACACACACACACACACACACACACACACACACACACAGCATGTGCATAAATAACAAAATAAATAGTATGTAAATAAAGAAATAAAATGAATTATTGACATATACATAAAACATATAAGGTGAGGTGAGATGGTGTTTGGCATTTATTTTAAAGTAAACTAAATCTACAAGAAAAACCAAACAAAAGGAAAAGAAATCTTTTTAAAGGATTAGGGGAAGCAAATGACCTAAAATCTTCATAATTGATTAATCTTGTTAATGAATATTTATGAGTTATAGTGTGTATATTCTTAATTTTTGGATAGACTGTTTTTGTTGAACACATTTTTGAAAGGTTTTAGTCAACTTACAAATTTTTCTCAAGGAAAAAAAGCTCTGAATGATGAGGTCTCAAAGTATTTTTAAGTAAACAATAGAAAAATAATGGCCACTTCAGAATCAACTTAAAAAAAAATACTAGGACATATCTATATAAACAGGTAGATCTTAAAACAAGAAATGAAAAGTTGCTGGGCAGTGGTGGTGCACACCTTTAGTCCCAGCACTCAGGAGGTAGAGGCAGTTAGAACTCTAAGTTTGAGTCCAGTCTGGTCTATAGAGTGACTTCCAGGACAGTTAGTTGCCTTTGCCTCCCAAGAGAGAGAGAGAGGGGGGGGTATGTTTATTTGCTCATTTTCCTGCTTGCTTGCTTGTTTTAGGTATGCAAGGTTGATCTCCAACTCAGGACACCTCTGTCTCAGCTTACTAAGTACTGAGATTACACCTAAGTACCACCCTCACTCAGTTAACAAGGTTTCTCTCTCTCTCTCTCTCTCTCTCTCTGTCTCTCTCTCTCCCCCTCTGTGTGTGTGTGTGTGTGTGTGTGTGTGTGTGTGTGTGTGTGTGTGTGTGTGTGAATGTGAATCTGGGTGTTTGGGTGCAAGCCAGAGGACAACCCCAGATGTTGTGTTGCTCCTCAGGTGTGACCCAACTATTTTTTAAATCAGAATCTCTCACTGGACTCAAACTCCAGGTAGGCTAGGTTGGCTGGTCAGAGATCTAGCTTTTTCTACTTGCCAAGCACAGGGAATACAAACATGACTGCACACAGTTTCTTTTTATGTGGTTTCCTAGAATCAAACCCTGGTCCTCCAGCTTGCAAAGTGGCTCTCCACTCACTGAGCCATCTCTCTAGACCTAGTTGGTATTTTCATAAGCTAAAAGACTCACATGCAGAAAACCATAGGAAAAGGAGGTGGCCACAGGAGTTCATTAGCCCGGCATACCCTGAGCTATCAAAAATTAGTGGAGGCAAGAAAGATGCCTTCCCTTGTCCTGCAGAACAAGTGCAATCCTGCCACTACCTTGATGTCACACTTTTTGGCTCCAGATCTGCAACATAACAATTTTCTATTGTTTTAAGCTACTCAAGTCATGAGAGCCCCAGGAATACATATAGTAAATCAATTCAACAAAAATAACCCCAAAGATTTCAACAACATAATTAGCAATTTTTTTAAACTAATGGGCATGTTCTCAAACCCACTCTCAATTATTTTAAAAATACACATTCCTTTTTTCCATACACAGCTTGTCTATATAAGGTTGAATAAAACTGTGGCTTAAAATAATTTTAGTCAAAAGTGCAGAGTTGGAATCATTTTTATCTCCTAAATAAGCAGGTACATAGCCCAAGTGTGAGAAAAATTGTCTTGGAAGTCTTCAGCCCTTCCTTGTAGTAGAGACAGCTTGTTGTCCTGTAGTTAGAAAAGAATACAGCTTGCTAATTAGCCACAAGCAAACACGTCCACCAAGGCTCTCTGTTTTATCCGCTGTGGAAGGTTCTTACAGAACTCAGATTTTCACTGACAAAATTCTATTTTTATTTCTAAACCAATACTCAAGTTACTGTCCCAGTCATTGTTGCTATCAAGATAATTACTCTTAAAGTTTCAGCCCCCAGAAGCAAGAAGAGGTTTTTGGTTTTGGTTTGGTTTGGTTTGGTTTGGTTTGGTTTGGTTTGGTTTGGTTTGGTTTGGTTTGGTTTGGTTTGGTTTGGTTTGTCATTGTGGTTGTTTCTCCTGCTGTTGGTGATAATCGTGAGGCTTCATAAGCAAACATATAGAAAGTTGACTGGCTTAAGTAACCTTGGCTTGAGTCACATACATTTTACGTGCCTCTCACCAAATATCGTGTTAACATTCACTGAATATAGAAAAACAAGTCCAGGTAATTTTCAAAAAAGAGCCACAGTCAGTCTCCTCGCTGCCATAGCAACAAAGGACAGCTGTCAGAGTAGAGTAATGTACTGGGGATGATGGTGTGGTAGACCTCCTGCCTCCTCCTTCCTTATTGACCAGTGCTAGAACTAGATTCTAGCTTTGATTGTTTGATTTTTTGTTTGGTTGGCTGGATGGTTGGTACAATTCTTTTTAGCTGAGCAATATATGTACATGTCCTGGAATACAAATATCAGGTAAGAGAGAGTTCTTTCTGCTTTTGAAATCCACTGTCTCCTGACCCCTAGCACAGAAAGAACTCCCTTATAATTGAATCTGGTCTGGGGTTGGGGATTTAGCTCAGTGGTAGAGTGCTTGCCTACCAAGAACAAGGCAGAATTGAATCTGGTCTGGAAGGAGGGAGGTTTGCTAAAGGTTGTACACTAGACTGTCTAAAGAAAGGTCAGTCGCCAGGGGTTTGGTCTCAGTGACAGTACCTCTTGGAGGCTATTCCTCCAGGAATTATGTCATACCTCTGCACAAAGACCTCTCTGGTCGCCACTGGTGGTGCAAAGTAAGCTTTACAAGGGAGAGTTGAGTGAAGATGTAAAGGACAACTCTTTAGGATAGAGCTGCAGATACAGCCAAACCGTCTCATGACCAGGAGACACTCATAGATTCTCACCAACTCTACCTGCACAGCAGGTCGAGACTTCATTTCACAGACAGACTAGCTGCCTCTGCCAGCAGATGTCACATGACAGGTGCCAAATTTCTGTCTAGTTCTTATTCTTCCTGGTATTGTGGCTTCTTTCTAAACAACGTTGACCTCTTTTGAAGTTTTGACCTTTAAAGGAATAAAGTGATACTCTCTGAGAGCCTCTCTTTAGATGTCAGGTATCATCAAATTCCCCACTCTCATAGCAGAACTGTGATGTTCCATTTGCCCTTTCTGAATGCAACTCTTTTAGCATGTGGATACATGTGCATGTGCATATGTGTGTGTTCATACCCAGGTGGCAGAAGACAACTTTCAAGAGTCAGTTCTCTCCTTCTGCCATGTAAATCTTAGGGAATGAGCTAAGATCATTAAGCTTGACATCAAGAACCTTTACTCACTAGGCCATTATATATCTAGTTTTCAAAATGTAAAGATACTATCCATGATAACCAAGTAGCCAATCAAAAGTTGATACATAGTAGCTATGCCTTTACTTTCAGGAACCCAGGTTAAACCCAAAGTCTTAATTAATTGCAGCGTATACATGGGTATCCAGAGTCACATTTCTTTTGGGAGGCGACCATCATCATCCAGCTGGTGCTGGGGTGGGGGTGGAAATGGGATAGCTGGGATTATATCTCAATGTCAAACTGCATGCTCAGCACACACAGAGCCTTGTCTACTCTGAGAAACATAAACGTGCATGGGTTCTCCTTTACTTAAGCTGCAACATTCATGTTTACTTGAAATTATTCTCCCTCTTTGTTGTTGTTGTTTTTAAATTTTACTGTAAATATGTTGTGTGTTGAACATATTCCCATCAAACTTCCCACTTAACATGACGTTTTCCCTCATGTTGTACCCATTTTCCTGCGTGTGATATAGCTCCATTGTTTTTTTTTTAATAGACTACCATGTCTTTTAGTAAGTTGACTGCGGTTACAGCTAACTTCTGAGCTCCAGAGAAGGGCAGCTGGAGGACATATCCTGATAGCCCTGACACCTACACTGCTACAACTTTTTTCTCCAATGATTCCCAATGCCCATGACAAAGGCTGTCGTTTTCTGGCTACCTTTAACTGCTCACATTTTTCTGCAGCCCTTACAGTCAGTTAGAATTGTCCTGAGCATCCAGACTTAGTCTCTCCTTAAATGATTTAGCCCTAACAACTGAAACACCCCTAATTTCAAAGGCTTGCAAGGGTTATCTCCTAACTGCTCCCCTGCCCTGTCTTGTCTCTTTGCTTCCTTTATTTATTCTCTATCCCTACCAGTCTTCCCTGCACACCAAGAAAGAAGGAAGGAGGAAAAGCATGCAGCCTCCTTCCATCATGCTTAAGTCATGCTAATGCTGTAAAGCAGCCTGCCCAGATTCCAAGGTACACAGTACCTAAACCTCCTGTCCTTTCTGGCAGCTTTGTAAGCAACCTGAGAGCTCCTGCTGCTTATCCACACACGTCCGTGTTCCTCCCAGCTCCTCTCAGCACAGCTCCCTGGCTCAGTCTGACAGGCTGTCTCACAGAGCACCATGTGACATGCATGCTCACAAGACAAACATGATCTAATTTCTTCCCTATAGGGAGATACTGTCTCTCAGACTGTGGAAGGGCAGAATGAAGCAGGGAAACTAAGTCAATGATCTGAGTAACCTGAGAAACTGAGTTTTCATTTTCAGAACAAAAATGAGTATTTTGAAAGGTAGAAAGGAAAGTGAACAAATCATGGAGACCAGTGGTCCCCAAGTGGCTGAGCATCCATGGAGGGACATTTCTGACACCACTCAAAGGTCTCTCCATGCACAGGGAGACCCTTTTCCACAAGGTTGACCAGAGATGCCAAAATAAGCCTGCCAAAACACCAGGCTGCTGGTGATTTATTCATCCATGGCTTCTGTTAACCAAGCTGAGCATTTACAATGGGCCAGGGCCTGGGAACACAAACACGGGTTGAAAGATCCCTGTCTGCAAGCGGCTCACTGCTTACACATTAATGCATACAACAGCGATAAAAGAAAGCAATCAACCTCAGAATAAATCCATTCAAAATGGTATGATATGACATATAAAGTAGTAATGGGCCACTTCAAACAGAACTAAAGAAGAGTTTGCCCTTTGAGAAATCTGACTGCATTCCTTAAATTGGAGTGTATTTTTCTATGTATCTTCTATGGTTCACAAAACCTGTTTCAGTCATTACATCAATGTTTCTAGTTAATTTTACTCTATATACTACCAAATTTATGCACAACTTAATATGTTATTTTAAAACATGGAAACACCAACAGACAGCATCCACTTTGGATTTTGTTTTGGTTTTTTGTTGTTGTTGTTTTGTTTTTTGGCCCCTTTGTTTCAGATTTAATTTTTTAAGGTGGAGGTGGATAGTGCATTTGAGTGCATGTGTCTGTGGATGCCAGAAGCATGAGATGCCACTGCAGCTGGAGTTATTTGCAGTTGTGAGAAACCTAGTATGGGTGCTGGGAACTGAACTCACCTTCTGCAAGTCCAGGATGTGCTCTTAACGGCTGAGCCATCTCTCTAGCTTCCCTTACTCCATTTTTATTATATCTATTTAGGGAGCTGTGCATGCCACACTTATGTGGATGTCAGAAGACAACTTGCAGGAGTTGATTCTCCTTCTGCACATACATGCAGGGATCAAACTCAGGTAAAGGAGCTTTCCTTTACCCAACGACCCCGCCCACTAGCACTAATCTGTTTTTTTTTTGTTTTGTTTTGTTTTTGTTTTTGTTTTTGTTTTTGTTTTTGTTTTTGTTTTTTGAGACAGGGCCATTCACTGGACTGTTAACGTTACACTGGCTGGCCAGGGAGTCCCAGGGATCTGCTGTTTCTACCTCTCCTGGCCTGGGATTACAAGCACATGCCACCATGCTTACGTTTTCTGACTTCGAACTTAGGTCATCTTGCTTGTGCAGCAAGCATGCCAACCAACACAATTATCTCTTTAACCTTTAGCACTGTTTTGCCTTGAAAACAAATTTGCCTTTCTTGGCAATATTCTCTGCTTACAACTAACCTGCAAGTGAATTTCCCTCAGTTGGTGACACCAAAGTTAAATGATGAGATTGGAAACATCAGCATGTATCTGCCTCAGTGGGTATTGAAAGAAAATGGTGCCCATAGGCTCAAAGGGAGTGGCACTGTTAGGAGGTATGGCCTTGTTGAAAGAACTGTGTCACTGGAGGATGAGCTTTGAGATTTCCAGTGCTCAAGTCAGGCCCAGCTCACTCTCTTCCTGTTGTTCCGATGCAGATGTAGAACTCCCAGCTACCTCTCCTGTACCCTGTCTGCCTGTGCACTGCCATGCTTCCTTTCATGACACTAATGGACTGAACCTCTGAAACTGTAAGCCAGCTCCAATTAAATGTTTTCCTTTATGAGTTGCCATGGTCATGGTGTCCCTTCACGGCACTAGAACATTCATTAAGACAACATGAGGACAAACTTCAGCTTCAGCGCCAACATCAACAAGGAAACTGTTACGACGCCTCTGCTCTTCTGCCTTTCAGCCAGCCTCTGTCTGCTTGTAAGTTTTGTTCTCTTATATCGAGGCTAATCAGATGTGAACTCTAGAGCTAAGCTGCAGCTTCTATAATACTGCCCCCTACCACACTTAACGGTGAAAAGGCCCCAAAAGTTTCTTGGGAAAGGCCTTCAATTCAGTAATTAACCAAACTGTCATGTTAATTACAGTGTAGACGCCTCCTCTGCTCACAGCTTCTTCTTCACTTTCTCCCAAGTGTCTCAGTGCCTATGTGCCCATACTATACAATGTCTCATTCACAGTCTCATCCTGCCTTTCCCTAACTATGACAGCCCAAGAGCCAATACTTCTACCTTCCCCTTTAGTAAGATGACCATTCACCGAGAAGCCTAGTCTGGTCTCGGCTGAGTCTTTGTAGAATACTTTTTGGGGGCTTAGGTTTAGTTTAAGTGTGTCCTCCAAGGGACATGTTATATGATGAACCTGATTTCCAGTATAACCAAAGGGAGGCCATTATCAGCCCGCCCCCAAGCTCTGGCTTCTTGACTCTCTATTTAGTCTCTCTCTTCTGTGCATGTTCACCACCATGATGGGATCCAGGCAAGGAACTCCTCACCAGAACCCACATAAACTATGTGGCCCGACCTTATAGCTCAGCTTTCATAATGTGAGTTAGGAAACCTTTTTGTTTAATAAGGTCTAGACTTAGAAATTTAATTATAGTAAGAGAAAACTATCAAATACAGTATTTCTGATTAATTTCAGCTTCAATGACTTACCCTCTTTAACTGACTAGATTATACAATATTTTTAATGGTGCTTTTTTTTACCCCACCCCAGAGTTCCGTTTGGGAAAGTTATGGTTACTTTTGTTTTGTTGGTTTTGTTTCAGAGGTCATGAAAAGAACAAGGTGGCCAGTGCTCTTTAAAATACAGGAAGTCCCAAAACAAACCTTTTGGCTCACAGAGAGCCAGTCCTGTCTGGCAACTTCATTGATGGCTCACCAGCCTGCCAGAATGTTGACCTTGAAGACACAGAAGCAGGCTATATGTCTATATGGGCTGCATTCCATTTTAGGTGGTCTCGGGGGCTATGTTTTAGGGTTTTTTTTATTTATGGTGTTGTTCTGCTTTGTCCTGTTTTATGGACTCCAGTTTTGTAGCTGGATTGACTCTCATTGGAATATTTTGTTTGGATAACCTGAGACCCTCAGGCATGATTATATTTCTTAATAAACCAAACAAATAGATTCTAAGTCTTTTTCTAACCAAAATGTTCTCCTTCCTCTTACAGTAATTCCCTAGATTTAGACATCCCAAAGTATAGGAATAATGCCCTTGTGGTGGAGAAAAAAATTTTTTAAATGATGGAATATGTGGATTGAGGAGCTGGCTCAGTAGTTAAGAGCACTTGCTATACTCTTCCAGGGGACCTAGATTTAGTCCCAGTACCCACACAGTGGCTTACCATTGTATGTAACTCTGGCTTCAGGGGACTTAATGCCCAATTCTGACTTCCGTGGGCACTGAACACATGCGCTGTAATATGTACATGCAGGCAAAATAGACCCAAAACAAAAATAAATATTAAAATAAATAAATAAGTAAATAATTTTGAAAACAAAATGAAATTCATGGCAAACTTCCCCCCCCTCAAAAAAATGGTCTGCAGTCTTAACCCTCTAAAGATTTCTCTAAACTCAAAGACATATGCAGAAGGAAAAGAAAAATTAATGTTTAATGGACATTGAGTCAGATGTTTTAATGTGGAGCTGTTAGGGTGAATGTAGAAGTAGTCCCTCTGAAAACAAACTCCAGTTATTCACCTCAACACTGACTCCTCTTGGTTCTGCCGCCATTACATTAATTCTCAAGCTAAGTTTCTGCCTTCAAATCCGAGTGGAAACTAAATTCCAAGCTAGAACAGAATTTAGATCAGTCAAAATATCATTTTAAACATTTTAGAAAGTTGTGTCATTTCTTTTCTAGTATTTATTAAATATGACCAGGCTCTGGAGTGATGCCTCAGCTTAAAATCATGGTACTGGGCCTCGAGGAGACATGAGTTTGGTTTCAGCACCCACATCAGGCAGCTGACAACTGCCTATTACTCCAGCCCCAGGGGACCCATCACCCTCTTCTGACCTCTTTGGGTGCTGTACTCACGCCCACGAACTCAGATACATGCATATAATTTAAAAATAAAAACAAAATATTTTAAAATTATTTTTAAAAAACAGTATGCGACAAGCATTTGGAATTCACTAAACATGCTTAAGACTTTCTGTTCCTCAAGAAGATTCTAGAAGCTGCTTACATTTTAATGTTCCTCTAGTCTCCTTTAGGGCTCTGATTTCTTGGGCTCTGGCAGCTCCCTTTTGTCCCGTAGACTCTGGTGAAGTCACTACTCTCAGCCATGTGTGATCTGCCTTTTCTTCCTTGTGTCTTCACCAATCTCCTGTATTAAGTCCACTCTGTTTGAAACAAGGAAGCATTTCATTTATAATATTTTTATTATTCTTTGAGAAAATCATACACTGTATTTTAGTATTCACCCCCTAGTTCTCCCACTAACTCCTCCCAGATTTCCCCTTCATCTCTTACTTTCCTGTCCTTTTTAATAAACCGTTGATTCTGATTTATGCTAGAGACAATTCCATATACTCAGTTGGGGCCCTCAACTGGAGACAAATGACCTCCCAGAGACCAAAAGGAAACAGAGTCACCCACCATCCCCCAGAAGTCATCAACTGTCAATAGTTTCTCAGGTAAGATTGGAGAACCCCTGTCCCCTTGGGCTTTTCCACTAAGGATCCTAACTGGTATGGGATGAAAAGCTAATCAAAAACCTTCTTGCTCCTGGAAGAAGCAGGGAGTGAAACCTGGCTAAGCTTGCTCTCTCCCTGTGCTCTCGACAATGATCAACAAGTGACAAATGACTTCTGTAAGGATATGTGTCTGGGTGTCACCGAGAAACATATCTCCATCCACCATGTGAATGGGTCTGTGCTGAATGGAAGGAACAACCTAAGACATGCCGTCCGTATGAGCAACAAGAGGAAGAAAGGAAAAGGGAAGGAGTTGTCAGCTAGGATCTTGGTGATGCAGCCTGTGTGCAGGAGGAAGGTCTGTCCAATAGGGATCCGGGGGCAATGTGGTTAGAGAAGATAAGTAATGCTACCTGAACTAGAGGACCAGTGACTAGAGCACTCTCTGATTCTATAGAACTCAGCAAGACAAGCCCTTCCTTCTTGGTCCTCACTAAGACTGGGCTTCCGGGACCCCCTTTCCACCAGTGCTACAGTGAAGGTCACTTCAAGTCTAGATGCTGCCACACCAGCCTCTCACCTAGCAGTTCTCACATGACTGGCTGTCAGCACCACTAATCTGTGCTCTTCTCCAAAAGTTCCAGTGTTAGGCAGCCCGCTGCTCTGAACAGACGCCAAATAGCCAAAGGAAAAGTAATCCATCGTCTAATCCGTTCAACTAATAAGAACGATGACAGCAGTAATGGCTGACATTAGTGAACATTTACCTTTTACCAGAATCTCCTCTGAGCACATTAGGGATTAACTCATATAATCCTCACTGCAATTCTCAGACATGAATATCACTGTTATTTTTATTTTCCAGGTGAGGACCCTCAAACACAGAAAGGTTAATAACTTAACAAAGGTCATGCAGCTTGTAAGGGCTGGAGCTGTGTAGTCTGAAACTTTTCTTATTTGACAGCAAGCAAATCCAAGTAGGTACTATCAAATTGTTATCCAGATGTGTTTGGGCAATATTCGCATCTGAAGGAAGAGATGCTGAGTTCATGAAGATAGGGCTCATGAACCTCTTCTGCCTTTTCCATGTCAAGACATGGCTGCTCATGGTGCACTGATCTGAATCCAAGGAGTCAGGACATCCATCACGGGGGCCAAGAAGGACATCAGTCTAATAGTCAGGAAGTCCATAGACAGCTGTCAACTTTCAGAAATCAGCCCAGGGCTCATAGAGCAGACCTAAAGGAAACCTTGATCAGAGATCAGTGGAGAAATCTGCCCCAGAGACCCAGATACCAGATTGAGGCTTCATACTAGAGTTAGAATAAGCAGGCTGAGAACACAGCTCAATAGTTAGAATATCTGATTAGTATGTGAAAAGGCCCAAGTCCAATGCCAAGTATGGTGAAAAATAATAACAGTATACAACCAAGCAAAAAGCAGAGTGGAAGACAATTCTAACAAATACATCTACAACACAACTCCCACATAGAAGGGGTCTTTTCAGAAGAGGCTCAAAAAGATTATAAGAGCCAGAGGAACAGAATTTGCTGTGGGATTGTGTCTCCTAGAAATGTCAGAAGCTCCACTCATAAAAATCTCTCACCAACATGGCTACCTAAACATGACCTGAACAGGGGCAAAATGGTGGAGGGGAAAACTCATGAGCCTTCAACCTTAGACAAGGAGCTACAAGCAACCAAGAAAAGCTGAGAGCCGGAGAAATGGGGACATGTACAACAGCTGGGTATCCAACAGCAAGTGATCAGCTGTGAAAACACGTTCATACAAATAGCATTACTCAGACTGAGCACGCTGTATTTACATGTTTAGAAATATGCATGTGCACACGTGGGGAAACACACACAAACACACAGATGTGCATAGAATTTATAAAAGAGAAGTCATGAATCTGAAAGAGCTGGCTAAGAGGGGACAGCTTAGAAAGGGGATAAGAAGAAGAGAGAAAATATGTAAGTAATTTTTTAAAATTCAGCTACTAATAATAACAAGATATGGGGCTGGAGAGATAGCTTAGAGGTTAAGAGAACTTGTTTTTCCAGAGGTCCTGAGTTCAATTCCCAGCAACCACGTGGTGGCTCATAACCATCTGTAATGGGATCTGGTTCCCTCCGCCTGCCTGCAGACATACATGCAGAGAGAACATTGTGAACATAATGAATAAAGAAATCCTTTAAAAAGAGAGAGAGAGAGCCCTAAAAAGAAAGATTTAAAAAGTGTTCTGTGTATGTACACATGTTTACTCTGTGTGTGTGTGTGTGTGTGTGTGTGTGTGTGTGTGTGTGTGTGTGTTTTCATTCAGAGTTTAGAGAACAACCTCTAGTGTCAGTCTTCACATTGCAGCTTGGGGCAGGGTAACTTGATATTTGCTGATGCACAAGCCAAGCTATCTGACCCTAGAGAATCTCCCATCTGCCCTTCATCCCACTGGAAGGGCAATGAGATTACAGACCTGCACTGCAGCATCCAGCTTTATGTGGGTACTGAGAATCAGAACTCTTGTGCTTGTGTGTCAAACACTTTATCACTGAGCCATTTCTACAGCCTCTGAAGAATTCTTCAGCAGATAGTTAAAGTGGAACATCCATAACAATTAGCAACTTAACTCCAGGAGGGCAGGAAACTGGTCCAGGCTACATCACTCCCTGTCATACACTCCACATTGTTTGAGGAGTCCCAGTTGTCCGGTCTCAAGAACTGTTACCAGCTACATGCTCAACTTAGTCAGTCTCCTGAGCATAAACTTTGCAAGAGGAGCCATGCCAGGATCTCTCACACTGAGTCTACACACGGGGCTAGGGTTCAATTATATTTAGGAACACATGAACAATACACACCATGGTGAAATTTGACATGAGTTTTAGGGTCTTACGGCTGAGAGGGAATGAATGCAGCCTCCACAAACTAGGCAGGCAGGGAGGCAGGCAGGCAATAGCTCTCTCTTTCTTCCCAAAAGGCTCTTCATGTATCCAGCTCTCTGTAGAGTTGTTTGTTCTAAGCCACACTGCTGACCAAAGCAGCCTGGGCCACTGAGCACTCTCAAAGTCTCATAAGAATGGATGGGATACTCTGATATTTTTGAATAAACTTTATCAACAGAACCAATTATGATCAGAAGCAGAGTGTCTCTAAATTCTTCTCCTTCTCCTTCTCCTTTGTAAATACCCTTTATGTACTGGTTTCCAGCTGGTTAAAATGTTACTATATATATATGTATATATATACATATATATATGTGATATGTATGTGCTATATATGTATATGCTCATATATATGTTATATATTTGTGCATATGTGTATATGTATTATATATATATGTGTGTGTATGTGTGTGTATGAATGTGCAACAGTGCCACATGGAGGTCAGAGGACAACATGGAGGAGTAAGCTCTCTTCTTGAACTTGGATCATCAGGCTTGGTGACAAGAGTCTTTGCCATCTCTCTGGCCCAATATACTGAACTCCTACCCAGAAACGCAGGATTGTGCAGAACTCCGCTCTTCAGCTCTCCTTTTCCTTGTAACAGATTCTTTTGCAGTTTTCTCATCCCAGGCCCTAGTCACTCTCAGCCTCGGCCGTTGGATCTTTAATCCATCAAGTCATGTGTCATCAGGTGCCTTCTGTCACCAGCTGTGACATTTAAAGTGCCTTTGCCAGATAATTTCATTTTAATCTTGAATGTGTAACCCTTTCACCATAGCAAAAACATGTCTACTGCAAGAATAGCAAAAGACATAAAACAACAAAAATACCGAATTGAAAATTCTGTGGTATTGCCAGGCAGTGGTGGCTCAAGCCTTTAATCCCGGCACTTGAGCACAGAAGCAGCAGAATCTCTATGAGTTTGAGACCAGCCTTCCCTACATATTTTAAGACACCCAGGAATATACACGGAGAAGCCCTATGTCAAAAAAAACAAACAAACAAACTCTAAACTAATGAATAAGTAAACAAGTAAATAAATAAAAACCTGTGAAATGTTAAAAGGAGACCTTTGCTTACATTTTTTGTTTGTTTTGTTGTAGGTTTCTAGTTGTTTTAGTCTTCACTCAGGACCTAACTTTCCTGGCAGCTCAACAATGCTTTTCTATGGAAATGTTCATCTTTTCCTTTATTGTTTAATAATAATAAAGCTACTTAGTTATCTTGCTTGCAAATATCATAAGATTCCCCCTTCTACATAGTTAACTTTTCCTCTTTCCCACCCATGGGACTCAGATTAAATAATATTACATAATAATAATAATAATAATAATAATAATAATAATAATAATAATAGAAGAAGAAGAAGTGTTTCTTTGAGTGGTGAATTCATTATAATAAAATGATCTTTGTAAAAAAAGATTTTAAAACAAATATAAAGAAACAAGTTAGATAGTGATTCAAAAATGAAATGAAAAATCTTGGGCATGTTGATATACTCAGCAAAATCTGTCTCAACATAAAGGGAAATGATACAAATCACACAGGCTCATGAACACCTATAATCTCAGCATTCAGAAGGCTAAGGCAGGAGAACGAAGATGCAGAGGCCAAAGCCATCCTGAGCCACACAGGAGATTGTGTCCAAAAGACAGGAAGGGAGAGAGAAAGGGAGGGAGAGGAGGGAAAAGACAATAAGAGGAAAGGAAATGTGAGGGAAAGGAGAGAGGAAGGAAGAGAGGGAGGGAGAAAGGAAGTGAGGGAGGGAAGGAGAGAGGAACAGAAGGGAGAGAGGAAGGGACAAAATATTTCTTTGGAAATGTTGAGAGTGGTAAAACACTGGGTATTTTATTTTCTAAAACACTTCATGTGTACAGCCTACAATAGCAGACAACCTTTGACCATCACATAGTGTGAGATGTCACTTCTATGCTTCTCCTATATCTCAGGGAAAAGCAAGTTTTACAAAAGTCAAAGAACAGCACCACAGTTTTTGGATACACTTCTAGAATTTTTCACATTCCACAATACCTATAAGATGCCAGTGTTAGCTCACAGTGAGAGAAGCCGGTGCCTGGAGCCACTCCCTGTGATCCCATTCAAACGTCAGTGGCAAGCAAACTGTAATATAACAGCAATAGTAGTGGGAAGCAAGTCTATTTTCACATAAGGGAACTGATATTGGGAAAGGTAAAAAAAAAATCCCCTAAATTCAAGAACCAGAGAGATATGGACTGAAGCCCAGGGGTCTGCCACACTGTGCTGTGGTGTTTACAGCAAGGCCTAGAGCAGCGTCTGCAGAACCGCAGGATTTCAGAGACTGAAACAAAAGAATTCCCATATTGTGAAGCTAGCTTGGGCTACATAGGGAAGTCCAGGTGAGTGTGAAATATATAGCAAGATCTCATGTGAATAGTGATGATGATGATGATGATGATGGTGATGGTGATGGTGATGGTGATGGTGGTGGTGGTGGTGGTGGTGGTGGTGGTGGTGGTGGTGGTGTGGTGTGGTGGTGGTGTGGTGGTGGTAACCATAACAATAATAGTAATATTGTGCTATGTACTCCTGTCTTGGTTAGGATTTTTATTGCTGTAAAGAGAAGGCATCATGACCACAGCAACTCTTCTATTCAGATTTAGTCCGTTACTGTCATGGAAGGAGGAATGGTGGCACAAGCAGCCGTGGTGCTGGAGACACAGCAGAGAATTCTCTATCCAGATCAGCAGGCAGCAGGAAGACAAAGTGACACTGCCTGGCTTTTGAAACTTCACGGCCCATCCTCAGTAACACAGTTTCTCCAGCAAGGTGACACACTTTCCAATAGTGCCACTCTCTGTGAGCCTTGGGGACCTTTTCATTCAAATCACCACACTTCCAAATTACTAAAAAATGAATGTTTGATGTTCTCAACACAAAAGCATGTAGGGAATATGATCAATATGTCAATTTTCTTGATTTAATTTTTCTATTATGTGTGTGTGTGTGTGTGTGTGTGTGTGTGTGTGTGTGTGTGTGTGAAAACATCACATTTATCCACTTAATACATAATTTTTATTATTTTACTTTATCATGGGTTTGTTGTTACTGTTGCTTGGTTTTTGGAGGCTCACCACATGAATTCACAATCCTCCTGCTTCAGCCTTCTGATTCTCGTATTATGTGCATGTACTATTAGGTGCATATTTAATTTGGTGGAAGGACAGCATGGACTCCTGAGTCCCATAAGTGTCCTCTGACTCCCACACACATGAAGAGAGAGAGGCAGGCAACAGCATGGACTTTTGAAACCTCAAAGCCCACCCCCAGTGACACACCTCCTCCAACAAGGTCACACATCCTAATCCTTCTCAGTTTTTTTTTTAAGATTTATTTATTTATTTTATATATGTGACTACACTGTCCCTCTCTTCAGACACACCAGAAGAAGGCATAAGATACCCATCACATATGATTGTGAGCCACCATGTAGTTGCTGGGAATTGAACTCGGGCCATCTGGAAGAGCAGTCAGTGCTCTTAACCACTGAGCCATCTCTCCAACACTCTCAAATAGTTTAAAAAAAAAATAGTGGATGGCCGTCTTGAACAACAGCACCCAAGAACTCTTTTTGATTTCTTTATACATGAACATACATGCACACCGCCACCCCTCCACCCACCACAAACTAGTGAGGGATTATTCTTCCCACTATGCCAAGTTCCCAGCAAAGTTAAGAAACTGTCAAGTAACACTCCCTGTACAGGTGAGCAGGAAGCTCATTGCTCCTCTCAGTGGTGACAAAGGCCTTCTCCATCACCTGTGGTTCCTACCAGGCAACACTCAGCAGCAGGGGATGTGACTTCATTACTCTTTACTGTCTGTCATGTCACATTACTCTTCAGGCCCTGCCAGAGCCCTCAAGAGGCTGACGTGTTATGACCTGACACCAGTCACCCAGCCCTGTACCTCATTAGTGGGCTCTGCAAGGGCAAGAGTGAGGGGAGCCTGCATTGTGCCCCCACTCTCTCCACTACTTATTAGTCTCTTGATCTTTCTGTGGCTGTCGTTGGGGCTCAGAGTTTTATGTCCTGGTCAATTTCCAGGTGACAGCTTTTAGTGTCTAAGTGATCAAGGAGAGTTGCTGTCCCTCCCCCCCAGTGACAACCAGAGACAATCACAGGAAATTGATCATGTTGGATAAACTCACCTGATCCTAAAAATGATATTGGCTTCGTGCTCCAGGGCAGGGCAAAAACAACTGAAAAATAATTGCCAGTATACCCCAGAGGAAAATTCTTTCTCTTCCCCAAATTTGGCAATCAATCTAGCCCAGCACACGTGACTAACAATCACTGCTGTAAAGAACAGAAAAGTCCACTTACACACCAAACCCTGCAGAGATTCGGTTTGAATTGGGGTTATTCTTGCCTCTGTTTTTCTCTTTCCTTATGAAACCCTCTGTAATGGCCAGTGAGAGTTTATACAACAAAGACAAACTGCCATACTCAGAACCAGAACTATGTCCTGGTCACTCTTCCTGTCTGTCCTCAGAACACTGTAATATTTCCCCATGTTTTCCTTACTAGTTCCAGGATTTAAAACGTTCCCAAAAATGTGTGTATTTTGGCCTTTTTTTTCCCCATTGCAGGAATTGAGTATCATATTCTGGGGTCATTTGTAAAGAGTTTTATTTAGCTTTCCATTCTGTAGGCATGAAACCCACGTGTAGTTGACCTCTGATGGGGTCCTTCTTGCCACATAATGCTACAGTGGGGAATATCATTTGTAGAGACAGAGCAAAAGCCCTGTCAACTCAAGTCTGTCTTATTCTTCGAAGAAAGCTAGCAGCCTTGTCATGGGCTCTGGTAAATGAGCCAGGGTCAAATTTCAGAACAATGTTCTCTGTTTTCTGTGTCATTTTACAGTTAAGAGAATCAGCAACTAAGAAACTCTCAAAGTGTCCAGCAAGAACCTAAGCTGACTAAAGAAAAAGCTGCGGAGACCATCGAGCTGCAAGCGTACCCCATGATGGCTGACAGCGGCAGCTTCCTGTGAGCTGCTGGAGATGGTGTTTCCCACCTACAAATCCCATGTCATTTTAGCCTGTGCATATGTAGACTTACTTCTTAGGTGAGTATCCTTGTGCTTCTTTACGTGGTCTCTCAGGTACAACAGAGACCATGAAACTAATAAGATAAAGATTATAAAGGGAAATAATATACTTAGTTTCCTCATTTTTAAGAGTGATTTATGCTCAAGCCTGTGGTTTAGCACACTTGGGTCCAGGGTAAAAGAGGCATAAGGATGCTGAAGTGTCCTGATGAGCTGGGCGGCTTGGCTGGGCCCCAGTGCCACTATGGGATGATTATCGTGCCTCTCTTATTGGGCTTCCTGGACCCTCTGGAACATGGCTCTGTTAACCCAGAGCAGCACCAATAAGCCTCAAAGAAAATCCTTTATCTTTTAAAATTAAATATATTATTTCATTTTTTCTCTTCCCTCTTTTACCTTCATGCTTTCTCCTCACCTCACTCCTTCTCAAATTAATGGCCTTCTTTTTTGATTATTACTGGTGTGTGTATGTTATGAATGTTTAATGAAAACGATCTCCATATGTATGTGTATATACATGTATGTATATACATGTATGTGATTGTTCGTGTATGTATGTGTGTATATGTATTTGAATATTTATTTCCCAGTTGGTAAACTGTTCAGGAAGAATTAGGAGATGAGATGTGGCCTTGTTGGAGGAGGTGTGCCACTGGGAGTGGGTGTGGCCTTGTTGGAGGAGGTGTGCCACTAGGATGGGTGTGGCCTTGTTGGAGGAGGTGTGCCACTGGGAGTGGGTGTGGCCTTGTTGGAGGAGGTGTGCCACTGGGAGTGGGTGTGGCCTTGTTGGAGGAGGTGTGCCACTGGGAGTGGGTGTGGCCTTGTTGGAGGAGGTGTGCCACTAGGATGGGTGTGGTCTTGTCTTGTTGAAGGAAGTGTGCCACTGGGGGTGGGCTTTGAAATTTCAAACATTTTGCACAAGGCCTGGTCTCATTCTTGTTGCCTCTGCCTGTGGATCAGGATATAAGTTCTTAGTTTCGTCATAGTGAAAGGACAGTAACTACCCCCCCACACACACATATACTCATAAATATGTATAAACCAGTTGCTGAATCCCTACAGTGTTGCTTGTGTGTGTGTGTGTGCACAGGTTCAGGGCTGCCCATCTGTACTGTCTGAGAACTCCCCTTTCACTTCCTGTCAGATGCCTAGACACATGCTTCTAGGTTTATAACATTTTTACAAATCCATATTCATATTCTATAATCTGTAATAAGCACGAACATAATTATAAGCTAGATTCCAATTTATCCCCATTTAAAGTCAAGAATGTCTCTATTCTATGCTGCACTGTAGTGTTTGCTACGTGACACTTGAAACATTTGAAAACTGATTGTTGCCTCTTGAGATGTGCTGACAGCCAAAAGTAGGCACCAGATTTCAAAGATTTAGTACAAAAAGGTCTCAGACACTTTTTCGCTGATTACAATTTTAAATGTTACTTTACACAGGGTAGAATAAATCAAGTGTCTTATTAATATTAACTTCACCTGTGTCTTTTTATCTTTTTCTTTTAACCTACTTATGATTACAGGGAAATTTTAAATAATACCTGTACCCCATATCATATTTCTATTAAACAATGTTAGCTCAGAGGATAAAGACCCAGAAATATATCAAAGGTATCACAGAAATGTGGTGTTTACCACATTCACTAATATCCCATCCTGAGGCCAGACTTAAAGAATTCAGTTCAAACCTTTATTGTCTTAATCCTCTAACTGCACTGCCTGACACAAGTCCTGTCCACATAATTGCTGCTCTTTGTTTCCTCCCTTCCCTTTCCTTCCCTTCCTTCTTCTCTTCTCCTCCCTTCAACTTCCTCCTTCCCCCCTTCTCTTTCCCTCCTTCCTTCTCTTCTCTTCCCTTTTCTTCCTTTCCCCCCTTTCCTTCCCTCCATTCCCCTCCCTTCCCCCCCTCTTTCTTTCTCACTATGAGGCCCAGACTGACCTGGAACTTACAATCTTCCTACCTCTGCCTCCCACAACTTGGGATTACAGACACACTCTTCTGCAAAGCTAAAGAAACAAACACACATCGAGACCAGCCTGGTCTACAGTGTGAGTTCCAGGACAGCCAGGACTACACAGAGAAACCCTGTCTCGAAAAAAAAAAAAAAAAAAAAAAAGAAAAAGAAAGAAACAAACAAACACACAGAAAGATCTACAGCTCCAACACCAACCTGGAAAAGTCACATTTGGAAGGTCATAGAGGCAAGGTAGCTAATGACTTTTGAATTGGCCATCTCAACTCTAGAGCATAATCCCCATAGTCCTTTACACAGTAAAAGAATTGTTTGGGCTCAGAAAGATGAAGCATAAGTGTTCAGTTCCTAGTACCTATGCCCTGTGGCTCATACGGACCTTGTAACTCTGGGTCTCCAGATCCAGATTGATCGATCTTTTGGATTTCTCTCATATCATGACTTTTTATGAATAACAGAGTTTTAGCTACTTTTGTTTAAGCCACAAATTACCACCCAACAGGTTTCTTGGTATCTAAGCCTCAGTCAGTGGGCAGCTCTACACAGGGCAAGCACAGCGACATCTTTTACAGACAGTGCTGATGAGTGTCAAGTGACAGCTTTAAAATGTAGAGGAGGCCTGAAGACACAGAGGGCTTGCCTAGCACACAGCCCTGGGTCCTATCCCAAGCACCAAATAAACCAGATGTGATGGATCAGGCCTGTGATGCCAGCACTCTGGCAATAGAGACAGGAAGGACAGAAGTGAGTCATCCTTGGCTATATAGTGAATTCAAGGTCAGTCTGGGCTACATGAGACCTATCTATAAATGAGTAAGTATGTAACAAATAAAATAGCTGCAGAGATGGCCCAGTGGTTACGATTGCAAACCGTTCTCTCAGAACACTGGAGCTGGGTTTCCAGCACCCAGCATGCCAGACAGTTCACAGCTGCCTTCTCGGCTCTAGGGATCTAGCATCTCCTTCAAGCTTCAGCAATCATGTGTACAGTGCTACATACAGATAACTTTTAAAAGTAAATATTAAAAGGCAGGAGTGATGTTTCGTGTGTGTGTGTGAGAGAGAGAGAGAGAGAGGGAGAGAGAGAGCATACAAGCTGAGTAAATACAGATTTCTGACGACCCCCCCTTTCATGTAGAATTCTGACAACAAATTGTTTTGCAAGCATTAATTGTTCAGTTTTTCTGGGACACATGCCTTTTAAGATCTCCCTGCAGATGGAGGAGATTCAAAGATAGCTAGTACTCGTGAACAATGAGGGGGCTTCTGTTAACCCGTGCTGTGTCTTAAGGATCAAGTTCATTTCTCCTCTTTCTTAGATTTGACCAAATATCTTGGGTTGCTTTATCCATTTCATGAAATGTGTCCCTTTAGAAAGACAAAACTGTACTTTCTTAAGGGACAGATGTCACTTTCTTGAGATGTTGGACCACACAGGAAGCACAATGGTGAGAGCAGTGGGGTTAGCTGGGCTCCTTCCCTCCGCTCTTCCCCAGTCACTATGGGCTAATTACTTAACCCCTCCAAGTCTGTTTTACATTAGTAAATTGAAAGCAAGGATTCCAGCTCTCCTCTCCCACACAAAGCCAGCAGAAATAAGTTTGCCTGTTTCCCCTGCTTGAGGCATGTAAGCTACAGCCCTACTCCCAACACTCTTTCTCCTCAGTCTATCACCCTCTGCAACTAAAGAGAGGTAGCAGGACATAAAACAAAGCTCAAGGAGAGAAGGTTGTCCTTAACGGAAGCCAATCTTAGCAAGCTTGACTCAGATTATTACATTACTCAAAGCCTAGTGCTTCTTCTGTCTCCAACACTGTATTAGGAGACCATCGTACCACACTGAAAACAGAGTGAAATAATGTTAGTAAAGCTGTGAGTGTCAGAGTCTGGCTCCTGGTAGCCCTAACAAGCTAGGCTCCACCACCCATCTTCAAGGGGAATTAGGGAGACAAGTAATAGCCAAAAAGCAGACAAAGAAGATTATCAAAGTGGCCAGATTGGGAAGAAGAACACAGAGGTCTGATAATAACCATCCCTCCCCCAAGTCCAACTTTGGGACACTAACAAGAAGTTAGATTTAAATAGAGGGCACCAAGTTTGCATAACTAAGTACCAAGAGTGGTCCTGCCAACCATCTGTCCATCATCGACTCTGCTTCAGCCACTTGGACAAGAAGGGCTGATAAACTGTCAGAACTATATACAGTGTCTTTCTGGGAGAAACGGTTTTCCTTCGGCTGGACCCAAAGCTTCCACCTTTTCTTTCCCCTAACATAAGATTTCCAGAGACATTGTAACTCCATGGATCCATTGTTTCAGTGGTCTGGAAGGGGAGGGGAGGGGCATACAAGTTTCCTTTAGAAACTCTCCACCTCTTCAAGCTGGAAGCTCTAACTGTTGTTCTGCTGTTGTAAGAATGGAAACAGACAATAGAAAAAAACAAAAGCTCAACTGAGCCCCACAGTTTCTGACACCCTCTTCTGGTCGTCACTGGCACCAGATACAAATACATGGTGCATCATAAACATGCACTGAGACACACACACATACACACACACACACACACACACACACACACACACACACAAAGTAATGTTTTAAAATTATGCCAAGACTGAGTTTAGTGACACATATGTAGGATCCCAATTTTTCAGGAGACAGAGTCAGCCTACACAGTACAGTAAGACCCCAGCTCTCACTCTCAAAATTAATTAATTTTATAGTGGTAGAGAAATAAGCATATTGTAGTACAGTGGCCCACCAAATACAAAGCATACATTATTTCAAAATATGCAATACACAGAGTTGAACTGGCAAGTCTCCTCATGGCTTTTTAATAAAAAACATGAGATTTTTTCATCAGATTGTTGTAGCTTGAAGCTTCGACTTGTCCTGCTCACGGGACGTATGCACTTCCCTTTGCCTTCAGGGTCTCTTTGATGTCTGCCTAGGAGAAGTTCATTTCCTGGATTTCTTTGATACTAACAGTGTTGCTTGTCACTCAAATGTTTCAAAAGATGGGTCCTCAAAGAGGAAGGCACAGTGAAGACTGCTCACCCTTATTCTTCTAAGTGTCTAGCCAAATGTCTACTTAAACTGAAGAACCTGGCCATCTCTGAAGGTCCCCAGGAGTGTCTGCCTACACTGTGCTCTGGATTGCTCATCAAGCCAAATGGCACACAGCCCATGAAGAGGTCAGTGTGCAAATAAGCCCAACCCAGCTTTCTTATTTGCAGTCAGCTTGTCACTGTCCTGAAGTTCTAAAAGGCTTACAATGAAGGCTCTGTTTAGAAGCAGAAAAAGAATTAAAAACAAAACAAACAAAACCCAACTATTATTTTTAAAAAAAACTATTATTTAAATTACCTTTCGGAACTAAGTAGATAACTCAATCAGGAAAGTGCTTTCCTTGATTGAGTTCAATCCCCAGAATCCATAGGGGAAACAATGTCCAATCTATTGTGATCCCAGCCCTAGGGTAGGGAGACAGAGACAGGTAAATTCCTGAGACTCAATGACCAGCCAATCCTAGCCTATTTGGCAAATTCCAGGCCAGTGAGTAACTTAAAAAAACAAACAAAAAAAATGAAAAGGAAGTGGAGACGGACAGAGCCTGAGGAACAAGCCTCAGCAAAGGCTGTCGTCTCTTCATCTTCATTTTTCCTCCACACATGTGCACACAGACACACGAAAAAATTTTGTTCAAGTTTCCCACTAAAATGCTGTTTTTAAAATAGCATAACATATGAAACAGGATTTCTGGTCACTGTGGACTAGCAGAGACTTGGTCTACCTTTCTATCTTAAGAAGCAACCAAAACCAAGTATGAATTGCCTTCAGGCTCTGAACTAAAGATCTCGTGGGCTGTGACTACACAGAGGATAGCACTGACAACGGATGGGGTGGCTTTTAGACCTCTCTGCAGAAAAGGAGAATCCATACCAGGGCTGTCAATGCAAGTGATCAGAATTCCTAGAAGTCAAGAAGGCTGACATGGAAACAGCAAAGGGCTGGTGTAATGGGGGTAATTCCAGGTCTTTGTAGGAAAGTCTCCTCAATATTAAATTAATAGGCTGGCAAGCCAAGGACAGGTAAGATTCTGCATGGAAACTTACCAACCTAAGACAGAAATGCATTGCTTTTGATAAGGTATATTCTACGACAGGTAAGGAAGGCATTCTTGTCAGAATGACCTAAGACAGGCTCAATTTTGTTTATGAAATAAAAAAGGGAGAGAACCAGAGAGCTTTTGGGGATGTTTGGCAAGAATCTGACATGGGACAAGGACAAGGAAATGGGCTGCTTGGCAGGAATATAACATTGACCAAGGACAAGGAAGTGGGCTTCAGGCAGGAATATGACATTAGGCTAGAACAAAGAGGTTATTTCAGGCAAGAATCTAAATATTAGGATAGAACAAAGAAGTAATTTCAGGCAGGAATCTAAATTTTAGGCTTTAGACATGAAAATGACTTTGGGCTAAGACAGGGAAATAGGCTCTGGTATTTTGATCATCCTGATAAGCGCTTAGAAACAGTTATCATGGGAGTATTCAGGGAATTTTGTTTATTGCCTTGCTTGTTTTTTGACTATTTATGTTTATTGTCTTGCTTGTTCCTTGACTATTTGCATCTATTGTATTGCTGGTTCCTCAACCTAGAACTGACCTTAATACTTGCATGTAATTAAATTGGCATAAAAGCCGAAAGGAAGAGGGGGGATGGGATAGGTCTTTTCTATGGAGGGAAAATGGAGAAAGGGGATGGCATCTGAAATGTAAATAAATAAAATATTCAATTAAAAAAAAAGGAAAGTCTCTTCAAGACTTTGGATGAATCCTGACCTACACACACAACAAAAGAAATTTCGTTTTGATTTTAAAAGTTCGCATAGGACACAGTATATCTGTGCTACCAGACAAACCAGAACAGTTCTGTAGTACGGGATAGTGGGTAGATGTATATAGTCACTGTCATAAAGATGATATTAAACTAGAGATTCATTGAAGGTTGATTTTGATCTTTCCTGACATACCTTAAAAGCAAGTCAAAATAAGCCACTACAGGGATGGAGACACAGCGAAGTGGTGGAGAGCCTGCCCAGCAGAAAAATGGTTCTGTTTCAGTCTTTAGTATTGAAAACAACAAACCCACTAACAGCAATAAACTCCACTGATTCAAATAAACCATGTACCAGAATAAAAATTGGATGGCATTTTAAAAAAACAACAAATTCCAGGGGCTAAGAAAGATGGCTCAGCAGTTAAGAGCATATACTATTCTTTTAGGGAAGGCAAACTCAATTCCCCAGCTCTCATCAGGTAGCTTCCAATCACCTGTACCTCCACCTGTAAGACCAGGTTGCTCTGGTCTCCAAGAGCAACCGCACTCATTTTCACAAACCTCCACAAGATACATAATTAAAAATAAAAAATACATTTTGTTTGTTTGCTTAAAAGTTTCACTATATAACTCTGGCTGCCATGAAACTCACCAGCACATCTAGCAAAAATAAATCTCTGTGATTTGTATATATATATATATATATATATATATATATATATATATATATATGAATACAACAAGCAACAATGTAATATTCCTTTAAAAATGTTTGATTTGAACAAATAAGGTCTCAGAGGAACCTTGTGTTCTGTAAGAAATGTGTTCTATAAGAATGGTTGGAAAATCAATCAATAGAAACAAAGAAGTAACAGAGATTCTGAGAGTAGCAGAAAAAAAAAAGATGTTTAAAGCAGTGAAGAATAACAATAAAACAGAAAGGTGAAACTAATGAGCAAAAATAAAGATAAGGGGGAACCACAGAAACAAACAAGTCTAAAAGTAGACAGAACAGGAAACAAAAGCAACAAAGAAGGAAACAAGCAGCCAATGAAAGATTTAAACTTCATCAGGCAGATAATTGCGTGGAATATATTAATATGTATTTAAAACACTTCAGTTGGATTGTAGAGTCTCAGACTAGGTTGGAAAAGCAGAGAGAGCTAAATATATGCTCTCTACAAGAAATTTTATTAATAGAGAAGTTAAAAGTGAAAAGCTAGAAAATTATGCTCATAAAAATATCAATAAAAGAAAGAATTTCTAGACCAGACAACATAGGTTTTAGAACATAGAATATCACCTGAGAGACATTTTATAATAAAAGAGTCACTACACCCAGAAGATATACCAATTTTAAATTTAGATACTGAAACTAAAGCTTCAAAATATATATCAGATTGACGAAATTAAAGGAAAAAATGGACAAATCCACAGGACAGCAGACAGTTCAACACTCTTCTCAGTAACTGATGGACAGAAAATATAGTTACAGAATGTTTGAGCAGCAGTTACTACTAAACTTAATTTGATTGACTGTCATAAAATATTGCACTCCATGGTAGCAGAACTTATATTCTTTTTGTATGCATCCAGAGCAATCACCAGGTCAGATCAGCTGTTGAGCCATAATACAGCTCTATGTCTAGGTGTATATACAGAAATTAATGAAATTAAAAATAGAAAGCAAAAGTAAATATAAACCAAACTGGAAAACCTCTAACAGACAGATGAGAAATAAAAGGGGAGAAGACACAAGTTCCATCATCGCATAGGAAATAGGACATTGTTGAGGTTTTTTTTTTTTTTACTTTCTATTGTAATGCTTAGTGAGGGCCTCCAAGACCTGGAGTCTACATGTAGCCCCTGGGACACTGCCCCCAAGTTAATTCTGGTTGGTGAATAAAGATGGCAACAACCAATAGCTGGGCAGAAGTATCATAGGTGGGGTTGAAGTTTCTAGGGTTTTAGGAGAGAGTACCATGGGGGTAGGGGGGGGAGGAGAGAAAAAGAGTCCCCATGGGCTACGGACCAAGACAACATCCCTGGAAGGCTGCCTAATTGGAGCCAAGAGCAGCCCAGGTGAAACATGCGGCAAGAGCTGTGCCATTGAATAGACAAGAGGAAGGCTGAGCTGGGAGTTGAAAGAAGAAGAAGGAGAAGGAGGAGAGAAGATAGCCGTGGGATGTACGCGTGTCTCTAGTAGTCTAAGGTAGTTATTCTTATCAAGGTTAGATTATTGGATCAACAATTCTTATTGTGTGGGCATCTTGTGTATTGAGTATTTGCTGATATATAAATCTATTTGGTTAACCTTTAAGCATTAAGAGTCTTTTTTCTACCATGTAATGTGAGGATGATGGTTAAATTGCCTGGGGTTGAGTGGAGCACTATGAGGGTGGCAGAGGTGGCCCAAGGGCTATGCTTAGAGCCATGGAGTCCACAGAGCTGACCAAGGAGGGCAGCAGCCACACCAACACCTCGTGGGTCACAGTCAGTGCCCTTGGCCAGCCGGGGTACCTATAGAGCGGGAATATGGCAAGAGGCCAGGAGCTAGCCTAGCGGCCTGCTTTTTCAAATGCCTCCCGCTACAGAAACAGAGTGATGATGGGGTTTTCGATAGGAAGATAGATTCTAATGCTGTGGATGGTGGGCAGCCGCCCAGCTCTTGTGCTGCCTAACGCATATTTAAAAATACAAAGGCTGTGTGTGTCTTTTATCCAGGACCATAAATGTCTAAGTCGGGGAAGAAGCCTTGAGACAGGATTTTAAGTATTTTTTTTACTATAGGACATAACTACAGTTCCTACAGCTACCACAAAGAGTGTAAATATTACGGAGTTGATGCTAATAAATTTGTAATTTAGGTGAAACAGAAAACTTAACATTGAAAAGATTCTTAAAATATTAAACTACTAAAATTTATTCAAGAGAAATGTATAGCCTAAACTATCCTGTATACAATAAATAAACTTAGTCTATGGTATAAAAATTCCACATGAACAAAACTCCTTAAGGAGCTTTTGTTTGCAAAGATGAAGATCATTAGAGAAGGCACAACCAAACACTAGGAGCCTAGTGCCAACCAGCACATCTCAGGGTGGAGGATCATTGTGGAGGATCATTGTGGAGGAGGCAGAAGGATAGTAGGAGCCAGAGAGTCATGTAGGTTGTTGTGACTTCTAGCAATGTCAGCAGCTAAACCCATAAAGTCTCACTAAAAGGATTGCCTAACCATGAGCTGAACAAGGACAACATGAGCTGAACAAGGACAACAGCAATGGACATGCTAAAGTAGGTGGGAGACAGACCACGCAGCCTCCATACTACCCAGATAGTTAGTCTCCCCAAGAGAAGAGCACTCCAGCTGGTTATCCCATAACAAATGGTCAGCCCTGAAAACACACATACAAATGACATCATACAGACTGACCAGGCTGTATATATTTAGGAATGTAGATAGAGAGACAGAAAGATAGAGATATATGGACATATATTCATATATTTATAAATATACAGATATATGTATATAACAACAGTTAATAAAAAAGAGATCACAAATTTGAAAGAAAGCAAGGAGACATATAAGGGTGAGTTTTGAAAAAAAGAAGGAAGAAGAAAATTATGTAGTTAGACTATAACATTAAAAAATTAAAGAGACATTTTTAAAGTTTTTTTTTAAAAGAGAGAGAACTTGAAAACATTACAAAAAGAATCCAATATGGCTTCTTTCAAAATATTTAAGAAGCACATAATACAAGGTCTACACTAATTTTCTATCTTTTCTAAACGCCTGGAATAGCAAAACATTGTTTCATTTAACCAACTTTCTTGTATCTTCCAGAGCTACATTCCTAATCTAAAAATTATAAGAAAGTTGTCCTTCAGTATTGTTGGAAGAATCAAGTAAAAATAATAGTGTAAAAGAGACATGTAAATAGAAAGCAAACAAAAGCCACTATGAGGGGCACAGTGCAGTGGTAGAGAGCTGTCTAGCATACAGGGGACCCTAAGTACTATCCTCAGCAGTGTGCACATGTACAAACCCCCACACACACACTCACACACACACTCACATACACTCATTCACACACACACTCACACACTCACACACACACACAGCCAATGTGCTATTTACACTGAGCTCAAAGCAAACACAAGTCATCTCATTAAGAATTTAGTACTTTTCTTTAATAAAGTATTCTTCTTTGCATAGGCACGTTTTCTCCCAGAAAGTGACGTGGATTTACCTAGAGAAAAAACTTACACTACTGATGCACTTTGGGGAATGGATGATAAGTGATAAAGAGGTCAGAGGTCAAGAGATGACAGGTGGGTGATAGGCAATAGCTTTCTTCCCTAGTTTCTGTTTTAAAAAGAGACAGAATTATCAAAGAGCTGGGGCTCTGTGGTTAAGAGCACTGCCTGCTCTTCCAAAGTACCTGGGTTCAGTTCCCAGCACCCACAAGACCACTAACCTCCTTCTGTAACTCCAGTTACCTTTTTGTAGCCCCCGGATGCACAGCATGCATATGACACACACACATACATGCAGGCAAATCATACATATACATAAAATAATATTTTTTTAATTTTAAGAAAATATCAGAGTCAAAGAAAGTTTATTTGAATTCACTGATGAATTATAAAATGTCTAAATAATAATAATAAGGCAAGAGCTTTATGTTTATTTGATACTCCTTTTAAACATTAAGTATCCTTTATCTTAAAGACAAGTAAATTCGGGTCTATTACAAACATATTCCCTTCCCTGCAGTGGCCTAAAATCTGCTTTAAAACACAATTGGAAACTTGTCTGTCATCAACTCTCAGTTGTAAAACACTGGCTCCCCCTCAGAAGATTTTAGCTTCTCTCAGCAATCCTAAGGAGGTTCTCTACTCCTAATTACACAGAGTTACACCAGAAGTACTTGTCTCCCCAGCCAGGGGTTTTCTAATACCTGCCCAGTGGGACCTGAAGTTGCCTGGCCAGAGATTCTCTCAGAACAGGAAAGAGTGCCAGAGGATAAAGAATTGGCAAGAAGCCAGAGTCAAAACCAGAAATTCCCAGAGTCAAGATTAAGGGGCATGTACAGACCCAAGTTACACCCACATTGATCTAATATATTGCTTCTGAAGCAACACCATCTATTTTGAAAATCAACATATAACATTTGTCATGCACCAAAGTCTACAAATATCAGATCTAAACGCCAATTGTATTTAACAAAGGTAACAGCTCTGTTCAGCAAAGGTAAGGTTGAACTTGGCCCAAAGTATCAAACACTGAGAACAATCATTCCATCATTCCAGAAAATACTGGATGGCAATCACAACCAAAAGATGAAGCTACCCAGTGTGGGTAGCTGTCACTTCAACCCCACTGCAGTGGCTTGTCCCATCAAGCTTGGGCAAGAGGACAGCTGTGACTATGACATTTGTTCACCGGACTTTGACTGCAACAGGGACACATGTGACCATGGAGTAATAGAAAGTGACATTCCTTATGTCGTGTCAGTTTTAAGATCCAGATAGACGGAGATATAGATGTCAGCTTGCAGGGCAGGCAGGCTTCGTTGCCCATGGACACCACGCTGCCAGCACCTGTCCACACAGCAGGTTGTGTGCCTCGGAGTGAACGAAGACACATGATCTCCTCTCCGGCCTCTCCACCCCAGGCTGCAGCAGTCACAAAGGGGCACCTCCTCTCAGTCTGTGTCAGCATGCGGGGATCAGTCAGGAGAGACCACTTATAATTATCTATGCAGATGGTCACTTCATTAGCATAGCTTGTGAACAACCAGTTCCAGGGGGTGGAGATCTCTCTGTCTCTCTCCATTTCTGTCTCTGTCTCTGTCTATATCTCTGTCTCTCTGTGTCCTCTGTCTCTCTCTCTCTCTCTCTCTCTCTCTCTCTCTCTCTCTCTCTCTCTCACACACACACACACACACACACACACACACACACACACACACTCCCTAACCAAACCAAGACTTTGGGAAGTCAGACAACATACTCTACACAAGCAGAAGCTTGTTTGGGAGAGAATCTCTTCTTTTAGGGAAGCCTGCAAGAATGATGACTTTGGGTATGGGACAGGGGACAGAGATGCACCTGCTTTTAAACGAGACCATAAGAGTATGTATAACTCCTAACAAAGTTGGCAGGTTTTGAATCTCCCTTTTCCAGGGTTTAGAGTCAGGCAAGAGTCTCACTCCTCCTGGAACAAGAGAAGAAGGCAGAGAGTAGGGGACTGCAAGAGGCTTTGGGACCATAACTCTGAACATGAGAAGGAAATTTAAAGGGAAGTACATGTCTATAATCCCAAGGAACAAAAGCAGAAGGATCTGGGGTTCAAGGCCAGACTGTGTCACACAGACAGATTCATGGGGTGTAGACTAGTTAGCAGAATGTCTGCCTAGCATGTGTTGTATAAACCCAGTATGCTTACATATGAACGTATGAGACCTTGCCTTAATTAATCCATTCATCCATCCATCCATCCATCCATCCATCCATCCATCCATCCTTGTATCCATCAATGGGTCTGACACTGCAGGCCCATTCACTTGGGAAGCTGAGGTAGAAAGAAAACAAATTCAAATCCTGTCTGGACCACTTGGCAAAGTTTTGTCTCAAAAGAAAATATTTCTTAAAGGCTAGAGAAATAATTCAGTGGCAAAATGCTTGCCCAGCATGTACCAGCTCTTGTGTTCAACCTCTAATACCAGAAATAAATTAATTAACAACTAATTCAAAAACAAAAACTATGAAGTCCAGTGGGTTTGCAAGCATTTTTAAATAAGACTTCACTTTAGAGAAATCACATCTTTGAATAAATGACAATATATAGAACAAAAGTGTTTTGAAGGAAATTCAGAAACTCCCTACCTAGCTCCTCCCCCTTGTCCCATGATTCCACCAGAGAGCTGATTGGCAGACAGTACCTATGTTTTCCTAGGAGACAATGTAGGAGGCTGATTAGTTTGAGGCTCATACTGTGGAGAAAGAATCACAGTACAAGCATCAAGATGAAATGACCTTATCCAAGGTCAACAAAGAACTTCTATAAAGTCACAATAGAGTTTCCCAGAGGCTGCATACCTGGTTGAGTTGTCAAAATGTTAAACCAGCATTCTGAAAGTCCTGAGTTTTATCCCCAGCACCACGTAAAGCAATTGTGGTTGCAAACACCGGTGATCACAGCACTATAGAGGTAGGACCAGGAGGATCAGAAGTTCAGGGTTATCCTTGGCTATAGAGGAGATTGAAGCCAACCTGGGCTATATCAGACCTTGCCTCAAGTGGGCCAGAAGGGAGAGTTGGACAAATGACTCAGCCAATAAAATATTTGCTGTAGAAACACAAGAGCCTGAACTTAATCCCCAGTCCCCATGTAAAAACCTAAGTAAAACTTTAAAAACTCGATGCCTGTTGATCCCGTGCTAGTAATTGCAGCAATGCAGAAGTGGAGACAGAAGAATCCTTGCTGTTTCCTGCCTGACCAACATAGCCTACTCAGAAAGCCCCAGGTTCCTACTTCAAAATGATATGGCTCTTGAGGAGTGACCTCCAAGGTTGACCTCTGACCACCAAGCACATTCACATACAGGAACACACACATCCTCATTTTACATAGAAACAGACAAAAAGACATTTGTCACCATCCCTGCTGAGCTGCCACTCCAGCTGATCTCACACGCTGCATTGGTGAGTGAATGCCCATCTCCTTGAGCAGAAAAGATTTGTTTCACTGTCAGCCCCAAGTTCTCTCCTCCATAAAATAGAATCACCCCAGAGGGATCACATCACAACCCCTACAGCTTCCCAAGAAGAGCCCTGAACATACATACCATCAGCCCAGCGTTCCAGACCACTAGCACCAGGGTACATGGCCACGCCATACTGTGCTCTGTATCTCAGGGTGAGTGAACCCCCTCTTTTCAGGAAATAACTGAGGAGGCAAGACCTTGAGGTTTATCCATGCAGAGAGACCATCTACTCCCCACACCCCACCTCCACAGAAGTTTCCTGTCTGATTCAGTGAGTAAGCACACTGTTTGATCTCTATGGAAAGAGCAAAGAAAAGTCCCATTCAACAAAGGAAAATTTGCTAAGAGTCTTGATAGCACTTTCGTACACCTTATTTATTTTATGAAAACTTGCATTATTCTTAAAGGGGGCCATCGAGCTGGAGAGCATGGGCTCGGCTCATTGTTCACGGCTGATTAGGACAAGAGATGCTTGTGCCACATTCATTTAATGTTTCGTCCAGCTCTCTGCTCCGTGCAGCCTCCATGTGTCTTTTCACTAGTCAACATTCATGTCTTTTTAAAACCACAGTAAATCTCTTTGATTGGGACTTGAGGCTGGGATCATTCAATTTGTGTTAGCAAACTGTCTTATCTCTTTGTGTTCCAGGCTGTCCCTGGCGTGTCCAGAACTGCACCTCTGCATGGGCCAGAATGCCAGAGCAGAAGGCAGCAGGCAGCGCCTTCAGACAGGACAGACAGGCTTGGGCTATCCCACCACAAGGCTCACAGGGATGACAGACAGGAAAACACCAAGTGATTATTGCACAAGAAATGGAAAGGGAAGGCTGCTCCTCTTCCAGAGACAGGCGGAACTCTGAGCACAGACCGATTCATCCCAAAGCGGAAGAAACAGCAGTGCACGTGTTCCCTGTGCATGATCTTACACAGCAGCTTGTAAATGCCAAGGAAAATATTCCTGCTGGGAACTTTTAAGAAGGGTGTTTTCCTGCAGTTTTAATCTGTTTGGTTTTTTTTTTTTTTTTTTTTTTGCTTATGGCGTTTTTTTGAAAGAGGTTCTTCCCAGAAGAACCTGCCTTAGTCTCCTGGGTTCTGGAATTACAGGCATGCCCCCATGCTTGCCTGCCTTCCTGCCTGGCTGGCTGGCTGGCTGGCTCCTCATCCCCCTCTTCTTCTTCCTTTTCCTCCTCCTCTCCTCCACCTCCTTCTTCATTTCTCCCATTCTCTACCGATTATCGAACACCCATTAGCACACTTCCTTGTGCATGGATTTTTACTCTCATTCCTTTATCAATTCACTCATCAACCAAGTCCTAAAGGGTTACTGTCAGGACCCTGTGGACAGGTGCCAGGGTACAGAGAACAGACATGTCTAAGATGTAGTCCTTAAGGCAGAAGAGATGGCTCAGCTGTTAAAAGCACATACTGATCTCAGTTTGGTTACCAGTACCCATATCAGATGGATCACAACAGCCTGTAACTCCGGCTCTAAAGGGCCTGGTACCCTCTTCTGGACTCTGTGGGTACCTGTGTTCACATGTGCACATTCCTCCCATGCCCCCCCATACACATAATTTAAAACTGAATCTTCAGAAAAGGATGTAATCTGCTTGGAGGTCAGGGATTATTTTCTTTGGGCTAACGCTTGTTCATTGCTGGGCTCTTCCTAAGATCTCTTGGACCACTGTCCTACTCATGATCACTCAACAGTCCTGCATAGGAAATCCTGTGAAGCGGGCAGCCCTGGGCAGAGTGTGGAAGCATCTCTAAGACAAGGTTGAAGTGGGCAGCCCTGGGCAGAGTGTGGAAGCAGGGGGACAGCCCTGGGCAGAGTGTGGAAGCAGGGGGACAGCCCTGGGCAGAGTGTGGAAGCAGGGGGGTGCCCTTCAGTTCCACCTCTCTTCCTGAGCCCAGCTACTTTTTCATCCATTATTTGTTTATTTTTGAGACAGTCTCACACAGCCCAGGCTGGCCTCAGACTCCTGCTAGTGGGATTGGAGACACACAGCATCATACAATTTAGGACACCCAGTTCCTTGCAATTCTTAGCGTTCTTTTGAACAGGTTAGTTCTCCAAACTTTCTGACTCAGATTAAATTTAAAAAGGAGTTCAGAGCAACTTTTTTCCTTTCCAAAAAAAAAAAACTGACTGACTACTTGATCTTCAGTAACAGTAAAATTTGAGCTACAGCCACTGAATGAACAAATATGACCGCCAAACTAGCACCACATGACCAACCCCTTCAAGGTAAACCACCCCAGACCCGGAAGCCTCCTGCCAAAGAATCCCAAGTTCTGTCACATATCTGTCATACTTCTAGAAGGCTCAACTCCCTACCACCACCATCCCCCCAACACATCCTGGCCCAGAGGGAATCTGGTGCTTCCATGAATAAAGCTGTAAATCCTCTGTCATTTTCTGTAGAGCCATTTATTGATAAAGGGTAAGGTGAGCCTAGACTATGATCCCCAGTCACAAATCAATAGAGGCCCCTTTTCTCTATCCCCCTGACTGGGGCTCTCTACAGCCAAGGACAGTGGTTCTGTAGAGCTGTCCACAAGGATCACATACTCAGATTTAGGGAGATGTTTAGTCAATAAGGCAGAAATATATTGGTGCCTCGTGTTCTCTCGCCAGTCAGTCCAGCTTACTTGGTGAGTTTCTACCAAATGAAAGACAGTGTCTCAAAAAAATTAAATTGGTAACCCCTGAGAAATGATACCCAAAGCTATTCTCTGGTCTCCACATATATATATGCATGAACATGCACACACACATACACACACACACATACCTGTATACACATGCACACACAAAATCAAACTTTCAACATGTCTAAAATACATCTGTACAAACACCTGCTCATGCCCCATTCTCTCTGACCCCACTGAACACGGATGGAGAACTTCACTCATTTAGGGCTTGTTCGTGAATTCCAACAGAGCAAGGCTCTGACTATAAGAGAGCTGAGGCATCTCTCAGTAGAAAACAGGCTCTGTACAGCAAATACTCATTTTCATCTTCTGCTGAAGGAAATGGTACACACCATCACAGCATCTACTTCATGGGGTAAAGCTGTCCTTAGATGTTGTCTGTTAGGATCCTTGACTAAAAACAACAGAAGACACCAGAGTGCTAAGGGGCACATGGTAATCCTAGCACCCAGGAGTGCAGAGGCAGATCATTGAAAGGCTAAGGTCAGCCTGAGCTACACAGCAAGATAGAGATCAGACAGACAGAGACCCCATCTTAGAAAGGGGTTAAGATCTTATTATAACAGAAAAATTGACTGGGTGTGGTGGTATATGCCTTTAATCCCAGCACTCAGGAGGCTGCACACAAGCAGATCTCTGTAAGGTCAAGGCCAACCTGGTCTACAAAGTGAGTCTAGAATAGCCAGGGTTACAGATAAACCCTGTACAGGAAAGAAAGGAAGGAAGGAAGGGTGGGTGGGAGGAAGGAAGGAAAGGAGGAAGGGATAGCGGGAAGGAGGGAGAGGAAAAGGGAGAGGGAGGGAGAAAGGAAGGAAGAGAAAAGTTGGAGTGGGAAGATGGCCTAATGGAAAAAAGTACTTGTCATTCAAGCATTAGTTCAGATCCTTGGAAACCAAATCAAATCAGACACAATTGGGCATCCATCTGTAATTCTTGTAATTCTTTACAGGAAGATGGGAGACAGACAGGAGAATGAATATGCAAACATGCGCCGGCTAGCCTGGCATACACAGCAGTGAACAGCAAGAGATCCTACCTTGAACAAGATGGAGAGGTGAGCTCTGATCCGAGGTTGTCCTCTGACCTCCACATGTACACTTAGCTCACATGTACCCACACTCACATACACACATCATACACTTATATACTACATGAGACACACACAGAGAACTGGGGTCAAGGAGACTACCTCGAAGAAGTGGCCCTTAGGTAGTCTTGATCAGGACTGCAGAAATACCACCAGAGCTTCCCTGGTTTTCTCTGGCGACTGACTCTACTCTCCTTTGTAGTAGTTCTCTGCCAAAGGCCATTTATTTACCACAGAACTTACTTCCACTGACCCTCAAGGCCACTGGAAAGGAGCAAATGTCCACTCGCTTTCAAAGTCCAGCAAAGTAGAACTGTTCAGTGCCTCACACTGGATCAAATGAGCTCTTTCTCTCTGTGTAGAAATACAGCTGCATTTTGTGTTCTGTGGCGCTAGACTAAACAGCATTGCATCATTAAACCTGAAAGGTAATCCATCCACCCTCTGACCTAAACGTATAAACAAAGCGACCCCCAACACTCAGTCTTCTAAAAAGCAACCCCCACCCAGCTCAGACACCAAAATGCAGCTCATGGAAAACAATGAAGTATATGAGAATCTTTTACTAGGTCTATACAATATTTTCTCCAGACCAAGAGATTACTCTCCAGAGGTCTGCACTGTTAATTACGATACACAGTTTGAGACTGTGAAACTGATCTAGCAAGAAAGCCTCCTCCTGCTATCTGTTGAAGATTCATCAAAACCAGAAAGTGTTGCCTGTCGCTCCCCAACAAAAAGAAGCTGCTGGAAAATGTGCTGTCTTTATAGTCATTTAGTGCTACAAATGACTGTGTGCCCATCAGTTTCCGACATGGATACACACAATAGGAAAAGTTGGATACTCGCTATTAGCAACACCCTTCACTTCAGCCTCTCGGGATTCTAGGACACTGCTATGACATTGTTCCCCTGTTGCCATCAGGGGCCAAGCAATCCCTACTTTAAGAGCCAAGCCTCTGTCCTAGAAACATTTCACCATCATTTCTAACAAATTTCAATTGTGTAGATAAAGTGTGAAGACATTTACAGAGTGGGTTGGGCATCTTTTACTGTTTGATTTTCTTCAGAGATCTACCACTTTCCTGTTCCATACAGTTCTGGTGGGGCTGCCAATCAAGGGACAACATTCTCCCAACAATGGTGGACCTGAAACCCAGGAGAGGTGATGAACTCAGATGACTGTGCCAGGAAGAGATTAATATCTGATTCTTTTGCAAGGAGAAGGAAGGTGGGGAAAAGGGGAGAGAAAAAGGGAGAGAGAGAGGGAGTGAAAGAGGGAGGAAAGGAAGGAGGGAGGGAGGGAGGGAGGGAGGGAGGGAGGGAGGGAGGAAAGATCAGAAGTTTCTTCTGCTGAATATCATTTGCTCTCAGGACCAACCTATGAACTGACAGTGCTAATCATTGGGCCTAGAAAATAAACCCAACACAGAAATGGGATATATACAGTCACTATGTCACCATTAAGTATTTGATTAAGTACCATCTATAAGACTATTCCTAGGGCAGAAGAAGACAGCTCAGCAGTTAAATAGTGTGTCCTGCTTTTGCAGAAAACCAAAGTTCAGTTCTCAGCACTCACATCAAGTGACTCACAACAGCCCGTAAATCAGACCTGGAATACAACACACCGGACTAGGGATGTGGCTCAGCTGGTGGAGTGCTCACCTGGCAGCAGGAAGCACCGGGTTCAATCCCCAAAACAGCATAAGCTGGCTGTGGGGCTGTGGGGCTGTAATCCTGTGGAGAGAAGAGCCTCGAAAGTTCAAGGTCATCTACAGCTACGTTCCTAATTCAAGGGCAGCCTCAACTACTGAAGTCTTGTTTCTAAGAAGAATCAGGGGACAGAAAAATTAAAAAAAAAAAAAAGCAAAACCCAAATTGAGGGTGCATGGGGGAGAAGGAAAGAGGCAACGAGTAGAATCCAGGTAAAGGCTTCACTGCAGATCCCAAAATGCTGGAGAGCACACAGCAGCTGCTGCCCTACAATCTCGCCAAGTTAAACCCTGTGCTCCGAATGTCTCTAACCTAGTTACTGAAGTCTTCCAGAGCTTGACCAATAAGACACAGACGAATGGAAGACTATCACCAGCGATAGGGACTTATCTTCAGCCTCTGAGGGGCAGCTGAGGGCAGCAGCCACAGCCTATGTTGTCTGGGAATCATTTGGACTCCCGTGACCTACATACGACTGCAGTGAGGGTTGGTCATGTGGGGAGCACTGTCAGTTCAATAGCGTAACTCAGTTAAAGATTATATGTGTATATATATATATACACATATATGCATGCATATACATAAGTGTGACACATATGGCACATAAATACATATGTATGTATATATTGTATAATTTTTGGCAAATATACCATAATAATTCCCATTGCTAAAGACACTTCATACTCATACACTTTGGACACAGAACTTGGGAAGATTTGAGCTGGATCTGATCTGAAAGCTTGCTGTGATCTAGCTTTTGTAGTATCAGAAAGTACTACTAAACTGCAAACAGGAGATAATCAATAGTTATATCCAGCTAGGATGCCAATGAGCTATAACCGCGGCAGAATATCTCTAAAGGTATAGTAGCGACTGGAGGCAGTAACCACTGACTGTCTAACTGGACTTAAGGCACACTCAGTAGGAGGGAAATCTTGCCCGGTACTAGAAACCTAATCAACTGCTCTGGGATAGTGACGTCAGGAATGTCAGAAAATTACCTACTGCTATCAGTTTAATAGACCAGGATAATTCTAAAGTGCATTCCAAAACTTATGCCTGTACCACAGGTAAGCGTTGTTCTCATCCTTCATCAAAGAAGCATCTCTAGAGCAAATAGAGAGAGCTTTAGAGAAGCCATCAGGTCATAGTGTGGAGATAAACAGTGTGGAGCCCAATACCAACAGCACATGTACAACACAATCCCTGGAAGACCAAGAATTCTACTGTGAGATGTATCTCCTAGAAACGACAGGGAAGCTACATCCATAATAACTGGGCATTTTGGCTACCTAAACAAGACCCGAACAGTGATAATACCAATAGACAGGATCAAGTGGAAGGGAGAAATCTCATTGGTTCCAACCCTACAGAAAGAACTCCAGGAAACTAGTGACTGCTGAGAGAGGGGATCAATTATCACTGGGCCCACAGAGTGCTCAGATCCTTGCTTGGGTTTTCCCAAAATACGCTGACTAGGAAATCATGCTCTGGGAAGCCAATATGTGAGTGTACTTCCACCAAGCTCTTGAGGAAAACTGTGTTTTATTAAACCCTGAACCATGAATGAGGACCAGCTCTGCATAAGATTTCTCCCCTACTGATTTATCGCTGCTTCTCCCAGGGATGAGTCCCATAATTGGTTATCCAATACTAAGTGGTCAGCCCTGGAATCGTATGCATCCAAGTAGTAGCAAAACAACCTCAGCAGGTTGTATTTACGTGTGTATATGTAGTAAGACTATAATACCTGCAGTAGTAGCAGCAGTAGTGATAGAAGCCATCGATCTGAAATGTAACGAGGAGGGAGGCATGGGAGGCGTTGAAGGCAGGACACACGGGAAGGGTTGGAGGGAGGCAGGGAAGGGGAAAGTGCTGTAATTATATTTTAATTTAAAAATTAATAAAAGATAAAAATGCAAAGAAGACTATCAAGCACACAGATAAGAGTTCACTAATGAGTAGAAGGTGGCTAATGAAAGGAATCCTGAGGGAGGAGTCGTCTCTCTAGGAAAGTGGGAAAACACAGCCAGGAAAAGATAAGAGGTAAAGTGTTCGGTTGAAGTCGAGTTGAATTTCAAAGGCAACACACTTACAGCATTTAAAGCAACAGCAGAGGCGGCAGGCAGGCGCTCACCCAGGCACGCCTGCCAAGGGCCTATTGAAAAGACTTCTCTGGGCCTCCATTCCAATCAAAATAGACCTCCTATCTCCCATTCCTTGAGGCCCTATTCTCTTTCGCCTGATCTGATAAACTAATCCTTGCTGAGGTGCGAATGGATTGATGAATAGCTCCTTCTGACTAACATATTTGCATTTTAATAGGGTCCTTCTGGACGTGCCTTAAACCAAAGAAATGGTGCTGAATTCCAGGTTAACCCTAGTTTCACTGGTCATGCCTAGTAGAGTGATAAATCGGTAGGGGAGAAATTGTAGGGTAGGTAAATCTCTCTTCCTGCCGTATGCAGAGCTGGTCCTCATTCATGGTTCAGGGTTTAATACAACAGTTTTCCTCGAGAGCTTGGTGGAAGTACATTCACATACTGGCTTCCCGGAGCACGATTTCCTAGTCAGGGCGATCCGGGAAAGCCCAAGCAAGGGTCGAGCATTCTGTGGGCCATGTGGAACAGTGCTCCCACAGGACACGGGCCTGCCCTCCCTGCTGGACAGATGCAGAAGACTCAGACATGTTAGAATGCACACCTGGAGACAGGGTAGCTCCCCTCCCCCACTTCTCTTACAACAACCACATTGTTTAACAAAGCACCTATTTCACACAAAAATATTAAAGCTAGAAGTGAAAGGCATGTAGTAGATTTCATAAAAGATAAATCCAAGTGATTCATTTTAATTTCACAAACAAATTACTTGTGTATTTAAAAGGCTCCTTTTCTGTCCCAGGAGGCTCACTTCTCATTCGAGGACTGGGCTACGGTTCCCTTACTGTAGGCCAGGAGTCCAAGTGCTTATGAGGCAGGTTAACGTCTGCACAAAAACTCACACTCTTTCACCTCTCTCTCTCTCTCTCTCTCTCTCTCTCTCTCTCTCTCTCTCTCTGTATCATGAGCTTCCTTAATGCAATGAGAAAAGACCGTAGGCAGATGTGCCCATACACAGGATCCCAGCACTCAGAAGGCAGACAAGAGGATCCCAAGTTGGAAGCCACACCTCAATTACATTATAGTTCTCTCAAGGCTAGCCTGTGCTACGTAAGTCTCCAAAAGTTGTCTTCTGACTCTCACACATGTGGTGGCATGCCCATGCTCACCACAAGCATGTGTGAGTGAATACACACACACACACACACACACACACACACACACATACAATTCATTTTTAAAAGTAAATCTAAATGAAAAAATTATTGATTCTGTTACAAACGTACAAAAGAAGTTCTTTAAAATAACCTAGAAATCTAACATTATTGGCCAAAGAATGAAAGACAAAGTTCTAGTCTGCCTGTTCTCTGCGAACATGTCGCTGACACAGAGCCCACAGACACTGGAACTGAAGGAAGCCCCACTTTCTGTATTGTGTCTAAAGTACACCTACACACGTCTCTCAACTGGAACATGGTGGAACGATGAATAAGGAATTATCTCCTATCCCAATGACCCAAAGTCTAGATTCAGAAACAACTCTGTGTGACCTCTAACCAAGGAGCCAGCCACTGTCACCCCATGGGCTGGGTTTGTAGAGAGGCTTCTCAAGGGTTTTCTATATGCAGGTTTCTCATCTGTAAATCCCAGTCACTCATCCATGACTTGACGACTGCTCTTCATAAATCACCTTGACTTCCACTGTCCACAAATGGGACACTCCACTGTGATGACACTGTACACATTGATGAGATACTGTCGGCTCTGAAGCTCAGCCATTGTTTTGTGAGGAGACTGTCTGTACCCAATGAAGACATCAGCTACTCTTCTAAAAGTGGTGTTGCTGGCTCATCTCATAATCTCTGCAAAGACACCCAGTGCTAAAATGTGCATGCCTGGCCCAGATGTCTCTTCTTTACACAAGTCATGTGACCTCGGCAGCTAGTTAATGGGTCTCTTGTCACATCCAGCTTTTGATATGAGGTCTTCAGATACAATCTGACCTCTGCTGTGAAGCAAATTAGCATTCTCTCCTTTGACAGCCTCACATGCTCAAGAACACCCTCCAGAAGTGATCAGTTGGAGAATGGACTCATTTTGCATATTCTGGGAGTAGAGTGGGGAGTGCTTGAAATTTTGGATCTGTGCCGTCACTTCTATAAATTTATCAAGAACATCCATTTGTGAAAATACTCCTGTGTTGCTAGAGCTGGCCTTGTCGAGGTCTCCTCCACGTGACAATGAGAAATACAAAGTGGGAATTTGCTCCTGAGTTCAGAAATAGCAGGTTTGAGTCTTTCAGCTGACATCTTCCTCCCAGTGGGTACACATGTAGTGAAGAAGACCTCTGCCATATTGAGATACTGAGACAGAATCTGCCTTGGCAGCTGGGTTGGAGAATCCAGAGCCCATAGCAGTCTTGGTATAGATTTCAAGCAGGAACAAAGGATTAGCCTGCATGATGGGAGGGAGTTTGCCAATAATAGATTTCCTGTAGACCAAAGCTGATGCTGACTTTCAACTGACAATCTCAAAGAGGTAGTACCACTCTTTTCTACCCATGCAGACACCAGGAGTTCCCTTCTGATATCACTAACAGATCCACCTCTTTTGTCAACCATGAATCCAGCCACTCCTTCACAGTAATCAAGGCACTTCCAACAAATGTCAGCATCCAAGTGGTCTTCAAAGAAAGGACTTGTCCTTGTCAGTGGTCTCAACAGTAGTCATCTCAACATCCTGCTCTCTGTCATCTTGGAAGCCTCACAAAAAGATTTGCATTCAGAATACCCAGATTGATCTCTGTTTTCTTCTGAACATGTAGAGGTCCAGGTCCACAAAAGCCCTTCCTCAGCAACTGTGCTGCTCCAATACAATGAAAATGTGGGTGCACTGGGGGCACTGGCAGTGGTGACAGCAATTCAGAGGAACAAGCATCTTGGTTCAGAGGACTATGATGGTGGACACCACTGGGTATTGGAGTTGAAGAGACATAGACCAACTTCTTGTAACAATTCTACTGAGCTTCATTTTATACATCAGAAATAAATAAATAAGTAAACAAACAAACAAACAAACAATTTAAAGTTATCTTAAAGGTTTTCACCACTAGCCATTTCTAGAAAACACAAAGTTGGTTATGCTTTCCCATGAGGGAGCCCTGCGAAAACATGAACTCCTAAAGAAGGTCACAGTCCTATAAATGACTTGTCTGTCATAACTGTACAGCATACAACTCTTCTAATAAAATACCCTAATAGATAATCTCAGGTTCTATTAAATTTCCCTTTAGTAACATCTAGCCTCAGATGTTACCTCCTTAATCACCTAGTGGTATATGCTCTAGCTCCTAGTCCATCTGCTTTTTTAGGAAAAACATTAGATTTATTCTTGATTTCTAGAGAAAATTTTCAACCTGTTCCCTGGGAAAGCACTCAGGTTGTCTATATGTGTTTGTGTGTGCATTTGTGTATAGGTTGTCTATATGTGTTTGTGTGTGCATTTGTGTGTACAGGCTTATATATATATATATATATATATATATATATATATATATATATATGTAGTCCTATGCATGCATATCATTTCCATGTGTGTGTATGACCGTGTGCATGTGTGTGGTGGCCAGAGATCAACATCAGGTAACTTTTTCAGTGTCCTTAGTTATTGTCCTAATGTTGTGAAGAGACACCATGATCAAGATACACCAGGATCTCTTGATAAAAGAAAGCATTTAATTGAGGGCTTGTTTACAGTTTATAGCGGGTTATTCCATGACCATCAATCATATCAGGGAGCATGGCAGCAGGCATGGCACTGGAGCAGTGACTGAGATGTTACATCTGATCCACAAGACCATCCCCAGTGACTACAGGGCCACGCCTCCCCCATAGGCTCATCTGTTTGAGTACTTGGTCCCCACTTGGTGAAACTGTCCGGGAAGGGTTGGGAGGTGAGACCTTACTAGAGAAGGTGTGTCACTGGAGGCAGACTTTGATGTTCAGAAGACTCCTGTCATCCCCAGTGTCTCTTTTTCTATGCCTTGTGATTGTGGATCAAGTCGTGAGCTCTCACCTTTTCCTTTGCTCCATCATCATGGGCTCTAACCTTCTAAAACCACAAGCCCCCAAATTAAATGCTTTCTTTCATAAGCTGTCTTGGTCATGGTTTTACAGCAATATAAAAGTAACTAAAGCACATGGTTTGTCAAAGAATCTGGAGCTAATTGGTTAGGCAGGGTGACCGATGAGCCCCGGTGCTGCTGACTGTCTCTACCCCTTATTCCACCACATACACCAGCACTGGGTTATCAACATGTTTCTTTGTTGCAGGGCCTTCTCTTGGGCTCTGGGGATCTGAAGGAGGTCTTCATGCTCTTGCAGCATGTGCTTACTGACTGAGCCATCTCCCCGGTTGTTAAAGTTTTGTTGTTTGTCTTGGTTTTGTTTGTTTTCCAGTACTGGGGTTTGAATCAGGACCTTGCACATGTTAGAAAAGCACCCTACTACTGAGCTACATGCCAGCTCTCAAGTACTGCGTTCCTTTTGATAAGAAACTGTGTTACCCATCCTCCTGATGATGGCATCTACTTTACTCCTTCAGCTGCTGCTTTTTTAACAGTGGCTTCTAACTGCTTCCCTCTTGTAACCCCACTCCAGCTGTTGTAATTTCCTCAGTGGCCACTTGATCTCTCTACCAACACAATAACAGAATTGAAAATTGCCCTCACTGGCAAACAGCATTCTGGATTTTTCTTTCAGGCAGCCTTGCTTGAGCCTCTCCCACCCACCTGCATCAGTCTGTCTCATCCAGATTTTTCTTCAGGAATGCTCGCTGCTCTAGGAAGCCAAGTGTGCATCCTGGTCTCTGGCCGTTGCCACAGCTTGATTTTCTCCTGTAATGTTGTAGTTTCACATCAGATCTCAGCTTTGGTTTAGGATTGGGACTCATGGCCTGCAGCGATCACTGCTTCAAATTGAGCTAGAGATTTCAGGCCTGCAAGAGGTGTTCTGGAAGGTCAGTAGCTAGCTTGACAGGCCTGCAGGCTAAGACATTCTTTTGTTCCACACATCCTCAGAAAGTTCCTTCCTGGCTTCTCCTGTTCTTTTTTTTTTTTTTTTTTTAATACGGCTTGAGTCTTGGCTCCAGTACTGGAGAAAGCATTTGTCTTTACTCTTCCTCTTGTGGCTGTTTGCTGTCCTCCACCAGCCATCCCTAAAAGATCTGAGCTGCTTTTCTTGCTCTCCAACTTGTGTGCTGGGGTGTCTGGCTAGAAACACTGACTTAACATACTCAGATATGGTGGCCATGGGTGGGGATTGCAGGGACTCTGAACAAGCATGTTCCTAGAATCCATTGTCTGATTGCTAAGACAAATCTGGAATGCATGTAAGGGACCACTGAGAAACACGCACTAGTATCCATCACTTTGCATTGTCTATGTCATGGTGCATTAGGTGTGTAAGGCAATTGGTTCAGTCTGCACAGCCATCATTTCAATCCTGGCCAAGGAGCCTAGGCACTTTAGCTTCCCCAGGTCCCAATAAACCCCAGCGACTGACCCAGAGTGATAGATAGCACCAAATATTGGGAGAGGCACTCAGTCACATCCTCTTGGTTTTCAAGAGGTCCTACCTTCCTAGGAGCTGAGGATTTGCTTCACCCAGGCCATCTCCCAGGCTAGTCCATCTTCCTAGGTAACTACTGTTCTCCTCATCTCCGCCCCACTTCCCAGTTATCACCTTACCTCACCCCCGCCTCCAGCATCTGCTCTTGTGCCCTTCCTCACCTTTGTTTAGAACCAAATGGACATTCCTGACAATTAATGTCTGGAATGTCAAAGGCATTTTTCTCTAGCCGGCAGCGTTTCTGTGGTATGATAGGAGAGGCTAGGGGGAAGATGGCAGTGACTCAGGCTAAGATGCATATTTGGGGACATTCCCTGGACCCCTATCTATTGTTGGTAATGTTATCCTAGAAGAACACTTTAATGAGCATGTATGGTGGGGCATGTTTATGGCACAGGCAGGTAGAAAATTGCCTATAGTGGTCAGAAAACCAGGAAGAAAAGTAGGAAGATCTCTCAGATGATGAAGACTCTAGTCACTGACTTTCTGAGAACGTCCTGTTGACTCTAGTTCCTGTAAAAAGCTCCAGAATCCAGGCTGGGCCACCAGCAGTGTCTTCTGAGCCCCTATAATGAATACTTGGTAAGACTGATCACACTGTACTGTGGATGAAATTACAACCTTCTCTAATGCCAGGATAGTAGCTAACTAGTACAGACCGTAGCACATTTCCTGTACCATTGCAAGAATACTTTCTTACAGTCCAACCACTTTCTGCACTTGGAAGATAGAACAAAAATGAACTTGATGAATAACAAAAATATGGACCAATAATAACAGTAAACATAAGGGAAAAAAGGCTGCAACACCAGAGAAGCTTAGGTAGGAAGACTGTTGCCAAAACTAGGCTGGATGCCATAATGAATTCCAGGCTAGCCTGAGCTACCATGTAAAAGCTTGTCTCAAAAAAAAAACAAAACAAAACAAACAAACAATACCAATTATAATGAAATGCTTGTGGTGGTTTGAATATGCTTGGCCCAGGCAATGGCACTTTTAGGAGGTGTGGCTTTGTTGGAGTAGGTGTGGCCTTGTTGGGGAAAGTGTGTTATTGTAAGGATGGGCTTTGAGACCCCTCTCCTACGTGACCATGAGACAGTCTTCTCCTGTTTGCCTTCGGAACAAGATGGAGAACTCTCAGCTCCTCCTGTACCATGACTACCTGGGCATTGCCATGCTTCCTCCTTGATGAAAATGGACTGAACCTCAGAACACGTAAGCCAGTCCCAATTAAATGTTGTTCTTATCAGAGTTGCCTTGGTCATGGTGTCTGTTCACAGCAGTAAAACCCTAAGACAATAATCCATAGAATCAAGGTTCAGAAAGGTTAGAAAATTGTTCATGTTACAGATGAAGCTGGGGGAGAGGGTCTCACACAGCATCATCAGAATCTAAAGCAGAACAATCCCTAAATATATGTCTTCAAGAAGATAAAAGTGTCAGTTTGAAGCTACCCCAAGAGTTGAGGATGTAACTCATTTGATGCAGTATTTGGATAGCGTGCACAAAGCCCTTGTCTGGATCGTCACATTCACCCAATAAGCAGATAGGTGCCTGTAAGCCCTACACTTGGGAGATGGAGGTAAGAGGATCAGAAGTCCAAGGTAAGGGCTACAAAGGTTATTCAATGGGTAAAAGTGGCTGATGTGCAAGAATAAGGGCCAGAGTTCAAATTCCCAGTATCCATGTATAATGTGTAAATTCAGTGTGTCAAAGGCTAAACATTCCTATAACCACAGTAATGGGGGGTGTATTAGTCAGGGTTTTCTCTAAAGGAACAGAATGATAGAATAAACACACACACACAAGAACACACACACACATCCGTGCATAGAAACACACAACACATAATTTATTAGTGTGGCTTCTAGGTTATTGTCAGAGTAGTCCAACAATGGCTATCATCAAGGAACCCCTAATTGTTTATTTCATGAGACTGGATGTCTGGTGCTGGAGTCCCAGTGAGGTCCTAGAACACTGCCAACTTTCAGTTCCTATTGGAGTCCTGAAGGACTAGTTTCCAATATCAGCTAAAGAATTCCTCAGGAACACGAGAGATAAACTTTCCAGTGAGAGTGAGGGCAAGAAAGAAAAAGGCAAAGGCTTCCATCTTCTATGGCTTTCATGAGGGTTGCCACAAGGTGGGGCTTAGGTTTAGGGTGGGACTCCCACCTCAAATAATCCAACAAAGAAAAATCCCCCACATGTGCACTCAGGTGTTTGAGTTTCCATTAATTCCAGATGTAGTCAAGTTGATGCCAAGATAAGTCATCACAGGGGTTAGACATACAAAGAATCACTAAGACTTGGTGGCTACCATCGTAGCTCCAGGTTCAGTCACTGGGAGGCCCTGTCTCAAAAATTTAAGGTAGAATGACAGAGCAGGAAACCCAAGCATCCTCCTGTGCTTTCTACACAGGCATACAAATGGGCACATATATGAACACATCTCTCTCTCTCTCTCTCTCTCTCTCTCTCTCTCACACACACACACAAACACGCAAACACACACACAGAGAGAGAGAGAGAGAGAGAGAGAGAGTGTGTGTGTGTTTAAGAAACCCAAGTTCATCTGTGGTGTGAACAAATTTTGTAAGCTTTCCAGATTGTAGCATTCTTGTTCGTGAACTGTATTTGTTGACTTGGTAACCACTAAGTGGTATCAGCAAAGCTTGTTGAAGGGTCTCTAATTTATTTTTTTGAAAACCCAACTAAATATAAAATTTAAAGAATTAATTCACTCATTATACTTCAATTTTATCTAGCTTGAAGTATTAGTCTACTCACTAGAGTTCAGTTCTAAAATGTAAGGAATACATACAAAGCTACTTTTGTAGACCTTCTGAGGGTCTTCAGAGGATATAATTAAGTCCATAATTCTCACCACATCTGTATGATAGAAAAATTGGCCTCTTCCAGTGGCCTTCCTTAGAACATTGATTAAAGCCAGCCCCAAATGGCTGCCCTTGGCAGCAGGAAAGTACACGACTTCACACAACTCGGCTTTGCTTCTCAATATGGTGATACTTCCAACAATGATTTTATTTTTTAATTCCCTGAAGGGCCATTATAAGCATCTCACTTTCTCTTGAGTTTAACGTGTGTACAGTTTCAGATCAAACCCACCCATCCAAACTGTGTGCCGCATCTTAATGCTGCCTGGGCCACAGTGTTCAAGTTGTTTGGGACTTCTCTGTTGCCTTTGCTATTGCTGTTGCCTTACTCTGAATAAGTAAATTAACCAATGAGTGCCTCAGGACACATGGCACATGTTCAGGGCTTGTGACACAGGAGGGCATAAAAGCAAGGATGTAATATCTGCTAATGGAGCCTCCCAGCTCGTGAGGGGGGTTCATTTCTTTTGTTTGCACAGTTGAAATAGGCAATGCTACCCCTTTAAATGACAGGAACCTTTTGTCCCTGTGAGGTTTCAGTTACCAGGCCACAGTCTGTCAGTTTGAAACCATTTTCTTCCCAATTAGTTTGCAGTTGGGTGATGCGTCGTGCTGTGTTGAGGTTTCTCTACCTTCGTCTGACCTTCAGCAGCGTTTGTAAAGCTTTCTGCTTAGCACCAAACAACACTCCACTCCGGAGGCACAGAATGTGTTTGCTCAAGAATTTTGTGCTTGAAACCGTATGGCTCCTGAGACTTTGGGGACTGAGGGCTGTCTATAGTGGAAGGTTTTCCCTGTAACTAAGAGACTTTGTCTTGCAAAGACCTTAGGGAATAAAAGCCCAGGGAAATCTTCCACACGTTTAAGGCATTAACAGCAGTCCAGGGGAAAACACCTTTATCTTCGGATTCTATCTCTGCAACCCTTATCTTGTTTGAACTGAGATCTGGGCTATTTACCCTCAAGCAAGTCCTCTCAGCCATCCCAGCCCCTTCCTTCCTGTTCCAAAATTATGGCCTGCAGGCAAAGCACATGACTTAAACATTCTTTCTCTCACTCCTCTCTCTACTGCAGCCAGTCAATTGTAAAACATAAGCCACCAGCATAGAAGGACAGTGTCAGCTGCAGTTGCAGACAGACTGGCCAAAAGGATCCAAAAGCAAATACAAGATTAGCCGAAGCTTACCCAGTGTGTCTAAATGTGTGTTAGGAACCACCCAGCATCAGCTTCTGGAAGATCAACCCCAGCTTGCACAGGATGCCCTAATGTGAATGAGCTACTAGCACATCTGATACAGTCGAGGGCATAATTGTGAAAATATGAAAGAAAATTCAAGGGCTGTGGCATGACTCGGTTGGTAGAGTGCTTGCCTGGTGGTGCAAAAGCTGCTGCACAGGAGACAGCCTGGGACAGGGTGCTGTGTGGCTGTAATCTTAGCTCCAGGGAGGCAGACGTAAAGACTATCAGAAGTTTGGGGTCATCTTCAGCAACTATCCAGCAAGTGTGGGGCCAGCATGAGCTTCATGAAGCTCTATCTCAGCAATGCATGAAAGAAAGGAGGAGAGGGAGCAAGGTAAGGAAGGCAAGGAGGGAGAGAGGAGGAGGGGAGAAGGAGGAAGGAAGGGAAGAAGGAAAGGAGATTGCTGTTTCTATGAACACATCAAAATAGCATGAAACTACAGGCAGGGATATTAGCAAATATTAAAATGTCACATATTTAAAGGAAAATGAATTAAGAATGTCTACCTTGAATTTTCAGAAATATTTTTTTAAATCCTAAAACATAGAATTATGTGTGAAATTTCAAAATGTATAACAATGCATATATTCATTCACTCAACTTTATTCTCCAAGAGCCTCTCAAACCCAAGACTAAACAGTCAAAGGGACTGAGGTGACTGTTCGCCAGCCCCCGCACACAGCCTTTCGTCTCTGGCCCGCCTTTTCATACAATTCAATCAGAAGGAGCCACACAGCAGTGCTGGTAGGAAAGAAAGGTCTTTGTCCTTGAGCTTGTTTATTCTGCATTTTCCTTGAAGTTTGCCTCTTTGGACATTTGGGCTACGGACCTTATGCTGTGTGAGAACTCTGAGAAAAACATAAGTAGCAACTGGTCTTGAGGTTCTTCTGACACAGAGTAAAGCTGAGCGACGCGGAGGTTCCGGGTAAGGATCCAGGCCCGTGCACTTGCTCATTGTGCTGCAGGGGCATGCGCCTGAGCATCGGCACCGCCCTGAGCAGTCCATCTGCCAGCCAGGAAACATCAGAGCAGCACTCAGACAGCTGAGGTCAGACCCACAGCCAACGTGACACATTTCCAAGTGAGATCTAAGAACTATAGATTCTCAAATGTGCTAGCGAGATGTCATCCCACCCTCATAACTTCAACAATTTACCAGAATGACTAAATTTGAACAGATAATATGTAACAGATATTATCAGTGGGGCTGGGCAACCATTTGAAGTGGGGGCTTACACCTATAACTCCACCAGTGGCAGAACGATTACCAGAAGTTCTAAAACCAACAGTTTGGGCCAACCTTGAGTTTGTAGAGAGTTTCTGGACAGGCTGGGCTACAGACTATGTTCCCCAAACAATGAAACAAAAACAAATGCTGGATCTTCAAACAGTGATCATAGCTCATTGCTGGGAGTGTGTGTGTGTGTGTGTGTGTGTGTGTGTGTGTGTGTGTGTGTGTGCCTGTCTGTGTATGTGTGTGTGTTAGTGTCTCAGATGTCTTTAAACTCGACTCCTGTTCCTCAGTCATCTGGTGCTTAGCTTACAAGTATCAATCACAGAGACAGACTTCTCCTGTTTGCCTTCAGAGCAAGATGTATAACTCTCAGCTCCTCTAGCACCATGATGATAATGAACAAAACCTCTAGACCTGTAATCCAGCCCTGATTAAATGTTGTCCGGAAAAGAAAAAAAAAAAACAAGAATCAATCACCATTCTGACCTTGTTGTTTTATAATAAAGGTTCTGTAAAACACAATACTTTTTATCTTAAGACTGAGTTACACAGGTCACTAGATGTATCAAAATTCAGGGTGCCTTCCAGAACTACACACCAGGTGAAAAGTTCTGAAAAGAAATACTGAAATTTACTTAGACTCAAGCACGATAAAGTAGTTTGAGGGTAACAATATGGTGTCTTTAATTTACTTTCAAATGTATCCCCCAAAACATAGACTTGGGCTGGGTGTGTGCCTCAATGGTAGAATTCTGCCTACCATGCAAAATGCTCCCAGTTCAACCCTCAAACCACACTCACTCACACACATAGAAAACTAAAAATGTACATTTACAAATGGACAGAGAGATGCACTCAGGAGATGATAGACCTCGACCCTGCCTGTTGTCCATGTGAAAGTCCCTGTAAATCAATCTGGGGGATTAAATCTATTAAGATTTAGGACTATGCTCAAATGTTCAATACGTCTTCCTTGTCTTCATACATACATACATACATACATACATACATACATACTTTACATACACATTATACACATCCGTTAGCCTAGACTCAAGAAGTTTCCAACCTTAACTGTAAAGACCGTCCATTTGAATGCAAGCATATCAGCCAGAGTGTCCTCCAAGAGGCTCTCAGCAGCACAGGAAGAAAGTGTGAGCTTCATCATACTTAACTGTAAAACGGCTCATCCCCACCTACTTCTGTGAATTGGAATGAGTCAGAGACGACCCTTGTAAAGCACCAGCCCATCCCTCAGCTTACAAAGCACTCACATTGTCAGGACGAGCATTCAGCAAACAGTGCTCTGTTTAGCCTAATAATGTGCTATTATATATTAGACACTTCAAAAATATGTGTAACATCTGTGTGTGTGTGTGTGTGTGTGTGTGTGTGTGTGTGTGTGTGTGTATGTGTGTGTGTGTGTGTGTTGGAGGGATGATCCATGTTTGAGTGCAGGTGCCTGGCAGGGTCTAAAAGAGAATGTGAGGTCTCTGAGAGCTGGAGTTCCAAGCTGTTTGTGGGCTTCCTGATACATGTACAGAAAATCAAACTCAGATCCTCTGCAAAAACAATCTACTAAATACTTGCTCATTTAGAAAAAAACAAAACTGCACTTGAGAAAATGCCTATTTAGAAGCACACTGTCTTACGATCTAGCTTCCTTCAATTGTTCATACAATACAGTCTAAAGAAGTGAGTGCCGGAGGCAGGGAGTGTACCTGTTCTGTAGACAGCCCCACGCTGTCTAGTCACAGCATCAACAACCATATCAGGAGCTGGAGCTCAGCAGCTAGGAGCACAGGGTTCTCGCAGAGGACTCAGTTCAGTTCCCAGCACCCACGTCAAGTGACTCACAACTACCTGTAAGCACACCTCCAGGGGACCTGACACATTCTGCTGGCCTCCACGGTCACCTGCACAAATGTGCTCAAACCTCCTCACAAATGCATTCATATATACATACACACAAATGACCTCCAACTGAGAAGAAGAAATCAAAGATCTGAAGGCACTGGGACACTTAGGTTCCTTGCTCAGTTTCGTTCTTTGCTCATTTTAAGCCTTGATCATGCCCACATGCACCACCGCCCTTCCCCCTTCTGGAAGGCAGCACCTTCCTTTCTGATGAGGACTGACCAAGCACACCCCTACTCAGAGCACCGAGTACCTCATCAGCTTGTCCTGAACAGAGAACCCTGACGTGTGAACAATAAGAGCTCTGTTTCTCATGGGAACGCCCATGCCAAAAAGTAAAAACTAAAATCCCTGTAACCACACCAGGGTTAAAGCTGTCTCCTTGTTCTCTATGAACTCCTGTTTCCACAGAATTCATTCTTACAGAAAAGCTTACTGAGGGGTCAGACTTGCATAAGTTATCGTAGACACCGCACCTCTTGATGGAGAATATTGAAAAGACTACATACCTGCAGACTCTACTTCCATCTTCCATGACATTTGCAAAGTCATGGCAGCCTCAGACAGGGAGGTGACAGCATAGTGACAGGCAGTGAAGCTGCCCGCCAGCTCTGACGATGGACCCTCTCTGTCTCCTAAGAGTGTTTCTTTGTCAGATTCACAATTCACAGAGAGGGTTACCTCCTCTGACGGGAAAGATTTAATTATGGGTTCAACAGACAACCCATCATAAGAAAGCTCGAGACCTGAGGACTAAGATGCTTGAGTGGTGGTTATCCAGGTAGATAACTTGATAACTGAGCATAAACCTGCCTGGCCCATGGGGATATAAGCTGCCTTCTCTGTGGTAGATTCCGTGACTGCTTCCCAGTATAGGGAGGGAACTCCTGCTCGTCACTGCTGGTTAATTCAACAAGATCAGCTTGTATTCATCACCTTGCTGTCATCACTAGCTGCCACATGAAACACCTAGAATGTTCTAGATACATGTTGGCTAAATTAAATTATAAGGCTGCAAGATGACAGAAGAGAACAGTATTTACACACACAAGCCCGGGAGTCTCCTAGATCCATGTCCTGCCTCTAATACTTATTAGCTCTACGACCTTAGACAAGACACTCTCTCATGTGCACACACACATTTATACACACACATACATATGCATACACACATAAACATACATACACACAAATATACATATATATGCAAACATAAACACTCATATATACATACATATATACACACATAAACCTAGGTATACACACACATATAAACCTAAATAAGCACATATACACACATAAACACATATACATATATATATATAAATACACATATATATACATGTATACATTCATATAAACACAAAAGCACATATACATATATATACAAACATAAAAACACACCATATACACACATACACACACATATACACACATATATACACATACACACATACACACATGTGCATGCATACACACACTGTGTTATTGCTTTCTCTGATGTAAAACAGGAATAAAACAGACCATGAAGTTGTGAGCAATTGAGTAAACTAATAACTATAGAATACATGGAGCCTGGTCCCACATGGAGTATAAGAGATGTAGATATGGATTTGGAGAAGTGAAGTTTGCCTGAGAGTTTTCCAGGTCTTCTTGGTAGAAATTAAGGTGGAAACTGTTGGGCTCAGGAACAAGAATCCAAATCCTGCCCCTAAAAGATCAGGCAGTTGTGAGAGGGAAAGAAAACTATCTCAGTGCTCTTATCGCACGAGGAGAAATTATTCAAGAGCTTTATTCAGGCAAAAGAGTTGTGTGGAGGACGCCCCACACACAATGTACCTTCAGACCCTGATTCCGAACAAATAAAGAATTGAATTGATATTCCCCTCCAAAAAATCCCATTTAAGTACTACAGAACCAGGAGTAGGACCCTGGGGAACGCCAGAGTTGTGCTTGGTTGGGATGAGAAAAGAGACCCCTCACTTTTAGTAATGTTGGACTAGGGTCCTGATGCTCAGCGGACAACTAGCCTGCAGGAAAGTCAACCTCGCAAGAAACAGAAGGCAAGGAAGGACTGAGTGGGCACTCATGGTGACACTGGTGTGCAGTCAAGGAAGGCTGCTCGGGGAGAGAAAGGAGCTGCTGAGCCAGCGTCTTCCTCTCTATCAGAGTCTACCCAATGGCCAGGATTTTCTGGGTGGGTCAGCCTACTGTAGTCTGAGACTGCAGGTTTGCAAGAGTGCCTATCTACAGAAGAAAGCCACATTCTTCAAGGTTGGCTTTAGCTTTGCAATGCATGCCTAAGAAAGATGCCCTGCTACCAGATGTAGAGACAAAACAGACCCTTCTAATTTCCTTCATATTTTTAGGCACTTCTGTCTGCAATTGTTCATTTTAAGGCATGAGTTAATCTGTTAATTGTTTGGGTTTTGATGTGTTGTGTTTTTTCCTCAAGGAAGGGTCTCCTGTAGCCTAGGCTGGCCTTGAACTTGCTATATGGTCAAGGACCTTGAACTCCTGATCCTACTGCCTCCTCCAGATATTCCAGTACTAGAATTACAGGAATATACTGCTAGGGTCCCTGAAGTGCTGAGTACAGAATCCAGGGCTTCCTGCAGCCTAGGCCAGTGCCTGGCAATTGAGTTACATCACCAGTCCCCTTTACCTTCTCAGTAGCATCCATTCTGGGGACCATCAAAGGACCAGGGGCAGACCACAGTCTTCACTTCTCTTTCCTGGACTGTGGGTGTGCACGAAGCACAAGCCTTCTGTGTTCACATTGCACAAGGGACTATGAAGTTCTTCACTTTGACATCTGCAGGAAGAAGGAAGACATGAAGGAGTCAGTGCCACTGCATGCAAGTCAATAAGGAAGAATAAGATTTGATCAAAAGGCACTGTGAGGAGGAAGAGACTCACCTATGAGGCCTGCAGCCTCACCTCTCCTGGGTACTGGCACTGAAGGGAAGAGTCGTGCTGCTGGCTCAGAGCAAATGACCTTTCTAGACCATGCACACAAACAGGCCTGCCCTTCACCAGGAGCCCTGCTTCTGGGATATTTCATGATTAGGGCAGAGAATCCCAAACCCTGGCCTAAGGACTCCTTTCCACTCTTATGATTTGGCAAGAACCCTCAAGAGCTCACGTTTTATATCAACCCAGTCCAAGGACCATTTTTAGAAATTAAAACAAAATATTTTAAAGTATTTGTGCGTCCATCTCATTCAATCAAAACATGAATTTGGGACATGTTAGCATAAAAACCATAAAATCATAAAATAACATAAATGACATTTCTGTTCTGTAACAAGAAGCTGCTCCCAAAACAAAGGAGAAGTAGATGCAGGGAGAGCAAACACTGCCTCCAGTTTTTTAAAGCCTCTCTAACATTTGTCATAATAAAAGTAGTTACTTTCTCATATCTGCTTCTATATTCAATTTGCTGAATATGTTATTTTAATTGATGTGTCTGAAGAAAACCCAACCTCGCAGGACTAAGTGCTTGAGGCTTCACAGTGCTGGGAAACTGTCTTGAGGCCCACAGAGCATTTTCGAGGTCTCAGGTCATACAGGAGAAGCTGGTAAAGCTGGGTTTCCTCCACTACCAATTTGTTCACCTTCATCCCCTTCTGCCCAGCCCTCTTTCTTCTCAGGTGATGAGAAAGTCAGGAATGTAGCAAGTCATGTGTCAGAGTTTCTTTCATTTTTGAGTTGCTCCTCTACCACCACCACTGTGGGGAGCCGACAGAAGGCGGTTATCATCCTTGCAGCCATCTTGAGCCATATACCCTGGCAAGAGACTTTGATTACAATAGCCTACAACAGCTGAGCACACTCTGATAACATCTTGCTTTAGATACCCAGGATCTTCCCTTGGGTGTGTGAGATTTAAAGGTGTTATTTAGAGACTTAGAGATCAGATTTAGAGATAAGACCTAAGGGTGTGACTTAAGGGTGTGACTTAGAAGTGAGACATAAAAAAGGCGAGAGGCAGACAGAAGAGTTCAGTACAACTTGGAGTTAGTTATTAGGCACTTGGAAGATCATTAGACATTAGGCACTTAGCACTTGGAAAAAGTAAGTTGGAACTTGGAGGCACTAGGGACTAGAAACTAGAGACTAGGAACTCAAGACTTGGGACTTGGACTAGGAAGAGAGACTGAAGAATAAACAGGATTGAATCACACTGTCTGGTCTCCATTCTTCGCGTCCGTCCTCACTCTCTCTCTTGCTGAACCCCGACCAGCATACTGGAGCAGCCTGGGGCAGTGCAGGCTCTAACAACTTAGCCCCCAAGGCTTTTGGCAGTGCAGGTTCCAACACTGATAGAGTGGTCCACAACATTTTTGGCGCCCACAGTGGGGCGGCTCGGGCCGCAACATACCACCACCAAGCCTGGCCTGCCAAACGAGTAAAATTAAATCGGCACTTCACCAGTTTATTCTCTGCTATGAACATCTTCCAGGAACCCGTGACAATAGTGGACAGGCAGCTCACTGTATTTCCAGTCACCCAAACATCAGTTGTCTTCTTATGTCAAAAATGGCTTGGACAGGGGGGTTGTGAGTGGCAGGGACATCTGGACAGTTAGTTCAGCAGTTAAGGTTAAGAGTGCTTGAGTGTTTGACGCAAGTTCAACGCCTGGCTTCTATCTCAACTACCCATAAGCTCAGTTCCAGGGGATCTAATACCTCTGGCCTCTGTCAGCACCTGCACTGATGGGTGTCCCCCTATGTACCCCCCACACACATACACACATACATGTACATACACACAATAAAAATTAAAATGCTTATTTAAGTATCTTCCTGGCTGGGGAGATGGCTCCATCAGTGAAGTGCTGCCTGTGCAAGCATGAGTTCAAGTCCCAAAACCCTTTGAGAAAAGGCCAACAAGGTGGCTTATACTTGTAGTTTCTGGGGCAGTGAAGCAGGCACATCCCAGGAGCTGGCCAGCCTACCTTTGTAACCAGCCTTGGGTCAGAGTTAGAGACTTTCTCTCAAAAAGCAAGGTTGTGGCACCTGAGGAATACACTCAAAACTGGCCTCTGTCCTCCACATGAATGTGCATCCCCACACAGGAGAAAGCCTGCACATGCTCTCGAGCAATTTCTAACTTCTCCCCATCTCTCCCTTCTGTCAGATCACCTGGCCATATCTATGAGACACTGATGGCTTCAGAACATTTATGAAAGAGACACAGAGGCTGTGTTGAGAATGTTTAAGCAGGAGAAAAGGCCAGAACTTCAAGAGAAAAGATAAAGTAAAGGGGATTGTTTATAAGAGCATGTCATTGTCCATATGTGCCATGACTTTTTCCTGAACATTTACTCATGTGACTGGAGCAGCACACAGTACCATGGCACACAGATGATGTCAGAAGTTAACCTGCAGGATCTATTCTGTCCCTCTACTGTGGATTCTGGGGACCATGCTCACTCAGATCATCAGGTGTGGCAGCCAGCACCTTTACCATGGAGCCATCTCCATGCCCATCCATTATAGTTTTAAGAAGTTACATCGTTGGCCTGGTGAGATAGCTCAGCAGGTAAAGGCACTGGCTGCCAAATCAGAGAGCCTGATCCCCAGGAACCACACGAAAACAGCTCCTTCAAGTTGTCCTCTGAATAGTCTCTGTCTCTGTCTCTGTCTCTGTCTCTGTCTCTGTCTCTGACTCTGTCTCTGTCTCTGACTCTGTCTCTGTCTCTGACTCTGACTCTGCCTCTCTCTCACACACACACATTCACACACACACACACACACACACACACACAGAGAGAGAGAGAGAGAGAGAGAGAGAGAGAGAGAGAGAGAGAAATACATAAATCTAATTTTAAACTTTTTAGAAAAGAAGTTACTTTATAAAGAACATCTTTCCAAGGAAGTACTTTTATTTCCAGAATAGAGATGAAAACACCACTTATACAGTATAAATCCAAAGTCAGGAATCATTCCATCTTATTAATAACCAAAGTACCTTTACTTCCAAGGTAACCAATGACAAAACTGTTCAATAAACAAATGAGTTACCTAGCTCCCACCAGCATCTCCTGAGAGTAGGGCTGAGTCTACTCATGCAGGGATGGTAGGGCTGGGGTAACCACTGATCTCCATAAATCTAAGAAGCACTGTCTTTCCATCTCAGTTCTCATCAGTGCTTAGCTGAATGGCTACAATCCCTGATCAAATAGCTCAAGCAAGGCACTTGGCCACTGCCTTAAATTCTTGAATGACAGCACATACTGCTTTCTAATGGCAGGATGGCTGCTGAGCTGTCAGAGACATGTGCACCGTAGCAGTGATCCTCACGCTTGCAGTAGTGGCCTGGGCTGTGCCGTCATCAAGTGAGTCTGTGTGGAGGCAGGGTGGGTAGTGTACAAAGACTTCCACCCCTTCAGCCTGGGTTCTGGAGAAATGGGGATAGCCTTCTTCTCCTGCACCGTTTACTCTAGCCATGCTGAGGTGCCTGGCATGTCTTTGCTTTTTCTTGGAGTCCTGAAGCTTTAGTCTTATAAAGATGTTTTAGGGGAAACATGCCCAATCTCTGCCCTGGAAAGGAGTTTTGAAATCTAGTAAATTGTAAAATGGTGAGTTATGAGAGATCAGGCTAATTCTGGTCACCTGTCACTTCTGCTTATCAGATTTCCTCTCCTCAGTGTGCTTGTTACCCCCTAAAGAGCCTGCTCCTCAACTTCCTCTCTCTCTCCCTCCCTCCCTCCCTTCATCTTCCCTCTCTCTTAAATATGTTTTCACCCTGAATTATGTATAAACTGTGATATTAGTGTATTCAAAGGCTGGGTACTTTCCCAATGTGGAAAAAGGCCAGGATTAATCCTCAAAAATGTCCCCAAATTACTTAAATGCACAAATGCTACCTTCTTCAATATACAACTTACCCCAGTGTACCAGAGGCCCTGGGCCCTGGGCCCTGGAAGAGCCACACCGACCACAGGCATCCAAGAACGAACATGCCTGGTGATACCCCCACATGATTGCTCTCTAGAGGGGCATTCTCAGAACTTCAGCTGACAAGGCTCTTTGAAGAATTGTCTGCTCCCCATAAGACCATCTGCCCAAATGGAGATTCGGGTAGCACACGAGTGTGCATCAGTGCCTACACAAAAACAACACACACACACACCACATACACACACATCAGATGCACATACACACAAACACCACACATACACACATACCACATACACACACTGCACACACCCTGGTTTGTTTCATGCATTAACTTTAGTTTGCAGTTAGCTCTGTGCAGGAAATCAATCAGCACATATTTAATCAGCATCTACTATGTATCTATCACTCTGACCCTCTCTAAATAAGAAACAAGGAAGACCACAGCACAGTCTTTGCCCTCCAGGGTAAGGTGACCTATTTAGGAAGACAAAGCTAACACAGAACAATTAAATGCTGCTCCTGCGGATCTAAATAAGGCAGAGAATTGTAAGAAACCCAATCGTAGAAGAGAGAGAATTTGTCTCAGGACTTGAAAGATGTATAGGATTTGAACAGGGAGAGGAGAGGGGTCACTAAAAGCAAGAGGAGAGGTGTAATTAAGGGTACTTAGAAGATGCATCATTAGCAAAAAGGTAACACCCTCAGCTGCCTCAGGAAGCTGGGTGATTAGAGACCGCAGTGTGGAAATACAGTGAATTTCAGTACAAGCTTTTTCTGCTGTATAGTTTTAGGGTTTCACAGCAAAGCAGGGCATATTGTCAGATGGGCTGTGAGGCTGATATGTATGAAAGGAACGGATGCACCCTCGCCTAACATCCAGCTTGGACCTTGAACGTTACCCTTTTTTATTTTTAAGCACTATTAAAACAGCCAAACAGTAAAGGCATTCATTTTAATGATTCTTGAAAGCAGTTGTTTTTTTGCCTTGAGCTCCTCTGAGCCCTTGGATTCCAGAGAGGGGCCTTCAAGGCAGCCTTGGGAGATAAGACAGATAAGGCAATGAGGGTCAGCATGCCTTAGGGCAATTCAACAGTTATTGGGTGTCCACCTAGGATTGTCAAAGGAACACATAAATAAAACCTTGGTACAAAGGTGCTCTTGGGGGCCAGTCAGCCACTTGTGTGCTATGAAAAGCAGTTATCAGCTTTCACAGGTTAAATCCTCTTTTAAAAGAGATCCACATGCACACACACCACCACTACCATAATATATAACTGACAGTCTAATTCACTCACTCCATATTTCTGCACAGTATTGGGGATCTACTGCATGCTCGGCACCTACTTTTCATTATATACAGAATGAAGCCAGCTTACCAGACCTGGCCTTGAATATCAGGCTGAAAACTGAATGTCAGGAGGCTAATGGCATTGCTGATGACAGTGATAGACATCAATGCTGAACAAAGACTGTGTGCCAAGCACTGTACGTTATGTATATTATGAATTTGATTTTTACCACAATCTTACAAGACACTACTAACCTATAGTTAATTGGTTCAAGACATTTGCCACAAGTCATGTAGGTGAGACAAGATAAAAACTAGGGTCATACTGGTAGCCTCCATGACCATTGCTGTAGGTTTATAAGAAAGACATACACACGTTCTTTAAATATTATTTGACAAAAAATAAACATTTCTCTATGGTTTTTAGATTAAATAGCTCTTCTCTGAGCCCATAAACAGGAAAAGACACTCCCACCATACTTCCCCTTGCTTTCCTAGCAGATTCTGTTCTCTTGCCCAGAGTCCACAGCCTGCCAAACTGAGACAACAAATTAAAAGGAGAAAAGGGAGAGGAGACTTGAAGACCACTTTAAGAGAAAATGGGAACCACCAGACTCCAGCGCTGCATCTTTTTGCAAGCCTGCCACGATCAACTTCATCTCCACGCTGGTGACACACACCCTGTAACTTTGTTAGAGAAGAACCCAAGCTCAGAAATTACATTATTTCCTAACAGGATTTTGGTACTTGCTGTTGTCACACTGCAATAAATTTTAAAAAGAAAAGGAGAAAAAAATGTCAAAAGACGTCTCTAAATTGCTCCTGAAAATGGGCTTGCGCCACCAGGTGCCATTGCTCCTACAGGAACTTGGAACAAAGTCATGCACAGTCTTCAGGAATCGGCAAGATGAACTGGGCCTTCAGCAACTTCCAACTCGTTCTCAGCAGTGTGATGTCAACCAAAGAGAAGAAAGTGAAACAAGTCCCACGGAAGAGATTCCCTCACTTGACTTCTCTCTGTCTACTTACATTCCCACCAGAGAACTTTAACTTTTTGTTGTTTTTCTCCTATGAATCAAGTTGTATGGCATTAAAAAAAACAATATGCATCGTTAACATAAAGCAATATTAGCATTAAAAAGGAAAGGAAGCAGAATATTAGGTCACCGCAGAGAACTGCTCCCATCCTGGGCTACTCACTTCATTCGGCTCCACGGAAGCTGACAAACTAAAATTTTCACAATAATACAGAGTTCAGAAAACCAACAGCAATTGCATTTGATAGGGAAATTGCATCCTGTTACTGGATATAAAATTCTACAACGTGTATTTTCGAAGCACTGAAGAAGTGGGCATATGTTTTGATATTTAAATGGAGTTGTAATGTAAATAATAAATCCACCACAATTTGGCTAGTCCAGAGACGGCTGGCATCATTAACTCAGAAACCCGGAGACACAATCGCTCTACTTATCTTGGTAGGCCCTCAGCTACAAGTCTCCCAGAACTCTGTGGATGCTTATATATGCCCTCTGCGTCCTCCATGTTTCTGTCTCGCCTACGGGTCTTCCAGGCTTCCCTGTTGCTATTTGTATCGCCTCCTAACCACTCTGTGATGCTCTCTTTCTCCCTTGCCTGGATCCTTTTAGTCTTCTTCCTTTTTCCATTAGCTCAGCAGTAAGTCTAACACCTCGTTCCTCAGCTTCTTGTCGGTGGTGGTGGATTAAATAAAACATGGCCGTATTTTCCCCCACTTTCTGAAACATCCTTAGTTTCAGTTCATCCCACATGAAGGGCCAGCCCTGCAGCTTGCCTGCACCAGTGGTCTAAGACTAAACAGTCCTAGACTAAGGTTGATTCTTAGGATGTTGTTTGTCAACTAGACAGGATCTCGAATCAGCTAAGACACACAGCACTGAGCGAGTTTATGAGGGTGTTTCCACGATGAATTAATTCACAGGAGAAGCCCCTCCCCAGGAGTAGGCAGCGCCATCTAGAGGAAGCCCAAATGTAGAGGTGCTATGGGAAGTGGTGGGACTCACTTACCTGACTTCTCTCCAAGCTGGTGAGCGTGTCTATCCATTGTTGTTGCTGCTACAACCAGAACCCAGTTTCTCAGCCACCTTCCAGTGTGGACCACCAGCTCTCCAGGCAGCCCACAGACCTTCAGCCTCAGACTGATTCTGCTGAGACATCAGCCTTGCAGACTGAGCTGGGAATGAGTTCTCAGCCTCTCCAGAGTGCCCACAGCAATTTCTGGATACCCTCATATCACATAAGCCAGTCTAGCCAATCCCCATGTGTAATATGTGTTCATTCTATTGTCTCTGCTCCTCCAGAGAGTGGTGACTACTACAGTGCCTTGTGTGCTTGTAATTCTTAAGACTCCCATTCTTGAGTTAGTTTTGTAGAGGAGAGGTCATGTAAAGAAGGAAAACTGACCTAGATAACCCAGTGTTTTCCATAGATGTGTATGAGGAGGATGAAGCCCAATCTGTGCAGCTGAGCTCTGCCTAAATTGCCAGACCACACTGGCAATTACACTATTCAGAGCCACTAAGGATAGTTGTGGTCTTAAGCCACTAAGTTTCAGGATGGTGTATTACACAGTAAAAGCAAAATGATACATTTGTCTTACCTTGTTTTCTCTTTCTCTGTATTCATCACATTTGGCAGAACACATATTTCTTTCCACGAATTTTAGCACATGTTGGAAAAGGATATGTGCCAACCAAGGAAATTATGCATCCCCCTAACTGGCAATAAGGCAGGTGTGGGTAGAACACTAACCAGTTTTTTAAAAGAGCACTGTATTGGAGTGTGTGTGTGTGTGTGTGTGTGTGTGTGTGTGTGTGTGTGCTTACTGCATGTATGAAAGTTTACAGGAGTCTCCTCCGAACATATGTGTCCTGAGGGTTGGATGAATTCAGGTGATCAGAATTCTCAGGAAGTTCTAATTCCATTTCTCTGGTCCCTAATTCCGGTTTCTACCATCTCCTCCCAGATTACTAAAAGTTACTGAAAAATTACTAATTCAAAGATTTTTTTATTTTTTATTTATTTATTTATTTATTTTCGGGTTTTTGAGACAGGGTTTCTCTGCGTAACCCTGGCTGTCCTGGAACTCACCTGTAGACCAGGCTGGCCTCGAACTCAGAAATCTACCTGCCTCTGCCTTCCAAGTGCTGGGATTACAGGCATGCACCACCACTGCCCAGCTCTGTGTCTTTTTTTAATTGGATATTTTATTTATTTACATTTCAAATGTTATCCCCTTTCCTGGTTTCCCCTCTGCAAATCCCCTATCCCATCCCTTACCCTGCTTTTATGAGGGTGCTCCCTCACCCACCCACCCACTCCCCCTCACTGCCCTATCATTCCTCTACACTGGAGCACCAAGCCTTCATAGAATCAAAGTCCTCTCCTCCCACTGATGCCAGATAAGGCCCCTTCAGCTCCTTCAGTTCTTCTCCTAACTCCTCCACTGGGGTCCCTGTGCTCAGTCTGATGGTTGGCTGTGAGCAACTGCATCTGTATTGGTCAGGATCTGGCAGAGCCTCTCAGGAGACAGCTGTATCAGGCTCCTGTCAGCAAGCACTTCTTGGCATCCACAGTAGTGTCTGGGTTTGGCATCTGCATGTGGGATGTGTCCCCAGGTGGGGCGATCCCTGGATGGCCTTTCCTTCAGTCTCTGCTCCACTCTTTGTCTCTGTATTTTCTTTAGACAGGAGCAATTCTGGGTTAAAGATATTTTAAAAGTATTCATAGATTATATGATACAATATTTTTCCAAATTTTATCTTTGTTTATTTTTATCTGTCAAACTTTACCTTTGCTAAGATTTATTTTTAATTATGTGTATATGTGTATGGGTTTGTGTATGTGAGTACAAGTGCCTGTGGAGATCAGAGGAGTTAGACACCTGGAGCCGCACTCATGGGGAGGTATGAGCTTCCCAATGTGGGTCTTGGGAACAGAACTCAGGTCCCCTCTTAAACTCTGAGTCATCTCTCCAGCTCCTCAGCTTACTTTTCTTTTGTTCCTTTTGTTTTGTTTTTGCTTGTGTTTTACATTGAACTCACAGAGATCCACCTGCCTCTGTGTCCTGAATGCTGGACTTACCATTCTTCTTCACCACGATATAATTCAATATCTCAATTTTTAAGCTGAAAGGACTTACTTTCTTTCAAATTCACTGAGCAACATGAAATACTTCCATAAAATGAGTAAAGTCGGTGGGTTCCCTGTGGCCTATTGGCACCTGCACTTACAGAGCATGCAGGTGGCTATTGTGAGGAACTGTCCTTAGAAAAAGTCCATTCTACCGTGACCAAAACCTACCACAACAATGCACATGACTGCCTGGCTCTCATCCCCTACAAAATACCCTTTTCAATATTTATCCCAATGCATTATTTAATTGATTTGTGACAAAAATTTAAATTTATCTATTACATTTTCACCTTTATGAAGGACAAAATCAAAACCAGGCATAACGAATCTAGCGTCCCAGAACTCAGGAAACAGAGACAAAACCAAGAGTTTAAGGCTGTTTGGAGCCATATGAGACCCTGTCTCAAAACAATAACCTCTTCAAAAACCATGACACAAGAGAACAAAACTGAGGTATCATACTTCCTGTTTTAATAATTATCACAAAGCTGCTGTACTTAAACTGGCATGGTAAGGTGTTGACATACGACACAGACATGCACGTCAGTGTCACGGGATGGAGAGCTTCGCCATGCATGCACGGTCAAGTGATCTTCAACAGGTGTGTCAGGAATAAACAATGGGAAGAACAGTCTCTCCAATAGAAACTTCTAGAAAAACTGGCTATCCCCGTATAACAGAACACAACTGCACAATTTGAGGCTCATCTTACATCAGAAACGAAAGTCAGGTCAAGAGAAATTAGTTGCTTAAACACAAGATTATAATTATAAAAATCCCAAAAGAAAACAGAAGAAATGTTTACATGGGCTCTTGTGCCAGTCCCTTGAATACAAAGTTAGATGTGTGCAATAAAAGAACGATGTGAAATTACGTCTTTGGAAAATCTCCATGCATGGCCGGGCAGTGGTGGCGCACTCCTTTAATCCCAGCACTTGGGAGGCAGAGGCAGGCAGATTTCTGAGTTCAAGGCCAGCCTGGTCTACAGAGTGAGTTCCAGGACAGCCAGGGCTATATAGAGAAACGCTGTCTCGAAAAACCAAAAAAAGAAAAAAGGAAAGTCTCTGTGCTGCCAAAGGAACAGTCCACAGAATGGAAGGGCAGCAAGGATAGGGAAAAATGTTTCAACTCAAATATCTAGTAAAAGATTAAGATCTGACCCCTACACACAAATCACAGCACATCCACCACCACCACCCCACACATACAGACCAATGATCAATTCCATGTACACACATGTATACAGAAGCCAGTGACCTTTAGTAGTACATTTTTAAAGATGAGCAAATAATGTGAATTTGTACCTTTATTATGCCTAATCCCACTGGCCCAGCACTTGTCTACGTGAAGAAGCCAGTCATTTCTCCTTGCGCTAAATTTAAGTTGAATGTTAAGTTTAATACCATGTTTTAGATCATATGTATCAAAAGTAGATTACCAGCCTATGGACTCTGCATACATTGATTATTTTCACTTTCTGTTTCACAGTAGCAATTGCTTGAGAACATAATCAAACGTCTCGTAAATACATTCCCAGGGATCAGGAATTATTGGAAGGATTAGGCTCACTGCTAACAAACACGCACCAGTGATTCCAACACGAGAGGAGTCTGCTCCTAAAGCAGGATGCAGGTGCATGTGAACCAGATATATCAAAGCAGCACTGTGAGATGACTTGCTCTCTGAAGCCCTAGGAACACAGTGCTGCAAGAAAGCAGATATTCTAGAAACTTTTATGTCTCTCCCTTAGTGGTCAGACTATTTCCAAAGAATGTAACTTTCCCTGGAAACGTCCTTCTGTGAGAAGGGGAAGGCTGAAGCTTGGTGCTAGGCAGCAGAGGATGTTGACACACAGTTCTTACGTCTTAAAGGAGAGATGGAGCTGAGACAATCATTGGTCAATTGCCCACACCTTGACCAGGCTAACTTTGTCATTCCTACACCTCGCCCTCTATGGAAATCTAAACCTCACGTCAGTATCCCTTGCTAGATCCTCTTATCTGTCCATCCCTTGTCTTCCCAATATGACCACATTACACAAATTACTTCTCTCTGCTTTTCTGTATTCCTGTCCCTTCAATAGGCACACTGGGGTGGGAGAGCCTTAACTTACTGGAGCTGAGGGAGCCCAGCCTCTGACCTTAGAATGAGCAGTAATAACAATTCTGGCATTTCTGAAGAGGAGCCATCACCTCTTGATAGAAGACAACAGAATTCCAACAGTCGTGCTCACAGTTAGACAGCACAATGAGGAACAAAGAAGGATTTAAAGAATTGTTGGCTTTTGTCAAAGACAACTAATTGGAGGAGCTGTTTAAGTCCCACTGGCTCGCAGATTGTGAGAGGGTAGTTTCTCAAAAGGAATTTAGGGTATTGTCTTAAAGACACAAAATGGATACTAAAGACACATGTTTGATACAACATGGAATTTGATTTGATTTTCCAAGATTCAAATTTCAAGTACTTCCTAACACAATGCCTGGGAGTAAATCTAAGAATAAAGCTAACCTCACAGGCATGATATGAGTACTAATTATATAATATACTTTAAAATGTAAAGAATAACTCTCCAAGTAGGAATAAAGCTTTAAAAAAAAAAAAACATGATTCTGCAAAGATTATCATCCAGTTTGTCAAATTAGATTGCTAGAATGTTGTCATAGAAATAGCAATTCTATAGTTCATATAAAAGCACAAAAGACTCAGAATAGCCAAAGCAGCCCTCATGTCTGGATGTAGTTCAACCCGCATGCACGAAGCAATGGGTTTGATTCCTATCACTGATAAACCAGGCAGAGTGGCACATGCCTCTAATCGCAACACTAGGGAGACAGAAATAATAAGGTCAGAAATTCAAGGTCATCCTTAATGCATAGTGTCAGGCTAGTCTTGGTGGCATAAAAACTTATCTAAAACAAAAACCAAAGCAAACAAACAAACAACAACAGCAACAAAAGAGCAATGGAGAAGGTATCCCCACTCCTGGTGCTAAGTTATGCTACAATGCCTTAGTGAGTAAAACAGCAGGAGAATATACAAAAACAGACATACAGACCAGCGGGATAGAAGGAAAGACAGAATTGCATCCCCAATCTAGAACCCTCCGAGTCTCAGCAACAGTGCCCGACATGATGCTGTGGGGACAGCTGGTAGGTAAAATGCTTGTCATTCTCAAGCCCAGAACATTGGAGCTCCATAATGAACTCCAGTAATCACACAGCTTGGGAGAGGAAAATGGAAGGAGGCCTTGGTGGACACCTCCAAAAAAAAAAAAAAAAAAGATGGAGACCAACTGGGGAAAACACCCACAAAGTTCTATGCTCTTCACATATATGTAGACACACATGCTTATGCACATGAACATGTACACACACAAAATGTTTAAGCAAACATTGGAGCAAAACAGCTTCTTCAACAAATGGCGCTAGAGAAACTGATTGTCCAAGTGTAGAACAATAAAACTCCATCTTTATCTTTCCTAGTAACAAAGCAACACAAAGGGGATCACAGACTCCAAAGTGAGCCTCAAAACCACCAAAATGAGGGATGTGTCTCATGAGACAGGTATAGAAAAGAGATAGTGGCAAAAATCTAACAGCTCAGGAAAAGATGAAATTGACAAATAGGATTTCATTACATTAAGAAGCTTCCACACACAGCATAGAAAACTCTCAAAATAATAAAGAAACAGCACAGAGAAAGAAAGCAAATTTTTGCAGCTCTTCATCTCACAGGAAGTTCTCATCCATAATATATAAAGAACTCAAAAAGCAAACACTACTCCAGTCCTGCTAGAATGCCTATCATCAAGAAAGAAAGTGCTGGTGAGGATGAGGGGATCCCCTTTCCACTGTCACTGGGAAAGTAACTAGCACAGCCATATGGCAATCACTACAGAGGTTGCTCAGAAGTACAATCCTAGAATTACTATACAATCCACTCCTCACTATGTAAACAAGGGAATGAAGAGTCAGAAACCCACATACCCTGACTTAGTGCCACGTGGTTCACAATCGCCAAGTTACACAGTCAGAGTACGTTCTCATCAATGAGTGCATGGATACACAAGATGTAGTGTACCTGCAGAACGGAGTATTACGTAGATAGGGGAAAGGATAGAAAAGAAAGGAATCATGTTTGCAGGAAAGTGGATGGAACTAGAGGTCACTGTGTTTTAAAGAAAAAGAGTCAGACTCAGAAGCCTGTTTTCTCTCAGATGTGGAGAAGAAACAGACACAAAAGTATGGGGGGGTGGAGTTAAGGAAAGTGAGAACAAGTAGCGAGTGGGGGATGAATATGGTCAGAGCATATTACGTACATTGTGCAAATGTTGCAATGAATGGCAACATTGTTTCATACAATACATGGTAGTAAAGGTGTTTGGGAAAAAGAAAAAAAAAGGAAATTGTTGCCATTATCAATGTCTCTGCTGACATTCTAAGGTGCCTAGCTGGGAGCGAGCATGTCTGTTCTGCTTTGCTTTTCCCCATGGTAGTTCTCCCTGGGCAGCCTGTATCCTCCGTGTCTTCCTTTACTCTGCCTCTTTAGGAAGAACTGTTATAGTCCTGTAGAACTAGTAGGCCTCTGTCTTCAGCAGCCTCGAGCTCCAATTCATGCATAAGGTCTTCAGCACACAGATGTAAAGCAGCACAGAATCTCTCTACAGACAACAGATCTGCAAGCAGCTGCCCCTGCTGTTTGCATGCAGTGTCTTTCTCTCTCCTCCCTGGGGAAATCCCGGGAGAGTTTTGTAGCCTCCAGGGTTGAAAAGGAAACATTTTCAGGCTGAAGGAGCAACCTAACTACACACCCTAAAATTCCCTGATATTTTGTCAAGAGACGCAGAGGCCCAGCCCTTTAATATTTAACCATCTATATCCTTTAGTTACAGAATCAAAAACTCAGAGTCAATTGTGAATAACCATGAATGTGCTTGGGAGCCATCATCTCCCCAAATTCTATGCATGTTAGTTATTATTCTCCAACACCTGGCATGTTTATGTGTTATTATTCTCATGTCACAGACAAGGAAACTGAGCTCAGAAAAATTCCAATTTTCTGCCAAGCATCACAGGATAGTGAATTGTGAAATTAATTTGCTGCCTCCGTGTGGTTTCTACTTTGATAGGTTACTATTTTAAAAAAAAAAAAAGGGTAGTTAGTGTCTCAGTGGCTGAGAGCACAAATAGTTCTTGCAGAGGACCCAAGTTGAGTTCCCAGCACCCACAGAACGTGGTTCACAACTGTCTGAGATTCTAGCTCCAAAGGATCCAACAGCTCTGTTTCTTGGTGCGCCCTATACTCACGTGCACACATACAATAAAAATAAAAGCAAGCACAGACTATTTCGTACAAGATGATAGACCACATTTTACTTATACATTTGAGAAACTAGGGCTGTGGACATAGCTCAGTTGATAGAGAGCTTGCCTGGGATGCATGGAGCCCTGGGTCCCATGCACAGCACTCTATAAACCAAGCTGTTTCCTAAGCTCTGCTTCTCGAGTGACTCCTGCAAGTGATCCATAATATATTGATAGATTTTCTATCTATATATAGAGAGAACAGAATTTAAAATCAATGCCAGAAATTAACTGAAACAATATGAAAGTGTATTTTAGAAAGACCTTCTGTAAAACAGATAATTAGCTTCTTGCCTGGAGATGTAGCTCAGTGGCAGTTTGCCTACCATAGAACCTGGGTTCCAGAAGCCTCAGGTTCCATCCCCAACGTGGGAGACGATGACGACGATGACGACGACGATATCAATAACCTTCTGATCTGTCTACTTAGAACACTGTCTACTTCGATGTTTACTCAAATTAGATTTCTCGTAGCGAGGCACACTGGTATTTAGTTTATCTAAATCCTAGGAAGGTCCATTCTCTAGTTACCAAATCCCACCCTTACTTCCCAAACACGTGGAAGGATGGGCTTGGGGAAGCCATTCACAGTGATGTGTGGTGACAAATAAAATCTTAAAAAATTAATTAAACTAAAATTTAAAAATATTAAATAGACTATTTGTTATTCCTAGGAACATTTTCCAATCTGTATCTAACTTTCTGACAGATGAGGGCACTAAAATGTTTGGGTCACAACATTGCACTATGGTTTGAATTCCTTACCTACTGAAATGCTAGCCAAGAGGCTTTCTTTATTTCTGTATTAAGTTATCTCATGTGGTTGGCTGCCTTAACTTTAACTTAACTGACTATTTACCGCCACCATCTCCCCTAGCAGACGCCATCTAAGAGTTCAGATGAGTGACTTCTGGGGCCCTGACTCCTGGCTGGTGGTGGTTGTTGTTATTGTTGTTGTTGTTGTTGTTGTTGTTGTTGTTGTTGGGTTTTTCCTGACTATGCAGCTCGCTTCCCACTCTTCCTTGAACAATGCAGTTGTCCACAACCTGAGACTCCCAAGGCTCTCCCGCTTTTGTTATTAGGTTTGTCTGGAAAGAGAAAATTAGTTGTTTCAGATTGTTTTATTTCCTAGTTGGGGGAGAGTTGGTGAGGTGGCTGAACAAAGCCAGTTGTGCAGTTAATGCTTTAACCTTGCGTATAATTTATACAATAAACAAAGTCACATGCTCCCCTAATAATTTAGATGTAAGCAAATGTTGATTTATTCAGGAAGGCTACTGCCCGGAGCAAGGCCTCCAGCTCTAAAATCTGAATTAAAGTAGGACAGAGGCAGGCTAGTCTATAATAACATTTGTATAATTTTATTTTTGCCCTTGGCTCAGTTCATTTCCTCGTACAGTAGACGCATGAAATTGGCTCTTCAGCCACCTTTAGCTGTTCGTTCATTGATATCCGGGCAGGAATGGAAGCAAAACAAAGCTCCTCTCTCAGCTTTGTTTTTAATCACTTAGGTTTTAGATTCCTAGGTCATTTCTGACAATAATTACCTTTCTCTGGATTGTGTTTTTGGCAAATATCTCCTAGAATAGCTTCATTTAACCTAACGATGGAGTTTTCCCTCTGACTGTGAGAAGACTTGGAGAACTGAGCCAGTTATATAGATGCGAGCGTTGTTGTGATTTCTTTTTTCTTTATTCGAGCCCTGGGGCATGAAGTCTGAGTTCTACTTTCCTGTCAGCAGTGAAATGAAGGCCTTAGGAAATTCCTTAAATGGTGGAGGAAAAAATAAACATTAACTTGAAAGAGTGAGAGACCAGCCCCCCCCCCCCCACCATTAACCTTTGACTTAAATAAAAATTAAGAACTTTATCATATAGGCTTGCTATTTGGGTTGGGGGGAGGGGCAGTCTGACTCCCTGTTAAGCAAGCATGTTTGAGGCAGTCAGGAACCTGTGAGAACTTCTCAAAAGGAGACCAAGTTTTCCATCCAAACTGTGAAGTTAGTTAAGACAGCCATGCCTTGCAAGTCCACCAATAGGTGTTTTGCACATCATATCACCTTAAAATGTGTTCATTCCCCCCATCGTATTCACTTCTAACCCTCCAGCTCTCAATAACAGTTTCATCTCAGGAAAAGGAACAGCACTATTTGGGGTCAAAAGTTCAAAATAAAGAATTTTCCCCTCAGGGCAGGAAATCAAATATGCTAAACCTTTCCTTCAACCTTTTGTGTAGGGGGAGTTTAACAAAAAAGAAAGAAAGAAAGAAAGAAAGAAAGAAAGAAAGAAAGAAAGAAAGAGAAAAAGAGAGAGAGAGAAAGAGAGAGAAAGGGAAAGAAAGAAAGGAAGGAAGGAAGAAAAAGAAAAAATTCTGAAAATTAGAAATGAAAAAAAAAATGACATTTATGGTCTATGTGAACTATGCTTGTATCTCTCGTCCTTGCAGCTGGGAAGGTAAACAACAGCCCTAGTGTTTGGGAGGCAAATATTGTTCCCTCCTATTCTTGGTAAGCAATCTGCTCCCAGGCCTCCTCCACCCGAGTCTGATTGTGCCCCGGGGCTCTGCAGGCAGCAAAGGAGGCTTTCAGAGAATCCAGACCCTGTTTTGCCTTCATTACGAATTCCAAATAGAACAAGTTTTCGCCTGGCTTAGGCCCTGGTTATGAAAGTTTCCCACAGCTCTCGAAAAGATACAGAATAATAAATGGCCAGGCAGAGAAGTAGAAGGCAGGAGGACTGCCATCAAAGGTTTCTGGTCACATCGGCTTGCAGTGCCGGAGGAGCTACTGTCACTAGGACCCAGAGATAAAATAGTTTGCCTTTGGCCTGAGGTCAGGAGTTGGGACAGGAGCTTTCAGGTTCTGTCCTTTGTTCACAGCTAGGCAGAGAAAAGGGTCCTTGGTCCGAGCCTCCGAAAGGAGAAAGCCTTTCTCTCCAGGTCTTGTGGCCCCTAGCTTTCTCTGGGGACACGCTGTGAGGCACAGCAGCGTTGGGAAATCGTTTACCCCAAGGGGCAGCTGTGGAGCTTCAAATGTTTTCAGGCATTTCCAGCATAAAAGCAAAAATTGATGAGTTTCAGTGGGACGAGCTCTGAAACTCAAAGGAAAAAGCCCCGAGGCAGTGGGGGTAGAGGAGGAAGCGTTTTATTGTCTTGCTGCGGGTTTCTTTTCTTCCTTTCCTTTAGCTGGTGTCTTTATTGAGTCAAGATGTTATATGAATGCACCAGTGAAATATCACATGCAAACTCTTCAGGGATCTCTCTGCCCCGAGTTTACAGAGGAGGCTCTGTGATGTGCCCAAATTCCGGTTACCACCCTCCCCCGCCCCCTCCGCCCAGTTCAGGTTCACCATTCTTTCAGCATCTCCTCAAGGACTGAGAGATATACCACAGCCCTAAAGACAAATTACACAAAGCCTTGTCTTATGAGCCCTCCAGACAGAGATTCGAGCAATTTCTGTGCGTTAGCTTCGTTTTCTACACACACACACACACACACACACACACACACACACACAAACCTTTGTACAGACTACTTAAATTCAACAATGGAGAATTTGCAGAAATTTTTCTTTTCCCTCAAATAATTGATCAGTCCCTTCCTAAAAGCTGATTTATATTGTTGTCTTTATTCTGTTTTATTTTCTGCCAGTAACTGGGGCCTGGCAATCTCTAATTCACCACATTGACATGGTAGGAGTGGACTGTGACTTTATTACATTTAAGCACTCTATTGTGTCTTTTTATGCACAGTCCATGAAGCAGTTGTGATACATCATAACTTAACCCCTTAGACTCGCTGAAGCATAATGTGGCCAGTATTTACAGACTGGACACAAAGTTATCCGCCCCTCCCCTTTTAAACATGGTCTTGTATACAAATCTGGGCTGGCTTCCAGCTCATGCCGCTCCCCGATGCTAGCACTACAGATGTGTGCCCGATCTGTAAGAGTTTTTGAACGTGAACAGATTTCATCATATTAATGAGTGTGACCTAAAGAGAAGGCTGCATTAGTGTGTCCATTCCAGTCCCTCACTTAGGTGACTGTGCTGTAGGTGGGTGTATCTCAGTAGTGCAGCCTGCTTAACATGTAACATACATGAAGCCCTCAGTTCCATACCTAGCACCAGGAAAGTGTGTGTGTGTGTGTGTGTGTGTGTGTGTGTGTGTGTGTGTAAACCCATCTTTTAGATTGACCTCCTGGTAGCTACACTTAAAAGAAGCATTAGACAGAAACTATAGGAACATTCTGATTCCTTCTTTTCTGTTTATGCTACCAAATATACACCAAATACAAACCTTAAATTTGATTTGCCTGGAATTATAATACAAAGAGACATTGTTTTTACATTGTTTTATCAGTAAATCTGCACTTGCCGCGTGGATCCTACAGGCTAATGTGCCATCACATGAACGTCTTAATTAAGACAATGAAAGGGAAACAGCCAGGACCAAGGTGAAATAAAGACCAGAGACTTCATAGATGAAAACGCACTGTCAACATCAGACACTAACCACAAGTCCCAAGTAAAACACAAGCACCCATGACAGCCTAAGACTAACATATGCATCCAGAGACCCACTGTGCTCTTGGTTGTAAGTGAACTGTCCTTTGAGTGAATAAAGATACTTTCTATGATACTCTATCCTCCTTGGAAAGAAGGAATGAAGGAAGGAAGGCAGTTTGGATGAAGAGTAAAGCCAGGCACCAAACCAGGCTCATTCTTGTAAAATACATGAAACTCATAGAGATAGCCTTTTCTGTTTAAGGTAGTAATCTTTATAACGAATCTTATACCATCAGGAAAGCTGCTTATTTGGTAAGAATGAGTTTTTACCTACTACAAGATGGCAAGGTTGGTTTGACAGAAAGCAACCAAAATGCTAATCAAAATAGTAATTAATATAAAAAATATTTTTGTGTTTTTTCCCTGGGAAAAATGGCTTTCTTCAAGGCATTCCAAGATGATGGAATTGTCTGCTTCTTGATGGTGTCCCTGTCAGCCCTCTATTGTGAGCATAATCCGAGACTCTCCACCCCCACACCCCACTCTCTTCCGGAAGTTACAGTCATACTCCAAATCCTTTCCTAATGTTCAAAGTAAAAGTGGGGACTGTGCAGGATGTTGTGGGGACTGTGAAGATAATGGCTGCCCTCACTCCTGATGCTGAGTCTCTTTCAAAGCTCGTGAGCCACCCAGCGTTTCATAAGTCTCTGAAACAACACTGTCATCAGCCATTGTCCTGCACTCACTCATCCACTGTGCTTACTAAGGGTCCTGGCCTTGCACATAAACTCTGAAAGAGACAAGCACACCCTACTCTGCCTTACAGCCTGCTTTAGACTGAACTTAGCACTACATGCACGCTAGGCCAGAACTCTCCCAACTGAACCGCATCCCAGTCCTCGAGTTCATTTTCTATAAGGCAGACAGTTGATAAACCAGACAACAAATAAAGACAACCACCTCAGCAGTGGTTAGTGAAAGAAGAGCCCTGAGGAGATGGTGGGGGATGGAGAGGGATGGTGGGGATGGGAAGGAATGGTGGGGGATGGAAAGGGATTGTGGATGATGGAAAGAGATGGTGGGGATGGAAAAGGATGGTGGGTATGGAAAGGGATGAACAAGTCTTACTGGGGAGGTAGACATGTTGAGTTTGAATTCTAATCAATTCTTTAGTGTTGATTGACTCAAATCACTACATAGATTGTTGAAGCTCACAGCCTCTCTCTTCCCCTCCCTTTCTCTCTCTCTCTCTCTCTCTCTCTCTCTCTCTCTCTCTCTCTCTCTCTCTCACACACACACACACACACACCCATGAACACACGCAAAGCAGAAATATTAATCTCTACATAGCACTCCCCTTTCACGTACCAGCAGGACCACCCCAGGCATCGCAGCTCAGCTGAGGACTTTATTTAATTATGGGATGTTCTACAAACGTCTTCCGAATTGTAGAGACAAAGCTGTGTGAAGCGCTGACCTTCAAGAGCTCATAGCCCTTCGTTTATCAGAGGCGAGTCCCTGGTGAATCTGAATCTTCAGCAGCTCACCATTCATTTTAATTTTACTGTTGTTTTCCTAAATTCTGCTTAACAACCAGTTACCTGTCGAAGTGTGTTCATTCTTTTCACTAGAGAGTCCACACCACTGCCATGCAAGCCACTCCAGGCTGCAGCAAAACATGCAATCATTGCTGCCAACGCAAAGCTGCACAGTCAGATGCAGAGATGTTAGCTTTAGGTCATGGCATACAAGAAATGATTTCATATCACTTAATCATTTTTTAAATGTTTTGTTAAGGCCCTTTTTACCTTTGTGGCAAACCCAACGGCCAGGTTTTAAAAGAAAGAAAGAAAAGAAAAGAAAAGAAAAGAAAAGAAAAGAAAAGAAAAGAAAAGAAGAGAAAAGAAAAGAAAACCATCCAAAAGAAGGCATAGATTATGGTTGTAAGGAAAAAGGCGAGACAGTTGGCCATGACGTCTCTTTTCTCTTTCAGATTCCTCCATTATGGTTACTTAGGTGTCTGATGGTTTGTCAGAAAGCTAACCATAACTTAGGCAGAAAACTGGACTCCATTAAAAAAACATTAAAAGCTGAGAGGGAGGCAAGTTGCTGTGGCATGGCTCCCAGCAATAAGAAAGCAAGGGTGCATGCTGCAGCTCTGAAATAGAAAGTGACGTCCTCATAAAAACACTGCTCCAGGCGGGTGTGCGGCTCCAAGTTCCCCTGCCAGCTTAGAATATTTCTCTCCAAGGGATTTCGACTTTCAAATGTATCTTTGGATGCAAAATAGGCTGCCCAGGAGAAGACAGCCTCAAAGGGCAGGGAGCATTTGTTCCCAATTAGGACCGCTTTCTGTTAAACCTAAGTCTTTATTTTTATTTATGTTTTAGATAGAATATTTTGTCAGAAAGCATGCAAGTGCACTCAATGTGCCACCTGGCTGACACCACATGATCGGCTGGCCTTCAAAACCAGAAAGTGTTGCTGATCAAGAGTAAGGCTAAGCAATAGTAAGAGCTCCAGTATTACTGGATATCAGGGGAACCCTTCATTCTAATTGGAAAGCGCAAAGCTTCAGGCAGCTGAGGTTTTTGGTTTTGGGGCTTTTCCACAGCATTCCAATGCAGTATATCCAATCAATAAATATGATGCTATGCACGAGACCGGCAGGAGGCTCAGCAGCTCCCTTGAGTTTTGTATTTGACTTGTTAAACTGCAAAAAGAGTTAGAGAAACAAACAGAAGATAAATAGCTTGGTCCCTAGCAGCCAAAAGAGCAAACAGATAAACAAACCCCAGAGCTCAAAGAAAGCTGAAAACGGGGAAACAGTGCACAGACCTGTTATCAGGTGAGGTGCACAGCAGGCTGGAGGCCTGTCCTGTGTGCTGTGAAAGGGAGCATCTATCCTTCAGTAGGAATTCTGTGGTAAAACTGAGGTGTGAGGGCTGGGGAGAGGCTCTGTCTATAAAATACTTGTCTTACAAGCATAAGGGTCTGAGTTCCATATCTGAAACCCACGTGGAAAAGCTGACCATGGTGGTGCCTATTGTAATCCTAGTGCTAGAGACACAGAGATGGGTGGACTTCTGGGCTTGCTAACCAGCCAAATTAGCCTCCAGGCCAACGAGAGACAGCACCAGAAGACAATATCCAGAGTTTTCTGGCTTTTGCATGAGAGCATACACAGATGCGTTTGTACCTACATACCTACACTTGTAAACAGGTGCAAACGTGCGCGCGCGCACACACACACACACACACACACAGAGAGAGAGAGAGAGAGAGAGAGAGAGAGAGAGAGAGAGCGCTTTTGTTGTTAGGGGGTTTGTTTTGTTTTGTTTTCTAATTGTGTGTGTGTCTGTGTGTGTGTGTGTGTGTGTGTGTGTGTGTGTGTAAGAGAAAAGCTTGCAGATCTTGCTCTCATCTCACTGGAGTGTGGTCTCTCTTGTCCCTGCTTCTGCTCTGGTTCTGCAGTTTTGCTGGCTATTGGTCTTCAGCATACCACTCCCGCCTCTGCCGTCCCCTCCTCCGTAGGATCTCAGACACTGCCACAATAGTCCAGGGATAGAGCTTTGCTTGTCAGGCTCTCCCTGGCAAGCATGTCCACCTGCTGAGCCATCTCCTCTGCTTTGTTTTGAACAGGGTCACACTCTGTAGCCCAGGCTGGCCTTGGAACTCTAAATGTACAAACGTATGACCATCTCCGTGTTTTAGTAACCTCATAGGGTCGAAATGACAAGAGTGGGCCATCCCCATGAGGTTTCTTCACCACATCAGACTTTGACAATCTTCGGCCTGATCAATCCAGCCCCATGGTGAATTATAAATACCCAAATTAGAGACGCACAAGAAGGAAGCTCACCACAGTCCCTTCCTCAGGGTCACCACATTCAGGAGGCTTTCTGATTTTTCTCTCATTTCAGTCTCAACTGGAAAACTTCTACACCCAAAACCAACAGAGCACTCTTGGCATGGATGCTCGCAACTATGTTCTGCACAGGAGTGCTGAACCCAGCTGAGTTTTGCTGCCATTGACTGAACAGTGGTTTCCTTGGTTCAAATTTGCCCAGTGTGCTCCCAGCTGCCTTGTTAGAGGCTTAGCCAGGAGCATGGATGAA
>JANHMN010000013.1:68438766-68453766 GCA_030674055.1 Rhabdomys pumilio
GTCCTCTGCAAGAACAAGTGCTCTTAACTGCTGAACATTCCTCCTGACTAATTCCAGGCTTAGTACTTTGAGGAGCTACCCAGTTCTTTTCCAACGAGGCTGCAACATTTCACATCCTCGCAGCAGGTACAAGGTTACAGTTTCCCACATGCTCAGCACTCTTTTCTGACTCACTTTAGTGAGACACATAAGTATGTCATTTTGCCAATCTTTTACTCTGGATCAACACCTGCCCTCCTTTCTCTCTCTCTCTCTCTCTCTCTCCCTCTCTCTCCCTCTCTCTCTCCCTCTCTCTTCCTCTCTTTCTCTTGCTGTCTCTCTGCTGTCTTTCTTTCTCTCTCTCACTCTCTCTCTCCCTCTCTCTCTCGCTCTTCCTCTCTCTCTGTGTGTCCATGCACGTGTGCTTATCTTATTTAATTTTATATATATATATATATATATATATATATATATATATATATATATATAATAGATTCTCTTGTTTAGTCTTTATAATGTCTTACGGAGAAAACATTATTTTCCTTATTTCAAAGTTGAAATAACCACGGATTGGAGGTTGTCAGGGGCACAATAAACAAACAAAAAGCAGTCTTATGGCAAGGGCTCATCCCTTCAGTCTCTCTCCAAAGCCCAGTTTCAGGTGCCACCAAGATGCTCCTATAATGCCTTTGCAAGCATAGCTGTTAGAACATGTGTCCGAATTTTTTCCTTCTTAAAGTTGAATAATCCTGTCTCCTGTGCAAGAGAAAGAATGTGTGTATATGCGGGAGGCAGGTGTGCAGCTCTGGGTGATGTTCACATCTGTGCACATCTGGGTGATGTTCACATCTGTGCACATGTGGAAGCAAGAGAATGTCAGGTCCCTCCTATCAGTCTCTGCTTTTATTCCTTTGAGACAGGGTCTCTCACTACCCCTGGAGCTGTGCTGCAGTTTTTCTGTCTCCTCCCCACCCCAGTCCCAATCCACACCTATGATGGGGTTACAGGCTCACCCACTGAGCTACCTTTCCATGGTACTCATATACGAGTATTTTCTATGACATAATTTTCATAGTGTAGTCCAGGATGGCCGCCCTATCCTGCTGCTACCTCCTGGTCTTTTTCCCTTTTCCAGTTGCTCTCTTAATGATTCCTTTCCCTGTGTTCATCCATTCCCTTACTTTCCCAATCAGCGATTCCTTCAAGTCACAATTTGGGCACCAGCTGTTTGCTTAGCTTTATGTTAGATCCCGGAGACACTTCCAAGACAAGGCAGACACAGTTCCTACTTGGTGGAAGCAAAAGATAATCAAATCCCACAACTGCATAGGCATTAGCTGATTTCTAGTTTAAAGGAAAGACCAGCCAGCTACAACAGAGAGCTCTGAGCCAGTCCCAAGGAGAAGGAATAGGTGTCTGAGCTGAAGGATACAAAGCAATTAGACAAGGGAAGGAAAATTATTCTACATTCAGGTAACACCTCTTGTGCAAAGGCCCTGGAGCAATGAGTGAGTTAAGTCAGAAAAGCTAGAGTAGAAGCAGCATCTCAGAGTAGGCAAGACTAACCTCCTAAGGGTTTAGAAAGAACAAAACCAAGCAAAGCCTTGGAGTCTGTGGAGATTTGTTATCTAACGTTAGGCTACTAAGGTCCAGGTCTCACCTATGAACAGGAGTCTGTATCCTCAGCGACCACAGGAAACTATTCTCTGTCCCTGCACTGTGTTGAAGGGGAAATTCCTCTACAGAAGGGGAATGAACCACAGGCCTAAATGTGTGTTCTACACTGGAGGTCAATGTGCAGGCCCAGAGTCTTCTGGGCATTCCTTTGCTTTCTCACTATTAGACTGCCTTCCCACAGATGAGTGCCGAGAATGCTATGTCAGTGTGGTCCTTTGTCGGCCATCAAGGACGTTTGGAATTAAACAAGCCACGGGTAATCAATTCGGGTGCTTTAGGCTATGAGACCACCCGTGGGGCTTCAGAGAAATATTTCCTGTTGTATATAAAATATACAATTGGCTTTGTGTGCCTCCGGGACAATTTCTTCTTTCTCTGCCCTGACGAATGGCATTGTGGCCTTTGCCTGAGGCAGGTTACCTGACTCCCCAGAGCAGGGTCCAAGTCAGCTCTGGGAATCTTAGATTCATTAAGAAATAATGGGGTTTGTTTTCATTTGTGGGAGCAATTTCCTTTTTCTTCTTCTTCAGAAAGAAATGTATAGCTGAGTGGGGAACTTGGAAAGAATTGTACAGAAAGACAGACTGGGCAGAGAGAGCTGGGACAAGATTCCAGCTTTAAAGGGATAAGCTTGGACATCCTCCTCCTAGACTCATACATGTGTAACTCCCAGAGACTGAAAAGCCTTCCTCTTACACAAAGTCCAGGGTGAACCGAGCCCATGTATGGGAGGGAATTACAAAGAGAGACTGTCTGTGCTTTCCTTGGGACAGGCGGGGTCTTGTGAGCACAGCTCGCCTCGGGGAGGCGGTCTGCGGACCCATTAGGGTTTCCTAGTCTAATTAGGAAACATACACAGCCAAGCTTCTCACAAATTAAGAGCTGGCTAATTAGGCTGTGAAATCTTCCTCTTCAACTTGCTTTGGTTGGCAAACACCTCTTCTTTATTTGTTACTAGTAGAAGATGAAAGAAAGTGACAATGAGAAGAACAAGAGTGAAGAGAAGGGAAGGAGGAAAGGAAGAGACAAAGGAAAAAGGGAAGGAAATGAAAAAGGAAGGAAGAAAGGGAGGGAAGGAAAAGAACAAAACAGAAAAAGAGCAGAAGGAAAGGATAGAGTAAGAAGGAAGAGGATGAGAGAAAGAGACAGAGTGGGACCGGATAAGGGATGGATGGGCAATGGGGTAAGAGCTCCTAGCGAACTGCCCAGTGGGGTCCTGGAGGTGAGATTCCTTGCTAAGTGTATTTTTAAAAAATCATGAACAAAAAGATTGCAAGAGCAAAATAAACAGAACTGAGTGGAAGAATGTCAGAGGCAGCTGAGGTGAGACACTTGCCAGTTCAAATACAGACTGGGATCTGGGTCAAGAGACTGTGAGAGTAAACAACCAGCTAAAGCCGTGGTTGGCGATCGGCGGCATTGGTGATTGGCACTGCCCATGGTCTTCATCTTCTCTAGCTCTCCAGAGGTGAGACGCTCTGACACCCAGGACTCCAGGGAAGCGAGTAGAGGTCACACAGAGTCAGAGCCACTCATCTCTGGGCCTGAGCCCCCAACGCCTAAGAGAAGACAGCTGCTTATGTGTGTTCTGTCCCTTGAGATGACAATTTTCTCTTGAATATTCTTTCCCAAGTTTCTCCCTTAGGCTGAGTTAGTTCCCAGTCCTTTTAGCGATGGTGTTTGTTTGACCTTCTGTCTTTCCTTTGCCTTTCCTTCATTCCTCACTTCCTCCCTCCTTTCCTTCCTTCCCTTTCTGTATTTTTGGGGAAGGATACATAGGTGGGAGAGACAGGGTCTATTGTAGCCTAGGCTGGCCTAGAACTTATTATGTAGTCAAGAATGACCCTAAATTCCTGACCCTCCTCTCTCCACCTCCTGAGTACTGGGATCACAAGCACACTGTGTGGAGAACTTTTTCTTTTAAGACTTACTATTTTAGCTTATATGCATCTGTGTATCTGTATGAGTGTATGCCACATGTCTGTGGTTACCTTCAGAGGCCAGAAGAGGGCATCTCATCCCTTCGAGCTGGATTACAGATAGTTGTGAGTCACAGACATGGGTGCTGGGAACCAAGCACAGGTCCTCTGGAAGAGCAGTGGGAGCTCTTAACTACCAAACCATCTCTACAGCCCTGTTTTTGAGATATAGTCTTAGGGTAGCCTTGAATTCATTATGTAACCAAACACAGCCTTGAATCCCTGACTCTCAGCCTCTACCTCCAAAGTTAGAATGATAGAAACGCTCTGCCACATCCAGCAAGTAACAAGATAATAACAACAGTCTAGCTATCAAAACATTTAGAAGCAAAAAAATAAAATAAAGTAAAAGGCTAATGAGTTACTATCCGTATCTTATAATCCTTTCATGGAGGCTCTAGAAATACAGACAGATTTGTGTTTTCCCAGCACGAATCGCAATGTGCCTGGTGCAATGGACTTTTTTTTTTCCCTTTTTTTAAAAATTAAGAAATCCATTATCTACAGAGTAACCTTGGAGGGACAGGCTGAGGGCTGCGTTTAAGAATTTTCCTATCTGCTCTTCACAACCAGATGGTCTATATGCAGTGCAGGGCCCTGCCGTCGCTCACAACTGTTTCCTATGCCTGTTATGGATGATTTTATTAACAATTGTCTTAGAACCATTTAACAAGTCCCACGGATCTGCTAGCCCCGTGCTCATTTTAACTAATCAGGCCTAGACTCATTAGCCCCAGAGAAACATTTTTCCCCTTAACTTTAAAGAAACTACATAGATTCTTGCTTCCATTAGTGATTTTTTTTTTTATTAAAGTTCTTCCTTCAGCTTGGAGAATAATCTATTTCTTAATTAATGCATTTATTACATTTTACTAAATGGTTTGTGTGTGCATGAGAAAGTGTGTATGTGTCTCTGTGTGTTCTACAGTAGAGCCCATTTGCCAGTCTTTTAAATAAATTCTGCATTTTTAACTTTAGCATGCTTCCATTGGATACGTTTCACAGGGTTTTTTTTCCAGGGGTGGAGCAGGAAGAGGTTTTTTAAAAATTGAAATATGACATCCATATCATTAGGGTTTTAAAGTTAGTAATATGCTTAAGGCACATTTTTTATGGTTAGCAAAGCTGAGAGGTTCTGACACCAAAGGGTGCAGGCGGAGATAACTTACATAAATGTATATGGTCCCCCGAGGTGCCACAATTGTATTTCGGGGTTTCTCATGAACAGCCTAGCTTCAGTGAGACAGCCAAGCAAAGCTAAGTGGTTCTGAACCAGATGAACTGTCCATGAGCCGAATTATGGGCAAATGGAAGTAGTCTGGGTGGCAGCCTTGGTCCTGTGAGGCGCTGAAACAGGCAGGAAGCGTGTGCATCTAATGAAATGCTTATCTTATTAAAAAAAAAAAAAAACGTTTCTTTTAAAACAGCTGCTGCATAACTTGAAAATGGATACCCTAACAGATTACATGGTAGGATCAGAACATGATAAGCTCTAAAGGCTAGGAAAGGCGTATCCATAAACCAGGAGGCAAGACACCAGCAATGGCGCTGAATGATGGGGCTCCTTAGACAGTAGACTCAGCCCCTAAGTTCATTTCTCCCTATTTTCAAAACTGCAATGTCCTCCTCTCTCTCTCTCTCTCTCTCTCTCTCTCTCTCTCTCTCTCTTTCTTTCTTTCTTTCTTTCTTTAAAGGGGCTTTGTAATTCCTAAAAGGCAAAAGTAAAAAAATTATGAAGAGGTTGTGAAAGAATCCTAGTCAAGTCTTGTGTCTTACTCAAACAATTATACAAAATGCTTAATTAATTGTTTTATGTGCATGAGGCAGTTTTGTCAGAATGTAGTATGTTCAAAGGAACAGACAAAGTGTATTTGCTAGGAAGAAACATCGTAAAACCAGTAGCCTCCCGCCCTCCTCCCCGCCCCCTCCCACCCCTGCCCTTGGTTTGTTAAATAGATCTTATACACAGTCTAGGCTGATCTCAAACTCATATGCCCCTACCTCAGCTTCCTGAGTGCTAGAATTGCTGCGGTGTGCCACTGTGTCTGCCATGTCTAGGTTTCTTATGGCTAGGATTTACCTCAAGAAGGAGAGTGTTGGGGGCAGGGAGCCCATTCAATCCACACTGCTTTTCTTGTGAAAAAATAGTGTTGTTAGGACCTGGAGATGCCATAATAACATGACAAGGACAACGCTTCCTCTACATCTTTAACTTAAACAGTGGCACTTGCATGAGGACAGGGTTCATTACCACACAGCTCCTAGAAGCCGCATGATAATGAATACTGGACTGACTTAGAGTATGCTGTGCTGCTTACAATTCTGGGAAATGTCTACATGTTAATCAATGCAACCCTTCAAATGGAATTTTCAATTGTGTTTCTAAGTTTTATATTTATATATTCATTATATTTATTTATATTTCATGGCTAAGGAAACTAAAGCTCTCTTCACAAGTTAAGGCGGCAGAGTTATGATTGTAATTTAGTTGTGAAACTTATTTGCAAGTATTTACTAAAAGCAGGTGGTTCTTGGGCAAAGACTTTTATTTTTAAATTGTTTTACATTTATCTGTGTGTATATGCATATGTGTGTGCACATATGTGTGCTACGGTCATGTATGGAGGCTAGAGGTTCTTCTACCATGTGTGTCCCAGGTACCAAACATGGGCCATCAAAATGTCCTTTATCTGCTCAGTGAGACCAGCCATCTCACTGGTCGTGGCAAAGAATTTTAAATGCCCATTAAAAAATATACATCCTGGGGTTGGGGATTTAGCTCAGTGGTAGAGCACTTGCCTAGCAAGCGCAAGGCCCTGGGTTCAGTCCTCAGCAAACAAAACAAAACAAAACAAAACAAAACAAAACAAAACAAAACAAAACAAAACAAAAACAAAGCATCATTTTATTCATCATGGTGATGATTGCCATATATCTATTTCTTACATCCTTTTATCTATCTACCTATTTATCTGTCTATATCTATCTATCTATCTATCTATCTATCCATCTATCAATCAATCATCTACCTATTTTGAAACAGGGTCCCTCTATATACCCCCGCATGTTGTAGAACTCATTATGAATACCAGGTTAGCATCAAACTCACAGAGATCCATCTGCTTCTGCTCGAATAAAAGGTATGCACCACTATGTCCAGCCTCTGCTTTCTTTCAAAAAAAAAATTTTCACACAGCAGTCATGGTGAGATTCTGTCTCCTAAATAAATAATTTTATTTCATTATTATTATTATTATTATTATTATTATTATTATTATTATTATCATCATCATTATTATTTCACAATGCTGAAATCAAACTCAAGACTTGTGCCTTCTGAGTTAACACTGTGCCACCAAAACACCTCCAGCCTCCTCCCCTTTTAAAAACTTTTTTTTTCAGAAAAGGCTTGCTATATAGCCAGTCTGGCCTCAAACTCTGGGTAAGCCTCCTGCCTCAGCCTTCTAAGTCCAGAGATTACAGGTATATGACATCTTTTCTGACCGTACATCTCCACCTTTGTGGTCAAACATATTTTCCCACTAAATAGAACTACTACAATCAGTGATTTGACCACAATTTTGTTTGATTTCATCTTAAATTTTCTTTGTTGCTTTCTAATTTGTGATCATAATGAGTGTTCACATTGGGCAGTCAGAGAAGAAACTTTGACAAAAGACTACATTGATTTAAGGGCCTCTGGAGGAGGACTTGGTATGCGTTAGAGTCACAGACCAGTTGAAAATAACACCCATCAGTAGATCTGCAAGTGACAGAGGACCAGCCTTGTCAGAGAGAAGAAATCACCAACTGGTGCACAGCATCCACGGCAAAGCAGAGAGCTATGATGCCTTGCAAAGGCTAATTATAAACAGGTGGCAGCCGGGGCCAAACTCCAGCAATCACAAACGCATTCTGTTCAGTTCGTTAAGGCTTCTACACAACTCCAGGAAAATGCACATTCCGTAGCGTTACAGGGAGTCTCCGGCTGGCTGATAAAAACCAGGTGATCTGCTACCCCAACCCCTAACTGACACAAGGAGACAATATAACTGCATAATTGCCCTTCCTGTGTGGCAGGACCTCTCCTGGCGTCACAGGTGGAGGCTGCTGAAGCCATGTCGGCAAGATCATCATCCAGAGACCACACTACTGAGAGAGGCTGGCCATGCAGCCTTAGCTGGTGAGGTCTCAGCACACCCAGGTTGAAGCCAAGTTCTGAGGTCTCTCTGCATTTCCTAATAAGAAGTGCCGCTGAACTGTTCAATTCCATCTGGGTGTCTGGCTGCTTCAGTGGAGGGCTCTTCAATTTCACATTTCATCTCAGCAACTAATGTCCACATCTTGTCAAATCGCCACCAAGAAGGCACCTCAGGGCTGCCCCAGACAAAGCTGTGATGTTCGGCAGGAACTTGCGATTTGAGGGTTCGGTGACTACGATGCAGCCAAATGATCTGTTCCACAGAAACATGGAGAGGGGGAGACACACACTCCTGAAAGTACATCTTATTTTCTCTTCCGCAACCACCAGCATGCTCAACTCTTTCAGCCACGCTCCTGGCTACAGTTCATAATACCCTATCATTGTTTTGTGTGCCTCTCAACACTAGTAGGACTCATTTTGAGCCTGATATCTTGGATTATTCTCAGGAAGGGTTATGTTGATGCCCCCATTGTTTTTTTCTTTGTATTTTTTGTTTTGTTTTACTTTGTGTTTTGAGGCAGCCCAGGCTGGTCTAAATTCACCCCAGTCCTCTCAGCTTCCTGAGAACTGGCATTGAAGGCATACGCCACCACCCTGGCTGTTTTCTCGCAGACAAAACCAAGCCATTATTTGTCGCTAATGTTTGTTAGACTGCTGGTCTCCAGTTATTTGTGGATAAGTCAGAGCTTAGAGCCTGCGTGTACTCCTTTTCTTACCTTGTAATCGAAGCACACATGTTCACACACATGTTCACATACATGTTGCAAAAAATTCCGAAATGGCTAAACTTCATATACATGGTATCAATTAGGGAAAAGTATTTTCTTTTCCTCTCCCCCGACCCACCCCTCTCTTTTTGAAACAGAAACTCTTTATGTAGACCTGGCTGTCCTGGAGCTCCCTATATGGATGAACCGTACTGTCCTAAGAAGTCACAGTGATTCACTTGCCTCTGCCTCTGTCCCTCTGCCCCTGCCCCTCTGCCTTTCTGCCGCTTGGCCTCTCTGCCCCTGCCCCTGCCCCTGCCCCTGCCCCTGCCCCTGCCCCTGCCCCTGCCCCTGCCCCTGCCCCTGCCCCTGCCCCTGCCCCTGCCCCTGCCCCGAGTGTTGGGATTAAAGACGTATGATGAACCACCACACCAGTCTAAAAAAGGTATTTTCAGTCATTTTGTGATTGCAAATATAATTTAAGTTGACCTCTCATCCTTGGTAATACAGGGCCCTGGCTTTTCCCACACTCTTCCATTAATAAGCTGTTTATTCTTTTTAGTATATGGTCCCCTATAACCCTGGCTGGCCTAGAACTCACCGAGTAGCCTACAATAACGTGAACTGGTAATTCTACGGCCTCCACCTCCCGAGTGTTGAGACATAGGTTCACTCTCGTGCCATCAGCTCAGTGTTAACAGTCTGTTTAAAAACTTAAAGTGTATCGTCTTAACCCTTCGTTTGGAGGGCTTGAAGTTCATTCAGATATTTGTATTGCATGAAACAAAATGCATTTTCAAGATCGTGAAAATGATGATTTTTTGTAGAGTACCTGACTATAGAATTACCACAAATTTGGAGATCAGCCCAAAGGTTGGATCACCTCATCACACCAATGACCGAATGTTTAAAAAGATCGTCTTGGGTCAGAATGATGGTTCAATAGGTTAAAGGTCCACACTGCCTGAGCTTGGTGTCCTGAGTTCAATTCCCATAATCCATGTAAATGTAAAAGTGGGCCAACTCCACACAGTTGTCCTCTAACCTCCACACAAGCACCTCCCCATTCACACACACACACACACACACACACACACACACACACACACACACACACATGCAAGTAATAAAAATAAAACCTTTACAAATAGTAGGCAAGATGCTTTATTCCCTGCCTTCATCTCTGAATGATGATGACATCCTGGTCTACAAAGGAGCTTTCAGCTCAAACATTCTAGGATAGCGATGCGTTGTTCTCCAGATGGCATGTGGGTTTGAGGTTTGGGGGGTTAGTGTTTCTGTTTCTTAATTAATAGTTCCTTGAGGTCATAGCTTCAACAATCAGGTTGAACATTCTTGATCCAGAAACCCTGAAATGCTGTGCCTCCGTTTCTTTTTCTGTTGTTGTGATAAATGACCATGCGAAAGCAGCAGCAGAAGAAATTCTCTAGATTTTTTTTTATTTATTCTTTTTTTTTAATTTATTTTTATTGGATATTTTATTTACATTTCAGATGCCATCCCCTTTCACCATTTCCCCTCCCTAGAAAACTCCTATCCCATGCCCCCTTTTCCTTTTTGCTTTTATACAATTTTTTAAAATGTTAATCAAAGGCTTTATAAGTTTGGTAATGCTCAATCAGAAGTGTAACCCAATACCCAACCTAGAACACAGACTAAGACTCGTCTTTAATATGGACAAAAACAACGGAAAGCCCACATACACATGGAAACTGAACAATGCTCTACTCAACGATGACTTGGTCAAGGAAGAAATAAAGAAAGAAATTAAAGACTTTTTAGAACTTAATGAAAATGAAGATACATCATATCAAAACTTGTGGGACTCCATGAAAGCAGTACTAAGAGGAAAATTCATAGCTCTAAGTGCCCACAAAAAGAAACTGGAAAGAGCATACACTAACAACTTGACAGCACACCTGAAAGCGTTAGAACAAAAAGAAGCTAATATACCCAAGAGGAGTAGACAGGCAGGAAATAACCAAACTCAGTGCTGAATTCAACCAAGTTGAAACAGAAAGAACTATACAAAATATCAACAAAACCAGGAGCTGGTTATTTGAGAAGATGTTAACGAGGCTCTAGATTCTTAACTACATTGTATAATGGCAGGGAGGTTGGTCAGTCGGTATGCTTGCCTTGTAAGAACGAGTGCAGCAGCATGCCTGTGAATACCAGAGCTGGGGAGGGAGAGCAGAGACAGAGAGACAGAGAGACACACAGAGAGATAGAGAGGGAGGGCAAGATGAGCATTCTTGGGGCTTGTTGGTCAGTCAGTCTTGCTGGATCAGTGAGCTTCAGCAAGAGATCCTGTCTAAAAAACTAAAATGGAAAGGAAAGCACTAGATGTTGACCTCTGTGTGTGTGTACAATACATACGGATACATGTATATACGTGTACACAAAATATATGTATATATGTATATGCATGTGTATATGTAAACATAAAATTGCATCTACATACATGTGAATTCACACATGAGCACATGGACACCCCACCCAAATGTGTGTGTGTGTATGAATGTGTGTGTTTACCTTCAAGCTGTATGTGGAAAGTATTTACACAAGACATAAATGAATATCATGTGCAGTCTGGGGTCCCATCCATCCGTGTCTCTCTATATACGCTTTATTTGAAAATCTGAACTTTCCTGACTCTAAGTGTTTCAGGTAGGAGATAGTCACATAAGGATTAAATGATTGGGCTTGCTTCTGCTGAGGCCCCGCCTCCTCACTTTTTTCTATGTTAATGTCATTTGGAAAAGGAAACATTCATTCGTTCTGTTGAATTTAGCTCTTTGTGGTCTCTTTAAACATTTTATTGTAGGTCATAGAACATATCTACTAAAGAGAATATGCAAAGAGAGCTATAAACCTCTTCTGTGTTGCTTTGTGAGATATTTCTGTTTTCTTCTTCCAAGGGCACAATGTTCTCAGAGCAAAATGTCTATGCCCTAATACACTTTCCACACTGAAAATAAAAAAGCCACCACTCCCCCTGATTCTTGTTATAACACCAGTCTCTTGAGTCATTACAGCACTGGTTTGTTGGACCATATTAAAAACAAACAAATGAAAAACTTAATCCTTCCTTTTTCTGTTGACATTGTAACAACTTCTTTATCTTAAAGGTAAAATGTTGGGTAAAAATCACTTCCTGTAAAATGCTGCCAGCTACGAGTATTTGCAAGGCATATCTTGTTCTGTATGGGTTTTCCTGTTTCTGTATCCTTGACTGTACAACCTGCTCTCTCTCTCCTCTCTCTCTCTCTCTCTCTCTCTCTCTCTCTCTCTCTCTCTCTCGTGTGTGTGCTTGTGTGTGTGCACATGTGTTTCTCTCTCACTATGTGTGTATATTTTCTCATGAATGTATACATGTATATGTGTATGTGCATGCATATATATGAAACATCAACAAAGTCTTTGAATTAACTGTAAACTGTGAAGTGCTCAGAACACATACCATTTCAAAAAATATCCTGCAAGAATAGAACACTAATGGAAAATGAGTCTTGAATGTACAACTAAACATGAACAGAATTGTCAGCAAAAGTCTTTGAGCAGAGACCTAAAGAAGAAGTCATGGGGGTGGACGGTGGCTCAGAACTCATAACTGCAATCTGGGGAGATGTGTTTACCTCAGTCTCCTTGCCTCCGTGGAGCCCTTCCATCAAATAATGGATTTATACACCCCCCTAAAAGGTACCAGGGGAGGCAAGCAGAGACAATACAGGAGGTGTGCTCAGAAGGTTGATCAAATAAACCATAATGGCAGGTATGTTAGGTTTTGTTTTCTTTTAATTTTCCCACTTAAAAAAAAATGTAGTGTAACTCTTTCAATCTTTTTACAATTCTGCATGGTTGAACATTTGAAATGAGTTTGTGTATCACCCCCAGGCAGTGATTCAGACTTGATTGGGGCAAAGTAGACTGCATGTGCTTTATTTTTACCCACGTCATTTGCAACATTTATGTCGCCAAAGGAACCAAAACCATGCTGTTCGATTGCCAAATTATCACCTAGCCTTTGATCAGACAGGGCGGTGAGCCTCATCAACAAGTTGTGCGACCTTCCTGTAATAGCAACGTCAGGTCAACTCGAGAAAGTGAAGCAGGAGCCCGAAACACAAATAAAAAGAAACAACCAACAATCCTTATAATTATCATCATCTGCTGCGTTTCCCTCTTTTGGCAAAGAAACACTCCATCCATTTGTAGAAATCGCCCGCGGACACGTTACATCAAAACTAATCACAACGATTAAAATCAGCTTTTCTGTGCGAGGGGAGAGTAAAAAGCAAGTTAGAGGCTGGAATGAGACTGTTTTTCCAACAAAAAAAAAATCTGGGAAAAATTCGTATATGTATATTTCTCTATAGTCTATGCAAGGCTTTATTTTTTGAAGATCTACTGTGAGCCCTGTGATCGGTTAATTTGATTTAAGTTTTATTTTGGAGATTTGGACTAGAGGTAGAGGCGCGAGCTAATTGTATCCTGATCCTTGCCTTGAGGGGTTTCAAAGCCCTGGAGCAACTCTCCTCTGTATTTTGTTCTGTCTACCTTAGCCAAGCTATTGCATTTCTCTCTGGTGTGGCGAGGCGAGCAGATCGCTGGGAGAGAAATCGGAAAAGGGGGGAGAGGAAAAGGAAAAGGGGACTTGGAGAGAGACTTTGTGCTTCAATGTTTCAGGTAAGATCTGACGGTTTGGGTTTGTTATTATTTGCTAAGGAGGGTATGGCTGGGACTTTGGGCGCAACTCGCTTTTACGCATGTGCCAGGCATGGGGCGAGAGCGCGGCACACTCGCACACACGCAGCCGGGCGCGGACGGCGGCTGGGGATCCGCTCGCACCGGCTGTGGCTGCGGCTCCTCGGTTTTCTTCCTGGCAGAAAGAGCCGAGCGGCGCGGGCGGAGGCGGCGAGAGCCCGGCCGGAGCTCCGCAGGGTTGGAAGGCGGCGCGCGGACAGGGCTGGGGGGTCCCCGCGGCCGGGTGCTGCGTCTCGGAGCTCATCGTCGCGCCTCTCGGACCCCCGGGTCCCGTCCCTGCTCCCGCCAGCCGCGCGCGTCCATTCTTCCCGGGGCGCCGCGGGGCTCGGCGCCGGTCGCGTGGGGGTGGGGACCGTCGCCCAGCTCGTAGCCAGCCTTGGCGGCGCCCCCCCACGGGACACCCGCTCAAAGACGCCATTGTGGCAGCTGAGCGGATCGGGCCCCCGGGCGCTTTATTTATTTATTTATTTATTTATTTATTTTTCCTTTCCCCTTTCTCCCGGGCTGAGCCCTTTTGTGAGCAGCGGCTGGTGCCCAGAGCCGGCCCGCATGCCACCCGGGCTGATCCAGATTCGTCGCCTCCTCCCACTCAGGCGCCTTTAAAGCCTTTTCCCATCCCCTCCCATTTCCCCTCCCCCCTCCTTGGGTGCAAATGTTTCATTTATTTTTAAAAAGCGCCGGTTCCTCTTTCTCCCCACCTCCTCCCCTGATAGAGACCTAGGCACACGCTCCGGATTAGACGTCTCCTTGGGAGGCGGGCGCGGGCTGGGGACGCTGGGGTTGGGGAAGGCTGCGGCCGCCACAGCTGCAAGTAACGGCTGCTTTTCGGCGATCCTCTCTTCTCCACCGAGCCTACAGCTCCGAGGCCGGAGCCCGCGTCCTTCCTTCCTCCTCTTCTGGAGTCCACGGTTCCCTTAAAGGGACAGAGTTTCGCGGCCACCACCGGTGTGCGCGGTTGGAACCCGCGCTCCGGGGCGCAGAGGTGGGAGGAAGGGAAGCAGTTTGGCTCCTTTCTGACCTCTTTCCTCCCCATCCCCCAGCCTGCCTCCCCTCCTGATGGAAATATGGAGTGAGCTTCCTCTCCTGCCCCCAAGAGGGACCTGGCTGGAAAATAAAAGAGTCCTCACCTCCAGGAAAAAAGAATGGGGCGGGTGACGCGTTGTGGTGAACTGCTTCCAAAGTGAGGTGGAGTCCCTGAACACCGAAGTAGGGAAGGGTGACGCTGTGGGGCCGGCCCTTACCTGGATGCCGGCCCGGCTCAGACGCCTGGCACGCAGCAACTTCCTAGCGATCTCGGGCCGGCAGGGATCGCCTTTGTGCTCTCCAGCACTTCAGCTGTCGTGGAAATGATTTTTCGGTGTTGACACCTTTTTATCGAAACTGTTTCGCGGGCTGTCTGGGCTGGATCAGACAAAGTTAGCAAAGTTAGGATGGGGCGATCGGCTTTGTATGTCTCCACTTACAAAGAATCGCACAAGGAAACTGTCCAAGACCCTTTAGGCTCTGGCTTTCTGGCTAAAAGGAACACCTCAGAAGGCAGAAGTAATTTGGTACAAATATTATACAAATACTACCGATTAGGATAGAACTGGCTGCTTTCAAGCAAAGCTTTGCCGCCCCCACCCCAGCCTGTGTTTGTGTGTGTGTGTGTGTGTGTGTGTGTGTG
>JANHMN010000013.1:68456266-68503870 GCA_030674055.1 Rhabdomys pumilio
TGGGAAGGTTGTAGAAGCTTTCAGAGGTAGAGCCTTGCTTAAGGAAGTAAGTTAGTGAGGATGGGCTGTTTTGAGCTTCGGATCTTGGCCCCACTTCGTATCCACTTTCTACTGCCTGTTCAACCAAGATGTATGGCTGTGGGAAGTACATGGGTACACCCCTGCCACCATAGAGCCATTGCCACCACGCCTTTCCCTCACATACGGACTGTACCCCTCAAACTGTAAGCACCAAGAAACCTTTACTCCCTGGCTTAGTTAGGATTTCATTGCTGTGCACAGATACCATGGCCAAAGAAACATTGGTCATGTTTCTCTTATAAAGGACAACATTTAATTGGGGCTGACTTACAGGTTCAGAGGTTCAGTCCATTATCATCAAGGTGGGAGCATGGCAGCATCCATCCAGGCAGGATGAGCTGAGAATTCTACATCTTGTTCCGCAGGCAGCTTGAACAAGGGTTTTAAAGCTCACACCCACAGTGACACATCTACTCCAACAAGGCCACACCTCCAAATAATGCCACTCCCGGGCCAAGCATATACAAACCATCACACTCCCTTAAATTGCTTCTTGCTGTGTGTTTGATCACAGCGAGAAAAGTAATGAATTCAGGGCATGTTAATTAAATAGATATGGTATTTGAAAGGCTGGGTTTGGTATCTTTTGCTACCCCTCTAGTTACCCGAAGGAGTGGTGATGAGAAGCCTCATTCACATCCAGTGTATCTAAATTCACAAAGGCAACCATGGCATCTGGTCCGGTCATTCTTCGATTGCTCCATTTGTTCCGCAGTCCTGTGTGGTGCCTGTATCCATCAGGGCCTCCTCTGCCTGCCCTTCACATCCTGTCCTCCAAGTCCGTTCCTCTGTGAACTGCTCTGTGAGGTCTGTTTAATTAGCTCCTGATAAGCTGGAAGTCACCATTGAGAGACGCTTTTGGAACAAAATCAGGTGTGTGCCTTATAACATACATGAATTGTGTCAGGAGTATCATAAAATCAGTGGTGTGGCCACTGGCAAGTTGCCAGTACTTCTATAAATAACTTCCCACCCATGTGCCTGAAAGTAAGTCTAATTCAATCCATTGGGTCATTTAAAATGGCTTGAAAGTAGAAGAGGGACTGGTTGGGAAGAGGAAGGGGGTGGGGGCGGTGGGGGTGGGGGAACAAGGAGAGGAAATGGGGTAAATAAACACATTTTGTTCGTGTGTGAAATCTGTTATTGTGCACAATAAACATATACTAATAATGTTTAAAATATAACGGTGTTAAATTACTTGAAAAAGATAAATGTTCAGTGGCTGGAGAGATGGCTCATGGTTAAGACTGCTTACTGCTTTTGCAGAGGACCTGGGTTTGATTTCCAACACTTACATGGTAGCTCAAAATGGCTGTAATGTCTGGCTTCTTCCTGTTCCTGCATTGCACGTGGTTCATATAAACTGTACTGGGCAAAGCACACATACATATAAGTAAAAAATGAATAAATATTTTTTTTAAAAAATTAACTGTTCAACTCTGTCTTTTAAAGTCATTTGTATACAAATAAGATAATTATTCCATTCAAAAAGACAAAAGTAAGGAAATAAGTAGTCCTTAGATTGTTTCCTACTTAGATACATTTTTGTATACATGTGCCTTATTTAGTGTTCTATTGCTATAAAGAGATGCCAGGACCACGGCAACTCTGATAAAAGAAGACGTTTAGTTGGGGATTGCTCACAGTTTCAGAGGTTTAGTCAGCCTGTCAGTAAGCATGGCAGCATGCAGGCAGACATGGTGCTGGAGAGGTAGCTGAGAGTATACATCTGGATCCAGAGGCAGCAGGAAGAGAGAGACAATGGACCTGACTTGGGCTTCTGAAACCCCAAACCCCACCTCCAGTGACAAACTTCCCCCAGCAAGGCCACACCTCCTCATCCCTGTTAAGTAGTGCCACTCCCTAATGACTAAGCAATCAAATCTATGAGCCTATGGGGGCCATTTATACCACCACCATAGTGATGTTTATGTTTCTATGTCAGAACACCACACAGAAGCAAAGAGGAAAAAGGTTCCTTTTGACTCATGCTTTCAACTCACAACAAGAAAACCGTGGAGGAGATGCCTAATTCAAGGCTGCAGGCCCCTGTGGGACTGTTTAAGGGGCAGCTAACCAGAAAGTACAGAAATCAGGACTAGGGCCAGAGAACAAAGGTCACAGTAACCCTCTTCAACTACCTAGACCCACCTCCTGAGCACCCCACAGTCCCCCAGAATGCCTCTACCCACTGGAGAACTAACATCCACGCCATGAGCCAGTTGGGAAACACCTTAAACTTAAACCATAATGACCCCTAAGACATCTGCACCTCTCTCTACTGCTCCTAGGCCAGCTTTGTCTCCATGTGGCCTTCTCCTATCTCTTTACAAGTGAGTGCTTTGGAACTTCTGATATCTTGTTTCTTCTTTTAATTTGTTCTCATTTCTCAAAAAATGTATTCCTCGATGTCTAGATTCACAAAAAATGTAGAATAGCTAGGAAATCATTTTGTCTAGTATGTAGTTCACCACCAAGCAGCACTAACTACTGACTGTTGATTAATTTTTAAATAATCTGGAATTGGGTATTTAGTGGTTTTTGCTTTCAACATTGAAATTTATTAGAAAGGGAACTTCCATTAAAGAAGCCACAAATCTTTCATAACAGTATCTTCCTTCTCTGGTTGTACTTCTTCCAGAAAATTCCAGGCTGGGGATCCTTCCAGAAAATTGAGGCTTCGGTTATTTCCAGGAAACAATGTGAATACCGTTTCTTCATGGGAGTCTGATACACAAATGGAGCCCTAATGCGCTTTTTTTTTCTGATGGTTCTCACGTAGGTAGTCTTGCGAGAGTGTGGGTCAGGCTCTGATTAGATAAATGCCCTCCCTTTCAGCTGTATCACTTGGGGTTTTTCTCTCTCCAACCTGCTGTGTGTGGTTTCTGAGAGAACAAGCAGTATCAAATACTTCATGGTACCCCCTGTTGGAGGAGCCACCCCACTTCTGGCTGCTCAAACTTTCAATGTGCTTGCATTTCTCTGTGTCCTGGCTGTGCATGACAGTGCCCAGGCATTGGGAATATCCATGACTAAAAGGAGCAAATCCAGCATTCCTTGCTGGACCCCACAAATAACACTAGTTACAAAGGTTATATGCGGTTGTTAAGTCAGGAGTGGTGGCGGGGCAGGGATTCTAACCCAGTAGACCAATTATCAGCGGTATTGGATGGAAAGCACTAACAATAAACTCAGAGTCACTAATAATGTATTAAAAAATTATGAAGCTACCCCCTTGGTATAATTAACCAAGAGCCAGCCTGGATTTAAATTCTTCCTCTCCCTGTGTCTTCTGTCATTCCTGGCTGGTTGCTGCCTGAGTCTGACTCTGTGCCTGCATGAATGCTGAATTATCTTGTTTGCCTCTGTGTCTCTCTGCCCCCCCACCCTATGTGTGTGTGTGTGTGTCCTTGCATTTTATCTGTCTGTCCTTAACAAAGGGCTTTGCTCTATATTTACTTAATAGGACAGAAAGTATCACATGAAGAAGGAATGGGATACCTTACAGAGATTTTTAACAGAGTTTCACAAGTCAATGATTCTAAGTGACCCCATTGACAAATAAACAAACACTGTCAAACACTATCCAAAGGCTGTCTCCAGCATTTGTGGGGAGTGTTCATTTTATAAGGATACTTTCAGCCTGTTTTCTATTTCCAGCATTCATTACCATAACTTTACACACACACATACACACACACACACACACACACACACACACACACACACACACACAAAACTGTTGGGTCATGGGCATGGAAGAGTACATAACTTAAGATTATAACTATGCATTAACTTAGGTTATAAAAGTTGGTTATATGGGAAATCCAAGGCAAGCAAGGTTGTTTTTTATGTTGTTCTCTTAAAAGCAGATTAAATAAACAGGCTTAGTATGTAGCAGTCTTAAGTGACTTCAAGGTATATAATTAACTTTGGCTATGGGGTCCAGCAAAAGTTCCAGTCCCTTTGAATGTAACAGGTATTTTTATATTAATACATCACCGTAGCCAAGCTTCAACATTAATCTCATTATTGTTCCACGAACATTCCTAGCTCACTATGTATTTAATCAGGTTAATCCAAGTAAGGTTTTTTGTTTTGTTTTTTGTTTGTTTGTTTGTTTGTTTGTTTTTGAGATGGAGCATTTCTCAGCTTAGCATTAAAGCTGGGAAGATCCTTTTGTCTCTGCTACCACACCTTGTTCTGAACATCTTTCATAGACGCATTGCTAAGTGTCCTGCACTGGCCCCATTCCCCAGCCTCTCCCTTCCCCCACCTCCCTCCCACTACTTTCCCATTCATAAGAGGAAAAAAAAAGAAGGAATAAACATGGTGTGAGGGATGAAGAGATGGCTCTGTGTGTGAAGGTGCTTTCTGCACAAGCCTGAGGACCCGAGTTTGGGTTCCTAGAAACCACAAAAAAAGGTCTGGTGTGGTGCTAACCTGTGACTCTAGCAGTGGGGATCTAAGGAGGTAGAGGCGGATGCTGGCTCACTGGCCACCCAATCTAGCCAAAACAGCAAGCTTCAGATTTAGTGGGAGATCTTGTCTCAAAAACTAAGGTGGAGAAGCATTGAGGTAGAGACCAGCCAACACCCTCTGGCCTTCACACAAGTCTGAGCACATGCACACAGCAGTGTATGCAACCTTACATACAAGTACACAGCAAAGTGGTTTGAAATTGTTGCCACCAGAACATCCCCACCATAGAACTCCTGCTAAGCAAAGTGCATTTTCATGATACTCTTGTCATGTCAATCAAAATGTCGATTTGTTTTCTACTCAGAGAGAGCTAACAGCGATTCAGGCAGTCCCTGCTGCTGAGACAGCCTGCTGTTAGGTAAAAGCCTTCTGAACTGAAAAGAACGTTAACTGGACAGGTTTCAAAGGCTCTCAAGAGGCAGGGATGCCCTTCCTGATGAATCCTTCCTAGACATCTGATGTCATCCTCTCTTAATATTTTCGTAGTAATTTCATTTTGCTGAAAATCTATAGCTGATGGTACAGAAGATGTATGCAAAAGTCAAGTCTAAAAGTCTCCGAAAGAAATAAAAACTAAGTTAGCTCAGGGCATTGACCATTCTCCCTAAAACATGCCCAGTCCACGATCCTGTGTTCACACCTGCCTCTGTCAGTTTCTCACTGTAACGCCTTGATGGACTTCATTCTCCTAAGCTTTGGCGTTCAGAACTATAAAGGAGATGGCAGTAACTTTGGTCCTGTGACTGGGGTCAGAGCATGGGATGATTATAAATGAGACAGTAATAGCTTGAGGATTATTCTGAGAGTTGAGTGGGGTGCATATGTCCAGCATATACTGGCCCTCAGAAGATAAAGTATTCTATTATTAAGAGTAGAGACTGTGTTTATTTTCCTTGCCTCTTTAGTTCTTTTGGTTAGGTTGGGTTTTATTTTGAATATTCATTTTCACCGTGTATTTACATGTATCGATGTGTATGCATGCCCACAGAGGTCAGAAGAGGGTTTCAGACCTCCAGGAGCTAGAGTTACAGGCAGTAATAAGCTGTCCAACCATGGGCGAGGGGAGCCAAACTCTGGTCCTCTGGGAGAACAGCAATTGCTCCTAACGTCCCAGCTCCCGTCTTTTGCTGTTCCGTTCAATGTTTTACTTTTATTTTTGTGTGTGTGTGAATGCCTGCATGCGTGTATGTGCACTATGTGTGTATCTGGTACTCTGGGGCCGAAAGAACCTGTCAAGTCCCCTGCCATGTCCCCTGGAACTGAAGTCACAAGTCATTACAAGCCTTCCTTTTGGTGCTGAAAACCAAACCCAGATCTTCAGCAAGGACAGCAAGTGTTCCTGAATGCCTAGCTGTCAATCCAGCCCCTGAGTTCTTATTCTTTGTTTTGTTTTGTTTTGTTTTGTTTTGTTTTTCCTCTTCTTTTTGAGTCATGGTCTCATGTAGCTCAGGCTGGCCTCCAACTTGCTATTAGTCAAGGTTGGCCTTGAACTCCTGATCATCCTTCTTCTGCCTCCCAAGTTCTGGGATTACCAGTGCTGGCTGCTGTACTCAGTTCTTTATGGCATGCAGTGTTATTGCTCATTAATTAATTCTTGGGTATATGAACACAGAATAAAACACCAGGTTCTGGCTTCGCCTTCCCATAAGTCCCCCTGGCCTGATTGTTATAGATTTTTTTCTAACTAACTAGATCAATTATTTGAGACAAACTTTGATCTAGGAACTTTGTTTCAAAGATGGTCCTCTTTTACTTTTCCTTTTGTTTTGCTTTAAAGATGGGGTCTCCTGTAGCTCAAGTTACTCTGGAGTTTGATATGTAGCTAATGATAACCTTGAATTTCATCTAATACTGCTTTCTCACCTCCTGGGTGCTAGGATTACAGGTGTGCGACCACAAGTTTTAGCAGAGTGGGAGACTGAGCCCAGGGCTTTATGCATGCTAGACTATACTCCTCGTCTCCTTTTACTTCTTGATTGCGCACAAGAAATTCTTCCTGGGTACAAATGTTGTAAATGTTGTAGGGTTTCAAAATACTGCAGACATGTAGAGCTGGTCTTGGAAGACTGGCAAGTACGCCACCCTATTCTGACCCTACCCTAAGAATCAGAAGATTCTTGCTCAGCAGAGCAGCTCCGGAGCTCGTGCGATGCCCATTCCATCCAGCAGATGGCAGTGACGCACACTCCTGGTCTCTGCAAGCCTCTGGTCTTTTACTTTCTGGCATTGTCCCACTTTCTGAGAAGCGAGGTTGAGCCAACTTTTAAAACCTGCCTTGGCTCCTTCACGGAAACTACTGCGGCTCAAAGGGACAGCTGGAGGCAGCAGCACCTCCAAGTAACCCATTTTTTCTTAGGCAGTGGGCCGGGAGGAGAGATAAAGTATGTATACTTTGTTAGCAGCCACTGATTGTGATTTCCCAGAGGTCAGAATTATGTAGTGTGTGTGTGTTTGTGTGTGTGTTTGTGTGTGTGTGTGTGTGTGTGTGTGTGTGTGTGTGTGTGTGTTCTTGAATGCCTAGTTAAATCAATAAAGAAAAGTGTTTTCATTCCCTAACGTCAGCCAAATTATCACAAGCTCAGTTGAAAGGGCTCGAAGTCAATTAGTCATCAGAAATCTGGAATTTAGTAAAGGTGGTAACTCAGTTTGGAGTATTCATGTGCCACCATAAAGGCACATAAAGTGCTACACGTTGCTGTTTGTAGTTCTGTCTTGTAGATACTGACTTGCTTTTCTAGTTGCTTGGAACTCCGAGTTCACTGTTAAACCAGTAACTGTAAATCTGTCTTCATCAAATCCTTTCTCAGAATTAAGATACTAATTCTCCCTAGCCACTCTGTAAAATGGGTGAAATATGTATGCCTTGACCTATAAAAAGCACAAGAAGTTACTTCAGGGCGGCTGGGGATGTTGCTTTGTGGTAGGTTTGCCTTGCATACAGGAACTCAAGAATTCAGTCCTCTGATCATCATAAACCAGAGATGGTGGCCCAGCCCTGAAATCGCAGCACTCAGGAAGTGGAGGCAGGAGAATTAGAACTTCAAGATCATCTTTGGCTACATAGGGAATTTGAGCCACCCTGAGATGCAGAGACTCCGTAGGGGGTAAGGGAGAGAGAACATTTCTGTAATTCATCCTCAGACACGAGAAAAGAAATGAACGACGATCCTACTGTACAATAGAGCACTGAGCTGTGGGTCCCATGGCAGCTCTGGCCTTGATTTAGAGATAAGAGGGCATGGGGTTTTGTTCTAGATGTATGTGACAAAATTTTATTGGGGAATGGGCGTCTTTAGACATTCATAGCCTTTCAGCCACTTTCAGAAACATGAAATGTTATCAAAGGCTCTTCATGGTTCTGCTCCCATTGGTGGCTCTTTCTTCTCCCGAGGCTTGGCATTCATTTCCCAAGGAGGTAGAAATGGCCAGATGACTTGCTAAATCTTTCTTTCATTCCTTGCTATATAGTCAAAGATGACTGAACTTCTGATCCTCCTGCCTCCACCTTCCAAGTCTTTGGACTTCAGGCACACTGCATCATGCATGTCCCAGCATGCATGAGGGACAGCTGGTAAAACAACGTTTTTGCAAAATGCAATACACCGTGGCTAAAGGAAGTCACATTGCTGTTTGTACTAACTTAGCCCCTCCTTGAGCCAGGCTTGGGCTTGGGACAAAGGACACAGGCCTTGGGACATGGAGGCAGGAGGATCTGAGTTCAAGGCCAGCCTGTACTACATTTATCAAAGCCCCTCTCAAAAATAAACAGGCCGATAAACCAAATGCCCTTTGAAGTCTGGGAGGCAAAGCTGGTGTTGGGAGCTGAACCTTCATGGGTTTGAACTCTGCGGCCTGTGCTGTCATCAAATAAAGTGGTTAGACACATCAGTCTCTAAAGGAAAGCCAGAATTTCAGGATTAAATCTTCCTCTTTGGTGGCTCTAATATTTCAGAGATCTGAAGAATAGATGACGAATCATTCTGAGGTTGCATAAGTCACTCTGGCTACATAAGAGGCGGGTGGTTTTCTGAAGGAAACCCAGATCTTGATCTAACTTTTACCAGTTCACCTATCACAGCTGAGCAGGAAGAACCATGAGAGTTCATGACCCAGTGGAATCATGGGTACTCTGGCAGTCATGTATGTTGGTAGGAGATGAGTCAGAACTGGGAACATGAAATGGAAGGGGAGTGCTACAGGCACTCACCTGAAGCAACCAGGGCTATTTCCAATCATTTTCCCCTTGTGTTTATAAAAATCACTCACAATGCCTTTGCTTCTGGTGAATCACTGCGTTCAAATGCATTAGAAACTATGGATATTTCTAGCTGAAGCTCAGAGCATATAAAAAGCTCAGCTGATTTCATTCTGCGTAATTATTCAAAGTTCTTCCGTGGTCATTCCTCCAACTTAAAGAGAGTGTGAGCCAAAATGTATTTCTGAACTCAGAGACATAGTTCATTGAAATAAAGGTACTTGCCACCAAGGCTAATAACCCGAGTTCAATTCCCAGCACCCACTTGGTGGATGGAGAGAACAATCAGAGTTGTCCTCTGAACTTTAGATACTGCACACACTCGCTTGTGTCTGCACACACACCTTAAGTATATAAGTATATCGAATGTAATACAATTTAAATGCATTTCAGACTTCAGACACAGATTCAGATTTTGCTTTTGAAAATGTACTCCTAGATTTTTTTCTTTCTTTGTATAATTGCAATATTCATGTACTTCAGTTATTTTTGACAGCTCTTCTGCAAACTACAGATGCTGGGGAAGGACAGTTCTAAATTACCCCACTACACAGTAAGACAGAGAATTTTGCTTTTTAACATCTGAAAAAAAATGATCTCTTTGCTAAGTTTCTGTGTTACCTCACTCTCCTTATGAAGATAGGCAAAAATACTTCTAAGCTGGTTGATGAATAAAGCTCTTTGTATATAATTGTTTCTGGTTGTTCAAGAGCAGATAATGGAGTTTGCAAATATTCTGTCTCCCAGGACTGGGGTGTAGTTCAGTTGGTAGCGTCCTTGCCTAATATCAGGGAAGCCCTGGGTTCATGCTCTAAAAAGGCATAAACTGAGACACTGTAGTAGGTGCCCTTTTAATCCCTGTGCTTGGGCACTCAAAACAGGGGTTCGGGTCATCCTTGGCTGCATAGTGAGCTCAAGATTAATTAGCATGAGACCCAGGGATTTGCCACAGACTCACAGTTTTCTTGTTTCACCTCAGCAGTTATAAAACCTGACCTCAGAGTCATCTTGACTTAGCCAACCACTTAGCAAAGTCCTTGCTGCGTGTGAGTATGAATTATCAACCTGTAACTGGGTGGCTCTCAAACCCCAATATGCACCAGAGTAGCCTAGGGAGCCCCTGAAAAGCTGGTTCCTGGCTCCACTCCCAGTTTCTGGGAAGGTGTAGAGGGAGGCTTGAGAATCTACATCTCAAACAGACTCTGGTGAGCACTGGCCTCTGTTGTTCCTTGAACCTCACTCTCAGAACACATGTTCTAGGGCTGAGGAGATGGCTCAGTGGTCCAGAGCCCTGGCTGCTCTTCCAGAGGGTGGGTATGATTCTCAGCACCTTCATGGAGGCTTACAGCCATGTGTAATTCCAGTCCCAGGGGATCTGACACCTTTTTCTGACCTCCACAGCTAGGCTCTGCACCTTATGGGGCATACACACAAAGGTATAATAGGTAGACACATAAAATAATTTTTAAAAGAGAGCATCTATCCACCAGAACAATAAACCCTAGAGATGTTCCAGGGAGGACATAAAATGGTATCTGCCAGCCAGACACTTTTGGGAAACACACTATTTGGGAAACACTGTCTCCTTTGCAGTGTTTTTAATGCATTTTTAAAGTTTCTGGAAGGTGTGTAATACGCAGAGGCAATGTCCTAACTTGGTGTTTTTCAAAGGCATGGGGCTGTAGAACTCTTTATTCTCTCTTGCAGCCTATTAACTCAGAATCATTCTTTCTGGAACACAACAGCTAAGGCGACTCATGTCACAGTGCCTCTGAGAACTAGTCTCTCTGAGTTTCGCCTCAGGTGACCACCCACAGTCAGTGAGGCCAGTGGGGCGTGTCTGTCACTAGCCACTGCTGCCCCTCATCTGTCTGCCCCTACAGCACTCATCTTTAGACCAGAGTGTATGATTCGCCCACCAGTTCCCACTGAGAGAGCAACTTTTTCATCTCAGGCCACCTATAATCCCTTCTCTAGCCCCTCTCATACCTCCCTCCCCTGCTTCTGTTCCTGCTCCTTTCTGCTGCTCCCTCCTCATTCAGCCAGGTCTTCAACAGCTCCTCTCATTCCCCCACTTCCTGGACCTCTCTGTCCTTCTTGGCTTTCTGAGGCTCGCTTTTCATCTTAGGGCCATGAGTGGTGACTTCAGGTTGTCACATAATTCTTCTAATTGGTGCCATTTAAAAAAAAAAATCACCTGATCCTGGCTGACAAAATGGGTCTGTGGGAAAAGGAACTTAACACTACACCCAAGGGCCTGAGTTCAATCCTGGGGAACTGGAAAAAGGAAGGAGTCCACTTTAGCACATTGTCCTCTGACACATATGTGTGTATGTGTGTGCTGTTATGTGCACCCCACCCTCACATGTGTGCTGTGGTATGTGCACCCCACCTCTCACAATAAATAATGATAGATAGATAGATAGATAGATAGATAGATAGATAAGTTTAAACATGTTTTTAAATCATCTATTTATTTAGATATGGTGTATATTATTATGTGTATTATTTTTTGTTTGGTTTGGTTCAGTTTCTTGTTTTTGGTTGTTTTGTTTTTGTTTTGTTTTGTTTTGTTTTGTTTTGCTGTGCTAGGCACTACCCTACATCTTACCAAATAGTGAGGAGTTAGGCAAGAGTGATCCAGGGCCTCATTTTCATTCTTGGGGTAACAGGATAAGAAGTTAATCAAGGACTGGGGAAGGCCCAATGGGTAAAGTGCAGGCATGAGAAACTGAGTTTGATTTTCAGCACTTATATGAAACCCCAACCATGGTGGTACATACTGTTACCGCAGTGCTGGGGAGATGAGGCAGGAGGACATCCAGAACTCACTGGCCAACCAGTCTAGCCAAATAGAAGAGCTCCAGGCCACTGACAGGTGCTGTCTCAGAAGGAAGGTGGACAGTGGCTAAGGAAGACAGCCAAGGACGACCTTGGCTCACACACTATGTTAATGTACACACACATGCACCCTTATGAACATCTCTACAGGCATACACACAAAGAGGTTAACTGCATATAATTAACTGCTATGGAACAATTAAAGCAGGTGATTGGATGAAGCCTTTGTGAAGAAGTGGCACCCAAGCCAGGCTCTGGATGGTATTACTGTCGCTAGGCATAGCTAGTTCCTAGGTACTGCTTGTGCTTGGCAGGCCCATCCCACTGTCCTACCTCATTCTTCATGGGGAGGTTCTGAAATCAAAATCCCCTTCCTCTCTTCAGTGGCCTTTGACCCTGGCTTACAACTGCAAAACAATGCATATGTCAGTGTGTCTCCGACTCTCAAATGTTTCATCTTTAAGCTCTAGGGAGGCTATATTTGGAGATCCAGCCTTTGGGCATATAATTAAGGGCAAATAAAGTCATGGAGACCTATAGTCTTTATCTAGGTCAGGTTAGCATCCTTATAGCAAGAAACATCAGGGACCTGTCTTCTCTGCTTTTGCATCAAGAGATGGCATTAGTTAAGACATTGCTGTAACAAAATACATGACAAATAAAACTTAAGGTAAAAAAATATATATTATATCAGCACAAGAAGACAGCTCATCAGTGCAGAGCAGGCTGGCAGTGGGAGGGGCTTGGCCTGCGCCGAGTGGGAGGTCATGCTTCACCTGGTCTCAGGAAGCTCGGAGCACCGAATGCCACTGCTGACTGGCTCTCTTTCCTCTTATTACTTAGACTGAGACTTCAGCCCACAGGTGGGTCCTACCCACATGCAGGCTGGGTCTTTCCACATCAGTTAAGCCCCTCTAGAAACAGCCACAGATACCCAGTCCCAGGTCTCCAGTCAGTAAAGATTACCCTTCATGGAGACTGCCGAGTGGACAGCAAACAGGCGGCTGTCTATATACCAGGGAAAGAACCATCACTCAACTGGAATTGGCCAGCAGCTTGATCTTGAACTTCCTGCCCTCCATAACCATGTGAAACATATTTGCTGTTTAAAAGCAACTTGTCTGAAAGTGTTTTATGATAGAACCGAGTCTAAATGAAACATACACTTTAAAAAACCAGACAGTAACACACACATGTGCACACACATACATGCACACACAAATATGCACACATGAATATGCACACACACGCACACATGCACAAACACACTCGCACACACGTCTCAGGCTTCCCTCCCTCTGCCTCTTCTTTCCTGCAGAATGGACTTTTCAGATCATCTTTTGGGGTTCTGGTAGCACAGCCGAGTGAAACAGAATCAGAAACATGGCTGACACATGTTCCGAAGGGCTTTCATTTCTCTAGGGTGGAAATCTCTGTGGTCCTCCAGAATGTCATGCTCTTTGATTGGCCTTGAAGATCAATTTTTGTCTGTACTTGTCATCAACTCTCAGACTGCTGTTTTTTTCTTTAACTGAATGTATTTTCTCTAAGTGATTTTAAAAATGGGAACCTATCACTGAATTTCACTTTATTCCACATCTGTAGCACTGGTTGCCACTTTCCAACTGAAGCAGAAAGACAAGTTTGGAACCAAAATTGGAAAGATGGTTTAAGAAAATGTTTCCTCCTAGATTCTGCTGTCCATCTTCTCTCTGTCTCTCTCTGTCTCTCTCTGTCTCTCTCTGTCTCTCTCTGTCTCTCTCTGTCTCTCTCTGTCTCTCTCTCTCTCTCTCTCTCTCTCTCTCTCTCTCTCTGTGTCTGTGTGTGTGTGCGCGCGCGCGATTCCTCAAGGTCTACATAAGAAATTGGAATCCCAACATTGTTTATTTCGTGGAATACTGTCCCAAGACATGCTTGTTTATCTATAGGATAAACCTCACCAGTCCCCCAGTCAACCTGTGACAGCCAAATGCTGGGCACCTGACAACAGGTAGAGATAAGATGATAAGACATTACTTCTGCTGCTATGGGTAACTTACAGCTCCCGTGCTGGTCATGTGGAAGTCCTGGCTCTGTCCTCAGCACTCCCACAGGGAAACACCCTGTTGGCATCATCCATGGTGAACCAATGGCAAGGTCAGCATTTGTGTACAGGAAAAGCAGCTACCAGGGCAGGAGGAGAAGCAAAGCTACACCCAGAAAGCACACTGTGCCTGGCTGGTGGTACATGCTCAGACAACTGAAGCAATGTCAGTCGAACCATTGTGAGATACTTGCATACATAACTGCATACACACTCATGTACACATATGCACATGTATATGAGCGATTGTCATATCTGCACACACGCTCATGTACACATGCACATGTATATGAGTGAGGTGTTTTGTTCATCTCACTATGTAGCCCAGGCTGGCCTCAAAGTTGTGGTAATCCTCCTGCCTCTGCCTTCTAAGTGTTGTGATCACAGGCATCACTATCAGCCTGGCCTTCCTTTCTGCTTCTAAGTGGAACTTTCTGGTCTGGATTTATTTTTTATTTTTATTTATTTATTTATTTATTTATTTATTTATTTATTTATTCAAATTCCTTAGCTGAGGATGATCTTGAACTTCTGACCCTCTTGGTTAAGATTACAAGTGTGAGCCGCCACACCCAGATTGTGTGGTGCTGTGGCTCTAACTCAGGGCCTCACATGTGGTGAGCAAGCACTCTGTCACCTGAGCTGCACTGACAGCCCAGTTGTTGAAGGAGCACGAAATGGAGCGGGCTGATTATGTCGTTAGTGGATACTTCGTTAGACTTGGTGAGGAAGCAGGTAAAAAGCCGTCGCACTTTGTGCCTAAATGGTGCACTGAGCAGAATGACCATCAAAATGATGAGTGCCTGCTGAGAGTCCGTGGGAAGACATGGCATGACAGAAGGAAGGCACCTTGTACCCTGGGGAAGAGGTTCTCATAACTTGAGGCTAAAAAGACTTGAGGGAAGTCACTTTGACAGAGACCAGCAGGGAAGTTTTTCAGAAAGCAAAGTGAGCTGCCTGAGATTACCAAATGCCAGCCCACCAGAGAAAGGGTCTGTCGTGGGAAGAATTCTCCAAGCTGTGACTAAGCTAAAAAGGGCAGAGGAGCTTCTGCTGCCGAGTTCGAGTATATTTTAGAAAATGCAAACTGTACAAGTAGGGTATTACATATGCTGCAGGTTACAAGCAACTCATTTGCCAGCATTTTAACTGGCATGGCTGGGGTGTGAGAATGGTCCCTGATCTCCAGGCTTGGAATCTTGGGGAGAGGGAACCAAGGACAACCAAAGCAGGTGATGACACCCCCCATCCCCTACAAAGTGGCAGAGGCCCAGTTATCTTCAAGGCTTACTGATGGGAGCAGACACCTCTGAGGGCTTAGAGATCCACACAGCTGGCACAATGAAGCAGACCAGAGATAAATGTGACAGTTACACAGAGAAGCAAGGAATGTGGGCGGGGATGCTGTGGCCTCTCCCTAGGATCTAGACCCCCAACCCCAATATCTGGAACTCACAGTCCTTGCCTTCTCTGATGACTTCCCTAGGCCTCCTCTGAAGATGTCTTCCCTTCAATGTGTCTGTCCATTGCCAGGGAATATCATGTCCCCTGACTTGGGTAAGAACTATTTTCCTCCCGTTTATCTCCACCTGCATAGGGTACACCTCCACATGGCAGAAAGACTCTGTGTGGAGTTTCTGGGTGAGCTTACTCCCTTTCTGCTCTCTGTGCTTCTCCTGCAGTGGCTTACCAATACCACATGCCCACTGCAGAGTCCTTGTGGCTTTCTCCCTTCCCCCTGTTACCTGTGAACACACGGTTATACACAAGGGCAGACATATGATGGTAGGTACTCGTGTGATGCACACTAACAGACACATTGGAGAGCTGCTCCAGCCTCCCTGGTACTGAGATTACAGGCATGTATCATACAACCATGCCTGATAATGGCTGGGAAATACTTTCCCAGATATCAAACCACTCTTTTCTTTGGAAGTAACGTGACAGTCTATCCATGCCCTAAAACATTCAAGAACTTCCCACAGCCTACTGGACATGACAGAAAAGCCTGAGCCTGACCTAGAGGCCCCACATCCAGTGGCCTTGGCCAGATTTACTGAAGACTCCTTCTCCCACCCCACCTATATGTCAGGCTAAGACCTCTTCATACTTTCATTGTCCCAAACTGTTGTATCTTATTGTCATCTTCTCTTATTACAGTGTCTTTTGTCATTAGGAACCCTTATCCCCTTCAACATTAGCACTGTAAGGCACACCCTTGAACACACGCAGAGACAAAGGACCAACTGCTCACCACCCCATGCTCTGAAAGATCCAAGCCCAATTCTTATATGCTGACCCTGGACAAGAGCTTGGGTTGCAGCTGTCCCCATTTCTGTTAGACTTCACAGGAGTTTGAAGAGGGCCAGAGATGGGGAGTAGAGGCAAAGGAGACAGGGGAAGGGTTCCCTAAGTGCATGACTAACCAGCAAAGACAGAATTGGGAAAAATCTTGAATAGGACATCCTGACAGAAGAGACTTTCTAGAAGTATGGGTTGATGGCACAGTTGTCCCTTGTATTCGGGCGCCAGGATTTCTACTGATACCAAAGTCTATATAGATGCCCAAGACTCTGACAGAAATTGACATGGTATCTTCCCGTAGCCAGCACAGTCTTCCCATCTAAATGTCTACTGTCACTTAGTGGGATGTAAGTGGCTCTGCTGTTCCATTTAAGAGATGGTATTAAGGGGAGATGTCTGCATGTTTGTTACCATGCAGTGTTCCCCACTTTCATCCCATGCTGTTTGGAAGGCTGACTTTAACCAGTGTGGACAATGAGAAGCGGTTAGAAAGTCAGGTGAGGGGTCTTTGGCGGGAGTGAAGATGCAGCTTTGCACATGTCTCTTCAGCCATTGCTACTGTGGCATGCTGTTGTTGTCTTCCAAGTTCGTGCTCTAGAGCAAAACAATTGATTCACAAAAAGACTCTCTCAGAGTTACCAGAAAAACTCTGGAGACAGACAGACAGACAGACAAAGTATTTACGAGACTAGAAGATCATTAACTGTCCAGGTGTGGTGATTAAATTTGAGAAAATATCCCTATAGGCTGGACATTTGAATACTTGGTCTCCGGTTGGTGGCACTGTTTGGAGAGGCTTGGGGGTCATGGCCTTGTTACAGGAGGTATGCCGTGGAGAGTTTAGACGTGTGGCATTTCGAGTTGCTCTCTCTCTTTAAGCTTGGGTTTCAAGATGCTAGGCATCCACAACTCCTTCATGTTTCCTCTGTTCCTCCATCACAGACTCTAACCCTCTGGGATGATAAGCCCCCAAAACCTCTTTTTTCTGTAAGTTACCTTGGTCTTAGTGTTTTATCACAGCAATAGAAAAGTACTTAATACACCAGGAGCTTGTGAAAGTGTAATTTAGAGTGGATCTGGAATGGTTTGCCATTTAACCTTGGAGATTAGGAGCTTAGGATATAAATCAAAGATGCTTCTGTTACATAAAGGGATAGGACACCTTCGAACTTCATCACCTGTGGGATGATAGGACTGAAGGTTTCAGGTGGATACAGAAAGTTTGGGTGCATTTGTAGGTGAATGATCTACAGACAGTATTTTAAAACTAATTATGTGTAAGAATGATACTTCTACAGGTTTCTGAAATGACACTAGGGGCCTGTGGCTAATTAATTCAATCCTGGATCAGCCTAGTGATGGCAGCAGCCAGCAAGACCTTGCCCTGGGCCTGGTATCAGCTGCTCTCCACAGCAGCTATTTAAGAGTTATAATCCTCACCCTCCAGATAAGGAAAGGGAAGCCCAAAGAGCCCATGTTATTCCCATAGGATCACATAGCTTAGACCACAGCAGAGCTGAGATTCCAGATCAGCTCTCCAAAGCTGAATTAGTGGACTAGATTAATTTCTCCACTGCTATCACAAACAACAGCCAACAAAAGCAAAGGTTGAAGGCTTTGTCTGGGCTCCACTTGAAGTCCATCATATCAAGGGAGACGCAGTGGTGGGAGAGCCAGACAACTGTCACAGAGCTCTGCAGAGAGAGGCGAACAAATACAGGCTCCCATCTCACTTCCTCCTCTGTGTTCAGTCCAGAACCCCAGTCCTTGGATTGGTTGCTGCCTGCATTTCCGGAGGATCTTCCCACCTCGGCTAACCTAATCTGGACACTTCTTTCACTAACACACCGGGAGACTTGTCTCTTTTGATAATCAGTATTAACTGACATGTGGACATTACCTGTGGGGTGGGCTGGTCACTGATCTCACACAGCAGCTTCAGAATACTTTCATGGTCTAGAATCTCCAGAAAGGTGAAGAGGCCTCACCTCCTGGGAACGACTGTTCTCCTTGTAGGTTGAAAAGATGATGAGAGAATGAATGGAGTCAATCATAGCTCAACTTCTGTCTCTAGTTCCTGGAACTGGTGGAGTGTCTGTGACCACACTAGGTGGGCTGACCCCATAATAGAAGACTTAGCACATTTCTCAGCCCTGCCCACATGCTCACCACCTCCTCCTCACAGTACCACCCCCGGCAATCTGGATCATCCGCCTGTGTGAGAGAGAGCTGCCTTCATGTTCGGAGGCTCGGATGGCCAGAGGTGCTGTGGAAGTTCTGGAGTGTTGCTGAAATCCTGGAACAAATGAGGACACAGGAGGGGGGGGGGGGGGCTCGGAAGGAACACATGAAACCCTGGACCCCCAACCAGAAGCATGGAAAATGGGGTGCAGGAAAAGAATTAAGGCTCAGCTTTGCAAATTCAGACTAGTGCTGGCCTGTGAGCTGTTGTAGACAGGTCTCAAGACATACAGGGGACCTGTGGAGTCAGCGAGAGGGAAAGGAAAGCAGTGGCTGGTTCAGGAGGAGCCCAGGTGCCCAGGAGCAGGCTTCACGGTTCAGAACCCTGGTCTACCACCTACCTACTGTGGGATCATGCCAGAGGCATCTGTGGGTGTGGCTGTTACGGGATCCAACTCTGTGTCTCAAGCAAAGAATTCTCGTGACATTCTCATCTATTATAAAACACACACACACACACACACACACACACACACCTTGTTTTGTGAAGCATAGTCCCTCGCTGACCTGGAACTTGTCATGTTATCTAGGCTGGCTGGCCAGCAAACCCCACAGATCTATTTATCTCTAAAATTACAAGCACAAGCCACCATACCTGGCTAGGTAATGTGTGTTCTGGGGATTGAACTCAGGTGCCATGCCCCCAAATTTTCTTTTTCTACACTCTTGCCTGCTGTGGCAGTCTGAATAAATCTATATCATAAGAGGTGTATTCTTGGTAGCCTTTGGCTGGTGGATATCAGCAGGGCTAGTGTAAGGATGAATAAATAGCTCACAGCTATTGGGGTGTGGGGTGTGTAGGGTGCCATTGTTGTTGGGATATTCTGGGGTCTTTCTAATCTACTTACCATGAAAAAGAGTTACTTAGGAGAGTTATGAATCCTAGTACCTCTTTGTTATTCAAAGCAAGTGAGGCCTGGGGACAAATAAACAGGATGTCACTTGGAGCTTGTTGGGCATACAGATTCTTCTGTCCCACATCAGACTCACACTTATTAAACACATGCTCTACCATGGAGGGGTGTGTGTGTGTGTGTGTGTGTGTGTGTGTGTGTGTGTGTGTTTTGAAACAAGATATGATGTGCCCTAGACTGGCCTCAAGTACCACATAGGGAGCATGACCTTAAATGTCTTCCTGCCAATAATGGGGTCATAGGTGTGGGTCACATGACCAGTTTACACAGTTTTGGGAACAGAACCCAGGGCTGCATTCATGGGGGACAAGTCTCTACCAACTGATCCACATTCTCAGTTGCCAGTGTGGTTTTTGTTTTGATTTTTAAAAAATTTAATGATATTAAGTTTATTTTGCATGAGTGTTCTGCCTTCATGGATGTATGCTCACCACATACATGCCTGATGCCCTCCAAGGTAAGAAAAAGGAGTCAGATTTCCTGAAACTGGGGTTTAAAAAGTTGTGAGCTACCATGTGAGTACTGGGAACCAAACCCAGGTCTTCAAGAGCAGCCAGTGCCCATAACCACGGAGCCACTTTGTCAGCCCCCAGTGTAGCTTTCCAACAAGATTGTGGTGTGTGTGTTGTAGGGGGCGGATTCTCAAGCAAAGCACAGCTGTGGCATTAGAGGCTCACCTCTGACACATGCTCAGAAGAGGGTGGAGGCTATGATTAAAGGACTGGTGCCCACAGGCAGATTCCTGGGGATTTCCCAGAAGTAGGTAGGTGTAAGCAAGCCGAGTTTGCTCGAGGAGTGTGTCCAAGGCTAGGGGAACTTACATGCACATGACGACCATTCACGAACATTTCCAGCATGGAGAACAAAGAAATGAATGGAGCATTTTCATACTTGCATCTTTGTATTTTCTCACCCCAGCCTTATGATGCAGCAGAGTTCGTTCTTCTCCCCTATAGAGAGGAAACTGATTCTGCTTTTCAGTTTCACTAGTCTGTCACAGTGTAGAGATGGATGGGTCAGAGTTCAGGGTGGAACAAGTGGTAAATACTAACCCCAGACAAATTTTAAAGGCTGGGAAACCAAGCCCCTCACATACTAAGATAAGTAATTAAAAACTGTTTATTAGTACTGGGAAATTAAACCAGGGACTTACATAGATCTACCACTGAGCTACATGCCAGCCCTTTCATAATTTAATTTGCAGACAAAGTCTCATGGAAGCATCCAGACCTGTCTTGGACCCTGGTCATTCTTGCTCAGCCTCCCTGGAAGCTGGAACTATGGGGATGCACCACTGTGTCCTGCTCAAAATAAGCAACAGTTTAATGCAATGTTTTGGGGAATCAAAATTAGTGCAACGATACAATGAGAAACAAAATATGAAAACAGTCGATCAAGACGGGGTCTAAGGTAGCTGTCCTCAGGGACAACAATAAAACAAGAGAACCATGGGATTCCCCTTTGATCACTTTGGGATTGAGTCTCATAGAGTTCGTTCAGGCCAGCCTAAAATTCACTGCATAGGCAAAGATTATTTTGGATTTCTGGTCCTTCTACCTCCAACCCCAGAATGCTGGGATTATAGGTGTGAACTATTAGAGCCAAATTTATGCAGTCCTGGAGATGAAACCCAGGGTCTCAGGCATGGTGGGCAAGCATTCCACCAAGAGAGCTATGCCCCTGGTTCCTAGGATTCTTTCTCTATTAATAGGTTTTTCTGTTTAGCAATAGATTGAAGAAAATAATTGATTTATCTTTCTGTGTGTGTGAGTACCTGCATGTATGTACACATCACAGTCTTGCAGTGCCCTAGAAGGCCAGAAGGATGTCAGATTCCCTTGAACTAGAGTTACAGACCTTTGTCAGCCATGTGGGTGCTGGGAACCAAACCCAAGACCTCTGCAAGTGCAGCCTGTGCTCTTACTTGCTGAGCCATGTCTCCAGCTCAGCATAGATTTAAAATATAATAATAATAATAATAATAATAATAATAATAATAATAATTTCAAATATTCCCTCCTGCGTGTCTTGAAACGCTTTAAACATCACTACTATCACCTTTTCTACAGCTCTCAGAGGGTGTTGGATGTGCGGCTTGAGGAATTATGCTGTTAGACCTTAAATCCGGGGTCTGTCCTTCCCCATTGTGTTCTCTGGGGCAGCCGGCAGTCCCCAGCTCTTGCTCCTCTGTAACACTGAGGAACAAAGTTCACCGTAGGAAGCCAAAGAAGAACACAACACTGCAGTTCAAACGCTGAGCTCTGCCATCTTGTTACCCCCAGGACTCAGTTTAAAGCCTCTCAAGATGGGTAGCCGATTTTGTTTTGTACTTTAGAAGTCATCGATGAATGCAAAATTTAATTATATGATTCACAAACACAATCACACATCATTCCATCGGTTTTAGCTCAGCCCTTCCTCTTAGCTTAATGCCCCATCCCTCCTCTTTTCCTTCCATTCCTTCCATGCCATGTCTTATTGACATCCCTGAACTGGGCATGGCAGCTGTCTGAAGTTCCAGTAATAGAGGAGGTTGACACAAGAGGATCTGGTGCTCAAAACCTACTCTGGGCTATGTGATAAAATTCTGTATCAAAAAATTTGAATAACTATCCTTAAAAAAAAAGTCCTGAAAAAATCCAATATGTTTGTTTTTGTGTATCTCTCCATGTTTCCATAATGAGATATAGACACCACATACTAATGTGTATAAACATACACATACTTAGATATGAAGGTCAGGACTGTTGTTCCATAAGACAGTATGATGGCATGAAGAGTTTTCTGAGAGGTAATAACCTGGCAATCCTGATGGCTCTTCTCTGTCGGTCAACACCAGTACGTGGGTCCTCAACACACATTCAACCTCCTGTACTCTGTGTTTGTACTTGGTCTCACTTTTGAAGGTAATTCTCTTGTTAAGGGTCCTGATCATAGGTTTCAACGCTACAGATTCATTTTTCCAGGTCTAGAGCATGATATAAACAGAATCTCACACAGCTAGGACTCAGCTAGAGGTGAATTATTTTGTCAACATAACACTTTTTTAGATTGATGTTTGTCTTAGTTCCTCTGACCCTCAGTTTGAGGTCACTGTCATGCAAGGCAGGGCAGCCACAGCCGCAGGAACTTCAGACGGCTGATCATGTGGCATCTTCAGCCAAGATGCACACAGCAGCCGATGCTTGTCCTCAGCTCATTTTCCTCCTTATCATATAGCTTGGTAACCCAGCCCAGGGAATGGTGCCACCAACAATGGGCGTGTCTTCCCACCTCAATCCTAATAAAGATAATCCCTCACTGGCATTTCAGAAGAGCAGCCTCCTAGTTGATGCTAGATCTCATCCAGTTAACAGTTAAGTTTAACAATCCCCGTGTTGCGTGTAAAATAACTCCGCTTGTTGCTGAGTGGTCTTCCATTGTACACGTATGTCACACTTTATTTTTATCTATTGTAATAGACACTGCCTAGATCTTAGCCCAAATGCTGCAAACATCACATGTCTGGTCACAACATATATCATAGGAGGTTTTGGTTTGGGCAGGCTTGATGGATCTGGTGTCATGTGTCATTCTTTAATTTTCATGATTATGGCAAATTATAGAATCTTTTTTTACATCCGCCTGGATTTCTACCTCTCTAAACTCTCTTCCTTTTTCTTTATTTGTCTGTGTCACCAGTTTTCTAAAGTCACTTTCTCTGTTATATAAGCTATTTGTCTTCTTAATTATAAGGGTTTTTTTAACCCCAAATCTGTCATTTGTGACTTGAATATATTTACAATACCATATTTGCTAAATAATCATACACGTGGAGAGTAGATTTCAAATTTTGTATCTTAATTTTTAAATAAGAGTTATATGTGTTATGAGATCATGTACATTTTTCATATGCCATCTTTATCTTTTTATAGCCTCTGTGTTTTCCAGTCTTAATTTTTTCCCTTGGTCTCTATGTTGGCTGTGAACTCCTAGATATTGCTGCAATAATTTGTTTTGTTGTTCATACTTAATACTTTAATCTCTGGGAAATGTGTTTTTGTGAGAGGTTATTTTATTTTAGATGGGTAGCCAGTTGCCCTGGTATTGTTCTGTGCATAATTTATCTTCCCACTAAGCTGAACTGCACCTTTGATGTATAATGTATATTAAATTCTCATCTAGAAGACTGTTCTGGATTCTTTTTTCTTTCCCATTGATCCTTCTTAGCTTCCTGCCCATACAGCCCCATTTTAGATCAGTTTTACACTGTCCCCTGAGGTTTGGAGACAAAATTCCCTTTTGCTGCTTCTCTTCAGTCTATCGTGATGTTTTTAAGCATCTGCTCTTCCATGGAAGCTTGTTGTCATTTTCTGTGGGTTCCTGTCACCCTGAGATTTACACTTTGGGAACTACTGTTCTAGACAAATGGATTCTTGTTTTGCCCTTTGAAAAAGTCAATGTCATTCTGATCTCAGGACCTTTGCAGAGTGGTTCCTCAACTGACCTCTCCTGATAATGCTCTTCTCCCCCTCTTCCTTAAGGTTCCAGTTCAATCATCTCTTTCACAGGTCAGTGCTCAAAGTTCCAGTTGCCATTCTTCACTGGACCCCCGATAAACCTCAAAATTCCCACCACAGCTCTTACTGAAACTTGAAATAACTATGTTTAGCCATTGATATATGCTCCTCTAAGAAGGTAAACTTCTGAGCCCACCCATCTCCTCTACCTCATACTCTCTCACTCAGTGTGCAGCTGAGCACAGTGTCCTCAGTGGACTTACTGAACAAGTCAATGAGTGAGTGCTGTCTGAGTCAGGGGCTGGCTAGCAGCACTTGTTAGCTAGCTGTGCTGAGGCCAGTGTCCTGGGCTGCATTGTGCCCTGGATAATTTCCCAGTTTCTCAGACAAAACACCTGACTTGAAGGACTTAAGAAAGGGGAGATTTACTTCCCTCAGTTTGAGAGGATTCCATGTGAGGTAGAGTAGTCGGCTGGAAGAGATGTCTACAGACATGCCAGACAGAGACAGAGTGAAGTACAAGGGAGAGGCCAGAGAGCCCCCAGGACAACCCAAGATCTCCTTTCCCACACCGAGCCCATTTTCCACAGTCACACACCATCCCCATCACTCTGGCAGAGGATTCAGCCATGTCTCATGTCAGTCTTCAGAAGCTGTCTCTGGAAAAGCTCTCACATGGAGACCTGAGGCCATCCTCCATCCACCAGTTGAGCACACCAGGTATGCTGGCACAATCCTACAGTCCCAGTATTCATGCTATGGGGGCGATGGGGGAAAGAGGATCAGGAGTTCAGGATCCTTCTAGGCTACATAGTGAGTTCCAGGCCAGTCTGGACTACGTCAGACCCTGCCTCAAAAATAAAACAGGCTACAAGAAGGTTCGGAGGTTGTTGCCAAGCCTGATGGCATGAGTTTAATCCTTGGAATCCATGTTTAGAAGGAGAGAAAACAGACTCCTGAGAATATTGCCCCCTGACCTCCACACTCCTCATGACCCCTCCCCCAACAAGCCTCAGACATAGATAACCATACTAAAGAATGTTTAAGTATGTAAAATCAACCACGACAACTTCTCCCTTCCCTCCATCTTCGACTCTTCCAGATTTTATTGCCACTGAAGTGGGGTGGAGGTGACTTAGGGCAAAGCCATCGCGACTGATGGGAAATTGTTCCGAGCTTCCTGCCTCAGAGTGTGCCTTGGGCTCCTCATCATCTGTGAGCCAAAAAGACAACCCCAGCTCTTCCTGTTCATCTGGGACTGCCTCCGACTTCCTGAGACTGTAAAATCTTTCTTATTTATTCACTCAGTGAAAGTCCCCTGGTCCCTCAGCAAATACACAGGCTTTGCAGAACCTTGAAAAGTCATCAGAAAGTCTTCAGCCATTATGAGCCACAGTTAAAAAAAAAACACTCTGAACTCACAAAATTATCATTCCGCCCCAGATTTAAGCCCAGTTGCAGAGATTGTAGTATACATTCTGAGGTTCTGGCCGAGAGGGCAATTTAATTAGAAGCCTCTGTCTCTAGGCACCTGTAACAACACCCCACCCACCCCCAAAATAATTCTCTAGGATGAAATTCATGCCGCCTCTCAGCCTAAAGGTATATTTTCCTGTAGTGTGTTGAGTAAGATTTCATTTATGCTATTTAAAAAATTCTAGTAAAAGGGCAAAAGGGGGGAATTTCACCACTTAAGAAATCACTCAGTTTTTTTTACTTGGAAAAAAAGTCAATGCAAAGTGATTTCTTAAGAACTTTCAAGTTGCCTCTCTTGGTGCCTTTGGCATGTATGAAGAAATTTTGTTGAGCTGTAATGAAGTTGTTTCCCAAATGTATGTTGTTTGGATGGAGATTCATTTCCACTTTTTAAAAGCAACTAGCATAGGAGTAGCCTGTAGGGAATTATAAAATCACATCCATGATAAAAGGGTTGTGTGTGCACACTGCACATTTGTGCATGTGTGTTTGTGTATATTGGTCAGTTACTTGGCCTTTCTATGAAAATGGCCTCAGAAGTCATTGAGGGTCAGGTCCTTGTTTTACAGATGAGAAAACTCATGTCTAGGGAGTGAAAGCCTGTGTGATGCTGAACATGAGCATCACGCAGAGCCCAGTGGATGCTGGAAGGCCCCTTGCCCAGGGCAAGGTTATAATCACACCGATTTGGCAATCACTGAGGGGATGTACTGGTTCTGGCAGATCATGTAAGGGAAATGGGAGGGGCCTAGACAGTGTCCTGGCAGCCTGCCTGCCTCTGTGGGCACTGGTGTGCTTTCTTCAGCTCTGTGTGAAAAAGCAATTCCACCATCGAGTTGCCAGCCTCCGTGGGGGGAGCAGGTACTTCTTCCTGTGTGAGTAGATGCAGCCATGGCTTCCATCAAAGTGGCTCATGCCTGTAATTCTAGCACTTGAGGGGTAGAGGCAGGAGGATTAGAAGTCCAAGGTCACATTCAGCAATGCAGTGAGTTTGAAGCCATCATGGGCTACATGAGATCTGTCTCAAAACAAACAAACAAACAAAACAAAAAAGTCCAACAGCTACAACTCTTGGCACAAATCTATAAACCCAGCTATTCAGAATGCTTAGGTAGGAGGTTTCCAAATCCAAGGCCTGCCTGAGGCATAAGGCAATTTCAAGGCCAACCTGGGCAACTTAGTGGGACTATCTCAAATAAATAAATAAATAAATAAATAAATAAATAAATAAATAAATAAAAATCGATCTGAGAATGAAACTCACTAATAGAGCCCATGTTCCAGACCCTGGATTTAATTCCTATCTTTAAAGAAAAGGCAGGGGAGTGGCCAGGAGTTTCTTGACCAGACCACCTGTGCACAAGTAACCCTCCCTTTTGTCAAACTATATCACTAAAAATTGAGTGGAGACATAAACCTAAATTAAACTGAATACTAAATTGCATAGTGTTGCAGTGTTCCCTTGTCGTTCTTTTATTTACCAACCATAGCTGATTAAGACCACAGCTAATTAAGGGGCAGTCACATGGCCAAAGAGCTATGGCACAATTTTCACAGAGTTGTTCTGAAACCGAGGGAGTAATAGCTTTGGACTGTGGTGTTCCTTAGAATGATGTTACAGTACAGGTCAGAGCATATGAATTAGTCGGTGCACGGTTTTCTGTCATACCTTCCAGTTCTGCTGTATGAGGTTACATAAGGCCATTTTTACAGGAACATGCAATTGTTCACTGACACTCCTGCCCACAGCCGCTCCTCTTCTTTTCTACCCCATTAAGGCCCTTTGATTCCCGAACACCGTTGTTTCTGTCCTCATAGCATGTGTGTGTATGCCATTTATGCATTTGTAATGTCCAGGGCCCAGAAATGGGAGGAAGCATGTGATGCTGGTCCTTCTAAGATGGACTTCACTCACTTACCATAATGACCTCGATTACAGCCCTTTTTCTGCAAAGGGCATTAATTCATTCTTCTGAAAAAAAGTCCAGTGTGTATAAAATATCACATTTCCCTTATTCACTCCAATAGCTAAGTTGAGGCCATAACTTGGATATTGTGAACCTTTTTTTCATGGTGTGCAATGTTTTGAGCATTACACACATTACAGTTCCACTGTTTCATTCAAATGTGCCATGTGCAACTGGTAGGAAAACAGTGAACCTTCAAATGTGGTGTTTTCAGAGCAATTCAGATTATATACATTAAGATTTTTGTGAGGAGCAATCCAAAAGATATGAGACGCTTTCCAAGTCCTGAAAGCAATAAAACCATAAGAAAGGTGAGCTGTCAAAATGGTTGGTAAGGATGCTTGCTGCCAAGTCTGACAACCTGAGTTCAATCCCCAGGACCCACATGGTAGATGGAGATTACTGTCTCTTGAATGTAATTATCTACCTCTACACCTTTGCCATGCTGCATGCACACACACACACACACACACACACACACACACACACACACACACCAGCTGTTCTGACAAAGCTCCTGAGTTCAATTCCCAGCAACTACACGGTAGCATACAACCATCTATAGTGAGATTTGATGCCCTCTTCTGGCGAGCAGGTGTACATGCAAACAGGGCATTGATGTACATAAAATAAATAAATGACTCTTGTTTTAAAAACCTTAAAAAACTCAAAGACACAGTAAAGTAAAAAAAAAAATTAAAAAGAAAGATGATACATGGTATATGACTCTCAGTGTGGAGTTTGATGTACAAAGCTGATATAACTTTATGACATAACTGAACACTGTAGCCCAATCAGGGGATCCTGAGACCAGTCAGAGAACATCGCAGTGGGAGATAGGACATAAATTAGGCCTGGTGATCTTCAGAAAATGTGCTGCCACCACAGTACCTTCTTTCTTTTTCTGGGATCTATAAAGTGACTTTCTACCCTGGAGCCTTTGCACGAGCTGCAGCCTTTGCCTTACATGTTCTTTTGCCATCTGCCTCAGCTCCAGTTTGTCAATAAGCATCGCTCCCTCAACACGCCCCCTCCTGCCTACCCAGGCAGCCCTCACTCCACTCAAATCCTTTCTCATATTCTGTTTTCTTCTCCTCATTAGACAGCACGAATATACAAACTGTCTTGTCTTGGTATACCTCCTCCAGGCCCTGTGATGAGAACATAGCTTCATGACAGAGGGCATATCTAGCACAGGCTTAGACAGTTAGGTTGAAAGCAATAGAAACCCCGCTTGAACCAACTGCAACAATAAAGTGATTCTCTTGGCTTCTGATACCGTAAGTCCCAATACCTTGTGTCATTGAGGAAAGATGGCTGTTTGCCAGTGTCAGCTTCAGTTTGAATCTCATTCTCCAGGGCACAGGGCAACTCTTTCTAAGGATTTGAGAGAAGTCTTGAATGCCTCTGATGGGGCTAACTTGAGTCTTTTCACATGCTTTCTCCAAAGCCGTAGTAGATCCAGAGACAGGATGAATGGATTACCTGAGCCACGGTGGACGTAGAGATATAAACAAGAAGGAAATTCTGGGAAGATGAATTGTAGAGAAGGGTATCTAGCCACCTTCCAACCTTGAATGCATGAAGACATGTAGGGCCTTAGTGTAAAGAAGCCTCCTCTTCCTCTACCTCCTCCTCTTCCTCCTCTTCTTCCTCCTCCTCCTCCTCCTCCTCCTCCTTCTTCTTCTTCTTCTTCTTCACTCAAAAAGGTCTTGCTGTGAAGCCCAAGCTGGTGATCCTGCCCCAGCATCCTAACTGCTGGTACTACAAGTTCCACATCCAGCTAGTGTTGAGGGCTTTAGAGGGAGTGTTTAGTTATCACGTGGCAAGCAATAGATTGATAGAGGCTGGAGTACTGCATAATCTAATGAACGAAGTGTTGTGGGAAAGGTTGGTAGGACTTTGTAGACTCGGTGAGAAGAGTGGGGAGGGGCAGGGTGAATCGCTGGGGACAGGGCAAGATCTGGAGCCAGGGAAGGCTGTTAAGAACAGTTTAAGTAAGCACAGAGGTAAGATAAATAGGAGATAGAGGTGGGGCTGGGCCCATAGTGAGGGTCTAGTGCTTACTTAGCATGCACCAGACCAGGGGGTACATGCCAAGCACCACATACACCAGGCAAGGCACATACTGTAATACCAGTACTTGAGAGACAGAGGCAGGAGTTAAGAACAGCTTAAGCTACAAAATGCATTCAAAGGCACCCTGGGCTAAACAAGACTTTGACTTAAAATCAATCAAACCATAGATGTCTTCAAACCTAAATAGAACTAAATAGAGAAACTGTGTACATCTCTGAGTATAAACATGTCCATCCTGTGTCCCCTCTCATCCTGGATCATGCCCATATTTCCTCATCTACTTGGATGTGTCTTTGAAAAGCCCAAAGATCCCCCAGGCATCTCCCCATAACTGGTGGGCTAGTAACCTGCTTTAGGCTCCTCCTAACCTGCTTTGAGAATCTGTTGAATTCCCAGTGAGCACACATCATTGTTTCCAATAAGAATCCTTTTCCCATTTTGCCACTCACCCCAGAGCACAGTGGAAGGAGTTCAGGCTTCACGTCCAGATGAGGAGGACACAGTATGCTTCCAGGAGGTTTGCCTAGAGAAATGGCTTTAGGGAAATATGGCTCTGGAATGCGTGTCATTGATGGGAACAAATACTGAATCGAAGTAACTCTCACTGTATAGGAACAGGCTTGGTTTAGCTCAGTTTCATGATAGAGAAGGCTTGGCAGCTGAAGCAGCTTGGTCCATGACAGCAGAAGCTTGCAAAATGTCTTATTTTCAATTGGTGACTGTGAAACAGAGCGCTTCAGCCAGAAGCAGGCTAGGCTGTAACTCAGAAAAGCCTACCCCCACTCAATGACCCACCTTCCTCCTATCCTGGCATATTCCAGAAACTTCTCAACAGTATTAGTAACAGGTCACCAAGAGCTCAAACACATGATGCCTTGGAGGATACTCACACTCAACACACCTATTCAACACACACACACACACACACACACCTCTATACTCTAGTAGCAATGAAGCCGGGGAGAAATGGCTGTTCTTGGAAGTCTGCTGTGTTGATGATAAGATATCCACTTCATCCCTTAAACAGCATATGGAATCAGGCACCCAAATGGGAACTGGAGGTATCACTGGGAAGAAATATGGTGGACATTTTTCCCTTTCATTATTTTTAGTTATCAATCTCAAAAACTGAGCGCATATTCTTTTTTACACAACCAGAGGCAAAATCTACACACAAAGTCATCTACACACAAAGTCATCTACACACAAAGTCATCTACACACAAAGTGAAGGAGTGAGTACTGCCTACGGGGGGGGGGGGTTTGTCAGTGCTGGACGGGATTAATGCTTGGGGGGATTGATAGTGCTGGGGGCGATTATTAGGGATGAGCTCACACAGAAAGCTTGCACTGGGCATCCCAGCAGCAGAGGCTCTAGTTTCTAACCAGAAGGAGCTGGTTAGCCTGCTTAGCACAGCAAGACGCCCTGAAGGGTTTAGAAACAGCAGAGACGTGCATGTATCGTACGTTGAGGCTAAACTCTGTCCTCTCATGTCAGAAATTAGAGGACCGGGCTGTACCCTGAGGCAGAGTGCTTACTGGAGTATGGGCAAGACTCTGGGTTTGATCTCCAGGATTGTAACGTCCCCACCCATCCAACCCCAACACCTCTTACCATGCATAGCTTCTCAGATAGCAACACAGTTACTTTCATTCTAGCTGAGTAATAAGAGCCCCGGTTTATAAAACAGAAAACAAAGCTGAAAGAGAACATTAGTTGGATCTGCAGCACACTAAATTCTGTACAGATCCAAACGAAACTGACCAACTGAGTCCATGCTGAGACGATCCTTCCGTTTAGGTCCCTCTCCGTTTACGTTTATCTTGTCATGAGGCTTTGTCTGAGGAAGAAGGAAAAGAAGGCACTTGATTTAATTTCCATCAGTCCTTCACTTGTGATTTCCTGAAGATGGAGGCAGCGTCTACTGATCGGTGCTACTGATGGGTTCTCAAACACCATCTTACCGTGCAGGGACTCTGACAAAGCAAAGAGAGCCAGTAGCTTCCTAACATGTCCAGTATCCAGCATCCTGTAAGCTCAAGCCCTGGGGCCTTTCCACTTGGGCCACACCCAAGGCGCCACCACCCATCTGCACAGCTGCTTTGAAGAGACTTGTACCATGTCTTTTTCTGATGAGAAAAATAAGATTTAAAAAGATAAAATGAATTGCTTGCAGTCATGTGGCTTTTAGTGGCAGTCTTTTTTTTTCTCTCGCTAACCTTTTAACTTCTTACTCATTCAACTCTAGTGGGTGTTTCTAACTCATGACTACAGTCTTGATGCCCAGCATAGGAAGAACAGACAACAAAGACAGTTATTTTCTGAACTGTGTTGAGAGTGTAGTTTAAAAGTTCACATGGCCAGCTGGCTTTCTTGTCTCTTTTTAGTCTATCTTATCTCCCTCCCCTGCCTCCCTCTCCTCCTTCCCTTTTCTTTTCTTCTCTCTCCCCACTTCTTTTCTTGTCCCTTATTGCTCAGAGCTGTGGTTTAGAGATAGAGGCAAATACAGCTAAGTTCCTTCTCCCATTTAACTCTCTCTGTCTGTCTGTCTGTCTCTGTCTATCTCTCTCTCTCTCTCTCTCTCTCTCTCTCTCTCTGTCTTCCTCTCTCTATATATATATGTATACACATACACATATTTCCAACTTTCATTTTAATTATAACATTTGGGAGAGCGGCATGCCAGTCTAAGAGCCAAATCATCTTGTGCCTTATTGGCGGCTGTGGCATAGTTTGAAAAATTAAAAGCATTAAACTGATAGTGTTGGTTAACTTAAAATACCTCTCACCATTAATAAAATATGATCCCCTCTCTTTATTTCCTATTTTTAGCTCAATAATAAAAGTATCTTCTGGCAAGGCCAAAGAACCACACTTCTCTTGATTTTCCCATCTCATATTTCAAGAGCTAAGTTGTTAATGCCCTCACTTCTAGAAAGCGTGTTCTTCTCTAGGAGACGTGAGAAAGATGCGTTGAGAAGTTCCATCGGCGATACACATCTCTGTGCAGCGGTCGACAGTGCATTCCTCCTGGCTGACATGAGTAGCTTGGTGGATTACAGCAATGCCTGTTTGCTGACTCTGAGTTTAGCAATACTCAGACATAATCTGCATTCTGAGTGCTCTTTTTGAATGGGCTTAGGTAGAAGGGTGACCTTGGGAGTTATTTTGGAATGGCCAATTTGTTTAAAATGCATATGACCACCACTTACAGGTGTTGAGTGAGCAGATCATGACAAACTTCACAAGTCCTGCCCCCCTTCCCTTTCTATGCCCCCCTTGACTATGCTTGGTCAAGATCAGGTAAAACATACATTCCAATAACAATCAAAATAATGACTTGTTTGTTTGTTTTTCCTGTTCTCTACATCAGCAAAATACAAATTACTGAACTTATATATCAAAGTCTATCCCTTTGTGATATTCTCCCCAAAGCAAGCCAAGCTCCGTGTCCATCTGTATGATCACAGATAAGAAACAGATATAGCTCTAGGCCGTGTTATGTGTGGTGCTTTGGAGATGAGGCAGGATTGCTCAGTGGGTAAAGACAATTGCCAAAATGTCGGACAACCTTAGTTCAATCTCTGGGACTCAACAGGCCAGGAGACTGACTTCTGCAAGCTGCTCTCTGCATTGTCTCCACAGGCTACCCCTGTGTGTAAACACAGTCAATAAAAACACCAGTCAGATGTTAACATTAGTTAAAACAAGAAGTGATGCATTAGGAACGAGGCATGTCATGATGAAGTGCCAGCATAAAGCCCCAGGTTCAGTCCCCTGCCCCGATTAAAAGTCAAGCACAGTATTGCATACCTATAATCCACCTATAATCCCAGTGTCTGGAGGTGAAGTAGAACGATCAGAAACTCAAGATTTTCTTTGGCCAAACAGTGAGTTCAGAGCCTGAACACATGAACGTGGTTGAACATGTGTTCAACCTGGAACACATGACATCCTGTCTCAAAAAATAAATAAATAAAATAACAGATTTAACATCAAGACCATGTCTTAGGCGGGCCTAAAAGGAATACTACAGAGTAAGAAAAGAAAAAGGCACATAGAATACCACCCCACACTGTGTAGCAGTTCACAAAACAAGGAAATATCTTGTGACAACTCCTAAGCAAGGTCTCTAGTGATAGGGGAGTGAGGGATAGCAAGGACAAAAGATACTCAGTATACCAAGCACCAAGTCACAGACCCAGGACACTGAGTCATGGATGGCAAAGGTAAGTAGCTCCAGTCAGTACCTGAGCTCCATTTGGAAAAACAAAAACAAACAAATGAAACCCCAATACTCTAGCCAAGACTTGTCTCCCACATTGATGAAAAGTGCGGGGTCCACATTGCCTGCTTCTGGAGCGTAGCTGTGAATGCCATGTGCATACACATACATCCAGTGGATGCCTCACAGTCCAGGTTTCCTGCTTAGAAGTTTTCTTTTGTCTACAGTCAGTGCAAGCTCTGCCCCTTAAAAACAGGCAGATACACATTCACCCTCCAAATGGAGCACAATGCTCTGTCTCAGGCTTTGCATGTGGACAGTACTGAGAATAGAGCGATTGACCCAAAGCAAACATTTCCGTGGCATCTTCAGCTCCAACTTTAAGTTCAGACTTGATTTTTACACTCAATTCATTATGGTCCTCACTGGGACCTTACTCGATACCCATTTCTTAAGTTTTAGCTCTAGCAACAGCCCTCTCCCTACAAAACTCTGGTTGAGTCAAACAAGCCGAGTGTTTACCATGGTGCTGTGACCCTTACAGTAGCCCTGACACAGTCTCTTTCATCACAGCTATGATGTGGGAGCCCCTTCAAATGCTATAGCCATCAGAGGAACGATCCTCCAGAGGCAAGATGGAATTGGTTTAGCATGACTCAGTTGGCTGGTGCTGGTTCAAACATCTAGAGTTTGACTCTGATCTGTTTATATTTTATATTTAGATACAGTACAACTTTGGGGGAAAGTTCCTTTGACAGTTATCACAACAAAGCTTAAGGCATGGTTACATCAACTCTGACTTCTCTAGAGCTTATCTGTGAGCATACAGAGGGCAACAGTGCCCTCTACACCGTTGGGGAGGGGGAGGGGGTGAAAAAGACTATCACACAGTAGTTAGGTTTTGTTCAGCCACTAAGCAGCTGTGCACCACTGGATTGGCTGAGCCTTGCCTCTCCACTTTGAAGTGGAGGTGAGCTGTTGGGTGGAGTTGGATGGGTTAGAAGAAATGGGCAAGGAAGCTGTTTGCAAAGTTTTGTGGTAAGTTAGTCAGAAGGCTGTGTAACTCCTGCTCAGACAGGGAGAATATTGTGATTTACAGCCCGTGTCATTATTCTGCCTTTCCATAGGCGACTTGTGATTTATCGATCTAGTCATATAACCAGATATAGAAGCTTCCTCAAGTAAGTGCTAGATTTATTTTTAAACAGAAACACAAATAAAAATGTCTGTCTTTTCTTAATAATTATCCAGTGAGTAAACCATCAGTGAAAGCTACTGTTAATCCTGGCAGTGTTGTACTCTCGTGCCGTATACCTGCTGGGAAGATCAATCTTCATGATCAGCTTGACTGCGTATAGAATCACCTAGGAAACCACCCGCCATCCCCAAGCCCCTGGTAAAGGGATGTTTTCAGAGAAAACTTACATGCAGGGGAGATTCACCCTGAATGTGGATGTCTCTATCCAATGGTCCTGAACAGAATGAATGGAGGCAGGGGATGGAGGAACAAACTGAGTGAAGGCATTGTCCCCTCTTAGTTTCTCATCTACCAAGAAGGCGAGACTGACCTGTGCCACACAGTAAAGCCTTTACAGTTTGAGCAAATGCATGGGGCCAAGCAACCACAGACAGAACCTTCTAAACCTTGACACACTTAACTCTTTCTGCTCTAGGTTAAGCTGTCAGGCATTTGGTCACAGCAGCACAAAAGTAACCTGCTAAAAGCAACAGTATCCATAAATACACTTAAAGTATCAAGAAATGTGCTAATCACCACATTACTGAATTTATAGCCAATGACGCGCACTGATAAATATTCCTCTATCCCAGACCAGAGACTGGATAGCTAGGGCTGATTTTAAAATACTACCTTGCCTAATTCCTTTAAGACCACTTCTAAACACTGGCCCCAAGGCCAAGATCATGCTCTAAACTTCCAATGCAAACTTGACAGTCTCCTTCTCTGTCTTCACAGACCAGCCATGCAGATTCCTCCCCTCCCCCTCTACCTCTGGGGTCTAAAGCACTCTTGTAACTCTTGGATTCCAAATCGCTGCTTGTGGTGGACCTCCAGGCTAGACTCATCCCTCTCTTCTCTGCTCATCATCTTCTGGGGAAAACCACTCAACCTTTCCTTGTCCCTTCCTCCTTTGTGCTTGCAAAATACATTGTCTAATGACCTCTTCTGCACTGGAGCACCGGGAACAGGTTATGGTGTTTGCCTTCCCCCTACAAGAGAATCCTTGAAATAAGGAGTGGCAGCCATTCTCCACAGCTTCTCCCCACCACTTTTGCTGTGCAAGAGAGTCATCGAGCACTTCCGCATCAGTCCGTCAGGGGTCTGTTGAGTGCATCCTGGTGCTGTTCCAGGCACTGAGAATATCGCATACGCTGCTTCAGTTTTCCTGAACTACACAGGGCAGAAGGCAAGAAACAGGCAAATGCTTATGCATTAAACAACTAGCTTATATGCATATATAACAACTAGGACATATACATATGTAATGTTTGACTGTTGAGACAGAAGGAGGAGCAAATGATATTTATAAGAAAAGACATCAGGGTAGTTGAAAAAGACTAGGCCATGAAGGTGACCTGAGCCTGAACTGAGGCCACCAACCCTGTGGCTATCTGGAGGAAGAGAAACCCAGGCGACAGAGACAGTATGTTAGGCTCTGAGATAGGGGCATGCCGAATAATTATTGGTGAACTATATGAAATGACATCAGTACTTTCTCCTGTCCTTTGAGATGGGGTAAAATGTAGCTCAGGTGAGCCTTGAGCTGCTAATGCCCAAGGTGAGGCTGAAGTTCTGGTCCTCAAAGTTCCCACCATCACTGTCTGGTCTGACAGCCCTGTGTGTTGATACTACTGCATCATTAGGTGGTGCTGAGGACCAAAGCGAGGGCTTCTGGAAAGTCAGGATGACCCTTGACTCCGGCTCTAGCAACACATTTTATCATCCGTTTGACTTTATAAAAGAAAATTTCTCCTCTTTAATAAAAGTAGAGTAAAAATGCTCACCTTCATACCTAATGTATTAATATCATGATTGTATCACATAAAATGTTGATCTTTTTAAAATGCATATGAGTATTAGCCTGTATGTATGCAGTGTACTATGTATGTGCTTGGTTCTCTCTGAGGTAGAAAGAAGAGCTGCCACATGGGTGCTAGGAGCCAAATTTGGGTCCTTGCAAAGTCAGCAAATGCTCTTAACCACTGAGCTGTCTCTCCAGCTCCACTTATGAATCTTAAAAGCTTGTACTTGGTAAGTCTTTGGTCTCGGGGGATACTTTTCTTCAGCAATAATATCAGCACCAGAGTGAATTTGAAGCTCCAGAATAAAACTCAAAATGAGATCGTCTCCAGTGCCTTCTGTGTCCCTGTGATGGAAGTCGGGGTACCAAACAGTTACAGACTTCTCCCGAAAGAGCTGAGAGGCAAACAGTGATGGCTGGAAATCTAGGTGAATGCCAGCAGGCTGCTCGGTTCACTTGGCAGCCTGGGTGGTTTGGGGCCCAAGAGTTTCTTACAGGACTTGATCCTATAATATATGTGACTGCTAATTTTAAAAGAAAATAAAGTGTCACTTCATTGAATACAAGATAAGAACAAAAGTAGTTTTGTTTCAGATTATTCTCTTTCTTTTTTCCATTTCTTTCTTTTTACTTTTTTTTTTTTTAAGTCAGGGTCTCACTTTGTATCTCTGGCTATCCTGGAACTCAGAGAGCTGTTCCTGCCTCTGCCTCCTGAGAGCTTTGATCTAACAGGAATGCTGCCACACCCTGCCTATGGGCCATTTTCACAGTTTAAAAATAGTAAGTGGAAAAAATTCCCATCCATTGATATTTTTTTTTTCTTGTGAGCCAATCTTTAGTGTACTGAATCCAGAGAACCAAAAGCTACAATATTTTGGTCAGAATTGTTCGGCTCCCTGACAGTGAGCAGGGTATTATATTATTAGCCCAGGCATGGTGTTTAGTACAAGAAATTTTAGATTTGACCTCTACTTCCAAATTTATAGCCTCATCGGTGCCATGTTTTTATTAAATGTTAAATGTCCCTCAAGGCTCATGGCTCTGAATACTTATCCCAGCTGTTGATGCTATTCTAGAAGTGGATGGAATCTTTGGGATACAGGACCTAGCTAACAGAAATGGATTGAAAATAAAATCCACTTCCATTTCCAGCCCAAGTCCTCTGCACATCCTGTCCACTGAGACGAGCAAGCCAATCCATAGCCTCCAGCTGCCACAAAACAAGCCGTTCCCACGCCATGCCTTGTGTCAGTGACAGGCTGCACCTTCTAAGCCATGAGCCAAAACAAAACTGTTCTTGAAGTTGCTTTTGTCTGGGATCTACCATAATGACAAGAGCAACTAGCACACAAGACAAAGCAGGGTCCCAGTGTGACAGTGTTAAGCCAGGAGCAATAAAGAATCAAATGGATGGGCTGGAGAGATAGTTCAGTCAGTGAAGTCAGGCATTGTGACCAACACACCCCTGTAATCCTACCACTGGGGATCAGAGACAGGAAGACACCTGGGACTGTTTGGTCAGCCAACCCAATGGAACTGTTGAGTTCCAAGCCAATGAGTGACCCTGTCTTAAAAAAACAAGATAGACCGCATCTTGAGGAATGACACTTAAGGCTGCCCTCTGGCCTCCCATACACTTTTTTTATGTTTATGTGACTAAACATCTGTACACACACACATACACACACACACACACACACCCCATTCACATGAATGAGAACTTCTGTCTTGCCACCCAATACAACAAAACTCCTAAACAGGCTGTGGCCTTGTTGTTGATGTTGTTGTCATTGTTTTATTGCTGTATTACCTGTTTATTTATTGATGTGTACGTGCATGTGCACACACGTACTTAAATGCTGTGAGACACATTGTTGGAAAGTTGGAGGGCAAATTGTGGGAGCCACTCCTTTCCTTCCACCACATGGGTCCATGCATTGAGCCATCTTGACAGCTTGCCAGCCATAGCCGTTGGTCATCAGACAACAAAGCTGAGAAATGGGAAATCCAGACAATGATTTGTAAAGTTCCTTCAGCTTCCTAGCTTGAGAGAGATTCCAGAGAGCACAAAGGACATGTTGGTTTCCTAGGGAGCCCATACGAAAGTAATTTAATGGGGATGGCTCAGGAGAAAGGCACTTGCTGAGAAGCCTGACTAATACCTATGCTCAATGCGTGAATCCATGTGGTGGAAGGAAAGGAATGGCTCCCACAATTTGTCCTCCACCTTTCCAGCAATGTCTCTGGTAGCATTTGAGTATGTGTGTGTGCACGCACGTGTACACATAAATAAATAAACGGGTAATATAGTAATAAAATAACTACAACAACCACACAGACCTAAAGGCTAAAATTCTGATTGACGTCAAGATATTACAGGGTTAGTTCCTTCTGAGGGATGTGAAGAAGAATCTGTTCTGCCTACTCCTGGCATCCAAGAGCCTCAGGCATTGCTTGACTTTGAAGATGCTCCTTTTCTAGTTCGTCCACACTGCTTTCCTCTGACTGTGGCTCTTCCCAACTCTCCTCTTAGAGAACCAATAGTCACTGGGGTAGAGTTTGCTCTGACATCTTCATTTTATCTTCACTATCACTTGTAAAGACCCCAATTCTTCCCAGCGTGGGTTGCACAGCTATAATCACAACATTCCGGATGCTAAGGTAGAAGAAGGATCAGGAGTTGGGGCTCAGCCTGGTCTACATGGTGAGACCTTGTTAGACAGAGGCATACTCACAATAAGACTCAGAGAGAGAAAAACACACACATGTACACACATATACACATAGAGAAAAATAAAATAAATATTTTTAATTGTTTTAAAAAAGGTATCTTTTCAACAAATGGGGCTTAAAACATTTTACAGTAATAAGAAAAAAATCTTCAATCCATACCAGTACCACATATAAAACGGATTCAAGTGAATTATAGGAAAATTAAAAGTACAATCCTGACCCAGACCTGAAAAACAAAACAAAAAAAATCAAAACAACAACAAACCCCCCCCAAAAAAAACCAAACAAACAAACAAACAATGCAAGAACAAATTTATAAATTAATTTGAAAAAGTGTATACATTGCTCTCTTCAAATAAGACATCCAATAAATAACCCACAGACTGGAGGGTAACATTTGCAAAGCATGTATCTGATCAAGACCTGTATTCAGTAGGCCCCTTATCTGAGTATTTCCTCAGTGGATGCCTGCAAATGCGAATAGCACAGAGCCTTAATTTAATCCTTACTGTCTTGACTCAGCACCCTGCACTGCAACTGCAGCAGTGAGACCCAGATGTGCCAACAGGGCTAGTGTGACCATTCTTCTCCTGCAGTTTCACAGAGATTCATCTTACTGCACATCTGAGAAGCCTCGGTGTCTGCTCTCTTTTCCTTCTTAGTAGATGAGGAACTTTTGTCTTTTTACTTACAGAAAGACTTTATGGTCCCCCTATTCTTACGGTCAACATCCTCACTCCCGTGCCTTGATGTGGCTCCTTTGACACGGCAGTGTGACGGGTAGCATGTCTGTGCCTGACCAGGATGGAGAAGGACAGCATGGACATAACACAGCTACTCATGGATGTGACACAGCATGGACATGACATGGCTACTCGAGTTCCATGCAGCTAAAAAACATGAATTGTTCATTTCTGGAGTTTTACATTAATATTTTTGAAACTTAGTTGGCAATAGGTGACTGACACTTCAGAGAACAACAGTTTGGGTAAAGGAGGACTGTAGTATATAATTATCTCATAACACTTTATAATTACTGATTTACAGCCCTATAATGGCAGCACTCAGAGGCTGAGGCAGGAGGATCTTGAGGTCAAGGCCAATCTGTTAAAGAGGGGAAAAAAGTGGTAAACACATATAATCCAAACATTTTAGAGGTAGAGTCAAGAGGACCAGGGTTCAAGGTCACCCTTAGCTACATTGTGAGTTTGAGGCCAGTCTGCACTATAGGTTTCTATAAAACAAAAAAGAAAGACAAAACACTTCTAGTGATAAAGAGTCAAAACGTCTTCAATATGCATTGAAGATCTGATCTAAACAAAAAGGTCACCAAAGAAGACACAAAGAGCTGATGGCAAGCGGGCTCAGGCAAAGCTGCTCCCTCTGGGAGCCTAAGGAGATGAACTGTAAAGCCACACTCACCTCACTTTATCTCATAACAAGGAAAACTGAAGACTGGAATACCAAGAACGAGCAAGAGCGCAGAGGTAAAGATGGACCCAGTACTGGTCAAGTGGAAACGGTGCAAACACTTCAGGAACTGAGTTGGCAATGTTTCAAAAACACAGAAAATGTGTCTCACCCAGGATCCAGCCATTTCATCTTAAATATTTCACTAAGAGGACATCAAGCGTGTACTTATGCTAACAAAGACTTGGACATACTGTTTATAGTAACTTTATTTATTATTAAAGCCTATACCAGAAATAACCTAAATGGCCATCAACAGGTGAAAGTATCAAACATTTTTGAAATGTTTTACAATAAAATACTTCTTGGAGGAAAAAATATGTACATACAGCAATGAATGCTTGATCAGCGTTGTGAGTGGATTTCAGAATAATTAAGCTGAGTGAAAGGAGCCAGACAGAGACAGACTGCGTGATGTCATTCATACAAGTCGTGAGAAACTGTGGACTAATTTGTAGTGACCCAGAACAGATTAGTAATTGCACAGAGTGGGAAGAAGTTGTAAGGACAAGATTACAAAGGGCATATGAAAGCTCAGGGAAAGAAAAAAAGGACAAGGTAATAAATTGTGTGTTTCACATATGTACTATACAGTTTATCAAATATCTCTTCAACCTCAGCAAAGCTATTGTTTAACACAAGTCTACGAGATGACCATCTGAGTGGGTTAGAAATGGACAAGAGCCTGAAGACTACAGCGAATGGGAAGGGCCTTCTTGGAGATGGAGCTTGGCTTGTAGTCAGAGGGTAGGATTTGGAATGACCTGATGACTGGATTCCAGACGTAAGTGCAGCATAAGCAACGATCAGACAAGAGAAGCACCCACAGTCCATGGGGCTGACTGTCATAGAGCAGGTGACATCTACACATATGGGTTTACATAGCCCAACTTTGGAGGCTGGGAAGCCCAAGATCAAGGTGCCTGCGGATTCATTGTCTGCTCAGGGCTTGTTTGCAAGTTCATTGACCAGCTTCTCTTCACACGGCAGAAGGGAAAAAGGGAGTGAGTCTTCTAGAGGCTCTTTCATGAAGACCCCACCCTCATGACCTCCCAAAGCCCCACATCCAGACGTCATCACTTTGAATAATAGATCGCCACATAGGAATCTGGGGGTGGGGGGAGGTCTCAGTACTCAACCGGTTGCAGGAGTGAATAGATGTTTTTCATTATATCTTCATAGGACTGAATTGGACTAATATATATACCTACCTAAAGACAGTGTTAGAATTCACATTTTGTTGTAGTTAGCACCTATGTTTAAACAATCCTCTTTCTCTTTCTATGTTTTCAATCCGATTTTATGTAAAGAGTTGCCCCCAATGTAACACCTTGGGGTATTACATTGGAGTATTGTGGCTGCTTCTGTCCTGTGCCATGCTGACTGACACACTGAGAAGGCTGCCACTGGGAAAGAGCATTCACCATGGTAGTTCACATGCCACAGAGAGCTCCCCAAGGCCAGACTACCAGCTGCATCCTGTTGGACTCCCTGTGGTGTGCACAAAGCTGGAGTCTGAGAGTGAACATCCTAAGTACAAGAACCATCGACAAACCCGATGCAAAGACAAGGCTTCTAATGTCCCAGCTTCCCAGGGAATACAGTTTCTGCAGCATTCTTTCAGGCAAAGTAAGACAGAGGCATGGGTCACACTTAAGATCAGAGGAGATCAACTCTGCCTTTCGCTGAAAGAAAGAGTAAAAGTTAGTAGCTGGGGCTGAGGAGATGGTTCACTTGGTCAGGGCACATATCACAGATATGAAGGCCTGAGTTCGAATCCCTAGCAGCCCCATGGAAAGCTATGCATGGACACACTGCACCTGTAACCTCAGCACTGTGGGCATCAGAGACAGGAAGATTACTGGCTGCCAGCCGAGCTCCAGTTCCATAAGACCCTGTCTTAAAGGAATAAGGCAGAGGGAGAGAACAGGATACTTGATGTGTGCACCCTCACATGTTCACATACACTATAAACATGCACACACACACACATACACACAAATACACCACAGACATGCACATACTCATGCACACACACACACATGCATGCACATACATACACAAATACACCACAGACATGCACACACTCATGCACACACACGCACACACACACACACACACACACACACACACAAGCTGTGATCATGTCTGGTCTACTGCACTTGTTCCCTGACACCGATGTGAAACGATTTGCTTACAGATGAGGTCATGTTAACACGGCCACACACCACAGCCACATGTCTACCCCACATTTTTCTCATAAATACTATGACACTACTCATTTTCTTGCTTCAGGAAGATAAAACTTGGCCGAAGCACTTATGTGTGAGTGGTTGATTAGTAAATAAATGGCTCATGCGAGAGGTGTAGTGTTGTATTTGATTCTGTCTTGCTGTGATAAATCACTCTGAAAAAAAAACCAAGTTGAGGAAAAAAGGGTTACAGCCCTCACTGGGAACCAAGGCAGGAACTCAAGGCAAAACCCAGAGGCAGGAACTGAAGCACAGGCAACAGAGAAGTTCTGCTTCTGGCTTGTTGCCTAGAGCATGCTCGGTTTGTTTTCTTACACAATCCAGGACCACCTGTCTACGGGTGGCACCGCTACCGTGGGCTAGGCCTTCCCACATTACTAATTAAGAAAGTGCCCCAAGAGGCACGCCCATAGCCCAATCACCTAGAGCCAAGTTCTCAATTAAAGGGTCCCTGTTCCCAGGTGATGACAGTTTGGGTTACAATGACAAACACTAACCAGCCAGAGTGTAAACTTTCATTTTCACCTCTCAGACCACACAATAACCTGACACTGTGTATATCAAGGCAAAAGTTTTGTGCACTTTTAGCCACACTATTTTAGAAGTTTACCAGTGAAATTTTTACAAATTTCCCACTCCAGTGAAATATAATTGATTTTGTACTTGTCAAATTCATGTCTTGAAAAATCCCTTTCAGAATCTGAAGCATGGAATGCCTCTGAGACAGTAGCACAGTTTGTTGGATCAGCAGGGGTAATAGAAATCTGAGTCTTGGTGCACTCAAACTGGCCTCTTCAGAGCTCAAAGAGGGGAGGGGGAAATCCACTATTTGAAACCCAGATAAAAAGCTGGAGAGATGGCTCGCAGTTAAGAGCACTGGTTGCTCTTCCAGAGGTCACCAGTACAATTCCCAGCACCCACACGGCAGGCAGCTCACAGCTGTCTGTAATTCCTGTTCCGGGGGATCTGACATCCTTATACAGACATGCATGAAGACAAAACACCAATGCATCTAAAAATAAATAATTAAAAACAACACAAATTGGATCTAGGATTATAAATAGCAAATACCTGTACAGCAAGGTTTTCCTGTCCCCTAACCTGCAGCTGAGACACATCTTTTAGACACCTGATTCTATGACTCCATTTACGTTCTAAGGAGGCCAAACCTGGTGCTTAAGAGAGAGAGATCTTTTTGAGTTCATACTATATGAGAGGTCAGAGCTGAACTCATTCTAAATTCATAGCCTATTAGGAAGAATTAGGCTATGGTGCATGATGGCCAAGCACTTGAGATGTTTACTCTTTTCATTAAATATTTTTCTTCTTAAATAATTAATGCTTAAGGATTTTTATTTCCATAGACCATAACCATGCAGCGGCTGATACAGCAGGATTTCTTTGTTGCACTGTATGAACTGAAGCTACTGTTTTAAAATTTTATCCAGAGAGGTCTGTGGACAGGATACAAGATTTATGGCCCCAATTGTGACATCGTCCTTTGAACCCACAGGCCAGTGCCAGTAGTTTCTTGTCCCTGTTTCAGTGCCTATGGAGCCCCAGCAGAATACAGTGAAGTGTAACTAATTAGTGTCTCAGGGAGGCTTGATGAGAGGCATTATATGCCTTCATTGTATTATTTCAGAAAACGATTGCTAACTGAGACTTCAGAAACAGCCAGCTTGGAAGACAGCAAAACTTTCTGGTGAGATGGAATCTTGCAACACACATCTTGCTACTCTAGCTCCTTCTTCAGGATAATTAAAACTCTGTGTTCATTGTGTAGCCAGTGAAACATCACTGGGCACAGTGGGACACAGCGGGACACAGTACATGATTACTGTCAGCCTAGGGTTCCACGCCCAGTGATACAACCACTCACAAATGGATAATATCCCTTTATCTATATGTACTAAGCATGTAACTGCAACTCAGTGTTTTTGTCATTATTCCCTAAACAATAATAACTACTTCCCTAGCTTTCTCATTATTTTATTATCATTAAATGTGCAACTTCAGTCGCCATAGGGAGTAGAACTGAAAAGGCAGTGAAGCAACTGAGAAACGTAAGAGCCTGCGAATCTCAGTCACATGACTACCGAATATGGAAATTTGCCAATCAAAATCAGAGTGACATTGTGTAACCTCATGAGACTCACTTAGGACGATGCTCTGTGTGGCTCCCTAAAGTCTATGTTGGAACCTTGATCTTCAGTGCAGTGGCAGCAAGAGGCAGAAATGTTAAGAGGTGACTAAGTGTTCTGCTCTCGTGGGTAGAGTATTATCATTACTGTGGTGATAGGTTCTTTCTCTCGGAAAAAAAGTTTTATTATAAAAACAAGTGCTGACCTCTGTTGGTCTTCCCCAAGTCTTCCATTCTCTTACAATGCATCAAGAAGGCTCTCACAGGCTGCAGCCCTTTGACCTAGGACAACTCAGCCTCTAGAACCAAGAACCAAAGACATTTCTGTCCATTATGAACTGCCTGATCTGTGGGATTCTGTTACAGCAGCACAAGAAAGGGTTAAAAGAAAAAAAGAACAAAGAAGAAGCACAGCAGCCAGTACGTGATCACTAACAGTGAGGTAAGGGCCCTATACCAATGGAAAAGAAGGCCAGGCAGTGCAAACTGTGGGTTCAGAAGGAAAGGAAAAGAAAGGAAAGGAAAGGAAAGGAAAGGAAAGGAAAGGAAAGGAAAGGAAAGGAAAGGAAAGGAAAGGAAAGGAAAGGGGATGTAATTTGCTCTCTGGCCTACAATTTGAGTTTTATTCATATAAGTACTTTTGGTACGAATCCTACAAGAGGTGATCTCAGACTATAAGAAAAGTGGCTGTGCACGTGAGAAACCAGAAGTCACATGCTCAGAAAGAAATGTGACATTCGTCAAAGGAAGCAGCTAGACCCAGACAAGAAATGTTGCTAGTTCTTGTCAAATTTAATCCTGGTCTCGATTTACAGATAAATGTAAGAGTCTGCTAAGATGGAAGGCAAGGGTTGAGGCTTTCAAGGAGAAGGAGGAACACAGAGAAAAGGTGATACTGCCTAACAAGCCTCATCAGGCTTGGCAGCTTAACCCAACAACTGTTTATTATGTCTCAAGGTCTGGCATTAGCCAGGTCATCCTCTGATCTGCACCTGACCAGGCCTATCCACAGACCTGAGGTCAACAGGCCCGTCAGCTAAGGGCTGGATGATCAGAGCTGCTCTTGGCAGGCTGACTCAGCTATAGTTCTTACTTTTTCATGGTCCAGAATGCTAGCTAGCCCAGGCTTATGCTGATGACAGAGACAGTAGGAAAAAAAAAAAAGAGCCAGCGGGGTTACACAAGGCCTGTTAAGACCCAGACTCGAAGACTATACTCAGTTGGCTCTATACATACCTGACCAGACAATGGAAGTCATAGATAGAGTAGCCATAAAGTGAGGAAATAGACATTATTCCTGAACTGAAATAAGTAGCTCACACTGGAATCTGGGATGGGTGATCTGTCCGCAGCCATTACGAAGATGTGAAAGGAACTGACTTAAAGAAACAAAGTAGGATCTAGGTGTGAGTTGAGCAAGTTTGAGAGTTCAGTTGGTGGGGTTGGGGCAACTACAAGGTCATCCTAGGATTGTATGATTACATCTGTAATTTAGAAGAGTTATAAAGGAAATATCCCAGAAGAGACTGGAGTTTAAAAACTAGTTAAGAAATTACTTGGGGCTTACTCGGTGTTAGAGCATTGGCCCTGGGTACTATGTCCAGCCTTGGGGAGTGCTAATTTTGGTAGAAACGACAAGAGTTTGTATAAAGGAATCAGAAATGGTAATTAAATTTGGTGATGTAGGAGCAGAGTGAGCAGTGGTGCCCTTGTTGGTGCTCCCCCTTTTCCATCTTCATGCTCCCCATTTTACTGGGCCATGTTGACTCAGAGCAGAGGCCATGTTTCCCAGCTGCCATTGCATGCATCGTAAGTGGGCTTGTGTCAAACACTCTGCCTCCAGCTTAAGAAAGCCATAGAACTTTTAGGAGGAGGGGTTAGTCTGGTAGAAACAGGTCACTGGGGACAGACCATTGAAGGTTATCCTTGCTTCTGATTTGAGCCAGATTGCTCTGCTTTCTGGCCTCCAACATGTGACAAACTTCTGTCACACACTTTGGTCTCCCCCACTGTCATAAAATGGAATCAGTCTTCCAACTGTGAGCCAAAAATAAGCCTTTGCCTCCTTGAAGTTGTTTCTGTCATAGGTTTGGTTGCAGCCAAGAAATAACTAAAACACTGCCCAAGTACACTCTGGTCACCCGGCCTGCAGCCAAGTGTCAAGTGGCACTTTCCTGTATTTTTGCTAAAGCAGAGTTGAGCACACCATTTGTCTGCTTTCTCCACTCTCCTATTTCCTGGAACATAAGCATCCATTTGGGGCCAGGAGAATAAAATCAATATCTAAAATAGCGTGGTGAGCTGGAGAGACCTCAGATTCCAAAAAGCCACCACGTTAACTCTGGACTGCACACCTATTTCTGACTTTCAGATAAAAAAAGAATGAACGTATTTCACTCGAGCATTCTGGGATGTGGAGTCTCTGTTAACGAGTGAGCCTTCTCTAAGCTGTCAGGAAAACCCAGGACTGCTAATGAGTGAGCCCTCTCTGAGCTGTTAGAAAAACCTAGGACTGCTA
>JANHMN010000013.1:68503880-68547611 GCA_030674055.1 Rhabdomys pumilio
TAATGAGTGAGCCCTCTCTGAGCTGTTAGAAAAACCTAGGACTGCTAACCAGTGACCCTTCTCTGAGCTGTTAGAAAAACCCATGACTGGTAATGAGTGAACCCTCTCTGAGCTGCCAGAAAAAGCGAGGGCTGGTTTTCTGAGTTCTTTCAGGAGCTGAAGAGTTTCATGAGGAGAACCTAGGGGAGGGACTGGGGCCTCTCAACCTGACACTGAAGCACTTTTTATATATCTCTGCTTTGCTGTCTCCTTGTTTTACCAATGCACACATTACTAAGGCCAATACGTCACAAACACTTCTAGAAAATCGAGAAGAGGATGCGTTCCAGCTTAGTTTATAAACATCATCACTCTGATATTGTTCAGATAAACACATCCAAGACAGGAAAATTGACATTGACATTCCTTACAGATTCAAATGCACTGATGAACTGCACACACATGCATGCACGCACACACACACACACACACACACATGCACACACATGCACGCACACACACATACACATGCACACACACAGAGAGACAATAATTTTTATGACCCTAATTTCTGTTTTTTTAATTTTAGATATATTCATTATATGTATATAAATGTTTTGCCTGCATGTATGCATGTGTTCCACATGCCTGGTTCCCAAGGAGGTAGGAAGACAGCATCAGGTCCTCTAAGCCAATTAACCACTGAACCAATTCTCCAGCACCCAAACATGAATTTTAAAAAGCGGCTAGAAGCTAAGACTTAAGAGCACTTGCTGATCTTGCAGAGGACCTGGACTCAGTTTCTAAAACCCACGCCAGATAACTTACCTTGGACCTGTAACTCCAGGTCCAAGAAGACCCAATGTTTCTGACCTCTGCAGGTACCTACACTCATGGACATGAACACACACACACACACACACACACACACACACACACACACATTTAAAAGATTTTTAAATGTTTTTAGAAGAGAAAAAAATTAAAGCATCCAGATTAGAAATGATACAACTGTTTTGCAGATGACACTGGTGTGTGTGTGTGTGTGTCTGTGTGTAAAACACTAAGAAATCCATGAAAAGTTATCAAAATCAATATGTTCTGGAAGGTTCTAATATACAATTTCCATATTTAAACTCAACTTTATATGTTAATAGTGAGCAGTTTAATGAAACAGTGAAATTAAAACACTGAAAAATCTCCTGCAGTCAGGAGTGGTGGCACACACCAGGCCAGTCTGGATACACCAGAAATTCAAAGTCAGCCTGGACTAGAAAACTAAAAGACAAAGAAAGAAACAAAAACTTCCTAACAATTTCATGTGCGATAGTTTTAACAAGAAGAAAACATCCAGGAATAATTGCGATGAAGGAAACTTATAAACTGAAAAACTACAGATCACGTGGAAGGAGACACAGGAAGGAAGAACCAACAGGGGTGGTGGCCATGGTCACAGTTTGAAAGACGTCAGGATGCTCACGCAGACTGGCTTGCACAGGCAGAGCAGTCTGCCAGGATCCCAGCGGCCTTTGTTGCAGAAATCACCAGAAGGGTCTTGACATTCATGGGAAAATCTCAAGGATCTCACTGACTAAATCTGTTTTCAGTGCTGATTGTCCAAGTCAGGCTCTTACACAAACAAGGCAAGTGCTGCATGGAGGAGCTGTCCCATCTTAGCCCCACAGAAACACCTAGAAAAGGGGAGAATGAAATTGGAAGACCCCGATTTTCTCCATTTCAAATTTTAACAAGGATACAGGAATCGAGATATTGGGTGCTAACACTCAAAATTGTGTTTTAGTTTGGAAATAAAATGTCCCCTCAAGCTGAGTATGTTCAAGCCTTGGTCCCCAGCTAGTAGTACTGCTGAGACATGATTGGAGCATGAGGCCACTGACATCGCCAAGAGACTAATTCATTGGTGAACTCATAGCTGATCTGTTGGGAGGTGGGGCTTGGCTAGAGAAAGGAGGTAATTGGGTTGAGCCTATCCGGTCTGTGACCCCGCTCTCCACATCCTGTCCCTATGTGATGAGCCACTGACTGTGCTCTACCAAATGTGCCCTATGGTTTTCTGCCTCACCCTTTAGAAGAGATAACCTATAAAGTAGAAGAAGATATTTATAAATTACAATCTAGTAGGAGACTTTTCACCCTCAATACATAAAGAACTTTTGTAACTCAACAATAAAAAGACACTTAAACAGGTAAGAGTTTCTGGCAGAAATTGAAGTGTTTATTTTTAGGGAAAGCCCTAGCCACAGTCACAGCTCCTGCCCTGGTCTTTTCACTGCAGAAAGACACTCTAGTAGCATGCCAAGTTAGTCAGTCCTTGTTTCTCCTCTTCCATGTAGAAGGTCCTAGGTTAAGTGCTGCTTGAGACACAGTAGGCAGCCTTGTCTAACTGAGACACACACAGTAGGTAGCCTTGTCTAACTGAGACACACACAGTAGGTAGCCTTGTCTAACTGGAGTCAGGATGCCTGCCTAACTGGCAATGCTGCTTTTTTTCTCACACACCGTTGTTTAGTAATGAGGGTAAAATGTGGGCATCCATGCTCAGCCCGACTCTTTGCTGATGTTTGTAAGTCAGGTGGCATTTTTGTTTGTTGTTTTGAGAAAGGGCCTCGCTGTGTAGTCCAGGATTGCACTGAACTCACTATCCTGTCTCAGCCTCCCAGTTTCTGACTATAGGTGGATACCACCATGTCTCTAACTGAGAAGTGATTTTCATTAGAATCTCTTAAAAATTATTAAGCTTCAACTTAATAACATGTTTTAAAGGTGAAAAATATGATTTATGATGGCTTTCTAGCCTTGTATCAGACACATAATAATCATAATGGACACCATGGGACATCCTCTCTCCTCCCCCTTCCTCCTTCTTCTCCCTTTCCCCTCCCTTTTCCTCCTCCCAACCTGCTCCATCTCCTATTCTATCTGATATTTTCTGAAACCAAACACCCAGGGCCTACCTGGCCAAGCTAAATGCTCTGGCAGTTGAAAGCAGCAATGAACCATGGGAAAATGGTATTGTCCCAGAGCAGGGGCCAACCCAAACCAAGCAGTGGAATGAAGAGGTTGGACAGGCCAGTCTCAGCTTTGAGACCTGAGGGTGTCTGTGTGGATGTGAGGCAGAGTGAGGGGTGGGAGGCCAGCTCCTTTGAACGTAGAGGGCTTAGACATGTGACAAATATGTCTGCAGTCACACGGCCAGCAAAGGGCAAAGCCCGTGCTTCAAGCTAGATCTCTCTACTCCTAAACCTCCATTTCTTTTCTTCTCTCTTTTTCTTTTTTCTTTTATTTTTACCTTTCATTACTCAGCTGCCTCCAGAGTCATAAGCAAAGAAGAAAATAGAAAAGTGCATAGAAATGAGGATTATAAAACATAAGCTCTGAGAGCTGGCACAAGTAAAAACAGAGACAGAAGTGTGGGCATGGAAGTGGTGGGGTCAAGAACACGTGGGTCTTATGTTGGATGGACCAGTGGCAGACCGTCCAGAAGGCTGGTCTGAGTCCGAGTGAGTGAGCAGTTTGGGGGAAGAAAGCCAAGAGTAGATGGTGGGAGGAGAGATGCTGGGCACACAACCACCACAGGAAGACGATGGCTGCCCTCATCCAACACAATCTTAGGACCTTCACACCTCTCACTGCAGAAAAACTAACTGGCTAAACTTTATGCGAATTGTCTTTGCTGTCAAATGGAAACAAAACAGTTTTATATTGTGAAAGTTTAAAGAATGGGTTTTAAGAATCATTTAAGTCAGCCAGGTGTGGTGGCCCTCACTTTTATTCCTAGCACTTGGGAGGAAGACGCAAGCAGATCTCTGTGAGTTCAAGGCTAGCCTGGTCTACATAAGGAGTTCTAAACCAGCCAGAGCTACAAAGTGAGGCCCTGTCTCAAATCAACCAATCAATCAACCAACCAACTAACCAACCAACCAACCAACCAACCAACCAACCAACCACTCATACAGTCAATTTGTAAGAGATAGGAACTAATCACAATTCCAAATACTGACCTTTTAAAAAAGAATATTACATTTTGTCCTAGTGTGCATTAGGCTCTGGATTCCATCTCTGGCACTACATTGTCTGGGCATAATGGCACACACCTGTAACCCCAGCACTGGGCACTGGGCACGTGGTGGCAGGAAGACGAAAATTTTAAGATCACTTTCAGCTACATACAGACTTAAGTCTGTCCTGCTCTACAGACCATGTCTCAAATATATATATATTTCTTACTATTTCTGTAGTCTTCTTCAGTGCTGGGGGTTGTACCCAGATCCGTGCACTGGTGCACTGAGCTCCATCTCTGGTCCTAATGTTGTATTCTTTTACTCTTATATGCCCAGCAGCACAGTAGGCTTTTTAGCCAGCACCTCCACGATCACGTGACCCGGGCATCACAGTGCACAACAGCAACTTGTGACTAGGTTGTAGGAATCATTTGGCTCTACTGTTATGGCACTATCATCTTATATGTATTTGACAGGTGGCACATGGCTCTAGCAGACATAACAAAGGCATCATGAATAACGCACAGGTACCAGAAGCTGCCTTTAAAATAAAGCAATGGGTAGTCATGGTAATTGGGTGTTTTGTGATTTTCTACCTGCTTGAAAGAACAATTCAGTGTCTTTTTATGGTTTTAGACAGGGTGTTAAAGTATCTAGAGATTTTCCCTGCTGCCTCTGTGTGGACTCTGGTGTATTTTTCTGCCCACTCCTGTGTTTCTCTTCACAGCTTATGTGATAGCTGGGGAATGACTAATTCTAGAGCCTGGAACAGAGTGTGGCACATGACTGTGTTCTAAAGTCAAGTAGACTTGACCTCCAGTTCCAGCTCAGGACATCTTAACATGAGCTAGGAGACCTCGAACCTAAAAAAAAAAAAAAAAAAAAGGACCAGGCAGTCCCTAAAAGAGATGCAAAAAGATGAAAATAGGTTCTCAAGGTATTCTCTAATACATGATCTAATCTGAGGTACTAACTTTCTATTCCCCCAAGTGTAGAAAAAATATAACCCAACAAAACTCCTAACAGATGTGTTTACCATCATGGCCACTACATAGAGACTTCCGTTTAAAAAAAAAATCAATAAGTGGAGTTCTTTTTTAAATGAATCCCTGTAAGAGATACTGTGTGGCTTAGCCAAAATTTGCTGAAGATATGATTAATGCCACACCTTCCATGTGTGTCCGATTCCGAGTTAGGAACACCCAGAACGCATACAGACAATTTCTACCCATAACAGAGTGCCCACAGCAGACTGAATGGGGTGCTTGCAGATGCAGCCTTTAATGTGGCTCTGCACACAGCAGCAGAAGAGAAGTCCTGATGCATGAACAAGAGACTCCAGCTAAAAAGCACAGCCCTCTCTGCCTGAAAAGCATCTTGTCAAGGAGGGTGCTTTGAGCTGAAAATAATGGAACACTAAAAATGGTCTAATGTTTCTAATAAACAAGAAAACCTTTACTGTTACCTAAAAGTACAGAGTGCCTGATAAGAATCTGCCTGATGTGCAAGTGTGAGGCCCTGAGTTTAAGTTCTGGGCTCAAGGGTGTTGTCTGCAACAGGAGCAGGGGGAAGAGGAGACAACACGAAGGGAGGATCCCTGGAGCTTGCTGGCTGCTAGTCTAACCCAACTGCTAAGCTCTCAGTTCAGTGAGAGACTGTCTCAAAAAATAAGATAAGGAGAAGCTGAGGAAAATACCCTGCATTCATCTCTAGCTTTCACACAGGCAAATGCACATGTGATTGCACACACGCACACGCACACACACACACACACACACACACACACACACACACACTCCAGGATTTGCTAATTCAGTTGCTCAGAGCTAGGCCTTGTGGAGTCTGTTAGCAAGTTTTGAGGACACCCTGGTCTACATACTGACTTTCAAGTCAGCCTGGACTGCATAGCAACTTTTGTCTCAAAAGCAAACAAGCAAACAATAAAAACATCAGCATCTCAACCACAGAGTCCTTTCCTCCTTTCCATTCTATTCTATTTCCATTCCATTCTAGCCTCTCATATAAACTCTCCTCATGCTCACAAGGCTGACATAGACCCAGAAATCACACACAATGCTGATTCCATGGCCTGCCTCAAGAGCCAAAATCATCTTGTGTGTCCATTTCTGGCGAGGAAATGGGGCCATCCTGTTGGGTGTCTGCTAGCTAAGCTCTGTCCTCTCTGTCTAGAGAAGGAAACCTTGTCTGACACACCTGAGCACTGGATGCATGAATGGAGGTTGGGTTCCGCAAACAAGGGAGAAGGAAGACTGCCCGGCAGGCAGACAGGTCATTGACAGGAACTAAAACAGTGGCCAAGGCATTTTGAATACATCTTTAGTGTGTCGTTTCAAGTTTGTTTAATTCAAACCACATTTTTTAGAACTAGTCTTAATTTTTTAAATTACATTTGCTTACTTTATTTATGTGTTTGTTTGTTTGGGGGGTGTATGTGTGTAGCTGTGTGGCACACGCAAAGAAGGAGTCAGAAGGCAGCTTTCAGGAATTGTTGTTCTGTTTCCACTATCATCTGGGTCCTGGGGATTCAGCTCAGGTGTGGCAGAAAGCACCTTTACCCACTGAGTCATCATCGAGCCCTGTAGCTAATTTTACAAAAAAAAAAAAAAAAAAAAAAAAATCAGAAAGCCTGCTCCTCTGTGTACCTTTTCTTCTGGTTTCTTAATTTCTCTGTTTCTGTAAAAAAAAGGAGTTGGCCTTCCTTTTCTCATATTTGAGGTAGCTACTACCATCAGTATACCAGGTTACCTCAGCATCCGCCAGAGGCTCATCAGTCAAGTCCTTTTGCCAACCATGTGCCTCCACAAGCACTTGCTGGCAGTCATGGGTCACTGCTCCGAGGTTTGGGTCCAGCAGCAGGGTGGCTGGGTTCAGCCCAGAGGCCAGGGAGAAAGTGATCCTGTCTGAATTTAGCAGCAAAGTCTGGTAGTGAGTCATCCGGGCGTTGGTAAGTCAGCAATGGAGGGTAGGGGGTGCTGGCGCACCACACTCTCTAATGCATGAGGACCCATCACCACTAGATCTTGCCCTAAGGTCAAATTTTCAGTGTCTTTAACTAGGGCTGCTACTGCCACGATTGATTCACAGGCAGGCAGGCCACCCGGCTGCTACAGAGTCTAATTTCTTTGAGAGGTACACCACTGGCCTCTTCCAGGGTCCCACTTTCTGTGTTAGGACCCCTTTCGCTACTCCTTTGTTTTGTGCCACGTACAGATGGAAAGGCTTGGACACATCAGGAAGTCCCGGGGGGGCGGGGAGTGCTGACATGAGAGCTGTCTTGATGGTATTAAAGGCAGCCTGCTCTTTCTCTCCCCATTTGAATGGCCTGTCATTTGTAGTTAATGCATAGAGGGGCGCTGCCATTTTGGCAAACCCTGGGATCCACAACTGACAGAACCCCGCTGTCTCCAAGAATTCTCTCACTTGTCTCACATTACAGGGGTGGGGAATGTGGAACACAGTCTCTTTTCTAGCCTCTGATAACCACCCTTCCCATCTGTGAGCTACCCTAGGTAACTGCCCTGTTCTCTGCAAACCTGGGCCTTCTTAGTCGAGACCCTGTATCCTAGTTTCTCCAGTTCAATTAGTAACCGGCGGGTTCCATCGAGGCATGCGTCTCTGTTAGAGGCAGCAAGGGGGATGTCGTCTAAGAATTGAAGGAGAGTTACCTGCGGTTTTCTTCTCTAAACAGGACGAGATCCTGGTGTAGAGCTTCATCAAAGATGGTAGGGGAGTTCTTGAACCCCTGTGGAAGCCGAGTCCATGTTAGTTGTCCAGATATTCCTGATTCTGGGTTCTTCCATTCGAAAGCGAAGATTGGTTGGCTGCTCGGACTCAGTTGGAGGCAGAAGTCGTCTTTAAGATCTAACACAGTATACCAAGTTCTTTCTCACAGAGATCTTGCACCGGTCGGTAGTCATTGGTACCTGGCTTTTGTACTGGGAGCAGGGGTGTGTTCCATGCTGACTAACACCTTTTAAGTATCCCCAGATCTAACAATCTGAGGATATGAGGTCTAATTCTATCATGGGTTTCCTTGCTCATTGGATACTGATGGACTGTTACTGGAGTGGCCAAGTCTTTTAGCTCTACATGGACCGCTGGCTGGTTCTTAGCCTCACCCATGCCTGCAGTTTCTGCCTGTGCTCGTGGAAACTGGTTCAGCCACCAGTTCATATCTCCAGGATTCTCTTTTGGGAGGTCAAAGAGGTAGTATTCATCCTCAAGTTTTACAGTCAATACTTGTAACATATTTCCTTGTCCGTCTTTTACCTGAAGGCCCTCTGGGAGGAAATAAATCTGGGCTCCAATCTTTGCAAGCAGGTCTCTGCCCAGAAGAGGGTAGGAGCATTCTGGAATGACTAAGAACGAGTGGGATACCCAGCCCACGCCAAGGCCCACTGTTCTTCAGGTAGTCCATGAGTATTGGTTATTGCCAGTGGCTCCCTGGACCCACAACCTCTTGTCAGACAATGGGCCCGTGGTTTGTAGAAGGACTGAATGTTGGACTCCAGTGTCCTCTAGAAACTGGGTGGGCTTCCCCTCCACTTTCAGGGTTACCCTGGGCTTGGGGAGGGGGTCCAAACCCTGTCCCCCCAGTCGCTGTCTTCCCCCAGGGCCAATACCTTGTGGCCTAGGGCTTCCTCTCTGGCTTGGTGGGGTTCATCTTCCTTCTTCTTGGGGCAATCCCTTGCCCAGTGTCCCCTTTCCTTGCAGTAGGCACACTGGCCCTTAGCCAATGCCCTCCTTCGGTTGCCTGGTACTCTCTGACCCAGCCCTTGACTCTCTCTAACTACTGTGGCCAACATCCTAGTCAAATTCTTTCCTTGTCTCCTTTTTCTTTTTAGTTCTCTAGCTTCCTGTTCTTTCTGCTTTCTTTCTTCCTTTTCTTCTTCACTTTCTCTGCTATAGAACGCCTTTTCAGCTACCTGCATCAAATCTCTCAAAGACTTGTCTTGTAATCTATCTGACTTCTGCAGCTTTTTCTTAATATCACTGGCAGATTGATCAATAAAGGGTACTGTCATTGTTGCTTTATGCTCATTAGACATAGGGTCATAGGGCATGAACTGGTGGAAAGCCTCCATCAGCGTTCTAAAAGGCCTGAAGGAGGCTGGGTAGGCCCCTGGGCCATCTCTCTTATCTTAGCCAAATTAGTAGGGCACTGTACAGCCCCTCGGAGACCTGCCATTAGAGTCTGGCAGTAGACCTTCAAGTGCTCCTACCTTCAGGCGTATTAAAGTCCCAGTCTGGTCTGGTCAGGGGAAACCCTGCATCTATCTCATTCTGCAGGAGGGTGGGCCTCCCATCTGTCCCAGAGACGTTCTTCCTGGCCTCCAGTAGGACACATTGTCTTTTCTTAGTAGTGAGGAGTGTCTGTAAGAGCTGCTGACAGTCATTCCTAGTAGGCTGATGTGAAAAAGAGGAGAGAATCAATCAGGCTGGTCAGAGCCTGGGGTTTTTCAGAAAAAGAAGGGTTATGAGTCTTCCAGTTATAAAGATCTGTCAACGAAAACAGCCAGTATTGGAGAGGTTGGTGGCCCTGAGCATCGGGAGGCCCATAGGCGTGCAGAGGCAAGACAGTGGTCTCAGGGGTCCCCACCCACCTACTCCACGTCCCGGCAGCCGGACCCTCGTGGCCCCCTTCTGCTGGGGGTGCCAAGGGCCCCACTGGTGCCACAGCCCTCTGGGCCCCTGGAGGTGGGACCGGGCCGCCATGGGGGGGAAGAGTTGGAGGATAATAAGGGGGAGGGGGACCTAAAGGAGGAAGTCAGCATCTGATGTGGGAAGGATCTTCTTTTCCTTGTCTCCTCCCACGAGACATGAGGCTTTCCTCTCCTCGTTACCATCCTTCGACAGGAACACCTCGGTGCTCAGTGAACCTGAAAGTGAAACAAACAGGCAGACCCACGGAGAGGGAGAGAGAACCAGGTCTTTCCAGATGGCTATGTAGGGGACCTGGTCCAGACCTCTCTGAAAAATTCTTCCTTTAATCTGTCTACCTTTCTCTAGAAAAAGGATCCCTCCGGTGGCCATCCCGTCTGAAAAGATGGCCATTTCGAGGCACACAATGTCTGCCATTTCTGTTTCTTCACTTCTACTGACAGATTATGAGCTCTAGTCTTAACTTCAGTCCAGTGGTCAAGAGTCATAGATAGTGGGGTAGAAAGTGTCTGTCCCATGTTAAGTCAGTCAAAATAGATTACCAGTTCAATACCTCAGACAATGAACAACACAAACAGAATCAGACATGGATATCCTACACGAGAGCACCACAAGAGAGCAACAGAAGCCACACCTGGTGGCTGTGGCTGGAGACCAACTACCTCCGGACGGAGGAGGACCATTTCTGATCTTACCTCCCAGAGGGACTCTGGAGCATCCTCCAGTGGCCCGTGGCCCGTGGCGTGCCAGTACATCTACCCCTCCACTTTGGCCACTTCTGGTGAGTTCCCTTCCAGAACTCAAAACCTGACCCTCTCCCAGGGTCTAAAACTGACTACTCTTCATGGCTTGCCCATATACTTTACAGACACAAAACAGAAAGCACACAGACCTGCTCGAGCGGACCTCAGATCCCTGAGCCCCAGGGTCTGAGAGAGCATGCGTTTCCCGGCCAACACACCGAAATGTTGGACCCTGAGATCCAAACCGTGAAGACACACTCCCACATAAACACTCACGGACAGGGGTTTGATGCAAAAGCAAGAGGTTTATTGATCCAGTACACTGGGGTTTCCCTGCACACAGGCTAAAAGAACCCTGAGCTACAGCTAAGAGCAGTTTTTATACAGTTTTCACAGGGTTTACGAGGGCAGTCTTACAATCACCTCTTAGACAATGCTAACCACAAAGGCTGACCTCAAACGGCCAGTTTCTTGGCAACATTATCTTATGACAATGAGTGTTAGCTAAGTCTATCTTACCATAGCTCCTGTTTACCCAGGTTTATTACGCTAAGGGCCCAGTTTCCTGATAACCTTTTAATTCTCTTATCTTGGGCCCTTTTCCTGGAATGTATGTGTAAGTCTTTGGAATGTGCTTCTCCCGGAACGTGTCTCTGGAGAAGTTAATTTTTAAGTTTAAGCTGAGACCTGAGATTCCTTCATTCTCACCAATGGTCTCAGGAGACAGAAACAGTTTGTGGCAGCTCTGGTGATAGTTTACATTTAGTCGTTTTCTTCCCATCTTCCCTGAAGTCCAGGATCTAAGGCTATGCCCAGGGTTGGCTAAGTCAAGATGGGAACATTTGTAAGATGGATAAGCCAGGCCCCATAGGCAGTTCCTTACTTGAGCCAGGGCAGCTTGATTTCCCACATCATGTCTCTCAGGGGTTCTATTTGAGTCTTGTTGAAGAGAAAGGCAGCCTGCTCCTAACATAGGCAAGATGATGTCTGCAATGCAGTTTCTAGAACCTTCAAAACCTTGCTTAGCTCTACACCTTGTCTCCTAACTCAAGCAAAGTCCAAACAGCTCACCTAATGTCCCATGGCGTGGGTTCCCTGTGGTTGCATGCCTTCTGAACAGCTGACCTTTCGAGGAAGTGGTTCCGGAGTCTCCAGGAGTGACTCTTTAATGATGTGTTTCATGCACACTATTACCTTGTTTCCACCATCAATTGCTACCTGTGTAACTGTCACCACCAATACTATACCCAGCACACTCACACTTGACTCCCAGGACAGTCTCTCAGCCATTCTTTATTATTCCAAATCCTAGGCATACTGACAAACATTATCTATGCTAAACTTCTGTTTTCCAGCGACTTTGCCCTGCAGTGACAGAAATTCTCTAGGTATGGTCTGGGAACCTCTTGGGCACACAATGCATGGATTCTGTGAATCCGAGTATTTTCCTAGAGCCTCTAAGCTGTTGATCCTTCACTGGATTGTCCCTTGTTGTACGGTGTAGTATACACACCTACAGGGCACATCATGAGTGACACCAGAACAGATCCAGTGCAGAAGCAGACATGACAGCCCTGCTGTGTTTATTACATCAGACTTGGAGAAAACATAACATGATGTCACACTTCCTGCTGTGTATTTCATTTTGAAAACTAAAAGCCACAGTTGAGCTAACATGGTGCACACTTATAACATGGTCCATCACTAAGTAGCCTGAGGCAAGAGGATTGCAAAGTTAGCCTGGGCTAACTATCCAGACTTTGTTTCAAAAGTAAATATGAATAAAAAGCTAATTTCATTAATGCATATGCATAATTATTCATGCATGTGATGTTTTAAAAATATTTTAAAACTAAATCTTTTAATATTTTCTCAGTATTTATTTTTTTAGATAATAAACATTGGTTGATACAATCCACACACAAATGCTTTTAGAGTCCTAAAATGGTTCTTTATAAAAACTTAATTAAGTTGATAGCTTTTAAAATTTTTAATTGCTTGAGAGAGAGAAAAAAAGAGGAAGAGAAAGAGAGAGAGAGAAAATGAGTGTGAATGTGAGTATACATGCCACTCCAGGTGTACAGAGGTCAAAGGACATCTTCCTTCCATCCTTACACAGGTCTGGGGGATCAAACTCAAGTGTCCAGGCTTGCACAGAAAATCCTGTTACCCCTGAGCCATCCTCTCATTACTCCTGTGGTCATCTCACTAGCCCTTAATGACTTTTTACTAACGTAAAGTCATTGCAAGGCCAAGCGGTCTGAGGGCTGCTATTTGACACTATGTTCTAGGATTTCCCAGCACAGCGCCTTTATAGTCCCCAGTGAAATGTAGAATTTTCCACACAGAAATAAGCTCCACTACAGTAGTTAAATATTGAAGGTTGGAAAGGGCTCCAAAGTGAATGGAAGGTCTGTCAAAGCTCTCCCAGTCTAGGGCTGAGGATGTGGCCAAACCATTGAATGCTCACCAAGTGTGTGTGAAGCCCTGGCTCACCCCTAGTGCCATGAAGAGGCCCACTTAGCTAACCATGTTTGCTTATTTAATATTTTAATTAAAACATTCCTATGGAAATGTAACACTTCTGAATTTTCAACGGCAGTTCATCACTTTTGATAGATTTAAAAACTAATGTCAAGAACGTCCTGTCCAAGAATTGCTCGTGTTCTTGGTTGCCAGTTTTGCTTAAAAATATCAGATGCACAGCACAGCATAATTCAATAAAATATGACATTTTGAATAATAGTTGCAAACTTTGTAATTACTCTTCTGACTTGGACCATTGAGCTGAATAAAATCTCATTTTTTCCTTCTTGCCATTGCACCTGGACATTTCCCAGTTAGATAATTCATTGCTAGATGTGAACCAGACATTTACCAGACTCTGTGAAAGTTAAAGCCCAAAATCTAAAACTGCAGATCATTGTATGAAGCCCATCATTACAAGACAAAGAGGCACCAGCAGTGTTAATTATGTTGTTGAAGGTCACTCATTAAATATATGAGGAGGAACTTCTGACGCCAGGATTTATTGCAGTATCTTGGTCAAACATTAAATTCCTTGTATGGACAAAGAATTCCATTTGGGGCTAACAAGATGGCTGAGCACGTAAACGTGATGACCAGAGGTCCGTTCCAGAACACATGTGGATGGAGAGAACTAACTCCCACTGGCTTCCCTCTGACCTACATGCAATACCTGCATGCATTCTCACTAAATGACTGTAAAATTTTCAAAATGATCCATTTAAAAGAGATTTCAGGCTTGGAATAAACTGCGAATGCTGACAGTAACCTTATCGTAATTGCAAGTCATTCTCCAGTGACTGAAACAAACAAGGACTGCCTTTTCCCAACAGATCTCAATTCAGGTTAAGCACAGACACATGGTCAATGGGATCTAGCTATCCACTCTTTTCTCTGCCATCAGGGGAACCTCTAACATGGTAACCACCACGGGAAGAGAAAGTTTGTGGTACACTCCTATCATACCAGCTCTCAGGAGGATTGAGGTTGAGGCCAGCCTGGGCTACATAGCAAGATCTTGTTCCAACAAACGAAAAGAAATAAATAAAATAGAGGTAAAAATTTTGCATGAGGTTTCACGCACAGTCACCAGCAGTCATCATCAGGGAGGGGACATCCTCAGGGCTGGTCCTCTCTGCTACAGGTTTTGTTCTTTTCTACTAGAAAAGACTAGAACGAGGCAGGTCACTCTCACCTTTACATTTCTCCCCACTGAGGCTCCTTCCCTAAAGTCACTTCATTAACTCCTCCTAGTTCCCAGCTCTCAGCTTGTGATGCATCCCCTCCAGACCTCCTTGGTCTTCTAGCCTGGATGGCCACACCCTGCCCACCTGGGCTAGACTGGGAGTTCTTCTGTACATGCAATCAAAATACTTGTGAGAACCTGTCTCCACATGCCCCGTCTCCCACAGGCACAAAACCAACCCTCCTGAGGGCAGGCAGTGTTGGTTACATACCAGGGTGCCTCAAGGGTTTAGCCCCGTGCAAGCACATAGTCCTCTTATGGATCACTGCTGAAAGACTGCTTGGCCAAGCTAGTACATAGTAAGCCTTTAACTTAGGACTGTCAAATACAGATATAATGAAGGCCCATACACATGGGTTTCAGTTTTCCATGGCCAACCCTCATAAAACAAGAAGCAAATGGAAATGATTCTATCAATATGATTGTTTAACCCAGCATATCTAAAAGTTTTTTTTTAAATTACACTGATCATTTATTTAGTGTTTCTCTCTCTCCCCCCAACCCTGTGTGTGTGTGTGTGTGTGTGTGTGTGTGTGTGTGTGTACCATAGTGTCCATGTTCAGTTCTGTCTTTCTACCATGGGGGATTGAACTGAAATTGCCAAGCTTGGCAACAGGCAACTTCATCTGCTGAGCCATTATGCTTTTTTTTCTCCAGAGAGACTCTCATGCAATCTAGACTAGCCTCAAAGTCATTGTGTAGCTGGAGCTAACCCTTAACTCCTGATCCCCCTACACTGTACAGACACTGGGGTTACAGGGACACATCACACCTGCGCACAGCTCATTTTCAACATGTCCTCAGTAAGACATTAATAGTAAGCTAGCTAACCTTTTGGGCACTGTCTTCGGTATTCTAAAATGTACTTTATAGCTATACCACGTCTCAGTCTGTACCAGGCACAGTTCACAGTGACACACTGCTGAATTGGGCAACAGAGACACATTCCTTTTAAGAAATTTCTGTCTGGGATATTACATCACATTCAACGGCTCAGAGCTCAGGCTCATACTAAGATCGCCTCGGAATCCTGGCCTTTCATGCCAGGATGACCTCTAATAGATAAAAACTTCTGGGGTAGCTCCAAACCCAACTGACTTTTGGAAAATAGAGATACTACATTGTAGAAGCTGTTCGTGTGTGAGTGAGTGAGTGTGTGTGTGTGTGTGTGTGTGTGTGTGTGTGTGTGTGTGCGCGCGCGCGCGCGCGCGCGCACCTTTGTCTGTGCATCTCAGGACAACCTAAGTGCTCTGCATGGAACCCAATATTCCCACTATTGAATTACATCCAGTCTACATTTATGTCCTAAATTTGAGAATCATGTTCCCTTGGGATACAAAACAACAGCCCAGACTCAGAATCCAGGAAGTAGGCATTTATTAAAAGGGGAAACTGGATGGCCACCGTCTGTGTTAAGAAACAGCTATCATGCCAGGCAAGGTGGGGCACACCTGTAATCTCAGCGCTCAGAAGACTGATACAAGTGTGAAGCCAACTTCCTACCACATAGAAGAACCAGACCAACCCGAGCTACCTAGCAAGGCCCTGTCTCTGATTCACAGGCATGGAAAAGGTTCCGCTAGGTCCTAAGGGGCTGGTATAATGTATCACTAGCCTGATAAATCCAACACATTTTCTTACACCAAAAAAAAGGGGTTGCTTTGTTTTTATTTTTAATTTCCTAAATGACCTACTCAGGAGACAACATATTAAGAAAACAACTCCTGAGTGACCTGTAGCTGACGTCCCTGCAGCTTGGCTCTACTGAGGATTTAGATGGTGGCAGTCAGATGAGAAGACCCTTCTTAATGTAACTGATCCCCGGCCAAGGGCTTTCAAGCAGCAAGCAACAGCAAACAGGGCCCAGTGGGATCATCAGCACAGGCTTAAGTCACACTCAAAGTCAGACTGCATGTGCTGGGTGGTTTGACTGCTTTCATACCTGTCAAAATAACTATAGTTACCCGGTTACCCGTGTGTCTTTAACTAAGAGCCCCTTTCTCTGGATGTTAGGATCATTCATTTACCCAATGAGCATTTACTGAGCAGGTACCATGGTGGGCAAAGTTCTAGGTAGTGGGGACACAAAAGTGTGCTAAGCAGACGGAAGAGGCACTTGGCCCGCTGAGATCCTGTTGGTACAGAAATCAAATGTATTTTATCCCAATTGGTTTTGTTCTTAGCAGTGTATCCCCCACCACCGCACATATGACCACACAATACTCCTTGCGAAAAATCAGCATACTTTTCCTTATACAAATCATAAATCTCTGAGTTTTCGTAAACCTAAACCTTGTGCTGGTAAGTTCTGCTGCGGAAGCATACACAGTGTGTTGAAAATGAATGGAGCCATGTTCCAATAAAAGTTTATGAACACCAAAAGTAGAATTTCATGTAATTTTTATGTCTCAAATAGTCTTCACTTTATCCTTTATCTTAAAAATGGGAGGAAAATAATAACAAAACCAATAACAAAACCCCCAAATACTCATTCTGAGTCCATGGTTCCTATAAAATACCAAGTTGGCAGGATTAGCCACAGGATGTTGACCCGAAACTGTAAGCATTCCAACCATACAGCTTCCCAGATGCCCTCCGGGATCTGACTGTGGATCTTACAGTATCAGGTTTAGAAACAAGGGAACATCGTTGCCAAGGTCGGCAAAGATCAAAGCATCAGTAATAGTAATAACAACAATAATAAATCATGTCCTTGGGCCGTTGATGCCACAAAACAGGCTCTCTCCAAGAGAACACCTGTCAAGCACTCTCAGTGTGACTGCCCTTAGCAGAGTGTAGATCACTTTGAGTGGCTAAGAAGTGGTGCTCCTGGGAATTCTTGTAGCCTTGGCTCCTCCCCTATTGGCTGCAAGCTCCGCCCACCCAAGCTCCTCCCACCTGCATAGACTTCCCCTCACCTCTGCTGTCCTTTGCTTCATGGTGGTCAGGACACCTGACACCACAGCACAAATTAATACATTTCTGGTTATCCCTGCTGGAGTCTATGTGAGAAGTCAGTCACCCGACTCCGGGTCTGTTGCTCCCCAGCGTGGAACTTGGCTGGACATTAGGTGGGTTGGCAGCAAGCAGAGTCACTTCATTGCCTACATCAGTGACTTGCTTTGGGTTAGTAGACACTCATAAGTGTAGACAGCCTCAGTAGAAATGCCATTGTGCCAGGCAACACACCAGATCAAAGCTGGCCAGGGCATCTTACAAAACCCTCTCTAACATTTTTAAAAGGTCTAAAAGTTTAAACGCCAGGACTGGTAGTGCACACATTTAATCCCAACATGCAGGCGAAGCCAGGAGGATCTCTTAAGTTCAAGGCCACCTGGTCTACAGAGGGAGTTCCAGGACAGCCAGGGCTCAAAACAAACAAAGTTTTAAAAGTGGAGGTAGTTGGGAATGGTACTTCAGCAGAAGAGCCCAAATATTCACTCTGGATGAGTTAGAGAGTCTGGAACCAGTCCCCAGCACTGCAAAACAACAAACTACAGTAAGATAGGGCTGGGGATACAGCCCATCTGAAACACACTTGCTTTGCTTTGCTCCCCCAGACCCATCTGAAAACAGCCAGGTGTGGCAGCTCACGGCTGCAGTCCCAGAGCTGGGAAAAAAAGTGCTGATGGGTGGATGACCAAGGCACCCTGACTAACCAGTTTAGTTTATTTGATGAGTTCCAGGCCAGTGAGAGATCCTGTCTTCAAAAAGAACAACTATGATGGACAGCAGCTGATGAAGGACACCTCTGGCTTTCACACACACACACACACACACACACACACATGCACCCGGGTCTGCACCCACACACATGCACACACTGGCACAAATACAAAAAAGTACAAATAAATTAATAAATAATATTTATTTATTTATTTGTTTGTTTATTTATTTATTTATTTATTTATTTTTGGTTTCTTCAAGACATGGTATATCCCTATATATCCCTGGCTGTCTTGGAACTTGTTTTCATAGACAAGGCTAGCCTCAAAACCCAGAGCTCCAGCGACCTCTGCCCCCAAATGCTGGGACTAAGGGCATATACCACCATGCCCAGCAATAAATACTATTTCAAACATGGGACTTAGCCTCCATGAAGACTGAGTTCCTGTTAGCCACTGTCCATATGGCCGAGTAGACAGACGGTGTGAGTAAAGCTGAAAGCGCTCACACTCTTCCCTGCTCACTCACTTCTTTGACTCAAGAGGTAAACAGAATCTTGTTGGAGTGTGGAGACCCATTAGCAAAGGAAATTGCCCAACGGGAGTATAACTAAACCAAACAAAACCTAACTGGTCCCCACGTCATCCTTGCCAGTCCTGAGCTGGCTCGTTAGTGCTCGTGTTTCTTCATGCTAACAGGAAAGAAATGAGAAAAGCTCATTTTCCACAGAATTTATACAGAGCTGACCTTTTAGCCCCAAATATCTCTTCTCTCTGTGTGTGAATGTCTGAGGTACATGTGCACACCCAGGAGTAGGACAGAGAAGGAGATCACGTGCCTTGCCTTATCACTTGCTTTGACCGGAGCCTTAATTTCTTGGTCAAGGTCTCTCACTGAACCCAAAGCTAGACTATTGCCAGTCAGCAGTCTTTCTGTCTCTACCTCCCCCAGTTCTGGGTTACAAGCTTGAGTCACGCCCAGCTTTTTGTTTTTACATGGGTGCTAGGGACTCAACCTCAGGTCTCACACTTGGGAAGCACCTGCTCTTGCCCACTGAGCCATGTCCCTAATTCCTCCCCTGAGTATGTCTGTGTAGTGTTTTCATTTGAAAAGAGTACTACTGATACTTATACTCTCAGAGAACTCTACTGAATTCTCAAAAGACAACAGGCATCTTAGGAGAGAAATAGTACAAAACCCAGGGTAACTTTATTTAAATCATGTTGAATTGGCTTAATTAGCTAGATTAGAAATCTGTTTTCTTTTCAAGACAATATTTCATGTAGCCCATGTTAGCTCCAACTCATTGCATAGTTGAAGATGACTTTGAACTTCTGATCCTCCTGCCTCCACCTCCAGTGCTGAGATTCCAGGCATTTGCTTCCTGACTGGTCTGCATAGTGTCGAGGATCGATCCCAGGGCTTCATGCACACTAAACAACCCCTCTATCAACCAAGCTACATCCTCAACTTACGCTAGTCTTGTTTTCTATAGATCTCTGTATATCTATAGAATATCTGCCAACTTGCTTGATTAGTTAAAATACCACACAAACTAACCTAAGTAACTAGCCGCATCCCCGAATACTTTGATTGCCATGTGTGTAAGGCAACATTTCAGGACACTGCCTGGGATGAGAAAATAAATATGGTGACATTGGGGCAGATAAAAGACATGTGCCTGACTGTGTCTTGACCTGAGAGCAGTTAGAGTGCAGGAAGGAAAACAGATGTAAAACCAGCAAAGAGGCTCTGGGACACCGAGTCACACTGTAGGGAGCCTGCACTGGACATGGAGTCACACTGCACGAAGCCTGGATGTTACCAAACCAGGACAAGGGAGTTAATCACTAAAGTAAATCCCGGATCAAAAGCTTTTTGTAAATTTAAACATTACGCTGGTACATTCAGACCTCTGCATGAGTTTGTGTGTGTGTGTGTGTGTGTGTGTGTGTGTGTGTGTGTGTGACTGTAAGAAAGAGCTCATATTACATAAAATGACCTTTCTTTTTACTGTAGGTATGTAAAAAAAAATCCCGCAAGTATGATCAGAGCCTCTCAGGACGCTCACTGTAGTGCTAGAGGGACCACAGGGAGAGATAAATGCGGAATCTCCAGTCTCCTGTGTTTCCTGCTTCATGGGTGCACATTTTCTATGTGTATTCAGTATCTTGTAGAGTCGGGAGAAACAGGCAAGAACACATCCTGTGGGAGCTATATGGGCCACATAAAATAAACCTGGCTTTGTTGAAAAGCATTCTTATTTCCTATGCAATTGGCATGTGGTAATTATATTTGCTTTTTCATTCGTAATGAGCACCTCTTAAGTAATTGGCACCCTGTCCATGCTCCCTTGCACTGAGAATTGCACTGGATCATTTCCATAGAAGTGTGTGTGTGTGTGTGTGTGTGTGTGTGTGTGTGTGTGTGTGTGTAATTTGATGACTGGGAAGGGGAAGAGCCCTTTATAATTGAAATCAGTTTCCTTGGTACATTTAATATTGGCATACCAAGAAAGAAAAAGGAAGTTGTAAAATTGTGATTAAAGGGGAGTTTCTCTGTGTCTCAAGGGCTCCTTCATATAGTTACCTATAGACAAAGGGGAAGCTGTAACACTCTCATGGCCTGAAGCCCAGAAGTCAGCAATGCAGAACCAACAGGAATCGTCAAGGTAGGTCAGGTGAGGCCAGCTTACCCCACATGCAGTGTGAGAAGGACCAGTTCAAAACAAAGAAACAGAAAGAGTTAAGACACAGCCACGGACCTTCTTAATAAACCATTTCACTGCTCACGGCAGCTCAGAATAGAAATAAGACTGAAGAGTGACAAGGTCAGCCCTTGACGACAGATAGCACACCTGTAATCACAGGAAGATTGTGAGTTCAAGGCTTGATTGTGCTATAGAGCAAGATCGAGGCTGTCCTGGCAACTTAGAAAGACCCTATGTCAAAACAAAAGTAAAGAAAGAAGTGGGGATGTAGCTCAAGGATATTAGTGATCTCCTATACTAGGAAAGAAATAAAAAAAAAACTCCTTTATACAGTGTTTTGTTAATGTTTTATTACATTTATTTATTTACCTATTTACCTAGAGTATGTGTATGTGTACAAGCCAGTGCCTGCTTGTGTATGTGTGTCTCTGTGTATTTGTGTGTGTGTGTGTGTGTGTGTGTGTGTGTGTGTGGGTCAGAGGACAATTTGCACTAGTTGGTTCCTTCCTTTTACCACGTAGATCACAAGGTTTGAACCCAGGCTGTCAGGCTCGGTGTTGAGGGCCTTTACCTGCTGAGCCATTGCCAGCCCCTTCATAGAGTTTTAACTTCAACCTCAGTTGCAAAGGTATTTTTATTAAAACCAGTTTGGCTCTTCTACAAACAACAATAAACTACCTGTGTTCCTAAACATAGTTTGTAAACAAAGCTTGGAGAGAGTGAAAGCACAAGATTGTTTATAGTTCGTGATTGTTTACAGGACTTTGAAGTCATGTTTCATAGGGAGTATGTTGAGGATGGAATGCTGTGACATCATGGAAAAGATCATCTCCAGTGGCCTTTTCTCAGTTCTTTAATGTGTTTCCAAATTAATTCAAGCCACAGGTACCATTGTTTGTATGGGAAATCAGAATTTTTAGAAAATGCTCAGGAACTTTCTCTTGAATCACATTCAAGAGAAAGGAGAACCAGAAAGGAAAGCAGTTTAAGATGGTAGTCTAAGCCCTGACTTCTCAAAGCCTGTATCATAGTTACAAAGACATCCTAGAATGGATGGCAGATGTTTTGTGTAGACAAGAAATCTCAAAAGAGCAATGCAGGATGCTCATATTTGTAATCTCAGCTGAGACAGGAGGATTACCATAAGTCCAAGGCCAGCTTGTGCTAGGGAGTAAGACCTTACACCTCAAAAACCAAACAGAAGGGAGTGGAGAAAAGAGCTGATTTGAGGGAAGAAAGGAGGAGTGAAAGGGATGCAGGGAATGAAGGGAAAATTCTGGAACCCATAAGCAGAGGCATTGCAGAGAAGAAAGAAAAACTGCTAAGGGCCGGATGTAAACATCATAAGCCGTGACAGTGATGGATGATGAGAGAGGTTCAGAGGCTTGAGGGAGAGCTTAGATGCTCCAACATCTGCAAGGCACCCAGCGGGGACCGTGGCTGCTGAGGTTGGTGGAACCACATAGAATGTTAAGTGCTTTGCATCATGTTGCCAACATAATCACCAAAATCACTAAAGAGCACAACAGAGAGAAAGTCAGGAGGTAGAAGGTCAGAAAGAGAGTGGGATAAAACACCAAATTCTCCACTCTTCAAGGACCTGACAGAGCCTATCTAATGCTGACACATTAAGAAATGAGGTGACACTGGGGAGACATCAGCGGTTGAGAGCACATACTGTTCTTAACTGTTGGCTCCTCAGGCCCATGGGCCTCACAATTGCCTGGAACTCCAGCTCCAGGTGAACGGACACCCTCTTCTGGCCCCTTCTGTTGTTGTTGTTGTTGTTGCTGTTGTTGTTGTTGTTGTTGTTGTTGTTGTTGTTGTTTGGGGTTTTTGTTTTGTTTTTTTTTCACCAACAGGCATGCAGCACACACTGTCACAAACATTTGTTTTAGAAAGAAAGAAAGAAAGAAAGAAAGAAAGAAAGAAAGAAAGGAAGGAAGAAAAAAGAAAAGAAGGAAGAAAAAAGAAAGAAAGAAGGAAAGGAAGGAAGAAAGGAAGGAAGGAAGGGGAAGAGGAGGGGGAAGGGAGGAAGGAAGGAAGGAAGGAAAAAAGGAAGGAAGGAAAGAGTTTGAAGTTCTGGAATAACCGCTCAGCATACTTAAAGTAGGCATGGCTCGTATATTGGCTCAGGCAGCACTTGAGAGGTTGAGGCAGGAGGCTTACCCTAAGGTCAGGGTCAAGGCCAGCTGGGATAGATAATGTGTCCCTGGTTAGTCTAGACTATAGTGTAACACACTCTCAAAGAGATACATGAAGGTTTCTAAGCATTTACCTCTGAGGTACTGAATTACCCAGGAGCCACGACAAGGGTAATTTTACTTTATTTCATAATGCTGACATTAGAATAGCTAAATAGATAAATAAATATCAAAATGAATAAGTATTCTGAGCTTATACAAATGAAGACTAGTTTATATGCTAAGTTGGAACAAAAGATAGAATACTTCAAACGTGATAATAATTATTTTTAAAAATATTTGGCTGATATATTAAATACATGTTTATGAAGGTAAATAAAAGGCTTTTATGGTTTTTTTTTCCTATAGAGGAAGAGCATGGAGCAATGAAGAGAGATATAGGGCAACTGTTTTCCCTAAAACAGTGTGGCCCTCAACCCTCCTGACACTATGACCCTTTACTACAGCTCCTCACGCTGTGCTGACCCCCGGCCATGACACTGTTCCCGCTGCTTCTTCACAACTGTAATTTTGCTACTGTTATGAATCATAATGTAAATATCTGTGTTTCCCCATGGTCTTAGGTCACTCCTGTGAAAGGTTCATTTGACCCCGAAAAGAAGTTTAATCACTGCTCTTCTGCTTGCTTAACATAGTTGCCAGGAGTACCTATGACCCTTAATGGTGTAAACACAATCCATAACAACTAACAAGCTGGCCAGTGAGATGGCTCAGTGGGTAACAGTGCCTGTAGCCAGGCTGGTGATTGGAGTTCCATCCTAGAGGAGGAAAGGTCTCCAGATGGTGTCCTCTGATCTGTACAGTCAGTCTGGAACATATATGATTCCCACAATAAATGTGTATGAAGTTCTAATTAGTGAGCTAATGAGATAAAGAGATTGGTGAAAACACGTGAAGATATCAATACATATAAACACATGTGGGTCCCCACTCACTCATTTCTCAAGTATATTAAATTTCTTCATCTCTCTCGTGATACCTTGTACTCAACACAAAACAAATGGCCATAAATAGTGCCATCCCTGTCTTGAAGAACTCAAACACTGAGATATATGGTGTAGGCACAGGATGTTGGCAAAATATAAAAGATGCCAGAAGTGGTTGCACACATCTGTGAACGCAGAGCTTGGGAAGAGAGGGCAGGAGAATCAGAAGTTCAAGGCCAGCTTGAACCACGTAAGGAGTTCCTAGCCAACCTAAAAGTGGGAAGATGGTTGGGGGTTAGGAGGGCTCCTTAAGATACTCATGGGGAAGCTGGGCTGTGGTGGCGCACGCCTTTAATCCCAGTACTTGGGAGGCAGAGGCAGGTAGATTTCTGAGTTTGAGGTCAGCCTCATGTACAGAGTGAGTTCCAGGACAGCCAAGGCTACACAGAGAAACCCTGTCTCATGAAAAAAAAAAAGATATTCCATTCCTGGGGAGGAATATATAGGCCATGTCGTTCTATGGGTGTATAATGCCTGTGTCTAGGATGTGCACGTATTCAGGTGACACAGGAGTGTGCTGGGGAATGCCAAACGTTGCATCGTCACAGCTGATGGTTAGAGCCACCATCTTTGGCTCTGCTCCAGAAACTCCAATAATAAAACCAGAAGCTTGTTCACCGAGAGCCTAAGGAGAAAGCAGAAACAATCTTGTAACGTTCTCAGGCACGCAAACTCCCGGGAAGTATGGGGAACATATTATAGGTGGAGTTCAGTCTACAGGATGATCAAACATCCGAATAATAGCAAAGCATCTTTCCTTTAAGGATTCCCCAAGGTCTACCTAGCAAACCCAGGACTAAGCAAGCCTCCCAGGTCCCAGGACAGTGAAAACTCCCACAAACACAGCATGCCACATCTGACCAAAGGGACCCGAGAAAAGTCTAACAGGGCTCTGGCCAGGAGGCCACAGTGGGTGGGAAGCAGCCCTGCATCTGAGCCAGGTCCCCACGCTGCACATGGCCTCCGGGAAAGCAGGCGTTGGCACCGGCTGGACCAGTTCAAGTCTACACGTGTATCGGAGTCACCGCAGCCCCAGCAGAGCCTTGCTGGCAGGTTCGTTATGCCCTGCAGTACTTTCGGTTGGATTTTATGGTCTTTTAAAGCCACCGTGAAAGTCAGTGGGCCTGGAATTCAAACTTCTGACATCTTTCCCCTCCGAAGGCGAGATTGGAGTGTCCCAACCTGTTTCTCTTTGCAGCAGGAGTCTTAGCGTTGAAGACAAGATAAACGAGATGGGACAATAGCAGAGGAAACTGTGGGTTTATGTCTCCAGGTGGGCTAATTTCCAAATTACACTGGAGAAAACTGCTCAAGATAATTTCACAGATTTCCTCCCTGGTTTGTAGTAACAGGGCTGTTGCACCTGCAAATTTTAATTACACGTTTGGTTTTTTGTTTTTTTTTTTTTTTTTTTCTCTGCCGCCAAGATATCATGGTAATTGGAGGTTGCTTGTCTTCGCTGGGTTTGTTTTTTGTGGAGCCTAGAAGAAGCAGTTCTATCCTGGGGTTAAATAATGATGACGTGAGGCTCAGTATCGTAATTACGCTGCAAAATTCAGGTGCCTTCACTTTATCTCCAATGAAATTACTGGTTCAGCCTCGTGAAGGGTTTGGATGCTTGCTGCCACTCACCCTTGTCTCCCACAGAGAGGATGACGTACCCTAATGTGACCACTGAAGCTGTGTGTCTGGAACCCCTGGCACTTAAGTGTTTTGGTTAATGAAAAGATTCTGTTTTTTGTTTGTTTCTTGTTGTTAGTGTTTGTGTTTTGCTGCATGCATACATGTGTACTGCCAGGGTACCTCGTCCCCACAGAGGCCTGAAAGAGCATGTCTGATCCCCTGGAACTGCAGTGACAAGCAGCTGTGAGACCAACCCCCCATGTGGGTCCTGGGAACCCTAACTTGGTCCTGTACAACAGCAGCAGGTGCTATGGAGCCATTTCTCCAGCCCTTGATTAGTTTTATATTTCTACATTATAAATAGACCAATAGACAAATTGGATTAATTTCAACAGAAACATTGAAAAGAGTGCTCTTTATGATGCGTGAGAAGTTCAAAGACAAGGAAAGCCTCTTCCCACAGTGCTTGCACACTTGAGAATGTACATGTGCTTGTATAAACACCAGTGTTGGATCTGTCCACTGCTTTTCAGTGTGAGTTAGTGTTAGTGGAGGATGCTCCAGTACTTGAAGGGAATCAGCGTGGATTCCTACTGCACAGAGCACCAAGGACTCATTTTTGGAACACATACCTAACAACAGTTCATGCTGGCCATCTTTTATCAAAGGAGATGGGGGTGGTGCTTATTTTAGATTATGACTTTGTTTTCTGCTAATTACGAGAGCTTGTTAAAATTATTTTATTGTATATTAATTACAATCAATAAAGGTGAATAGAATTATAGTGAACAAGAAAGAGGAAATCTGGTGGGGTGAGAACTCTAGTCAGCACCCATGAAAGGGCGCCTGGCTCTCATCCCAGATTGCAGTCAGCCTGTGTCATGACTCACAAGAAAGGACATAATAGGTATTTGAGGGGCCTTTTGGCAGTCACCATGCCTGCCCTGTCGGTGGTGGTGTGCTACTGGCATGCAGTGGGAAGGAGTCCCAGTGGGAGACATGCTAAATGCTAGAGACCGTCCTGAATGTCAAAGGCATGTTCTTGTAGCTTTTGTGTTTCAAATGCAACCCAATATAAAGAAATCTTACTGACAATGAGTTCACCATGTTTAGTACCTAAACATTCTTTCTGTAAGACTTTAAACAGCACTGCGTTTCCTGAAAACTAAACAACCTTATATATCCAGAGAACCCCTCACCTGTTCTGTGCAAACTTCCCAGGCATCATTTGGGAGCTGGGGCCGCACTAGGTGGGGAAATGCACTTCGGCACACTCCAGGTTTACCGTACCCATACACATGCTGGCCCAATAGCTTCTCGCCTGCCTCATTACCTCATGCCTAAGCATTTTGTTGTTACTTATTTAAATATAACTTGAATTCCTTTTATTTCTCTTTTATATTACAAAACAGGACAAAATTATTACATTTTTATATAATGGGGTTGTCAGTGAGTAGGGATGAAGGTGTGTCTGTGTGTGTGTGTGTGTGTGTGTGTGTGTGTGTGTGTATGTGTGTATGTGTGTATGTGTGTGTGTGTTTGTGTGTGTATGTGTGTGTGTTTGTGTGTGTGTGTATTTGTGTTTATGTATGTGTGTGTGTATGTGTGTGTTTGTGTGTGTATGTGTGTGTGTGTTTGTGTTTATGTGTGTGTGTGTGTGTATGTGTGTATGTGTGTGTGTTTGTGTGTATGTGTGTGTGTTTGTGTGTGTGTATTTGTGTTTGTGTGTGTGTATGTGTATGTGTGTGTGTTTGTGTGTGTGTGTGTTTGTGTGTGTGTATATGTGTGTGTTTGTGTGTGTGTGTGTGTGTGTGTATCATAGTGAGCAAGTGGAGATCAGAGGATAGATAACTGGCAGGAATCAGTTCTTTTCTTCGCCATGGGGGTCTCAGGGATTGAGCACAAGGAGCCAGGCTGCTAACCTACCTAGCCATCACGCCAATCTTAGATCATGACCTTTTCTGTGATGGTAGCATATACACAACATAATATTACCATCATACCATCAAATTCCAATAAGAGTTTGTAAACCAAACATTGTAACACAACCTTATCTGAAAATAAGCTATTGTGATAGTTACCTGCCGAGGGATGACAGAAAAAAATTAAAGGTCTTTGCCTCCTGTAATTTATTATGTTTTATAGAAGCAGAAAATGTTACGTATATGATAAATAACATTTGCGATTAATGCAGCAGCCTCGGTTGCTAGTTGAGGTGTTTGGGGCATCTTACTGGTGTGGTGCAATTTAGTGGCAGGCACGATGGAAGGTGTGCCTGGTGTATTTGCAGAAGCAAGGCTGTAGTGGCGTCATGTATCACAACACGGGTAAGTGCAGCCAAAGACAGAAGTCAGCATGCATTTCATTTTTGAATTAACTTTTGTTCTTCCTGCATTTCAAGCCTTTTACTGCTAGCATCCTCTCCTTCAGTGATATGATTGCACCTGAAATCCTCCCCCATATTAGGAAACTGTGGTCTGATTTATTTAGTGTCTTGGGAGTTTACCTTCATGACATGACTCCTGGATAAATAGCTGTTGGTTGGCTGAAGATACATTAGTGAGAAGGAGCCTGGTGTGGTTGGGAACCAGCCTGTGAGGTTCGTTCACATTCCTGGTGATGGTTTCTGCATCTGGAAGGAACCAGGCTTTCCACTCACAATCAGAGCACCCTATGCTGATCAGTTCTCATGGCACTGCTTTGCTGATGGTCATCAGAAAGTTCATGTCCATTTGCACCACTGAATCTCAGTCCCTTCTAAAGCCAACAGAAAGAGCTGGGTACGGGGATGTCTAAGGCAGTTGGAAGAGTGCCTTACACACTCAGACACCTTACACACAAAAGTCTCACACACACACAAACGTCTGTGAGTCTAGCATCTGGAAGGTAAGAGGACTGGCAGGGGAAAGTTGTCCAGGGACACATAACAAGCTCCAGGCTTGGGATACAGGAGACACTGACTCAGAAAAACAGAGCAGAACAAACAAGCAAGCAAATAGCAGAAGTGCTGGCTGGGGTCATATGACCCATGGGCTGCCCAGCACAAGCCTTGTGATGGGTTACCACCCTTGAATTATCCAAAGTGAGTTCCTTACACAGAAAGAAGCCTTATTTGTCATTCCGTAGCAGTTGCAGGCTACGAATAAAAAAAAATCTTAGCACTAGCATGAGGCCAATTTAAAAACTGGATGTGAATTCTGTCATTGCTATTTTTCATTCCCGTGAATAAATTCACTTGGTTTGTCTAAACAGGGCAAACGGGTGCACCTCATCAAAGCTTACACTGCTACTCTGTGACTTCTTTTAAGGGATGCTTATCTAAAGTGTGACTGGTGGGTAACATGCACAGTTGTCACACATGAGTCAAAAATGCCTATAAATAATCAGATGTGGGCATGCTTTAAACTGCAATTATGCAGTGCCCTTGATTATCTCTCTCCCTCCCTCTCTTCCTTCCTTCCTTCCTTCCTTCCTTCCTTCCTTCCTTCCTTGTCGTTGTTAAGACTGTGTCAGTCTCCCAATGAGAACTGAAGGGTAGCAGTCCTCTGTTTACTTAACCGTTCATTCATTCCCTAGTATGCGTTGTACTTACACGTTGAGTAATAAACAAGCCTGACTTCTGGTAATAACAATGGGTGGGGACTCAGTTCCTATCCTCCCACTAGTGAGAACGCTCTTCCACACTTGGTGGCTACTTGGAAGTGTACTAGTGAGCTCTTAGATTCGCTAAGCAAAAAGAGAGGTATTTTTAGGTGTAATGCCTGTGGACCAGTACAACTGTTTTCTAATTCAGAATAGTAATAAAAGTGAAGGGTCTGGAAATGGTGGGTGCATATATAGCCTTTAATGCCTAGAAAGACCCCAGAGAGTTCCTGACCTACACTCAGGATGTGAGGGAGACCTCTTGGCAGAGAGATGGCACTATCCATCACTGGGGCTTCTGGGGGAGAGCTGTAGAGTTGTCTTCAGAGTACAGGGTGGGGGTTTGCTCAGCAATAGTTACAGTGATAGGAAAACTGGAACACTCCAGTACAGATATTGGCTTGTCCTTACTGTATGACTGAACCTTTGGAAATTATGGAACTGTAAATACATCTGAAGATTGTCTTCATGTTAAATGTCCTTATTTCACTCAACTGAAGCCTGACTTTCCCATCCCTAAGGTCTGAATTATGGGACTCATAGATTTCTTTAATAAGAGAAAGAAGGCAATTTTGTTGTTTCCAGATGATGAGGTTGACGCCCAGAAAGTTCAGTTAGCTTAAAGTCAGAAGTCTCATCAGTAAAGTGCTCAGAGTCCAAGTCCTCTAGTGGGGATTTCTGCACTGTGTTTCTTATCAGCCCCATATTCTAGAATCGGCTCTGTGATGCTCTTAGCTCAGGCCTATCTTCATCTCTGCTCTTCCTCAGCATCCCTCTCTCTCTCTCTCTCTCTCTCTCTCTCTCTCTCTCTCTGTGTGTGTGTGTGTGTGTGTGTGTGTGTGTGTGTGTGTGTGTGTGTGTGTTTGCATGCTCTCACGTTAACAGTCTCAGAACACAGTGTTCTCTGTGTCTTCAGTACTTCCTTGACTTGATACTGACAGTGGCCTAACCAAAACCCCTCCTGTATCCACGAAGGTCTAACTCTCCCTGTTTTGAGCTTAGTTACTACCCAGAGTCTGATTGATGCATGTGGTTATACTTGTCTTTGCTCAGTACTGTAAACAAGGTTCTTCAGTGACAGCCAAATTCCAAACCAACTGGCTGCTCTCACTGGTGAACTTCCCTTCCCTTTCCATATCAGTCTGGTCTGCAGGTGGCTGAGGCCAGCCTCGGTGCCAGTTCCACGTGTTCTCCTGACTATCGACTGCTGATTTCTGATTTACTCAGACTCCTGGAGAATATGATCATCGTTATATACTTTATGTGCTGTGTGTCTTTCTATCTAAAATGAATTTCCAGTAGATGGTGTTCTGTTTGAAGGGAGAGGGTGAAGACCAAGTTTTAAAAAGGTCTTTCTGACCCTAGGTAAACTCGAAATCACCTGTTCCTCAAGAATAATCTTCACCCCTGCTTCCCCCTCAACAATTAATCTAACAGCTCCGTCGTCATCGTCACTGTCATAAGAATCCAGGCAACGTGTGCCTCCCTCCTCCCCGTGTGAGTCCCAAATGCTTTTTGCGAGGAGAGTTTGACAGCCTGAATAAAGAGTGTTACTGAGGGTGGGAGGAGAGCAGGGGAGAGGTAGGAAGTGTTTCTTTTCCATGACATTTGAGCTGTGAGTTGTCAGGAAGGGAGGGCTCTGAGTGGGTTTTCATTCCAGTCTTAGTGAGTCTCTGAGCAGAGCAAAGCACTGAGCTGATCCAGGCCCCCTGTAGAACCTCTGTGATCCTCGATGCACAGTGATGAGGTATAGAGTTTGGAATCTAAACCTAGGGTTAAGTCTTCCACCTTGTATTACAAAGACAACTTCATTTACATTTATTTATGTTGACATGTGCAAAGCTGTGTGCACATGCCACCACGTATGCATACAGGTTTGAAAACAGCTTTTAGGAGCTGGTTTTCTTCTCCACCATATCATATTGCTTCTGGGAACAGAACTCAGATTGTGAGGCCCAAAGGCAAGCGCCTTTACCCGCTGAGCCATCTTGCCAGCTTTTTCACCCTGCAGCTTAAGATCTGAGTCTTTGGTAGCCAGTTGCTTACAGTGCTCTCACTATTAATCAAGCAGAGAATACAGGTCCCTCAGCAGTGAGTGGGATGAAGTTTAGTTAAGATAATACATGGAAAGTGCTTTGTAAACTGTAACCCAGCACCCAGAACTCCCTTCTGCATTAGCAATAAGGACTGCTCAGCCTGATCCTGTGTTAAATACTGCTTAGGCAATGGTGGTGGGGTCCCTGTGCGGCCCACGCACTCAAAAATATTCAGCAGTAAATCTCTGTTCCCTCCAAGTCAGAGCAAATGTTTACATCCAAATTGAAAAAGAGGAGAAGGAGGAAGTGGCTGGTGGGAAGAGGATGAGGGAGAAGGGAGGAGGGAAGGAAAATGAACTATTTATTTTCATAAGAAAAATACATGTGTAGAAACTTTAAAACTGTTTGTTTTAGAGCAGGGTCTGTGTAGCCTATGCTGGCTCCAAACTCATTATGTATATGTAGCCGAGGATAGTCCTTCTGCTTTCTATGTGACTAGGATTACAGTCATGCACCTCTGTGCCCGGTTTTGTTTTATGTTTTGTTTTTCAGTGCTGAGCTAGCACCCAAGGCTTTAGGAATGGTAAGCATTCTACTAGATAAGCTACATTTTCTCTTATAATCGTCATGCATGTTTTTCCACGTGTCTATTTACTTGTTTTGTGCCTGGTGCCCTCAGAGGCAAGAAGGGGCATCACATCGCCATGGTTAGGAGTTGCCATGTGGGCGCTGGGAATCAAATCTGGATCCTCCAGAAGGGCAGCCATTGCTTTTAACCACAGTGCCATCTCCCTAGCTCGTTCCTCTTTAATAGTACCCACCTACAAAGGTCACTTTAGCCTAAGACATCATCAGTGTAGAACAGGAACCATCAGTATCAAAATCTATCAGTAACAGAAAATCAGCTGCAAATTAGGTAGGAACAGAATGTCAGCCTGGTCGAGCTGGAAACAGATCGGGCTAATTTGATGGTTTTTTAACTTATGTTACTCTAGGGTGTAATCATTAGATGTAAGGTGATATAAAAGACTCTTTACGCTCTATCTCCGGTTTGGGGTTGTTTGTTTGTTTGTTTTTGACAAAAGGGAAAAACTATTTAAGCAGCTGAGGGGTGGAGTGCTTGCTCAGCATTATCAAAGCAACCAAACGGGAGAGCAGAGCCTGAGTTGGTTGGCCCACCGTTATCTGTTAACTAGTCCATCTTCCACTGTGATAATTCTGCTCCTCCCTTTTGCAGGATTTCTGCTTTCTTATATTTTTGGTTGTGAGCCTAGCCTTTAACAGCTGAGCCATCTCTCCAGCCCAAGGGTTTCTGCTTTCCTTAACGCCAACATCGAGTGTTGTCATTGTTCTTCACTAAGCACACAGGAATAAATTCTCTGTTGACTGTACGAGAAAAGGCCTCAAACGGCCTAACTTAAAATCCCGAGTATGTTTAAGAAAATTAGGCATTGGTCATCTTGATTTGGATTTCATAGACAACCTCTCTCTGAAATCCTGTCATTCCACCCCTCAGTTTTCTTGAGGGTTAGAGCTGTCCCTGCGTGAAACTGCTGCCTTGGGGGCGGCGGTGGGGGGAGGTGGTCAGAGACAGACAAGCTTTTTAAAACAGATAAAGAGAAATCTCAGTCGGTAGCCAGCTTCAAAGGTGTTTATTTCTTGTTTTGATCAGCAAGTCCCAGGACTCTGTGCATGAGAACAGGCCCTTGAATTCCAGACTATCCTCAGACAGGGTTCTCCTCTGGAGCTACAGAGATTAATGTACTCTTCCTCCAAGAAGTAGATGCTGCAGCCACTGTTACATAACTTTTTATGTAAGTAACTTTCCATTGAATTGCTAGTACATTTCCTGATGCTCTGAGACATGCCTAGGGTTTCTTATCCCAACATAAGGATCAGCAGGAGCCTTTCAATTCGCTGTTCTGGGGAAAAACAGTAAAATAGACTAGAGTGGAGTTTGTCTGGATCTGTCGGAGAAATGATTTATGGCAGCTCAGGCAGGTAGTATCAAAGGAAAGGTGGCCGATATTTGGATTCCAAGAGACAAGTATTGCTGAGACCCCCTAGATCACTTCCTTATTTCTTTCCTACCAGACTCTGCTGCAGCCAGGGTGCATGTGTTCTGCTCTTTTGTCTCAGCATGCAGCCCAAAGTGGCACTGACCTCCACGGTGATATCTCTATCAGCCTGGGAACCCTAGGGACAATTCCTAGTGAAAACCAACGCCTAAACCATTTCTTCTCTTCCCCCTTCAAGATCCCAATCCCCTGACAGAGGTCTGGGGACTGTAACTTAAGATTCTGGAAACCATAGCCAGTTGTGTGGGCTATGATTTGGGAATGAGACCACAAAGCCTGTAGAGTCAAGTTAAACCTCTAACGCTAGTCTCTGGGATCTCATGGCTGCTCCACACAGTGCCAGCTACTGGGATCTCTTGGCACACTGGCTGTTCCAAAGAGTGTTCCAGCAAATGTTCCTTGAACAACCACCCTTCCAAACTGCAAGTTCAGACTCCCCATCAAGTTAGAAAAAGACTCACAGAGCCCCATTATCACCCTTGGTGGGCAGAGACACATTCTCTGTGAACTGTTAACCTGCTCAGAGACCCTGCTGGTGTGGTGGGAGGGGCAAGTTCTATCAATTTGTTTTGGGGACAGAAAGAGCTTGATGGAATTGGTCTGGTGCCTTTGAGGTACAGGTGTGAGACTGACAGTGTAGGAGGTACAGCCAGGGAAAACACAAGACAGAAGGCTGGGCAGAAACGGCTGTTTTTGTGGAATCCAGCTTCATACTCCCTTAGTGCTGGGGTCACAGATAAAGAACCCAGGGGCCTTGGGCAGATCATAAAACTTTGGAAAGTCAAATTTCTGGACATGATGAGCAATTCAATGGTAGAACACATGTCCAGCACATTTAATACCCAGAAGAGAAGGTGAGGGGAGAGAAAGAAAATAAGGGGGGAGAAGGAAGAGGGAGAGGAGGAAGAGAAGAAAAAGAGGAATAAGAGGAATAAGGAGAAGGAGGAGGAAGAGGAGAAAATAAATAATAATAATAACAGTTTAAATTTACCAAATCTTGCATGAAAATAGTCTTTTAAAAAGCAAGGTTTAATTGCAGCAACGAAATGGCAAGCAATTGGACTTAACTGAGTTCACAAAGTGACTCTTGGTCACTGTGTGCTTGTATCTGCGTTAGGCGCTGGGTGTAAGGTGAAGCAACAGAGCAAACCAGAGATTTCATTCTGCACCAAGACACAGGCATCATCTTGGGTAAAAAATGTAAAGAATACTTTTGAAGAAAATGCCTTTTCCCCTTTAAGTGAAACTTAACATCATAAACCCAGGGAGAAAATGATCCAGGCACACGAAAGTATCTGAATCGGTAATTCTCCACAATAATAAAAACAAAAATAGCAATGATACATGTACTTAGAAGAAATATTTTCTTTCCCTTTCATCTAATGATTTCAAAGACACTCCTGTGTTAATCCTACAGCATTAAAGCTGACTCTCGTATGCTTCTCTGAAAGAAAGAAAGGGGGAAAATTGGCACAATCACATCCACATTCCGTGGGGCAGAAGGTTCCCAAGACAATGTGTGTTCACCCCACATGAGAAGCATCCAGCAGCTAATTTAAGAGTCCAGTTAATTCATCCAGTAAAGCAAGGTGGAACTCAGAAAAAAAAAATCAGAACACTCACAAATTGCAAACTACTCAGGAGGAAAGTATGTGTGTGTTTCCTGGAAGTCAGAAGCTATTTTTAGTGCGCCTTTGAAAACCAGGGATGGGGCATTCTTCCCTGAACCCTGAACGGTGGGGTTACCCTGGTTTAGTGACAGGCATGCACTGGGATAGGCAAGCTTAAACTTAATGGGATAAATGTGGCATGGATAGAAGAGGACAGAGAAGAAAACCTCCAGCTTCCCGGCCTGGAGGCATTGTGAAGACGGGCATATAGAAGACGGTCCAGAGGGATTTAATGAAGTGTCCCATCCCAACCAATTTGTACCCTGGAAGTGACCGCCGCCAATGTGACTCTGTTTAGACATATGGTTTTTAAGGAGGTAACTATGATAAAATGAAGTCCTGGGAGTAGAAGCCTAACCTGGTAGAGATAGGAGTCTTTGGAAAAAGAGAGAGAGAGAAAAAAGACACTAGAGATCTCTCTACACTCTTTCAACCAGAGAAGAAGCAGCCAGACCCAACTGGCACCTTAATTTTGGACTTTGAACCTTCAGAACTATAAGAAAATTAATTTCTGTCATTGAAGCCATCCAGTCTCAAGGCAGTAAGCGTGAGTGTGCGAAGGCAGCTAAAGCAAACTAATCCACTCGGAGGGACGGTTAATTCACTTATTGATGAAGGCCCACTACAGATTGAAAGCAGATGGTGACTTGTAGTTGACAGGGCTAGGTAACCTATGGAGGTATGAGACAGAGAAGGAGCTGACAGAGGGCTGGGGACAGAAACTGTGAGCTTCTGCTCTCCATACATGTGCAGATCTGACATACATGCTACAGACAGTTTCTGTGGCTTTCGCCACACATCCACATTTCGTTGGCCTGAGGCTCTGAAGAGTGAGGTGGGGAGCCAGCAGCAGCAGCAGCAGCAGTCTCTGGGAACTTGAATCCCTTTATCCCAGCTGGGACTGGATCCATCAAACTTGGGGAGAATGCCCAGCATTTCCAGTTTCCATCAGTCTCCTGGGCCGTGTGGAGGCGAGTCAAGTGCGAGAATCATCCGGGCCCGGCAGCCAGGTGTTGTTCCAGTGTGTTAACTTTCTAGCATTGTGTTCTTTGGAAACAATTGTTACATGTGTGTTCAAGCCAGAGGTCAACCTGGGCATCACTCCTCCCTGACGTCCCACCCACTTTGTTTTCTGAAACAGGGTGTCTCACTGGCCAGGAATTCACAGGGTAGGATTGTCATCCTAATCAATGGGGACTCATGTCAGAGAAATCCTACAGAGGACGCTGAGTGACTAAACTGGGGCTAAATCCTAGAGACATTAAACTTGAAATTAAAGAAACAGGGTGATGTTTTGTCCAGGGGAAGATGCATTGCAGTGGTGTTGAAAACCAGGGCTTAAGCAACCTTGGCCCCAACCCTGCCTTGCTTCCCTTAAATGATTGACAGGTCACATTGGCTCAGTGTGTGGGTCTTCTAAGGAACAGGTTTCATAATTTTCATTCGATTTTCCAGGGGATTCACAGTCCCGAGGTGGTTAGTTACCACTGCTGGAGAGGAAATTGCTTTCTGGTTTGATAAATTATATTAGCTTTAGAAGCAATGTTTCTTGTGGTGGGGTCAGACTGGTATTAAAATTGTCTGTAGAGAGTGTGGCATGCACACCCCTGAGCCACGTTCCTGACCTCTGGAGTTGGCACCTAAGAGTCTGAATTTTCAAACAAGTTCTCCAGGTGGATGGTAGATTCTGATGCAGCCTCAGGCTCCAAATCTAAAAGACAGCAACACTAGGACTGAGAGGTAGCTCAGTTGCTAGACTGCTTGCCTTGCAAGCAATGAGAACATGAGTTTAGTTCCCAGAACCCACATGAAAAAGACAGATGTGATGTAACCAACCTACTTATAGCTAATTCTAGCAGTGAGGAGGTAGGGACCTGTGGACACCTGGAATGCCCTGGCTGGCCAACCTAGCCTATTCTGAATTCCTAGCTAGGCCAGTGAGACAAAAAAAAAAAAAAGTGTTTCAAAAAAGAAAAAAAAAAAGTGAATGGGACCTGAGGAATGATACCCTAGTCTGACCTCTGGCTTGAACACAGACACAGATACAGACACAAACGCAAACGCACACGCACACGCACACAGAACACTCATTCACACAGAGAGAGAGACACAGAGAGATTGATTAACTATGAATTTAGAATACATGTTAGTCACCAAAACATGGTGCTAAGGTCTATAAGGCCTAAAAAGCCATTGCTATCAATCACCTAAATGCCACCAAACTGAGACTGATGCCATAGCAAGCTCACTCCTGGGCCTCGCTCTGTGATTATCCCTTAAAGCTGTCCTTTGTATGTCACCATATGGCTGCAGAAGGAGCCTGGCTTGCATACTCCCTTCAGACCCTGGTTGTTCGAGCCAGGTGATGCCTGCTTCCTTGAACATGTCCTCTTTCTACCTGCCTTATCACTTGCTTGGCAGATGGTGCCAAAATCCGTCATCATAGCTCATTTTTCTCTCACAGAATCTCACCAAGCAGGACATTTGTAAAGGAAAGAGGTTTATTTCTTACAGTTCTTAAAGCTGAGCAATCTTAGATCAAAGAAAAGGTCAAAATCTAGCAAGAGCCTTTTTGCAGAGATGATGCAGGGGCCTGACAGCACAGGATGTCTGATGCAAGACAGAGCGACTGCGCCAGAGAAAGCTGCTTTTATGACTAAGCCACTCCCTCTGTTACCCATTAAGCCATTAATCCCTGAGTGAATTAATCGTCCATGAGAGCCTAGTCCTGGCCACTGGGTCCTCTCCTGAAGGTCTCACCTCTCAAGTGCCATTAACACAGCACACTGGGGATTAAGTCTCTAGCACATAAAACTTGGAAGACACATTCAAACCAGGGCATCAAACTGATGACATGTTTTGATTTCTAAATGTTTAACTATTTAATATTTAAAACTTAAATAGTAAACTCTGTGGGGTTGAATCTGTGGAAATATACTTGAAAACAGATTTCCACCCCCTGGAAAAATTGAAAAAGAATCGAAAGAGACTGACCATGAGAATTGTTCAGAAAGTGTGTGTACTCTGGAGTTGGACTAACTATCTAGGGAGATATGGGAGGGGTTATTTAAACCTTCCAGGTTTCTACTCATGTGTAACATGGAAACCAGCTTTACATGTACTTGTAAGACAAAAAAGAGTTTTCCAGTCCAGATCCTCGGCCAACACTCCCTAAATGTGACCCAGAAACATGCACATACACACAAACATGCACACATACTGACACACACACGCACATGAACACACACACATACTCATACACACACTCACACACACACACACACTCACACACACATACACACACTCACACACACACATGAACACACACACACACGCACACACACACTCATAGACACACCTAGGTTACATTTCTATGGTTTCTACATCTTCATTTTCTCTTATAGCCAGAAAAATATCATGAACCACAGACTTGTTTTGTGCTTTGTAACTTTAGGAAGGAGCCGCAGAGAGAAATGATAGCAAAGTGGATGCCATTGATTAGAGTCTGGTTTTATTTGGAGAAGTCACCTGTGATCCTGGGATGTCTCAGTCAGAGGACAGACTGTAGATAGAGTAACCGCAAAGAGTTAGCAATCTTCTACCAGTAATAGTGCTGCCCTAATATTGCCCTGTCTCTAAAACTGTGGCTTTCTCGATGGAGAGGGTGGACTACAGTATTTGTGGGTTCCCTGCCTCTCCCTAAAGCAGCCCTCCCTGTCTGGCATGAAGCTTGAAGGCCCAGCATCAAGTTAAAGAAATGGAACAAACTCATCCCAGGGCTTCTTTAAATATTCAGATAAACCCATGTGCCCCTATCAGTTAAATTAAGCTTTTCTTAGAAAAAGTAAGTCAATTAGTTCAAAATGTGGGTTAGAGCTTCTGGGTATTTAAAAGGATTTTTTTTTCCATCTTTTTTTTCTTTTTTAGTTCATTAGAAACACAGCCACAGGGCAGGTATATACTGACTCCTCCTCACATCCTGAAAGGATTCATCAAATACCTTGATACCAATTTCTGATATCTAGATCTTCAAATGCTGGTCCTTAAACTATCTCTGGACTTGGAATATATCATTAACATCAAGCCCTTTTGCTTACTATCCTGTCTTCACTTTCATTGTCAATAGTCACCAAGAGATGCCTGGCAAGGCTGCTAGGAAAGTCTGCTTCCTTCTTCATTTAGCAATACTTTGTGAACTTTTGTCCATAAAGGCAGGTCTCCGAGCCATTATGAACTATCATCGTGGAACACACTTTGGACGTAAAGTGCAGAACTCGTTAGTCCTCGTGGACTAGACACAAAATAAACCAAATAGAAATAAAACAAGATTTTCTTAAGAATCTGGCCTTCCGGCAGTAATTTTTTTGGCTATTGTTCATGAACCATTGTCATGACTTGTAAAGTGGTCAACCACGTGCTTTCTTTAGAGACTGGCCTACTTGGTGATGACCAAAAAAAAAAAAAAAAAAAACCAATTATATCAACTTTTGGAGATAAAGTATTGTTTTTAATTTTTGTTGTTCACTTTGTTTTGATCTCACTAGTTCAATAACTAGTTGAATTAAACTGCTTGAATATAGCAAATAGTTTCAGAAACATTTTATATACTAAAACCATTGTAAATAACTATTACTCAAAAACATTTATTAAATGACATTAACAAATATTATTTTTTCTTCCACTTTAACTAGCATTGTGACGAAATGGCATCTACATAACATATATCACATAATAAATAATATATGTATACATACATAATAACAATACTGATGGGTGCTTCAGTAGAGTCTTTAAACCTAGAAGATAAGGAAATGACTCTTCTTGCTAATTAGGTTTGGTTATCTTCATATTTGAATTCTTTATTGGCCAAGTGACATTTTATTTTCTGGATATAAAGAGAGACAGCACATTTTCTGATTCTGCAAACACGCAAATTGCTTATGGAAAACCACATTCCTCTTGTGTGTTATTTATTTTAAAAAGACCTAGAAAACTGGTAGGTAACTCTTAGCTGGAAAGGTCCAGAATTACAATCACCTGTTAGCAATTAGAATCTAAACATTCTATCCTGTGGACCACTATGTTAAGTTTACTGTGATCTGTTTTACTGACATAGCATCAAAAACAAAAATATGCAATACTCCTCCTTGCCCCCAAAGATGCACACAGAAGAGCCAAGAACTTGAGTAAGAATGTTTTGCAGGTTAGTCTGGTTGGGTGGGTGAGCATTCTTTTTGTCTCCAAATGTTTCATTCTGAGTTCTTCCAACACACCAATGGGGTTTTACTTCCAATAAATTAGGAAACTAGAACCACTGTGTGACAAAGGCCATACCATGTCTTTGCCCATTTCTGCAATACTCAAAGCCCAGGGCCTCACCCGAGCAGTTTATCCTGCCAATCCCCAAGTCATATGCACAGAAACTTGAGTGGCAGGGAATCACGTCCTGAAGAGTGAGAATAGTGGTGTGTATGTGTGCCTGTGTGTGTGTGTGTGTTTGTTCTTTGATTCCTTAGTGATTGACTGTGGTAAAGAAGTTTGGTCATGGGCTATGGAACCAGCTTTCCTATCCTGGAGAGGTCTGGAAGACCTGGGCCACATGTTTTAACGTTTTAACATTTATTTTAAGTGTTTCTAGTGTTGAGAGTCAGATTGAGGGCCTCTTGCCTGCTACACTAGTGTTCTTTCACTAACTACACACCACAGCCTACAGCATACATAACCTTTTAAAATGCATTGGCCTTGGTTTTCTTGAAATATGGGAACTATTTGAGCTTTGACAGGTAAGAGTGAATGGTTCAGCCTAGTGTGGTTCAGCATATCTGTCATTCTATCCCTTTCAAGGAGGCTGAGGCAGGAGGATCTTGAGTTTGAGACCAACCTGAACTATATCATGAATCCCTGTCTCTAAAAATCAAATCAAATAAAAGAAAAAACAAAAATAGGAGCCAATAGTTAAATGTTTTCTAATGTTTCAGATAGTGTGTTAAATGCTTACAAATAGTAACATTTCAAAATAATCAAAAATTGTTGACTTATGTCCCAGAACATAGAATAAAGAAAAGATCAAGACTTTCATACAAAGAGTTACGTGGTATAAGGGAAAGTGGGATTCGAACCCCGACAACCAGGGTTCAGAAAGGAACCTCTCAGCAATCCTGCTCCACAGTATGCAGACAAAGTGAGCTACACACATGTATTTGTCCATTTATTGAGTGTTTTCTATATGCCAGCTACCTTGTGGAAATATTTGGGGAAAGTGAATGGGGTGACAGTCATACACATATTTTTGTCCTCTCAGAGTTATTTCTCTTCCACTTTGCAGAGTACATGAGTTCAAATTTCATTTGAGTTCAAAGCATGTTACTCAAGGTGATCCTCAGTTGAACACAGCAAAATTAATAGTGAAACTGGGAAAAAAGACGTCAAGATAGCTTCGATTTGACTTCGTAGTTAGCCTCAAAAGCACTTTATGAATCTTTAAGTAATCAAATCAAGAGAGCATGGTTTTCTCTTTTGATTTGTTTCTTTAAAGTGATTAACTAAATGCTTTTCCTGGCCTCTGCCCAAGAGCCCACAAAATCCTGTGGGTTTAGCAATGCAAAGCCTCTCCAACTCACCTCTCATAATACAAAGACACCTCCATTCCCTAGATCTGTCTTTAAAGATTCCACAATAACTCATTAACCCCTCCGGGTGGGGAGGAAGTGGTCCCTTTCTCTACTGCATCAATAACTTTCTACAAAATGTTCCACTAGAGAAAAATATTGATGATGGACATATTAATCCAAAAACAGTCGTTGAGTTCTCTTTAACTTCCAGGGACTGGTGGTGTCTAGTTCTTATTAGTTTTTGTCCTGCTTTTGAATGGCAGAATATCGTTCATGCTCTTTTAGGTTTTTCAAGTTAAAAAATCCTGATAAATATGGGACTTAACTAAACACAACCCCTGTTTGTTTATTTGTTCATTTATTTATAATAAATGGCTAGAGAGCTCACCTTGCTCTGGGCATCATTCTGAGACACAAGTGTATTGGGTTAGTAGAGAAAGCAAGGCAGCCCCATACAAAGTTCTTAGCAGACGATCCCTAGAAAACTGGTAACATTGTCTGAACATTTTGATTGCTTTTCAAAGAGGTTGCCTAGTGGTTTTCTTAAAAAGGTATCCTAATTGATATTGACAACAAAAATGTGAGAATCTGAAATAGGAATCCATGGTAGATATAGCAGGTGTGGGTGTGTAGGATTTACTCCTCAAATAACCTACTCTCTACTTTCTGAGCTGGGGGAAACACAGGTGGTACTTTCTAATAATGTTGACAGAGACAGTTCACATGGACAGAGCTTCCCGTGGAAGCTGCAAACCTCTTCAGGCGGCTTAAGATGAAGAGTCTGGCAGTTGGATGGTTGCAGCAAAAGTCCCACATTGAACTGGATTGTTTTTGTAATAAAGAAACCACAGCTCTTGCACAGTTGTGAGTGGGGAGCTGAGGAAATTTCAGGATGTGAAGTCAAGTGGAGGACTTAGAAACCAGATAGACTAAACAAGTAATATTGCATCAACAAAAAAGAGAGCATTTTAAACAATTATTTTGTCGATTTCAAACTGAGTATATGGAACCACGGGATGTTTTTAAGAGATCATTTAATGATCGTGGAATTGAACTCTTTTCTGAGTTCAACTGTAATTTTTTGCCATTGTTTTCTAAAATGTTAAGCAACCTTTCCCCGTATCTTTTTCTCCCTTGGTTGGGAGCAGTGAGGAAAGGGTGCACATTTGATATTTCCCCTTGTGTTTGCTTTGCTTTGTTTTGTTTCTGGCGGTTCTGCTCGATAACTGTGTTGGTTAATAACCTGAAGAAGTCTTTTTCAGTGTCTGATGAGGTATCCTTATAGGTATAAGTTTTTGGTAGCCGGTCAGAAACTGGTGCGAGAACAGTTCTGCAGCAATCAGGCCAAAGCATACTTTCCAAGGTGCGTTTCTTTCGCCCCTAGTTTAAATTCGGGTCCTGCCTGTTGTTCGAAAATTGTCAAGACTGCTCCTGAAACTGCTGTTTCTCCAAGTCTGTTAAAAAGCGATGTCTGGGTGGCATTTCCCCCTCCCCAGCCCTGCTATCCCCCATCCCCATCGCCTGGCTTTTGCCAGTAGGGACTTGCCCTGGGGGGTATTTTGTCCTGGGAACACAAAACTATTTTCTTTTCTGGAAATATGTTGACGTCAACTGGAAGCTGTTTTTGGTTGCTTTGTTTCCCGGAGCGTCCAACCCAGCACACCGCCTCCGGCAAACTGCAAGCAATTGGAAGCAGCTCCTCTAGAGGGGAGGAGAGTCGGTGTCGGCGTGGGAGTGAGTTGGGGGAGTGCTGTACTCGCTATGCTGCAAAAGTGGGGAGACCTGGAGAGCGACTCCCTCCTGGGCCCAAGCACGGGGCTTGATCCTCTAGGCGAAGCCCCGAACGAACGCAGCCTAGAGCCAGGGCGGACCCCAGGTTCATAGCGCTTCTAGAAGTCAATACTGGTAGTTAATTAAGTGACTTGCCGGAGGAGCCCAACTGAGTTCTCAGCACTGTAACAATTCTCCAAGGTTCCAAAAACCTGGCACCATCACGGGACGAAATGCAGGCACTTCGGAAGTGGCGGTGTGCAACTAGCCTGTGCTGGCTCATGAGCTGAGTCCTGAGCCATGTGTGTCCACTTAGCTGCCCACTGCTCCAAGCTCTGGGAAGCTAGTACATTTCTTTACATATATCCAGAGCTGAGACGGAGAACAGAATACTGTAACAGTCTCTCTAGTAGCACCTAGGGAAGAAGTCCCAGAAGTATAACCTTCAGGATCCTCTTCTCCTCGGACAGTTGTAATAAGAGGGCGCGCGCGCATGTGTCTGTCAGTGTGTGTGTGTGTGTGTGTGTGTGTGTGTGT
>JANHMN010000013.1:68547621-68601567 GCA_030674055.1 Rhabdomys pumilio
AGGAAGCTCATGGAGAGCAAGGAAAGATGGCTACAGAACAGCCACTTGGATGGCCACGCGGCCCAGACTTAGCCTTTCTTTTTTTCTTATTTAATATTCCTTGTAAATTACAATTTGATGGGTGGTTTCTATTGTGGCACAAAATGATAAACGCTCTGGGGACAGGCAACAGGGAAAGAAGGAACAAATAGTTGAGGCAGGACTTCCCACAGCTGAATTGAGACATAGAGGCAAATTCCAATGATGCACGCGAGGATCCAGCGAGGTATTGCCTGGCACTTGGGCGCACTGCTGCGATCTGCCTCCATTGGTTCTTCATGGCCTTGGGTCTCAGGCCTGGCTGGCAAGCCAGCAGACACTCGCTGGAGAAAGTTAGGGTGACGGCCCCCAACGAATAGAATAGTTAAGATCCTACCTGGTGTCACTAGGGCGCTACCCCCAGGGCCGGGAGTGGGGTTGGTGGTGACGCGAGGACCTGCCCAGAGCCTGGGCGCGCCGGGGGCGGAAGTTGGCTGGAAGTGGGACAGTACCTCCGATGGGAAAGCGGGACCCGGCGAGCTCTCTGGCTGTCTTTCCAGTTTCCGAGGTGCCCGCCCCCACGCGCCGGAGGCCGCGCAGCCCCGAGGGAGAAAGCAAGGCAGTTGGCAAACTTAAGAGTGAGAGCGCGCTAAGATCCTAATTGCCAGAATCGTGGCAAGAGCGGGGGCGACCCAAACCCAAGTTCACTTTTTCCATCCGCCCGCTCTCCCGCTTATCCTTTCAGGATCCGTACTGCTTTAGTGCCAACCTGGGCACTCCTCGCCCCGGAGTGTTGTGACATTTTGCTTTAGGGAAGGGAGGACTGCGGCCCTAGTGGATGGCAAGTGGGTCCCTGGGGTCCCGGAAAACTGCTCTTCCCACATCTCCCCTCCCACCAACCCCTCCCAGTCTTTCTTTCTTGCACTTTCCTGGGGCTGGCTAGACCGGCGTGGACTTGCCCCAGACCTTTGGGGAGAGCCTCAGGTCTTTAATGACAGCTTAAAAGTGGCAGTTGGAAAAGTCTAAACAGATGAGGCTGACGTGGGGCGTGTTTCTCTCCTTAGCAAGAATCGGGATGGGAGCTGGGAGCCGCGCTGCTGGCCCTAGGCCCCCGCGCCTAGCCGCCAGCAAGTAGGTGGGGGAGCCGCTTGTGCCGCCAGCCCCATCCCGCTCCCAAGCCTCGCCCGCTGCGCCCTGGCCGCGGGCGCACAGAGGGTGCAGGGCCTCCCCGAGCCTCCTCCACCCAGCTCATTAACCTGCCTGCTCCGGGCGGTCGCGGACACCGGTTCCTCGCAGCAGCACCCGCGGCCGGCTCATTGCAGCAGCCTCCCGGATCCCCCGGCTCCGGGGGGCAATGAGGGGGCGGTGGAGGGGGCACTGCTCCTCAGGCATTACCTAGTGAAGCGACACCGCCCCGCCCTCCCGCCGGCCCTCCCTCGCGCCCGCCCGGGCCCGCGGGCCCGCTCCGCCAGAGGGTAAGTTGGGAGTGTTTCGCCCCCACCGACAGCTCTCCCTCCCCTCCCTATTTTTTTCCCCCAAAGTTTTCCTAGAAGTGGGGATCGGGCTAAAGAAGGAAGAAGGTCCGGCTGGCCTCCCTCCTTTACCCCCTCCTGGCCACAATTATCTCCCGCTTCCCCTCCCTGGCAACCCCTCGCCCCTCCCGAGAGGCGCTCCGGAATGACAATTGGAGCGCGGCTCCTTTAAGAGCCCGGCTTTGCCTCCCGGTAGCTGAAGGTCATTAAACACAAAAGCTCTCAGCGCTGCGGTCCAATATAGCGCATGCGCCCTGCCCGAGGACTGGCAGGGAGACGGCAATATGGCGAGAATGCCTGGCAGCGGGGACTGTAACACCAGCGCGGGCGGCAGCGCCGCCGCAGCGGCCGAGAACAATGGGGAGCGGGGCGAGGGCGAGCGCGGGGCCGGGGGCCGCGGCCGCCGTTACGGCCGCCCGCATTACTGCAGCGCGGGCGAGGAGGAGGAGGAAGAGGAGGAGGAGGACGAGATCCAGGAGGTGCAGATAACGGGGGACGAGGAGGAGGACGGAGGTGGGGGGCTGGAGGAGGACGAGGAGGAGGAGGAAGAGGAGGAGATGGGGATGGACTGGGAAGAGCCCCTGGAGCCGGAGGACTCGGCCGGGGAGGAGCTGGAGCCCGAGCCGGTCCATATGATCCATATGGACCAGAGCGCCGCGCTAGAGCCCGAGGCGCCGCCACGACTGCTGGCGCCCCGGGCCCGCGCGGGGCCGCCCGGGGACAGCGCGGAGCTGGACCCCGACGTGCTGCAGCGCCCCGAGCGGGCCCGGCTGAGCGAGAACACTCGGCTGGCCACCCGCTACGCCGTGCGCATCTTCCGGGAGTACCTGAGCGAAAAGGCTCAGAGCCCGGACTTCGAGACCATGGACAAGGGGGCGCTGTGCCGCGTGCTGCGCTCCTTCTATGCCGAGGCCCGTTCTAAGAGCGGCCAGCTCTACAGCAAGTCCTCGCTCATCAGCATCCGCAGCTCCCTCAACCGCTACCTCAACGAGCCCCCTTACTGTCGCACGCTCGACCTCACCAAGGACCCCGAGCTGCGCAGCGCCAACCTGACGCTGGCCGCAGTCATCCGTAAGCTCGAGGAGCAGGGCGCGGGGCCCGTGGTGCAGAAGCAAGCCATCACGCGCGCCGACCTGCGCAAGCTCTACACCTCCAGCGTCTTCAGCACCAACACGCCCTTTGGGCTGCTCAACAAGGTCTGGTTCGAGACGTGCATGTACTTCTGCACGCGAGGCCGCGAGAACCAGCGCGAGCTGGAGGAGGACTCCTTCGGACTGGCCATGGACGAGGACGGTCGCAAGTTTGTCTACTTCAAGTCGCTCGGGCCTTACCACAAGTCGCGCTCCTCGTCCTGGAGTAAGAAGCGTGCGGAGAGCAGCGACGAAGAGAACTTGCCTCGCATGTACGAGACGGGCACTGAGTTCTGTCCTTACGCCAGCTTTGTCAAGTACCTGTCTAAGCGCAACCCCCTCTGTAAGGCGTTCTTCCAGCGGCCCCGGGACCACTGCAGCGAGGGCGATGTGACATGGTACGAGAACAAAGCCATAGGCAAGAACTTGCTGGGCACCAGGATGCAGATGCTCTCCAAGGCAGCCAAACTGTCCAAGACCTACACTAACCACTGCATCGGCGCGGTTTCCATCGCCACGCTCAACAGCATCGCGGGTATCGGGACCAAGCTAGGCTCCCCGGCCCCGCAGAGCTGCTATACCGACTCTCTGAACGGGTCAGCTCGTCACCACTCCCACCATGCCCCCACCCATCCTTCCCACCACCACCGCCCCCAGCCGCCCTCGTTGGGTAACACGTATATCCTTCCCAAAGACAGCCAGGTCGGGCCCGACGTGAAGTCCGAGGCTGCGCCCAAGCGCGCGCTGTACGAGTCAGTGTTCGGGTCCGGGGAAATCTGCGGCCCTTCTTCCCCCAAAAGACTTTGTATCCGTCCCTCCTCGGAACCTGTGGATGCGGTGGTGGTGGTTTCCGTGAAACATGACCCCCTGCCTCTTCTTCCAGAAGTCAATGGGCACCGAAGCACCAATTCTCCCACCATAGTTTCACCTGCTATTGTTTCCCCCACCCAGGTAACCAAAACGATGTCTATGCATGAAATATTTGTCTGGTACCAATTAGGGACTAACTTTTGTGCTCCAGTAGATCGGGGTTGGGGGAAGGATTTTTTTTTTTTAAGTAGTTGTTACACTGCACGGGATTTGATACAGTCCCTAGAAATGTAACTCTTCATGTTTTGGGGACTAGGGACTTTACACCTAGCTTTTAAAAGATACCAAGGACCCCTAGCTTCCAAGTCGCTCCAGCAAGTAAAGCTATAAACCTCAAAGTTCTCAGAACAAAAGGTTCAGGCTCCCTCTTGCAGTGCCTCCCAGGATGCCTGAGTTTTATAAGGCAAGGACTGCGGAGCGCTGAGTAGATAGTTACCTAAAACATTAGAATGAAGTTACTTTTAAAATGCTCCATTACATACTCGTCAGAATTTCTGAAGATAGAAAAAAATCGCTTCTAGATTATTAAAGAAAGAAAACATGCCAATCCCACTTTCTGTAGCTTTATTTTGTTGTTAAAGAAAAGGGGCTTAGACTGCAGCTGCCTGCTGTGGAGTGCCAGTTTATTCTTTTAACATGCAGCCCAGTGTAAACGTGACCTTTGGGGTGTCATCCCCACTGGTGTTTGTTAACATTACTCAGATTGGAAAGTGATGTCTGAGCTAGGGACTCACACAGGAGTGCAGCTGGGCTGTGCCTAGGGCAGTTGCCTGGTTGAAACTCCCTATCTTGGTACCAAACAAGGAAGATGAGGGAGGCATCACCCCCAAAGTAAGTCAAGAACCCGACAAGAATAAAATATGGGCAAATCAGCTCACCTGTCCTGGCTTAGGTATTGTCATTAAGTCTGAAAGAAACCCACTCAATCCGACAGTGCTGACTACACAGAGACTGAGGCCTGCCTGTTAGAAGTCTTTCCCTTGTTCCTCTGACCTGAGGAACCTGTTCACCAGCACTGTCAAGGTTATCTTGCTGTCTTGGATGCTTCTCCAGAAGGCAGCTGTAGGAGGTCTCTTGTGCCCCCCATTCTGCCGGCAGGTGCCACAGGAAGTTTGTTACTATCTTGACCTCCCCTACTGCCGGCAGAAATAGAAATTCTGCCCCAAGTATGGAGCTATAATGCAGGCCCATCACTACCTCTGTACTTTTTCTCCAAAGTGGAAATTCTAGTTCTGGACAAGCTGATGGCTTACCAGCTAATGGGCATGCCTCAAGGCTGCCAGGAAGGTTCTGGGAATGAGAGCAACATTGGCCTCTAAGCCACATGGCCTGTAGGCTGTGGCCTGTGCCTCCCTCTGTGTGGTTAGTTCTGTCAGGAGTAGTTTAAAAGTGTTTGAAGGGTAGAGAGGCAAGTTCAGGGTTTGCTTTTTCTTTGAAAGCAAAACAGAAATGTTCACATTCTTCTAATAAATACCCTCAAAGTGCTCTGGGTTAGAGTGGCACCTGATTAATTAAGAGTTTTAAAGCCTAAGAATGTGTACTAAACATAAATACATTTGTGTGTGTGTGTGTGTGTGTGTGTGTGTGTGTGTGTGTGTGTGTATGTATATATATGTATATATATATTCATATAGATGTATAACTAAAGGGTACGGAACAGTTATTTTTCTCCTTTTTTTCCTGGCTTTTGTTTTTTATGAGTGTACCCACCCCTGGCTTTCACTTACTCTAGTGGGCTAAATCAGCCTATAAAGCTTCATACTAAAACTTATTCTCAAGTCATTGTCAGACAACTCCCAAGTTAAATGTAGATTTAAGTATATTTTGCATATATGATTACTAACAGTGGCTGTTCAACAAGGACTTAACTGTAAGGCTCTTTTAGTTAAAACTCTGAAGAACAGTGGTTCTGTTTGCACTATGGGGGCTGGGATCCCTACAGATCCAGTCCAGGGCTCTGTGCCTGTCAGGCAGGGGCTGTACTATTGAACTGCACCTCCAGCCCTGTGTGCATGCACTTACTAGTCACGTGTTCAGTTAGAATATAGTCGGAGACATTTCTTTTTAAAGAAACCAGCAGTAAGATTGAAGGGAACTTTAAATGCTGGCTTCATCAGCGCCCACTGAAGGGGAAATCAGAGGAAATGGATGTTTGCTTTAGGAGAAAGATGATACTAAACTTTCACCTCTGGTAGGCCCTATCCTTGTGGATGAGTGACTGGTGAGGTTGGTGAGGCTGAGATGTAAGACATCTGTTCTTCTCACTCTTCTCAGTCCCCTGGCCATGCCTGGTGGACTGTGAGCTCCAGCTGTGTTTTTCTTAATTATAAACATGGCATCTTAACGTTAATATTGGCCACTGGTGGTCATGCTGGTACAGACTTCCTAAGGTCAGGCACTGGTACTGAAGTCTCCTCTCACCTGGTGAGTTCCCCAGATAAAGAGATAAAGAGTCTGCTAATGGAGATAAAGTCACAGTATAGTCCCCTTCTTATCCCTGTGAGACACATTCCCAAAACCACCAGTCACACATAGCATTGGATCTGGGATATATCCTGTCTCTCCTCCCCTGACCCCCACATACACACTGGTCATATATAGTTTGATTTATATATCAGGCACAATAAGAGATGGACAATAGCATCTTTTGATTAAAAAAAAATGGAACAAGTTCAATATCCTACAAGGAAATTTATCTAATGCTTATGACTAATTTATTTCTGGAATTTTCCATTTAATATTTTAGACCGTAGTTGACCTTGGAAAGGAGAACTATGGGTAAAGGATGAATAATCTTTTTCCTTTTTTTTAAACTCCAGAGGGCATTATCAAATGTCTTCACCTGTGGAAACAGTAGAAATGAATACACTCAAGAATAAATAGGAGTGTGGAAGCTATGGTTGGATGATGGCAGTGCTAACTGACCAACTCGAATTATCTTTAGTGGTGTTAGCAGTCAAAAGTACTTCATGCTCCTGTCCCTCCTACAGAAGTGTCCCGATGATCAAAGTTTTGGTAGTAATTGCATGTTCCGTTGTATTTTGTTGTTTGATTATGTATTTACTTCGGTTCTGGAAACCGAATCCAGTACTTTGTATATGTTAAAGACCTACTTGCTGTGCTCCATTTTAAAAGTTTGACACCATCAAGCATGGTGGTACACATTGTGAGCCCATCATTGGAAAGGCTGAGGCAGGAAGGTCTTGTATTTGAGGCTAGCCTGGGCTCTATAGTGCAATCCTACCTCAAAAATAAATTAAAAAAGAATATTAAATACAAAAAAGAAATAGGCCTACTACTATATCCTACATCTTTATAACTATTCTCTTTGTGTGAAAATACAGCATTTCACCCACTTAAGTAGATGGTAGAAGTTTGTAGTTTGTTTGTTGTCCTGGGATTGAAAATAGAGTCTCCAGGATGCTCGGTGCTCCAATGCTCAGCTGTATCTCAGCCCTGGAATTGTATTCTTCATTACTCAAGGGTATTAGTGAATTTACATTCTAGTTGCCATAGCTTTTTGTTGATGCTTTTACAGATGATTTACCTTTTCTGTGAGGAATAAAAATGAACAAGTTAGTTCACTGTAAAACATACTTGAGGCTGAAGGTGTGATTCAGTGATATAGCTTATACGTATGCTCAGAACTGCAGGCATCCCCACCCTCCCCACCCCTCCGCCTCCCCCCACACACCCATCATCTTCAGGAGTACTTTCGTACTTGTGACCAAGGTGTCTGGCTACACTTACTTGGCCCTAGCCCAGATTCATTCTAGAAGTACTTTTAAGGAATTCTGTAAGTAGAAAGTCTAGCAGTACAGGTTCAGGTGGAGTAAGTTCCCTCTTTCTGTGAGACCTGCCTCACTGCGTTGCTCTTGAGTTGATCCTTACAGTATACAAGCTGGACAGGGGAGCAGCCACCTAGCTGACGCACACAGCTCTTTATCCTCTGGAAGAAGCCAGACGCTAACATCACTGTTGCTTCTTTTGAGGAGTGGTGCAGTGGTGTTAGAGAAGGTGTGCTGTGCAGCCCAAACGGGCCTAGAATTGCAGGTCCTGCAGCCTTTGCCTCGCAGTGCTGGGATTATAGGTGTGCCCTACGATGCCTGGCCCCAGGAGGCCGTGCTCATATTCATATACCATAGTGCTGAAGAAGCTACTGTGTGCTATGTGGACATTTGATGGAAGGAAGTATGCTTCTAATATAGTACTGAAATCATCTCTGAGGTTGTATTATGGTCTCTGAGGAAGATTAGGCAGGAGAAATGCCTCTGTAAAGGTGAGAGTTTGCGGGTGTGAAAGGCACTGGAGGCCACCGACTTCTTGTTAAAGATGGGTGCTTCCTGTTTTCTTAGTTTTGGTTTGTGGCTACATTCCTTTTTCTACAGTAAAATGTTTGCTCTTTTAGGGAAACTTCTACATGTCTTGTGTGTATGTGCTCAGCTTTAGTTCTCATTCAGGAAGTAGTAACTGTGCTGATTAATTCAGCCTTGTGCCAGGAACTAATAAATTGATCAATTTTCTACTTGGCAAGTAATCTCATTGGCAAGAGTTCAGCCTCATTTTGTGTTAAAACCAGATCAAAATAAGAAAGTTAAAAGCTGTTTTGGGGGGAGGAGGGAGGAGCTATAAGGGCCTTATATAGCTCAGGTTATAGCCTTCTACTCCTAAGTCTCTTATGTAGCTCAGGTTAGCCTTCTACTCCTAAGCCTCTTATGTAGCTCAGGTTAGCCTTCTACTCCTAAGCTTCTTTTTTTTCTATCTCCTGAGTGCTATGGTTACAGGTATTAGCCATTATGCCTAACTAATACAATCAATGTTTGCAGCTATTGTCAGAGGAAAGCAATCTGAGTTTATAGTTTTCTTTATGGAGTTTACATGTTACTGTTACTATCAGCACTAAGGGATTTATTATTAATATTTATTTTTATTACTTTTGGTGAAATAGGGTCTCACTGCCTCCATTTTTTTTTTGTCTCAGCCATTTAAACAGCTAAAATTACAGGGGCACACCACCACACCCAGAATTTATTATTTCAAATTTATATAAATCAATACCAAAGACCAGTTCACTGTTCATTAAAGCAGATAGATAAAGCAGGAAAAGAAGTATGTGCTGACCAACAAAAGCTATGGTGTCATTTATGTAAAATAGAAGTGTCCAACCATTGGGCTCCTCTGAGTCAAGTCGTCATCCACAAAGCTCATAGCTCATGATTTACCATCCCAATCCCCAAATCTAGTAACATTTTAAGTAAGTTTATGCTGGATTGCATTCAGAGTTATCCTGGGCCACAGGTTGGATCTTTGTGTCACTCTGATTTGAAATCAGATCCCCCTTAAGACACCCATCTGTTATGATCAAAGTAGATTCTGAATAGAGAGAACCCCCACATCCCTTTTGGTTTTCTGCGACAGGCCTCATGTAGCCCAAGCTGGCCTTGAACTCATGTCTGGTCAAGTGTTAACTTGAACTGCTGATCCTCCTGAGCTGGCACTACACCACTACACGAGGTTTGTGCGGTGCTAGGGATCGAATCCGCAGCTCCATGCATCTGAGGCAAGCACCCTGCCACCTCTGGCCTGAGAGGCTCTTTTTCAGTACTTTTAGTTGGACTGGAGAGGACTTGGGGTTCTTGAGACAGCAATGGCCAGTGAGAAAGCCCATTCCTGCTCTGAAGTTCTTGGTATTGGGCTATTTTTTGGTGCCATTTCAAAAGCACCGATATTGGAGTTGCTGGATAATTGTCTATGTTACAGATTCTAGGAGCAAGCATGTAAGCCAGCACTCTGGCGCTGAGCCAGACTTGCTCCTAGAAGCTGGGTGACCTCTCTCCAATCATGGTTCACTGGCGAGGTAATGGTTAAAAGACTCCTTTGGAGCATGTACTACATAAGGAATGGTTTAATTGAACTTATTGTTCCAGCAGGAATAGAGGAATATTGATCTTAATAAATTGAAGTGAAAGCCAAAAAAAGAAAAAATCAAAAATGTAGTTTTAAAACTTGAAACTTTAAAGGGGCCCACCATGTGTGTGTGTGTCTGTCTGTGTGTGTCTCTGTGTATGAGAGAGTGTGTGTATCTGTGTCAGTTTCTGTCAGTGTTTGTGTGTATGTGTCAGGGTATGTCAGTACATGTGAGTGTGTATGTCTGTGAGTGTGAATGTGTGTGTCAGTGTCTGTTTTTGTGTGTATGTGTCAGGGTGTGAATATGTGTAAATGTGTGTGTCTGTGTGCATGTGTATGCTTCTGTGGATGTGTCTGTGTGAGTATATGTATGTGTGTGTGCATGTGTATGAGTGTATGTGTGAGTTTTATATGTGTGTATGTATATGTGTGTGTGAGTGTATGTGTGAATTTTATATGTGTGTATGTATATGTGTGTGTGAGTGTATGTGTCTAGGGCTTTGTCTTCCTTGTTTGCTTTCCACATTAATTTTGAAGTCAGGTCTCTCACTGAACCTGGAGTCATTGATTTGTCTAGCTGACTGGCCAATGACATGCAGGGACCCTCTTGTGCTGATGTAGACACACCTGTCGCTGGCCTGGCTTTTCTTTGGCTCTGTACTTAGGTCCTCGTGCTCATGGCAAACACTGCAGTGAGCCATCCCCACAGCCTGAAGTGGCCCAGTTCTGTGTGACACTTTTATGTTCTATGATGCTGAATTCAGTTCAACTGTAATTGAGTGTCTTGCTGTGTGCTACAAAGAGGAACAGGGTCTAGACCCTCCCCTCTGTACAGGGTATGGGAAGTCAAGGCAGTTCTCTGCGTAGTCACAAACACAGTGGAAATGGGCAAACTCTTCCAGCCTGGCCTCTAGAACTTCTTCTGGTTTTTGATGCTTATAGCTCTCTTTTAGCTTCCTCTTTCCCATCTTCCAGAGAGGTCAGACTGCGTGGCATGGAGTGGTTTCTGTGTGGTCTGTAAATAAATGAGCAGCAATGCCCTGTGAGATGCCTCGATACAGCAAAGGCTGTGACTGGGGCTGAACACAGATCTAAGGCTGGAGTTGCTCATGCCCATGACTATAGACTGGGTAAGAAAGCTTCCTACAGTGAGTTATAGGAGGCCAGACTCCATGAGAGTCTTTTAAGGTCTTCAGTAATTCTGGTCCCTCTGATCCACACTTTGTCAAGCTGCCTTTTCAGTCTGAGAGAGATTTCGTATTTAACAGTGAATTGACATTTTTGTCTTACATCATAGTTTAAATTTTCCTCAAGTCTTAGATAAGTCTTTTTTTTTTTTAATCATAAAAGTGGGAACTGTTGTTCTGTGCATTGTGAAGCCAGAGGACGGGAGCTTTGATTAACCCATGAACTGCTTGCTCGTAGGCTTTCTTCTGTGCTTGCCCAGGGCTTTCCACAGTGTTAGTCCCAGGAAATCTTTTCTGGAGACTCTACATTCTGAGGTGTGTAATTTGAACTCCTGCCACTTGCCAGGTAGTGACATTGGTCGTTTTTTAAATTCCTCACCCCTGTGCTCCCCTACTCCCCGCTACCCCCCAGGAACTGGCAGAGTGAGAATAGTGTCAGTCTCTAATGGTGAAGCCTCTAGAGACACCCCAAGAACTGAGCACTGCAGTGATCTTGAAAGAGAAAAGGGGGTACAGACTAGAACGATGGCTTCATTCCTCCTCCGCTGGCCCCTCCCCCTCCCTGGAATATAAAGCAGAGACAGTGTTGGAAAAACCCCTTTGCAGGGCAAGTCTTGTCTGGGAGCATCAGGCCTCATCCCCACTGAGCACCAAAGCTTTCCCATGGCTGGCAGTGAACCCTGGAAGACTTGTTTTGATTGGGTCTGAGAGGAGGGGGCAAGAATGTGCCACAGGAAGGGGCTGACAGATTTAAGATAGCATGTGGGGGCAGGCCCCCCGGAGAGGAGAGGGGCTGGGCAAAGGATGTAGAGGCCTGACCTGGGGTCACTTCCGTCATGAGGCATTCAGTTACCGAATTAAGATGTCAGGGCATTGAGAAGCTTGTAACTGTCAGTTTCGAGTTTTACTTCACGCCTGAAGTCAAAGTTAATGCAGTCAGCTCCGAGTCTTCCTGTGCTTCTTTCTGGGCACAAGGAAAGAGAGAAACTGTTGGCAACACAGTTCCCTGTGGAGCTATCCACTCTGTACCCAGGTAGGAGGCTACATTAAAAAGTGTACAATATATTTATATATTTAACTTATTAAACATTTAAAATCTTGCATTACGTTAAAATTTTGTATTATTTGTAGATTTGTCTACCTTATTCTTTTATAAAAATGGTCATAATCTTTATATACATAGACACAAACTTAATAGTGTTTGTGTATGTGCTTGTGTGTGTGCTTGTGTGTGTGTGTGTGTGTGTGTGTGTTTGTGACAGGGTTTCACTATATAATTGCAAGCTGGCCTGAAACTACTTTCTGGGTAGCTTGAAGTAGCCTCAAACCTGTAGCTATCCTCCTGCCTCAGCCTCCTGAGCGCTGGTTACAGGTGTGCATCACCACACCCAGCCTTGCATTTGGTATTTTAAAAGAATAATCTTTGTGTTATAGTCTGTGAGGTAATTACTCAGGGCAAGCTCCTTGACCAAAGCTAATTCCAGTATGCTTGCTTGTTCCTGTTTCAGACATATTGCTATAAGGGCTGTCATGTAGGCATATGAACTATTTCCACATTCCCAGCTGTCATAGGTCATAGAGTAGACTAGCCAACCAGATCGAGGCAGGAGGGAGAGCGGAAGTGCTTGGTTCTTGTTTCACCAGGTTGTAGGCTGCAGAGATGAATGGGGCTCATTTGTTGCCCTGTCCTGGTATGCATACTCATGGCCTCTCACTGAGCAGTGAGTAAAGGCCAGGACTCACTGGAGGCTTTCAAGGCCTCCATCAACCTGAACGTGTACATCATTCAGGTGCTTGCTGGAAATGCAGTGTATTGGTGGAGCTTTGGGGGTTGGGGGGTGACAAAATGCCTGAGAAAATCAGGGAAGAAGGACTTACTGTGGTCCATGATTTTAGTCCACAGTCTCCATAGTATGCAGAGCACCTTGGTGAGGTGCATGACAAGGAGAATAGTTGCTTACATCACAGCAGCTGGGAAACAGAGAATGAAGATAGGAAGGGACTGGATAAGATATAGCCCCAAGGCCATTTTCCCAGTGACTTACTTCTAGCTTAGCCCTACCTCCTAAAGTCCCAGCACCTCTCAAAACGATGCTAGCATCTGAAGATAAAGCCATTAACTGATGAACATGGGAGGGATGGGGACAGTCTCTCCTTTGAGTCTCACAGAGTTACGGTTCTCTTTGCAAGTTACTGCGGAGACAAGGCTAGTAGATGCTGACTAACTTACTTGATGACTGTCAGGTAACTAAGCTGGGGTTTGAACTCATTGATTTAAATAAGTGATCTATTGGTGCCAAATTTCTTATCAACTTTTCAGATAAAATAGTCTGGAAGTAAAGACAGTGGAGCATCAAATCACACCCCACCCTTAGGGCCTTTCATTGACAACTCGTTTTTACACAACACTAAAAAATAAGTACATACAAATGTAGGACTACAGATATTGTTTCCTGTGTTTGCACTCACAAGGCCCTGTGGCCACCTCAGCCTTTGCGGGATCTGGGGACTGAAACTCTTGAGAAACCAAATTATGGAATAGAGTCGGCCAGTCCCCAGAGATAGACCCCTAAATCAGTTCTGCCTCCAACTCCCTGGGGTCACCTGCCTCCTTAGGCAAATGGGATGTCCATCAGCGTTAAATTAGTTACTGTTTGAAAAAGTTCTCAGTTAGGTTAGGGATGCGGCTCAGTTGGTGAAATGTTTGTTTGGCATATCTGAAGCCCTGGGTTCAATTCCAAGCACAAAACCAACCAGGTGTTGACGGCACATGCTTTACAAACCCAGTGCTCTGGAGATGGAGGTAAGAAGATCAGGGTGTAAGGTCACCCTCAGCTAGATAGTGAGTTCAAGGCCAGTCTGGAGTACATGAGATATTGTTTCAAAAACAGAATGAAACACCAAAAAGGGAGGTGGGGAGGAAAGGAGGAAAGATTGATTCTCACGACATAGCCATTCTAGAAGTAGTTACTGTCATTTTGCAAGCAAAAAATATTACATGTGGGAAAAAACACAATTTTTGAGTCAAGCCCTATGTCAGTCCTCAGTGTTCCAGGGCTAGGAAGGGGCCTCTGCAGTTTCTTCCCTGTGGACTAGACAGGGAGCACTGGAGACCATTGGCCTCCTAGTAGATGATGAGTTTGGTTGCATCTGTGGGCTCTGGGTCTCTCTGACCTCTGCTCTCACAGTTACCTCACAGAGCCCATCTGTGAGGAGGCCTGATCCCCAAACTCCTAAGGAGGAATTCACTCTGAAACTTCTGGGCTCGATCTGCTGGTCTTTCCTATTTCTCTTTATGGGACCTCGGGAATTCTTAAGGCTGAAGTGGGTTGGGGACCCCACAGATGGATGTTACCCCTGCCCAGGCTCCAACAATTCAGCCACAGGGGCTTAGACAAAATCAACAAATTTTCTAAGAGAGAAAATGTTATCTGGGATGTTTGAGGGTCAGCAGCTGATCATCCTGAGAGTCTTTAAAAGTTTGTGTGTGTGTGTGTGTGTGTGTGTGTGTGTGTGTGTGTGTGTGTGTGTGTGTAGGTCAGAGGATAACTTAAAGGAATCTCTTCTTTCTACCCTGTGGGTTCAGAGGACGAACCTCTCATTGCCGGGCTTGGTAACAAATGCCTTTCCCCACTGGGTCGTCAAAGCAGCCCCATACTGCTGTTCTTAAAACATGAAAATTGTTCTAGCAACCATTTTTATAAGTCTTTTTAAGTGCTCCAGAATACGGTTTCTATTGGTCTAGATTCCATGTTAGACTGTTTGCATTTCTCAAATGCATAAATGGACAACAGTTTTCTCATTGAAAATTAGAATTTAAGCCAAATTCTGCATTGGATGCAATAGAAATGAAAATAAGCTGCACTGGATGCTGAGGTGTGCCAGTGATATTGTGAATTGACTCCACAATCAGGAGAATAGACTCCATGGTCAGGTGGATAGACTCCATGGTCAGGTGGATAGACTCCACAACCAGGTGGATAGACTCCATGGTCAGGTGGATAGACTCCATGGTCAGGAGAATAAACTCCACGATCAGGAGAATAGACTCCATGGTCAGGTGGATAGACTCCATGGTCAGGTGGATAGACTCCACAACCAGGTGGATAGACTCCACAACCAGGTGGATAGACTCCACAACCAGGTGGATAGACTCCACGATCAGGAGAATAGACTCCACGGTCAGGAGAATAGACTTCACGGTCAGGTGGACTGGAGCTCCGACAGAACGCTGCCAACCAATTCATGACCTCGTGTGACTTGTTTTTAGTGTGACCAAGTGTGCTTATAGAATAGGAAGGACTGATGTGCACGGATTTATTGCCTTCACTTTGCCCTTCAAAAGTCCGTGATACTCAGCCAATGCCATCCTTGTAGGATAAGTTTGTGGGCTTTTGGGAATTACGTTTTATTGTTGAGATAGCTCATCTAGAGTATTGGCTTCTAGGTTTGGCATCCTTTCTGATAAAACTTACCTTAATAGGTTTTAGATATTTGAGGCGTTTTTTTTCCATCTTGAACAAAGATGTGTGTGTGTGGAAGCATGTTTACGCTAGGGGAGAGAGAGAAGGGGAAGGGACAGAGGGATGGAAAAAAGGAGAGAGGGAGAGAAGGGAGAAAGAGGGAACAGTATTTATTTTTCAGTGGATTGAGATAGCAATCTAAACATGTTACTATGGAAACAGACCAAAATGAAAGTCTGACAGGAACCTTGGAAAACTGTTTATGGTAGAGTTGCTCTTTCTTCCCCACAAGCTAGTGTCTGGTCCCGTGGTGAAAATGAATGGCGGGTGTTCACAGAACTGTTGACCTCTCTCAGGAGATGGTCTCGGACTAGTGATGGCAATGTTTCAGGAATCTTTCTTAGGTAGTTGTTGTAATAATTTTTTACAGTGTGTGTGTGTGTGTGTGTGTGTGTGTGTGTGTGTGTGTGTGTTCATGTGTGCAAATGTGCATGCCATAACACACATGTACAGGTCAAAGGACACCTTGTACAAGTCTGTTCTACCATCTGGTGGTTAAACTCAGGACCTCAGGCTTGGCATCGAGTGCCTTTACCACTATCTCCATGGCCTTTTAAAAGAAAACTTAGGGATGAGTTGAATCATGAACCCTTTCCTAGTACTGCTTAGTATTCCTAGTGATGGCTTCTTGAAATGAGAGCTCTTATCCAAAGGGAATAAGGTGAAGATTCTTATCCAGAAAATTTCTGAAAAGTTGATTTATTATTTTAAGATAGGGTCCTATGTAGTCCAAGCTAGCCTGCAATTTGCTGTGTAGCCAAGGATAGCCCTGGACTTCTGATCCTCTTGGCTCTACCTCCTAAATGGTGGGATTTCAGATAAGAGCCACAAGCCAGTTTTGTTTAATGCTGTAGATAGAACTGAGGATATCATGCATGCTACCAGCTAAAGCACATCCCGAATACCTGGAGTAGTTTGCAGATGTGTTCATTGAATACTTACCATCTTAGTGAGAGTTTCTATTGCTGTGACAAAACACCATCACCAAAAAGCAAGTTGGGCAGGAAAGGGTTTATTTGGCTTACACTTCCATATTGCTGTTCATGATCAAAGGCAATCAGACAGGAACTCAAGCAAAGCAGGAACCTGGAGGCAGGAGCTGATGCAGAGGCCATGGAGGGATGCTGCTTACTGGCTTGCTCTTCATGGCTTGCTTGGCCTGCTTTCTTACAGAACTCAGAACCACCAGCCCAGGGATAGCAACACCTACAGTGTGCTAGACACTTCGCCATTAATCTTTAACTAAGAAAATGTTTTATATCTGGATCTTATGGAGGCATTTTCTGAGTTTAGGTTCCCTCCTGTTAGGTGACTCCAGCTTGTGTCACGTTGACATAAGAACAGCCAGCACACTCATTATGTGCTGGGGTTGGAGGAATTTGAAGGTGAAGGAAAATGTAAATGTGCTTGAGAGGCGTCTCTGGGGACAAGCCCAACAGGCTGGCTGCAGAGGAAGAGCATCCTCTGTCTCATGACCGACCACAGTCAACCCCAGAGAACAAATGGTTTGTGTTAGTCTCCAAGAAACTGAACCGAAGGTGGATTGACCAAACTGAACGACTTACTCTTAAGTTTATATAGAATATAGAAACTCAGGAAAAAATAAAATATTTGTTAAAAAAAATCAAGCCTTTTCTGTGATATAACGCTTTAGCCTAGTACAGGTTGGGTATTCCTTATCCAGTAAGTTTAGGACAAGAAATATTTCCAATTTCATTTTCTTTATTTTGTGATTTTTAGAGTATTTTCATATACCTAATAGGATCTCTTGGGGGATAGGACTAGAATCTGTACGTGAAATTCATTCATTCGTGTCTATGTGTACCTTATTCAGATAGCCTAGATCTGGCTCTGTGGTGCTGTTTTGTGCCAGTCTTTGGACTGTGATCCAGCAGATGAGATAAGGTGTGGAATTTTCCACTCTGGTGGTGTGTCAGTGCTCAGAACAGTTTAGATATTCAGGTAAAGGATGCTCAGCCTGTATGTACACCAGAATTGAAATGTCCTGACTCAGAGTAAATGGCCATATTTCCCAACATATGAGATGCTCCAAGCAGTCACGATATTTTAATCCACATATTGTCTGCATGAGTATGTGTGTGATTGTGCAGAGAAATTCAGAAGCATGACATGGTTTATATGCCAGTTATAATTTTTATGACTTCAATAAGTTCTGGCTTCTTTGGCATACAACGTCCTTTATTTCATCTCTTCACAGTCATGGAGCCCCAGTTTAGATAATTGGTGAAATGGTTCTGAGGTGATCTGTGCAGTGTTTGCGGGATTTTGTTCACAGGGAGCGTTGCTGGGCACTGTCCAGTGCCACATATTAGGCTACATAGACACTTGAGGCACAGATGTGTATCCTTGGGGTAGATAAATAACTAGAAAAATAAGTCTTGACTGCTTGATGAGCCCATGGTATTCTGTAAGAGGAAAACCACACTGAGGCAGGAGGATTACAAAGCTTAGGGCTACCCTGGGCTATACTGGGGAAATTAGTTAGATTCTATCTCAAAATAAAAAGTTGAAAAATGGAAGCATAGGCTGCCTGTAGCTCAGTGGTGGAATATTCACCTAGTACGTGTCTAGCATGACTGAGACACTGAGTTTAGTCTCTAGTGCCAAAAATAATGGAGGGAGGGAGGAGAGGGAGGGAGGGTGTGCAGGAGGGAAAGGATGGGCACCAGCACTTGCTGGGCATGTCTTTGAAAACAATTAGATTTTAGAGATTGGGGAGCAGGAGCCTTATGAATTAGGATAAACTGGTTCTGCTCACATGCAGATGCCAGTGTCCAGTAGCTGTCACCTTAGGTTGGCTGAGAACTGTTTTTATACAAAGAGCTCCACTCCCCTCAGCCTTTTCTGTAGTGGTGGGATGCTCATGGCATCCTCACTGTGGGTTCCAAACTCATAGAGATCAGGCCAGTTTTCTGCTGAGCTGCTGAGGATTCAGTCCTCAAGGGCTTCTCAGTCACCTCACTCAGAGCATTTAATTAAAATACGAATACTAATACTACTACTAATAATAAACACAATTCTGATGCAGGGTTGTAGCTAGTAAAGGAACCAATAAAAATGACTGTAAAGTGTCTGACAAATAGAAAATGTTTAATACTACTACAGTGCTTTACGGGCAAGGATTTGCCTCCTGGCATGGAGGACAGGCCCTCCCACCAAGGCCTTTCTCTTGGCAGGCAGTACTTGCCCAGCAGGAACAGGCTGGTGAAAGGATTCAGCCCTCTTGGAGTCACCCGACTTGTTTCTGCTACAAGAACATCTCTAGGAAGTGACAACCACAGGCATGTAGACCTTTCATTGGTGACGATAGTACACAAGGAATAAAGGCCGCTTTGGTGACCTGAGAGCCCAAAAGAAAGCAAGGAAAAGACAGAGTAAAAAGAAAGCCTAGGGAAGGAGAAGGGCAGCCTTGCAGGACAGAGCTATACCTTTGGAGAGTCCCTGTTGGTTCTGGTAGAAGCCAAGGGACAGGACAATTCAAGTTACATAAATAACTAACCTGGGTGGCCAGACACTTCTCAATTAAAGCAGACACTGGGAACATAGCAGCTTCCCCTATATTCTTAGACCCCTAGTGAGTGTCACAAGAAATTGATGGGCTGTCTTCCAACACATTTGTGCACCTTTAGTGCCCTCTCCACAGGAGGAAGCATACACCAGGCATTTGGTCATCTTTTTTCTGGGTGAGATGCAACAGCAATGGTAGCATCCAGAAGACTCTTTATGGTGAGCTCAATGACCTCAGTGGATTCCTTCCCCATTATTCAATAAAAATAGTTTGACTTTTAAATCTGAAAAATAAATAGAGACATCACACACAAAAATTAATCAGACTCAAAGTCTCCAAAGCCTTCGCCTTTTAAAGGGAATATTTACAACTTCTCTTTGACTTATATGAATTACCAGGATTGTAGTTATTGTGTTCAGGTGTTTAATAAGCAAACGGCATGTTGGTTACATGTCACACAGTAGTTCTGATGGGCCAACGCCATGACTATGAACTGTCTAATTGTAAGGTACTAGCAGTCCAGGTGCCAGGCAAAGGGATGGTCCACACCCCAGGTGGGGAGCGGGGTGTGTGTGTGTGTGTGTGATGAAAGGTTGCAACATGCTCAGTATATAGAACAATGTATAATTTGGAAGTTATAAGTTGTTTGTTTCTAGAATTTTCCATTGAGAACTTTCAGAGCACAGTTGACCACAGTAACTGAAATCTTTGAAAACCCAGTCACTGGAGTGGGGTGCGTATATTGTTCTAAGCCCACAGTGAAGCTGGTGATGTCAGTCTGTGGTGTAGAATTTTTGTCTGGCATGCATGATTCTTGAAGTTTGATCCCTAGTAATAAGAAATAAAAATCTTGAAATAAGTACTTAATAAATTATAGCTTGAAAATTCTGTTGTTCAGAGGCTGACAAGTTGAGAGGGAGGGATAGAAGGAATAAATAGCATATATTTCCAATTTTTGATATTCTCTTAACAGTAAGATCAAGGATCCATGGAGTAGGAAAGTATTTATAAGCCCCAGTGACAGAATGGAAATATATCCAGAAAGCAGCTATAAAACTGTCTATCTTAACAAGTAAGGCAATGATCAAACAACCAAAACCATCGAGTTATCAAAAAAGACACATCTTAAATTACAGGCATCCCAGCTCAAGAAAGTCACGAAAGCAGAGCACAGTGACCAGACTGTGGCTTTTCTCATTTCTTCACGGTGGGGGTGGCTTCATTATTTATATAAAAATGTTTAAAAGACTAACATTTAAAATGACTTCTGGGTATTGACAGTGTGCCTTTGGTGCTCGGTGGCATGGCCCATCTTGGTGCTCGGTGGCATGGCCCATCTTGCTGACATTTTCCCTACTTGCTATCAGCAGCTTTTAGCAGTAATTTCCCCATCAGGTTGTGTGATACCAGTGAAGCTCAGTCTACACTGGTTTCAGTAAATTAATAAAAATACTTCGCCACCTAGAGTCTTTTACACTTTCACCATTAAATTTTTTTGTGACTTTTTTCAATAATAGTTTTAAGAATTCTCTTGTGGTCATTTAACCACAAAAGACCCCACCCAAATTAAAACAAATAAACAAACAAAAGAGAAAATGAGTTTGTCTTTATTGTACTGCATAGAGTGGTAGCTACCATTCTTCATGAAAATTTCACAAGCAAGAGGCAGGATGTCGTTTTCACAACCACCCTTCCCTACCTGATGGGAAGTACTAAGTAGACATAAATAATGTGACTTCACACCTGGGGCTTGATTTGCTTTATAGTGGCTTGTTTGGGCTTGATGCCAGCCCTGTCAACCCATGCAGGATGCTTCCGGTTAGATGATTAGGCTTTTGTGCATTGCTGCTACATAGGTGTATATACATTCCTTTATGAAAATGTATATATATATTTCCATAGAGACTCACTGTACATTACGTGTATATAATCCTCAGCACAAGCTTGTAGGCTAAGCATGCAAAACAATGCGCTCCAGCAAGTGCTTGTTGAATACCAGACCTAAGACTAGGTTTCTCACTTGTTCGTTCAGTTGATAATTATTCAATAATTGAATAACTTCCATCGTGGAAGATCCACTTCAAGATGAAGAAGGCTTCTTTCTCATGGACTCAGCGTTCTAGTGGGAAAGGCAGAGCCTGAAACTGCAAGTCTGCTCATTAAAGCAGAATCACCAAACCTGCCTTATGATATGTAGTGTCCTCCAGCACTTGGGCCACACACCTACAAAAGCAGGCTTACGCGGTGATTGGTCACTCATGTTGACTTTGTCACAGGAAGGTTCCATGTGACACTGGCAGGTGAAGCTGTGACTGGCTTCATCTGTTCTTCCAGATAAAAGCGGTCACTGTTGCATGAGTTTTATAAAATGAAATTTTCTAAATGTAAAAAAAAAAAAAAAGTGTGTGCTGAGGTTGCAGGTGCGTGTATGACATGGTACACATGTGGAGATCAGAGGACACGCTTGGGGGTCAGTCCTCACTGTTCACCTTGATTGAGACAGTGTCCTTTAAATAAAACTGGTTATTCTGTGAGCTTAGGAAATGCTCCTGTCTCCACCTCCCATCTCCATTTAGGAGCTCTGAGATCACAGATGTAAACTACTTGTATCCAGCCTTATGTAGATTCTGTGAGCTTAGGAAACGCTCCTGTCTCCACCTCCCATCTCCATTTAGGAGCTCTGGAATCACAGATGTAAACTACTTGTATCCAGCCTTATGTAGATTCTGGAGCTCTGATCTCAGCAAGCACTTCAGCCCTTGAGCTGTCTCTGCAGCCAGCATTTCCTGGTTAATGCTGGTTTTGATTGGAGGACAGTGAACTCTGAACACGTGTTAGCAGAGGTCCTTGAGAACTTAGCCTTCCTGTTTGGGTGGGAGACGGAGGCCCATCTAGAATGAGAACCAGCTTCTGTGCAGGGTCAAGAATTGGTCCCAGCCTAAGGAGTTGGTCTTCCTCCTGATGACAAGCCTCTCTCCTCCTCCTTGAATTGAGGATGCTGAGGTATTATGCCACACTCCAGCCTCTCTCATCCTAGATAGGGCCACCCAAAACCTAAATGAGTCACTCGGTGGGGACATCTTTCTGTTCTCAGGTGCTTTCCCCCTGAAACTTCTCCTTTCTCTCTGGTTCCTGAAAGAAAGCACCTGAGGTGTACCTGGGGGGACCAACAGCCATCAGCATAGATCAGATGTTGATTCATGGCTGAATCATGGGGTTTGTTTTTGAGAAGGAGAGATGCTGCCCTGTGCTAAGCTCTACCCTGCCCTGTCAGTCCCTCAGAAGATCACCAAGAAAGATAGGGAGGCTAAGCAGGCCTAGAAAGATCAGTGGTGTCTGCCCAATGATACACATGGAATCTCTTTCTTATCTGAGAACCTGTGGTTCTGTCTTGCCAAAATAACTGCAAATAAAATGCTTTTAAATTAGGTCAAAACAAATACTTGGAGGGAAATAATTTTCTAAAGCTCAGATTTGTTTGTCCCTGGTATGCATTTCAATATTAGGTCAGGCTTTTAATGCCAAACATTTCTGTGTTCTCTGTAACATGACATCTATTGCTGTTTCTAGTTACCATTTATATGTTGGGAGAGAGACAGAGAGGAGGTCTTTTTTTTTTTTTTTTAAATAATACACTTTATAAGCATTGGACTTACTGTATTTGAACCAGTGGTTGACATTTTCTAATTATTTTTAATTTGATATATGTAGTCTGTAAAAGAATAAAGGTCACTGAGGTGGCCTGGTGGTATAATCCTGTCACCTCAGCTGCTCAAGAGGCTGAGGCAAGAGGATCATAGCCCACTCAGGCTGCAGACTCAGCCTAAGACCACCGGGGCAACTTAGTGAAACCACATCTCAAAATAAAATGCAAAATGAGGTTTGGAGATCTAGCTTAACGATAAAGTCCTTGCCTGCATGCATGAGGCTTCAATCCCTAGTACCACAGAAGGCCTGTGTATTCATAAGCCCCAGTCGTTTATTCTCAGGTAAAGGCCATCCCATGGGTAGGAACACTGCTCCGCTCGTAGTTCTCTCTTTCCCATACCCAGTACATACTGAGAGCTCAGATGCAGTTGTAGAAAAAGTATTTCCTAGGATCATTTAACGTTCATTCATTATTTCTGCCGCCTCCCTCCCCCAAGCTGAAAGCAAAACGGCTTCCCCTGAATGTTATATCCTCATCTGAAAAGATAAAAATGAATTCCTTGGTTGTGAAGACTAGAAATAAAAAGCTTTTCCCAGTGGTGCACAGAAAAGTTTATACTGTCCGTTAAGTGCTTGTTGCATGTTTCCTGTGTGCCTGGCACAGCGCTGACCTCCACTCACCAGGGGTTAAGACGGCACCATGCAGTTTACGTCAGGTACAATATTATATATGTCCTGAGTTTTTTGTTTCTCCTCCCTTGGTTCATAGTGCATAGCAGAAATCACACACAGCCCAAATAAACCACCAGCTCTCTAACTTCTGCCTGATGAGAGGGCATCTGGTTGGCAGACTGAATCCTCTCTGGGTAATAAAAGCCAGGACTGAGGTGGACCTGCCCCAGGGTCACCAGGACTCCAGCCTCATGTTTGCCTTTTCTCTCTACAGATTATTCTTGTCTCTCTAAACCTCACACAGTCTTTCTGTCCAGTTCCATCCCCATAATTCTCAGTTCTCCTCTATCCTTTCCTCAACTCCAGCCCATAGAGATACAACCAAGAACACTTTCACAACAGAAATATTTTCTCAGTCATCCAATGTGCAGGACGTTCTCTAAGTGTAGGCACACAGCTGTAGCAGGAAAGTTTTAGGAAGCTACTTCAGCTTTAGGTGGGTCCATGTTATAATTTGTGTTTGGGGAACAGAGCAGTAAAAATTCTATACCTGGTGCTTTAGAATACCAAAGAATAAGTATCTCCCATGCACCAGTACTGGTCCTAAGTGAGGACTGTCCTAGAGAAGAAAGGGGCAGGAAGGGCTGGAATCCTTGTCTGGGTTGTTGTCAAGATGAGAAGAACAATGTGCGATGTTTGGAATGTCAGTAATGTTGGCAGAAACCCGGCTTTACCTCTGTGAGCGTCCATCGTGGGCCTGTGCTTTTGATTGGTCACAGCTGCACAAATTAAGATCAGTTTTCTCAAGGTGATTTATATTTAAAAACTCGTGCTCTGGTCTAGTGCAGGTTCAACCTCTGGGAGTCACCTTTCTCCTCTTAACCTCCCTCTCCTCCCTGCGCATCCCCCCAAGTGTATGTGTGTTTAAGGTGTCATCCTGAGGAAACCACCCACCTCCTTTGAGGCAGGTTCTCTCATTGGCCTGGAGCTCACTAACTAGGCAGACCGGCTGGCTGGCAAGCCTCAGACACGCTTCTGTCTCCACCTTCTGAGCGTGTGTGTGTGTGTGTGTGTGTGTGTGTGTGTGTATTTTCACTTTTACTTGCATTTTTATTTTTTTGTGGATTCTGGGGATCATTCTGGTCTTCACACTTGTAAGGCAAACCATGCTTCTACTCCTTCTCTTCTCCATATCACTAGGGTGGTAGAGGCAGGAGGACCAGTCCAAAATTCATCCTCTGTTACATAGCAATTTTGAGACCAGCTTGGGATGCATGGAGCTGTGTCACAGTTCGCCTCCTCCATATATAATAAATAATGTTTGCTATTAACATAATAATTAATGATGTTTAAATATATTGACTAGTTATTGTATCATTAACATATTATACTTACTTTTCTTTGTGACATACTCTTTGTTTTCACTTCTGAATGCGCAGGCAGAGAAAAGGCAGGAAAAAGGATTTTGAACCTAGAGACATGGTCAGCAAAGGGCCTTATAAAAGAAAGAGCAGGAACAGTCCAGAATACTCCCTGATCTTGTAGAGACTGACTGAGCAGAAGTGGTGAGAGAGAAAGCCAAGGGAAGGTGACAGGGTCCTGTCCAAAGCTATGATGGAGATTTCAGGTCTTGGGTAGCACAGGAGGTAGGGAAGGAGGGGTGGGAGGGGCAATTAGCTGCTTTTCTGGTTTTTGGGGGGAGGGGTTGTTTTGTTTTGTTACATGTTCTGTCTCATTGATGTAACTGTGGGCTGCACTGCTGCCCAGATCAGCGCAAAGGGCCTGGGGTTAGGATGCTAGAAAGGGTGAGGAGGGGGCACTTGGGAGTGGCAGCCACAGAACCTGAGGCTGATTCTGAGGGTGGAAGGAAAGAGTCTTGGGTTTCTGGCATGACCAGAGACAGGACAGAAGTCCCTTCTAGAGACAGATGTGTCTCAGGTATTGGTGAGGGGATGCCATCTCAGTCTGAGGGCTCTGGACTAGGTGACCAGACCTAGAAGTGCACCAGTTAAGACGATTACTGAAGCCATTTGCATAGATCACTTGCTTAATAAGAGATGAGAGGAAGAGACAAGAGTGGACACTCTGAGGACTGGGCCAGAGTGGGAATGGGGACCTTGAGCCAGAGCTGCAGCAAGGCAGGTTCAGAAGCACAAGGCAAGTGGCCCATTTTGCTAAGTGAAGTAAGAGTTCTTTGAAGATGAGGTGTATAGGATGTCTTCTGGAGTCTCTTAGGGAGGCCAATAATCAGTCATGTTGGCCAGGGAGTTTTGAGGAGGGATCCATGTATTGAAATAGTGGCTGCTGCAGGGGGAGTCAGAGTGCAGTCCAGGGAGGTGAAGGAACATGGGAAGGTTCTGTACCTTTAAGAAAAGGGACCAACAAACTGACATAATCTGAATGAGAGATCTGGGGTCAGGACACAGCACCACTCAGAGGGTAGGTAGATTAGCTGGCTTTAGATTTGCCTTATTAAGTTTTAAATGTACTTTTTCTGTTACAGGCAGAAAAGATTAGAATTGTAGCCTCTCCGTTATGCCAGAGGGGACCCTGCCTAGCAGGATTTGTGTGCTAGAGGTAGGCATAAAAGATGTCATGGGGTAGGTGTGGGTGGGAGAGAGTTCTGTCCTAAAGGATCCTTGCTCCCTATTTGATAACTGAAGCTCCCAGTCACCTTGAGTTCATCTGGAATGTAAAAGCAACTAGAGTCATTCTTCACTGTACCAAACAAAGCTCAGTAAGGTAGGAACACCAAAGCTGGGCATGATGGTTCATGTCTGTTATCCTAGGACCTAGAAACCGGGGCAGGACACACACACACACACACAAGTTCATACATAAATCCTTGGAAAATGTCACTGAACTAGAGCAACTCACAGCTATGCAGCACACCAGGCCTGGGGTTTATTGAAATTCAAATTACCTTTTGTTCACATTACTAATCCATTTTAAGGAAGATGGCTATGAAAAGAGTCACAGTCCACTTGACATATAGGGGGACAGACAGACTTCTAGTCTCATGCTGTCCTGTCCCAGCCCACTCCACACATACATACCTTTTTTTTCTGAAAAAAAAATCTGTGATTTGCAACAACTGTAGTTTTTAATTTGTATTATTTTTTTTGTTTGCTTGTTTATTCATTGGTTCTTCAAGACAGGGTTTCTCTGTGTAGCCGAGGCTGTCCCGGAACTCGATCTGTAAACTAGGCTGGCTTCTAACTCTACCTGACTCTGCCTTCCTAGCACTAGTGTCAAAGGCTTGCACTACCACTGACTGGTTTATTTATTTTCTTAATAAACCGTCATAAGACGAGCTTTGGGTTCACAGGAAACTGACTGGAGAATTCAAGTTTCCATGGATTTCCTGTGACTATATAAAAAGAACATCCCATGCTGGGCATGGTGGCCCAGGTACCAGTATGTAAGAGGCACAAGCATGAAGACTCAAGGCTAGCTTGAACTGCATATCATTTCCAGGCCAGCCTGAGCTACCTAGGGAGATAAAAAGAGAAGAGGAAAAAAAAAAAAAAAAAACCCAACAAGAAGCCCTACCAGCATCTACTCCTGGAGCTGGACACTGGTTTCGGCTGAGGTACACGTCCACAGCTTCCATGAGGGTCACTCTTGTACATTCTCTAAGTTTGGATAAATGTCCCCCAAGAGAGTGTCACACTGAATAATGGCACTATTTTGAGAGCCCTCTGGGTTCTCCTGTGCACCCCTCCCCCTCCCATTCATTCATTCATTCATTCATTCATTCATTCATTCACCATTCGCTCTACTCCTCTTCCATGTAAACGCACCAATTTGTTTTCCCGTCTCACCTCTCCGGAAGATCCTGTCCTGCCACCTTACAACAGGTTTGTTTTGGTCTGAGTACACAAAAGAAGAATTTAGTCACTGACCTGGAATTAATGACTTTAAAGCAGCAAGTCCCTTAATTTGTGTAATTGTCCTTATCTAATGCCAGCTTTGTTCTCCTCTCAGTCATTATCCCCACTCCTTTTAAAAGCTCTGTAGTTACCGTTTCAGCAGAAACTTCTTTCTCCTTCTTTGGCTGTGGAGGAAGATAGCCTTGGCCTGTCCCCCCCTAATGGCTGTAGGCTGGGCACTGCCACCCCCATCCTCACTTCTTCCATCCCTATCTTCCTTTCTAGGAAGAGACCTTCGACTTTTTAGGATATCTTCCATAGCCTAAGAGGCAGGAGGTAGCAACATTAAAGGCTTAGCAGAAAGGCAGTGTGGGGCTTAAGCAATTAAAGCGCCATTGTTTGGGATTCAGTTCCTTACTGGTTCTGCTTTGCATGCACACGCACACCACGCACACCACACACACACACACACACACATTGCTTTAAGTCCCAGGGTCATTGTATAGTTGGATGGTTTAAAAGATCTTGGGGGAGGAAACTCAAAATGTGCAAGAACTGGACTAAAATAGCAGTTAGTCAGGGAAGACACCCTCTGTTAAGCTGCTCTGTCCTTATGGAGCCTCTTCTGGGTTCCCAGTGACCCTCATGCCTTGGAATGAGAGACAGAGCAGAGGGAAGCTGGTTCTGGGACTCCAAGGACACCTCAGGCCTGGCTTTCGCCCTTTCTTTATAGGGAATATCTCTTTTCCAGTATCACTGGTTTGGTATGATATTTAGATTTTCTAGTACCCAGGAAACCCAAGCTCACTGATTTGATTTTAAACAAATCAATAGTACAGCTATCCACCCCTCCTCTCTACAGCTCTGCTGGGGCGTGAATCCTGCCTGGGACCACCCATCTACATCACAGAGTGGAAGGATGTAGAAGAGTTTAATTTCATGGATTGTTGGGAGCCCAGGAAGTTCCTTGTATGGGGTGATGTGGTGTCCTCAAGTTGCTCTAGGGTCCCTAGGAATGAATATAGCAGAAGTGTCAGAAAAAAGCTGGTGTCCCACTGGTCCCTTTTGTCACATGTAACTGTCACAATCCTTAGATTTTCTTTCCTGTCTGTGTGAGGAGTATGATTGACACCTGGTGTCCTGCCTCAGCAGCACAGGGTTTGTGGTCCTGGGCAGAAGAGAGTCCAGGGCTGTGGTAACTCACATCAATAACTCGCACATTGCTCTCTGCTGCGTATTGAGCACAGATCCCATGACACAGTTTCTCAAAGGTAGGATTTTACCAGATGCTCGGATGTGTCCCTGCTTACAGGTTCTGACCAAGTAGAACTCAGATAGACAGACAATAGAATGGTGTCTATGGTGAGTCTGGAGGTTCCTGTAAACCGAAGTCACAAACAAAGCCTGTAATGGGATATAATGGAAGGAAGTGTACTATGAGATTGAGCCAGTTCTGTCTTCAGAGACAGGATATTTGGAAATGAAACAAGAGCTTGAGTTTTCTCATCTTACACGCATGAAAAGAGTCTTTGGGAATCTTTTTCTCCTTTCCAAGGAGACTGGAAAGTGGGGAGAGCCGATAATCACTGCCTTGTGTACCCTTTCACTCAGGCATGTGCACAGAGAGGTAAAAGCCCAGGCAGGAGCTGGCACCAATGCCAGGAAGGAGAGCTAGACCTTTGTTGTAGGTTAGATGCTAATCTAGCTGTCATGGGAAACATGTTAGAGATTCCAGGGTGTACCTCCGCAACCCTTTTGTAGGGATGCTGTAGTGGGTGACTGGGAGATATTTGCACTAGAAGCTGTCACATAAGCCAAAGTGTCTACAATCCTGTCCTGTTTCCTCCAGGGCCGCAGCTGTAGCTTCCCAAGCCCTGCTCAGGTGGAAGGCTCTCGCTAGTTCCCTGTTAAAGCTGCACTGGCCACAGTGAGCATGCTCAGACTCCAGAGCCCAAGAGTCCTCTGTGGCAGTGCCCACATAAGCACAGTGAGACACTTCTGGCATTTTTTATTACGTTACAGGGAAGGATACGGGGATGGGCTATATAAAGCTAATAGTTGATTTTTTTTTTCCCTCAGAGTACACACACGGCTTTCTCTAAGTACACTTTTTCAAATTTTTGTGTCTTTATACATATCTAACCCTGGGAGGTACTGTTTTTATTATGTTGATGCAAAAACATGATTCAGAACAGTCCTGTGACAGTTTCAAACAGAGAATAAGTCTGTGTGCTATTTCACCCAGAATTAGAGGAGACACTAGCTATATTAGATGTAAAACGTAATTAATTAATTTTATTTAGTAGGATGTCAAGGTCGGGTAAGCTTAGGGAATGGTGCCGCCCTCTTGGACACCTGGTGTCCACTCGAGCTACATGTCATGTTGCACACTTGTAACCTCATGCTTCTTAGGCCGAGGCAAGTTGACCAAGAGTTTGAGGTTAGCCTCAGTTACATGATGAGTTTAAGGCTAGCCTGAACTACATGAGACCCTGTCTGGGAACAAAACAACAACAACAACAAAATATAATCAACAAAAAAAGAGATAGCAATTTGACTTGCTTGCATGGGCATCATCAGATGGCACAGTGTACACTTGGCATGCACAAGGCCCTGGACTCAATCCCTGGCAGCCAGAAAGAAAGGCACCTGTTTAACTCAGTGTTTCTCACATGTGTCTGCTTTTTAGCCCTCTCTCAACCTCACTTGGCAATCTGTAGCATCACAACGTCTCTTAATGCTGTGAGCAATGCATCACCGTGGGGGAAATGTAACTTCACCAACTTTCAAAGAGGTCTTTAAGTTTGTACTATAATTTTTTAAACAAAAGTTCATAAAGCTAGTTATGAGTTTTTGACTTTGCTAAGTTACTTAGTCTGTATAAACTTCTCTTGAAAATTGCTTAGTATTAACTCATGATGCAAGAGAGACAGTCTTTGAGTAAGAGCACTGGCTGTTCCTCCAGAGGTCCCAAGTTCAATTCCCAGTACCCACAGTACTATAACTAAGTCCCAGGGGATTCAACACCCTGCCTGGCCACCACTGGCACTGCATGCTCATGGTGCACAGACTTTCATGGAGACAAAAGAAATATAATAATAATTTTCTTAATTTAGAAAATGGCATAGTGTTTACATATGCCATGGTCACTGACTAGGCTCACCCAGCCCTTGATTCCATGTCTGATACACAGGAGGTACTCAGAAAATGCCCATGTGTATGATGCAAGTCAGGAACTCTGATCAGATTTGCTCTTTGAGACGAGACTCTGGACTTAGAATCTTTCTTGAAAACAGGAATGGAAAAGTCTAGAAAGAGATCCACCAAGCTCCAATTAGACTTCAGAAAGTAGGTAAAAGTATTTCATCCTTTGTGGCTGGAAAAAAAATCTACTTGACTGTAATAGTTCCCCTGAGAGGTTTCTAGAACCAGAAGTTCTTGTCTCACAGGTCTGGAGGCGGGAAACTGGAGGTGTTGGTAGAGTGGCTCCTTCCAACTGTTGGGCGGGAGGGAAGTCCTTCTTTATTTCCTTCCTTCCTTCCTTCCTTCCTTCCTTCCTTCTTTCCTTTTTTTTAAGATATGCTCTTACTTAGTGTTGTCCAGACTGGCCCCAAGATGGCCATTTTTCTGTGTCAGCCTCCCAAGCATCTGAGGCTACTGTCATGTACCACGACACCCAGCTACACTGGTGATCCTCATAGACATCATGTCCTTCTGGTTTGTGCCTTATATATATATTCATTCTTTGTCCTGTCTGTATCCAAATATTCATTTTTGATAAAGTTTATTTGTAATCTTTCTCAACTCTATAAGCAAAGACCTGACAAGAATTAACTTTTCTAAAAAAAAAAAGTGTGGGGGATTATTCTGGGTATAGTTTGAGAAGGTACACTCAGTAATGGCAGAGAGGGTGTGTTGGATGGCTGTATGCTTCTGGAGACCATGAATCAGAGACCTCTGAGCGGTACTAGGAAAGGCTATAACGCACAAGCTCTGCCCCAATAGACATAGGACTACAATGATTTCATGTCCAAGGGGTTCACAGAACCTTCTAAAATAATACCACTAACTGGGCCCCCATTGTTTCAATACTTGAGCCTGTGGGACACATGGTGTTTCAAACTATAGCATGAGCTACTGAGTTAAAGAGTTTAAAATGTATATGTGTGTGTGTGTGTGTGTGTGTATACATATTTATGTAAGTGTGTACATCTGTGAGTATGTGTGTGCATTTGTGTGTACATGTGCTTGTATGAGTGTATATCTATATGTGTGTATGCCTTTGTGTGTGTGTATGTGTGTGTATGGATATGTTTCCTATATGTGTAAACACATGTATGCATGTGTATGTGTGTGTATGGATATGTTTCCTATGTGTGTAAACACATGTATGCATGTGTATGGTGTGTATGGATATGTTTCCTATATGTGTAAACACATGTATGCATGTGTATGGTGTGTATGGATATGTTTCCTATGTGTGTAAACACATGTATGCATGTGTATGTGTGTGTATGGGTGAAGGTGTGGATATGAGGGTACTACAATGCACATATGGAGGTCATAGGACAGAGTCTCTCATGTTTCTGTCAAACTGCTCACCCATGCTAGCTGACCTGTGGGTCTCCTGCTTCTGCCCCCGTCTCACCACGGAAGTGCTGGAATTTCAGATGTTTACCACCACATCCTGCTCTCTCCAGTGGAACTAGGACATGCATGGCAAGTGCTTTTACAGGCTGAGCCATCTCACCAGCCCTACCCTACTCTTTTTTTTCTTTATCAATTTATTCACTTTTCACCCCAATATCAGCCCTTTATTCCTCCCAGTCCCCCCAACACAGATCCTCCCCACTCCCCCTCATCTTCTCCTCTGAGAAAGGGGATCCCCTGGGTATTACCCCACTCTGGCACATCAAATCACTGAAGGACAAGGCACAGCCTCTCTCACTGAGGTCAGACAAGGTGGCCCAATTAGAGTAACGGGATTCACAGGCAGGCAACAGATTCAGGGACAGCCCCTGCTCCAGTTGTTGAGGGACCTGCAGGAAGTTCAAGCTGCACCTTTTCTACATATGTGAAACAGGCTAGGTCCAGCCTATGCTCAATCTTTGGTTGATGGTTCAGTCTCTGGGAGCCCACCAGGAGTCAAGGTTAGTTGACTCTGATGATCTTCCTGTGAAGTCCCTTTCCTCTTCGGGCCTCTCAATCCTTCCTCCAATTCTTCCACAAGACTCCCTGACCTCCATCTAATTAATGTTCGTCTGTGGGCCTCTGCATCTGTTTCCATTGGCTGCTGGTGGAGCCTCTCAGAAGACAGGTATGCTAGGATCCTGTCAGCAAGCACAACAGAGTATTATTTAATAGTGTCAGGGATTGGTTCTTAACCATGGAATGGGTCTCCATTTGGGCCAGTCATTGGTTGGCTATTCTTTCCATCTCTGCTCCATCTTCATTCCTGAATATCAGTGTGTCCCACATACTCCACTACTGTATGGTCTCATCTTAACTGTTACACTCCCCGTGACTCTGGTTCCAGGAAGGTCCCACTTTGAGGTGATGACTTCAGTGAGTGACTGTTTGAGAAATGTGAGATTTAAACCATAGTGCTGATTTAAACAGCAGTCCTATCTGCTCATCCCAGAAAGAACATGCACAAATATGGTTGAACCTGAGCTGTCTTTCGTTAAGCTTATTTTTTCCCTTAGATTTATTAAGGTATACACTATTTAAAATGGATCAATTTTAGGTAAATGTACCAAGTTCAGTGGATTTTAAAAAATAATATGCCCTAGTCAAGGCATGCATTATGTCCTTCTTTTTAGAAGCTTCCTTCTGTCTGTCGATCCACTGCCAGATCCCTGCCCCACCCAAGGACCTGCCACCCATTGCTGACCTGTGTCCTGCCATTGAGGGACTAAAGCTGTACCTCCCCCAGAGCGTTATACAGACAAAAGTAGACCTCACATGGTTATTATTCTGACTTTTTTCGTTTTTTGTCTGCTGTGTGTGCATATACTCATGTAAGGATGTGTACATGTGTGTGTGACTGCATGTGTGCATGTATGTGTGTATGTGTATGAGCATATATGTGTATTATGTGTGTGAGTGTGTGTGTATATGTATATGAGTGTATATTTGTGAGTGTATTTGTTTGTGTGTGTCTGTGCATGTGTGTGAGTGTATTTGTATATTGTGTGTATGTATATGTGTGGTGTGTATCTCTGTGTTTGTCTGTGTGTATATGCTTTTCTGAGTATAAGTGCACATGTGTGCACATGCATGTGGAGGCCAGAAGACAACATTAGCTGTCCTGTAGATGCTGTCTACTTTGTTTTTACTAGCTGAGAGCTCACCAAGTTATTGAGACTGGCTGATCAGAGGGCTTCAGGGTATAGTCCTCTCTGCCTTCCTAGCTCGGGAATAAAATCAAGAACTACCATTTATTTTTTTGTTTGCTTGCTTGCTTCTAGCTGTCTGTCTATTCATTCATTCTTTTATTCATTTATTTATGTTATTTTGTTTTAAACATGTGTTCTAAGAGATGAGACTCTAGTCTCCATTCTTGCAAGGCAGCCACTTCATTAGCTCAGCTGTGTCCCCAACCCTGCCTTTAAGGTGAACTTGGTGTGAGTCCACAGGAGTCTAGTTCAAAGCTTCTAATCACCAGAAACCACCCCTTAGAAGTCAGAAGCTACTGGAGCACAATGTAGATAGACCTTCCTTTAAAACAACTGTTTCCTCGAGGTGCCCATGGGTCTCTATTCAACACCCCACAACCCAGGTCTCCCTGAGAGGAAAGTATTCTTTTCCCTGGTGATGAAAGGGACAGCTTATGTGTGCTTGCTTGTGTTGTTGTTTTGTTTTTGAGACTGAGTCTAGATCCCAGACTGATCTTGAATTTGTGATCCTTCTGCCTTTGGTCCCAAGCATAGAGATTACAGACATGTACCTGACAGTTAGCTAACAATTAATTTTTTTTTTTACAATATTTAACAGTAAAAACTTTGACCGCTTCTATCTGGAAAAATTAGTTTGAAGGAAAATCAGCCTCTTGAAATATTAGAGTACATCTGTGGTGTTTTTTTTAGTGTAGTGTCACAAGGTAATTGTAGTGGTTAAATGAGATATCATATGGTAAGGGTTAAGCATGGCTCATAGTACCTCCAAAACCCTGCCTGTCCTGTCCACTGCAAGCCCCTGGTGATGCTCTCTGCCAGAGCACTTTAGCTGTTAGAATTCTGACATTCCTTCCAGCCCCAGGGAGAGATGGTACTGTCCTAACATCATTCCTCACTAGCTATTAAATAGTACTTTTCTGGAGAGATGGCTCAATGGTTACAAGCACTGGGTGCTCTTCCAGAGATTCTGAGTTTAATTCCCAGCAACCACATGGTGGCTCACAACCATCTGTAATGGGATCTGATGCCCTTTTGGTATACAGACACTGAGGACGATAGAACACCCATACACATAAATACATACATCTTATAAATAGCACTTTTCTCTTTAAAAGAAGGTTTTGAAAGTTGGCCCAGTAGGGAGAATGATTGCCTAACATTCCTAAAGCCTGGGTTTCACTCCCAGAATCACATAAATTAGTATGATGGCACATGCTTATAATCCCAGCACTTAAGAAATGGAGACAGGAGGCCTGAGAGTTTAAGACTTGGTTATAATTAACTTTGAGACCAGTTTAAGATAAAAGAGTCACTATATCAGGAAGTTAAAATGTGTCTTTGGAAGTTAAAATGGACATTGTCAGCCTAGCACTGAGATAGGCCATGCCGTGTCAATTAAAACAGGGCTACTCTTACCTGCTCAGGGTTTTAGGACCTGCCAAACTAAAGCAAGCATTCTAGAAGACACAAGCTAAGGGGCAGTCATTTAAGTCTGGTGTTTGGGGCATATTAGAACAAGTGTGTGGAACTGGCATGATCCTGTCAGTATTTATTTTTAGGGTGATTTTTTTTTAATTATCATTTGTTATAGCTTCCCATCCTTTCCCCTTCATATCACATTAGAAATACGTGTGAATTAAGGTCAATTAGCATGTGTGTCGACATCCACCTCAAACTAAAGCTCTACATTATCTTTGTCTCACTCTCAAAGTGGTAATAAATTCAGCTTAAGTGGTAATTAAAAAGTAAGAATTAAACTTAATAACCTCCACGGGGGTATCTGAGGTCTCCTGCTATAGCAAGTCCTTTCAGTTGTCAATAATGTGGGCGGGTACCATACCCTCTGAAGCAAGTTTACAAGGTTACAGGGCTCCTCTGTACCATGGAGCAAAGGCAGAAAGGAAATATTGGGCGTCTACATTGGAACCCAGCACCCACTTGCCAGGCACTTCTCAGCCAACCCCCCTGGACCTCAGTTTCCTTCCCATTTTTTAGATCTGGAACATCTCCTTTCCAGCCTCACCCTTACTAGCTATTCATTATCAAAATGTTAATATGCAAATTCTGTGTCAGAGCTACTAACTCAAATGTGGTTCTGTGTGAGGAGATGAACATTAATTTAGTTAAGTGTATTGTCAGATTTGACGTTGAGGACATACTCATGCTAATTAGCGCAGGTAAGTGAATAGACTCCTGCTCGAGCTGTCTCATTAAAACTGAGCAGAATTGATTTTGATGCTTTCTTACAGATTTTTAAATTAAGAGTAACAAATGGCAGCAATTGGCTCTGAATGCACAGGCTTTTACCACCGTCCCTTCCCACAACCCCTTTTCACATTTTGAGTATGCTAATGTCTTACCTCCCCCTACTTTCCTCTTTATTATCATCCAGCCAAATTATATTAGCAACTGAATATAGCTTCACAAAGAGACATAGCCATTGCTGCTTAATTTCTTTAACATTTTAATAGATGTACATCAAGTACACGGATTAGGATCACAGTATGTTATTAAAATTATAAAATTATTCTGGTGATGGAATTTGAGTCTTGGTTTACATAAGTGGTAGAGTGAATATTAAATTTTGGGCCGTTTTCTCTAAATGGTGAAGAATAGACCAGAAAGTTATAACCATTATTTTAAATTGATTATATTACCATATAGCCTAAGATGATAAGAGGGCCATTGCATTTTCAAATATAAAGATTGAAAATATTTAAAAATTTGTCTCAATAAAATTCTTTTCCATAACAGTAAAGGAGTGTTGTATAAGCTAGCAATTACTATCTGACCATCCCTGGAGCCTTAGCTATGCATTTAATATATTTAATATGTGTATTTAATGCACACAAAAGAGATACTTGGTCTAATTCATACCAATAATCCCAGCTGGTGGGAGCTCGATCCTGGAGGACTCTGGGTTTGAGGCTAGTCTGAGCTGGATGGCAGGTGTCAAATTTCAAGAAGAGAAGTTATGTATTTCTGAGTCATTTCTATTCAAGTGAGAATTCTTTACACAGTGATTAGTTAAGGCCATCATTAAGAGTTTTATAAATACAGGCTTAAAACAATACTTAGGAGATTTAAGCATAATTATGTTTTTTAAAAAGAGAGAGGAAGAGAGACAGAAAGAAAGACAAACAGGGTATGAATATGTACACACGAGCCTTCTGGAGCTGGATATACAGGTGGTTGAGGACTTAGGTCCTATAAAAGAACAATGTGTGGTCTTGACTGACAAGCCACCTGTGCTGGCTAGGCTCATGTCAACTTGACACAAGCTATAGTCATCCGAGGGGAGGGAATTTCAATTGAGAAAATGACTCCATAAAATCTGGCTATAGATAGACCTGTTGGGCATTTTGTTAATTAATGACATGGGAGGGCTCAACTCATTGTGGGTGGTGTCATTCCTGGCCTGGTGGTCCTGGGTTCTATAAGAAAGTCGGCTGAGCAAGCTATGAGGAGCAAGCCAGTAAGCAGCACCCCATGGCCACTGCATCAGCTCCTGCCTCCAGCTTCCTGCCTGGCTGAGTTCCTGCTTTGGCTTCCCTCAGTGGAGCATGCTTCTAGATATGTAAGCCAAATAAATCCTTTCCTCCCCAAACTGATTTTGGTCCGAGTGTTGCACATAGCGACAGTGACCCCAAGGCATCGTCTCCTGCCTGAAGTTCGTTGATATACAAGTTGTATTTAAACAGCTTTGAGAATGAAGTAAAATCAGAAAAAGAATTACTTCACCACGTGTATATTTATTTAGGTTTCTGAGAGAGGGTTTTACTGTGTAGTGCTGGGTGACCTGAAAATTGCCATTGTAACTCAGGGTGGCCTGGAACTCGCTGCACCCCTCCTGCCTTGCTCCCCAAGTTCTGAGATGATGGGCATATCGCCCACATCTGGCTCTCCCCGTTGTTTTTGATGATTAATATCAGAAGCTCACTGGTACACACTCTACAAGAGCTACCAAGCAGTTACCTTTCTAGGTGTTTGGGTCCCAACTGCATTCTCTGCAGAGTAGAAAATGCCGGGACGGCACAGTTTAGCACCCAGGAGAACAGAGAAGGAAGCAAGGCTGGAGGAGAAGCAATACAGGAGACAGGGAAGTCTTAGACCCCTCAAACATTGTCATTGATTTTAAAAAAAATAATGGATTATTTGCAAAGTTTGAAAGCCAGTATTAAAACGTGACAAATTTTGTTGTGTTTTGTTTTTTGAGTTATGTTCTAGGTATTAAAATTTTTTCCGTGACTTGTTACTTTTGTCTATGAGGATTTTAAAAAAATAATCATAAAAGACATGATTACTGTTGCCAAGATGGGGAAACTGAGGTAGAAAGCACACGCTCTACCCCCAGGGTGTGCTCTACCCCTGCCTCATGCTGCTCACATGTTGGCAACATTTTTTCAAATTGAAAATTTGAAATGTGGCTGTTAATTCACAGTACTGTACCTGAAAAGAGTTCACTTCATCTTAAGATGGTATTGCTTTTCTCACAGAGTAAATGTTCACCTCCATTCCTTGTGGCTTCTCTCACAGTCTGGGTACTTAAATATCAGGAGCCTACAGTGCTACATTCTGTCTCTTGAAGCGCACATCTCTTCCATCCCAGGGTTAATCTTGTGGTTTCCCCCTTTGCCCTGTTCTCTATGTTGAAGGGCTCTGGCTCGGTGCGGTTATTGAAGAGATGAGTCAGTGTCTGGAAGGAAGGTGGATGATGAGGTATCATGACACAGCATCTTTTTAATTCCCTTCTGAAATTCCGCAGTAGGTTGCTGCATCCCACAAACACGTATTTGGTGCTTGCTAAACCCTGCTTTGTGGGAAAGAGGGTCCAGCAAGCAAAACATACAGCTTCCCTCCTGGTTGACTCCCAGGCATGATTTTGAATAGTTCATTTCATTGGTGAAGATACCCTGGGTGAGAAACTGGGGTGACGTTTGGCTCTCTTGTCTGCTGCAACATTGCAATGTCAGCCCCACAGCGTGGCTTGGAACCTCCTTGGCATTTTTAAAGCCAGCACAATACTCAGCTTCCTAACATTCTGCTCCGTCACCACATCACTCCGGGTGAGTCCAGGCATGCTGCTTCGTCCTTTGTGACACCATTGGTTTTGTCCTGGGCGTTATTAACAACTTAACTTCCACAGAACCCTGGCTCTCGTTACCACTGCCATTCTCACTTACTGACCTGTACACCGTGTGACACGGGAACACCAAGAGGCTGTGAAGCTAGTCTTTTTATCTTGATGGGTGGGGTGGAGGGTGGAACAAACCAGAAAGCATTTGAAGGCCACTACCCTAAAGGACAAAACTCTGTGGTCATTTATTGGAAAAAAAAATCAGAACACTCAATATCGCAGACTCTGGCCCAGCTCTGTCAACGTAACTCGTTCACTTTCTGCTGTGCACAGAATGGAAACAAGTGTCTCGTGAAGTTCTGGGCAGAGCTGACAGGAAACGAGGGGCACCCACTACAGGGCTTTACCACGGTTTGATCTGTCTGCTTCTAACTGGTTTTTACTTCCACTCTGTCAACATTTCTTCATCCGTCTGTGCATTGGCAAGCATCCCTCTGGGACAATAAACATATCTACTTGATTTTCCAGAAATCTAGGCTTATACCCTTTGTTCTTCAGAAGCATCATTCAGACTTGTTAGCAGATGACAGGAACAAATTGTAAGACCTAGAGGACCCAAATCTCTCTAGTCTGCTCATGACAAAAAGCCCATGAACAGAGAACAAAGTAGGACCCTGCTCTGGAACAAACGGGGGACCTGCCCGCAGGCAGATGGGCAATAGACAGTGACGTCCAGAATTACTGGTGTGTTTAGTAGTCATGGATACAGCTTAGCTGCTGGTGCATCTGTCTAGTATGAAGCTGTGACTTTGATCCCATACCACATAAATTGGGCATAGTGAGTGATGCACACCTGAAATCTCAACATTTTGGAGGTAGAGGCAGGAGAGGCAGAAGTTTAGGGTCACGGGGCTAGGGAGAATGTTTACATGGTAAGCATGAAGACCTCGATTCATTTCCTGTCACCTACATAAAAGCAGCTCCAGAGCTGGAGGGCAGAGACAGGAGGAAACAGGGGCTGCTGGCCAGCTCGTCCAGATAGATTCAGAGTGAAGGACAATACAGGGAGACGCCTGATGGTGGTCTAGCCTCTGCTTATGCATGCATGGGTACATGCACATACTCATACCCTATGCATATACACCACAAAGTTCAAGTCATCCTTAGCTACTTAGCAAGTTCAAGGCCAGCCTGGGATATGTGAAACTTTGTCTCAAGAAAACACAAAAAAAAAACCCCATAAAACTGGTCTAGCCCAGCACACACTGTTCTTCCTGAATCTTTTCCTTTTCCTCAGTTTCCCTTTCCAGTTTTTCTCCCACGCTCGGTCCTTTAGTCCTTTTGTCACTTCCTGTCATTCTTTGCTTCTCTCCTTGCTCTCTCTTCTTGGACTGTTCTGGCCTTCTCCATCTTTTCCATGTAGCCATGGCTCTTTTTATCCTCAAACAAATCACATTTAACCACCACACTGTCCTACCATCTTGAGATTTTTTTTTTTTTAAACTGGTTTGAGACTAAATCGCCATGTCATAAAACATAGCTGGAGCTGTTACAAGCGACTGAAAAAGACTTTACATTCTGTTATCTTGAGTGTCAATAGTGTGTACAAATGGAAGTACAGTCCAGGTTCTGGTGGGCCAGATACCACCACCTTGACCCCGACAGAGACAGCGCGTCTAAGAGCTTCAATCCCAAAGCCCTGGAGCTTCTGACTTTAAATCAGCAGCTGCTGCTGGTCTGCAGCTCCCAGTCTACAGACGGCTGCTGCCTTGCTGTTTCTTTTCTGTAAAACCCTTCCTGCCTCTCTAGCCCCCAGTGGTATAAAGGTCAGTATCTCTTCATGGTCTCTGGGGTTCTTGGATCTTACAAACGACTGCTCTGATAAGTTAGGGCGTAAATAAAAAGCTTGCTCTTTTCATTTTCACAGAAATTTTTCTTCCCCATCAGGTTGATCTTTAAAAACATTTTTTTTTTTGGTCAGGGGCGGTGGCACATACCTATAGCCCCTCTAGTCCCAGTGCTCAGTAGGTAAAGGCGAGCAGCCTCTAGAGTTTAAGGTCATAGTCAGTTACAGAGGAAGCGAGGCCAGCCTCGCTCCATGAGACCCTGTCTCCAGAAAAAAGAAAAAACTTGGTTCATTTTTTAATCATTTTGGTGTTTCTTTTAAGCAATGTCCCCTAGAACACAGATGTCTCCTGTTCAGTGCGAAACTTGTAAAGAAAAGCTCATAAAGTGCTGAGGGCCGAGGATGACTTCATCGTGTCGCTTTCTCTAACCTCTACGTGCATTCAACACTATCTCCTAAGCCAGAAGTCCCAGAGACCTCTGTCCTCTCAAAATGATCTCTAGAAATGAGGCCCCTCTGTTGACACCAGGGCCAGCAGCTCTGTGGTGAGCACTGTGAGGCCTTGCATCACACCCGACTGTAAGCAGATCTCTTCCCACAAAAGCATAAGAAGGAGAAGCCCGTTTCTCCACCTCCACGTTTATTTGCTCAATGCCAGGTCCCATTTGGAGATGAGCACTAAGAATTAGGATGACCCAAGCAAGCAAGAGAAAATCAGCCTGTGTCGCCTGAGAGCAAGCCTCCCAGGAAGCACCAGATGAGACGCCTCCTATGAGGAGAATTTTGGCGAAGCACAAGGATTCAGGCATGCCCACAGACTGGGACACTTGGCCCATCGGATCTAGTGTGTAAACATTAACACATCCCTCAAAGGCCCACTTTCCCTGTTTTTATCACCTGTGAGATCACTTGGAAAGATAAATGCTGACTCGCTTACAGGAACACTTACTTTATTTTATAAAATACACTTTGTATTACTAAAGCAGATTTTTTGGATTTTGTTGAAGAATTTCAAACAAGCTCTTTTAAGACAGCCCTGGCCTAGGGAGATGGCTCACTCAGCACAATGCTCGTCACATGAGTATGAAGACCTGAGTTGTAATCCCCAGGCTCCATGTAAAGGCTGGGCATGGTGGCATGAGGGAGTCAAAAACAGAGGATTCTTGGGACTCAGTGACCAGCCAGAGTAGCCAAAGGTTCAGTGAGGGACCCTGTTTCAAGCTCTAAGGGGGAGAGCAATTGATGCAGACACCTGAAAGCACTCTGGCTTCGACAATGTGTGTACATACACATGTGCTGCACACATAAACAAGCACACAGATCGCCCCAGGTTTTACTTATTTGAGATGGGGTTTCACCGTATAGCCCAGCTTGGTCTCCCAACTCATAAACCTCCTGCCTCAGCTCCCCAAGTGCTGGGATCTTACCCACACTCCGAGATTTTAGAACAATTCATGGTATATCCAAACAGCACTCCAACACAAGGCTGCCTAGAGAAGGCTTTCCAGAGCAGGCATTTGTCCATCAAACCCCAGGTCTTATTAGCTGTCCCACCGGCGAGTGAAGCAAAGATAAAGTAATAGGGATTAAAGTTTAATCTTGCCCATCAGCTGGGGAAAGCCGTATGGTTGTCGAGCACTCTCTCTGAGTTGGCTTCCTTTTCTGCTTCTGCTATTTTGGGAGTGCCTTTCATTTGATTGCCAATTCTCTGTTCTTGCAAAGGAATTTAGAACTCTCATGCTGACCTCCTAAACACACACTTTCTTAAGATGTTTGAGTCCCAAAGTTTTGTATTTTTTTTTTAAGATCATAGAGTAGTGAAAATTCAGCACTGGAAAGAGCATCTAAGACCATCTGCTCCAACAGCATGCATGTGTTATAAAGGGGACTGAAGTAGCACTAACCAGCCAGGCCAGGCTGCTCCAACCCATGTATGTGTTATAAAGGGGACAGAAGTAAGAGACACTAACTGGCCAGGCCATATAATGCACTGGTGACCTCACTTAGGCTAACACTTAGCTGCTTCTTCACTATGTCTTCAGAAAACAGTTCTGAGTTTAGGAATCTTTATCAACATCTGCACCATTAGAGATACCAGCTAGGCTTCCTCTTTCCAAGAGGTAACTGGGGGCTGGAGATATAGCTCAGTTGTCTGCATGCTTGCCTTACAGGCATGGAGACCTGAATTCAATTCCCTGGACACACATAAGGAGGTTTGGGCATGGTGGTATAGGCATGTTATCCCAGAGAATGCCTTCTGACCTACACACACACACACACACACACACACACACACACACATACACCCCTTGCATACTCATGCACCTGCACACACATGCACACACAACACAATGCACAACAATCAAAAAAAATAATTGGGTCAAAGTCAGAAGATTCTTGGGATGTGGAAATACTAAATATAGGTATGCCATATTTTAAAATGACTTGCCCTACATTCATGAAACCAAGCAAAGTACATTCCTCTCTATACCAAAGCATCATTCACCTTCAAAGGGACCCAGGTAAGTAAGGGCACCTACACATAGTCCTCACAGCAGGCATGTTCAGCTGTGGGCCATGGGCCACATGTATCCCAGCATAGTGTGAATATGGCCAGACATATTTGGTGATGACAGTGATGTGTCAGAAGGTTGGACATACCTGATGTAAAGCTTGACAATTTAAAAGGTTTTTATATTTGTATTTATATTCATTGCCACCAAGAATTCATGAGCATGTAGCCATTGTTCAAGTGAACTCTCAACTTCTAAGGAGTTGACAGCCACAGTGTGTTAGCCTGGTGCCAAATGCAGTAACCAGCAAGCAATTTCTAAATGAATAAGGCAATGAACTATCAATGAATATATAAATTTGTGTGTCTTAACTTTTATTCTATTAATGCAGGTAGGGCAAGCAACTGAGCATTAAAAATCTAGCAAGGGTTAGGGGTTTTTAGAGACTAAGTTAGGGTTTGAAGAAATGCATTTAATTTTGGTATCTACTGGACAAGCGATGGTGGTGGTGGAGGAGGTAGAGGTGGTCGTAGTGCACTCTCTCTCTCTCTCTCTCTCTCTCTCTCTCTCTCTGTGTATGTGTGTGTATGTGTCTGTATCTCTCTGTGTCTGTCTCTCTGTGTCTTTCTGTGTGTCTGTCTCTCTGTCTGTCTTTCTTCTGTCTCTGTCTCTGTCTCTCCCACCCCTACCTCCTTTATCTTTCTCTCTCTCTCTCTCTCTCTCTCTCTCTCTCTCTCTCTCTCTCTCTCTGTGTGTGTGTGTGTGTGTGTGTGTGTGTGTGTGTGTGTGTGTGTGTGTGTAGCTAGGTCAGAAGGCAACTTAGGTTATCATCCTCAGGAATGCCATCCACCTCCCTTGAGACACTGCATTCCAGAGAAGATATATTCAGGTGTCATTCCTCAGGTGTTATCTGCCTTGTTTTTTGAGACAGGGTCTCTCATCAGCATGGAATTTGCCAGGTATGCTAACTGGGCTGACCAGTGAGCCTCAGGGATCTAGCTGCCTTTTCTCCTCAGAGCCAGCATTGCAAGCACTTACTATGAGCCCAGACTTTGTGTGGGGTATAGGGGATAGCTCATGGGTCCCCATGCTTTCAAGGCAAATACTATCTACTAAGCATCTCTCATCCCTGGACAAGGAATTTTTATGGGTATAAGCAGTCACTTCAGTGTCTATTTTGAGATAGATTTGGTCCACAGAACCAGGAATTGGGGGTAAAAAAAAAAAGTACCACTTTCCTGTGGTTAAGAAGAGTCCATGGAGGAAAAGGGGTGTCCACTGCCTGGACCAGCCAGCTCCTGCCTCCTCTGTGACCACTAATGATCTCTGTACTGGCTATCATCCTCCCTAGACTGACTAACACAAAGAATATGGATGGTACAAATGGCAGATCCACCTCTTCTGGGAAAGTCGGAGCACATGGGTAATAGGAGAGTGGCAACCTTATCTCCCTACACAAAGGGCAGCGTGTAAAATATCACAGTAAATTCATTACTAGGTAATTATAGGCTAAGCCACTTGACCTCAGAGTCAACTTCCTTCTCTGCAAAATGGCGATAATGCTCGATGTCTCAGAGGTTTCTGGTTTCAGCCTAGAAGGCCCTCTGTGTTAGACATTGTGCCACAGCCAAACCCTTGTTGCCAGGCACATCTTCCCTCTGAGACTTGCAGAGCCCTGACCCCTAGGATCATGGGAGGGTCTGTCTGACCTTCGGCCTCAATCATTCTGCCCTTCCTGGGTCTTAAAGCCTGGAAGGCAGGCATCTGGGATGATGGAACAAACAGCCAGATTGGCCTCGAGTGTGAGGCACCATGGGTTTTTGCCTCTGGCCTTCAGGATCAAACTAAATAGGCCCCTGTGTTTGCTGGATCTGAGCTTACCATGACCTGAGGCTTGTTTGATTTTCCGTTCTGCACATTTCCTCACTGGCAAGAAAAGAAAGGGAGAAAATGGTTTCCTGGAGTTAGTTCTATTTCTGAATCTCATCTTCCAGTTCTTTCTACATTGTTAAAATCTCTATTGTGAAGGTAGGCTGCGGCACGTGCCGATAGCCTTCCCAAATGATGTCATGGAGAAATAGCATCCCGACTTCTTCCTCTTTCAAAAATATGATTTAGAAAAATATTTCAAAAGTAATAACTTAATTTTCTTATAATATCAGTCTTTTAAAGAGGCCAATGAATGTGGCCAACTCAGCATGAGGCCTGAGTTTAATCCCTGGAACTCATGTTTAGAATCTAGGTGCATTCTCTTGCACCCTCGCTGTTGGGGAGTTGGAAATGGGCAGGGTGCCCTGACCAGCCAATCTTCACCTACTCCATGGTTTTGAGACCTGGGAAAAGTGTCTGAAAGACCTATGGCGAGTACATCTGAGGAAGAACACCCTGGCTCTGGCCTCCAGCACATGTGTGTAAGTTTATATGTACTCACACATGCATCTGCATTCATGAACATGTACATACATACATAATATACTTTTTAAAAGGCTTCTAACATCATCATCTATTTCCAAACTCCTAATGTTTGATGTAATAATTTCTGGGGTTTTGTTGTTCATATTATTTAAACAAATGAACAAACAAACAAGACAGCCTTTCTCTAAGACTGTGGTCTTGTGGCCCATTCGGCCACTTTAATGCTACGTTTGTACTTGTAAAAAATTAATATACAAGTTCGTTTTCCTTTTGGAAAAAAAAAGAGAACTATTAGACATTCTTTTCATGGTTCCAGCATGGTAATTTAATAATGGAGCTTTTTAGATACATATTTTATTATTCCAAAGGGAAAAAGAAAGGCGCATTGAGGGTGTTTGTTCCACATCTACTAGAGAGCCCGTGCATTGCCATACCTAAGCAGCAGTGACCCTCGTCCTGACCACTGCAAGACAAGCATCATGCCAGGGCCTGAGCTTAGGAGGACTACACACTCCTGTGACGAGGTAGAGGGGCCCGCACACTCATGTAATGGGCAACAGGAAAGTACACACTGGTCTCACGGGCTATAGAGAACCTCACACGGGCTAGAGGTCAGGAGAGATAACTCTGAAGCACACCATGTTTTTCATTTGTTTCTCTCAGTGAAATTAAGATTTTTATTCTGAAAAGAAAAACGCAGCAGCAGGGCCGTTTCTCTTCAGGAGCCTGCCATGCCGACTTCATTGTGGCCCCACTTTCTGTAGCTTGAAAGTGTGTGCTTAGCATCGTGGTGTGTGTTGTGGGGTCCTGTTCCCTCTTTCTCTACAGTTCTGATGTACCACACTCGGTGCTACAGTCTTTTCCCTGTACTCTGCCTCAGAGATGGTAACAGTTTCCTCTCTGCTCGGTCTGCAGAAGGCTCCTGTCAGCTGGATTGCTGCTTTGTCCTGTTCATTGTGTGTGCATGTGCAGCAGGACAGACACAGTCCCTCCACCTGGGATGGTTCCCCTCCTGGAAACTGATACAGTCTTCACCGAGCCTGTATACATCTTCTTACAGACTTAAAATTACTTGCTATCCTTAATACAATGTAAGCACTATGTAACTGATTGTCGTACGGCATTGTTTGCGGGATGGTGACGAGAAAAGACATCCGTATTTGCCCAGGACTGATTATAAACAATACCTTCTCCTTCCTTTGACTCTCTGGCTGTGTAATCTCGGATATGGAAGGTGCTGTCACTGCCGTTTGTCCCTTCTCTATGCAAAGTGCCCACTGTGGTCCTTCAGATGCGCTCTCTCATCTTCTGTCATGGTTCAGTTTTTTGAGACATGATCTCATGGAGCCCAGTCTGGCCTCTAACTCTCTGTGTAGCTGATGGTGACCTTGAACTCCAGATCCCCTGCATCTAGCTTCTGAGTGCTGAGTTACAGGTGTGTGTCGCCACACCCAGCTCACTGTAGTGACGAAGAGAGACACGAGGCTTTGCATGAATTAGTCAAGCATTGAGCTACGACTGCAGCTCACTCCTCTCCCTCTCTCTCCCCCTTCCCATCTCTCTCTGACACACACGTATACACACACACACACACACACACACACACACACACACACACACACGGGGGGGGGGGGGGTTGGGGGGGAAAGAAAGAGTTTCATTCAGTAACCCAACCTGGCCTAGAGATCACACTATGTACCCCAAACTGGCTTGAGCTTGTAGCAATCCTCCTGCATCAGCCTTCCCAGTGCTGGACTTACAGGCATGGGCTACTATGCACAGCTCCTCCTGCCATCTTCACTCATGCATCTTCTCTGGCAGGTTGGAAGGTTTATCTCTGTTGATCTCAGAGAGGCAGCTAGGAGCAAGTGCTTTGGTGATTTCTGCAGGATCATGCAAAGCACAAACGAGGCTGAACCTAACGCAGGTCCTCGGATTCTGGACATTAGGTTCCTTCTCTCCACACTAAACACACTCCATACATGGACCTTTACCAGACAGATGAAGTTTTGAAGACGGTCTTAAAAATAATGTGACTCATTACAATTTGGGAATGGAAATATGTTTTAACTATATTCAACCCTTTCTAGTTGCACTAGCCTGGGGGTTGACTTCCAAGTGGTGGTGGTTCCGTAAAGGTTTACAAAAGCAATCCTGAGATCCTTACAATGTGTGAAATCAGACTGAACAGCCTCACTGTGGGGCTGATGACATTGTCAGTGGTTACGAGTACAGTCTGCACTTGCAGACAACCCAAGTTCAGTTCCTAACACCTGTAAAGGACCACTCTGGCCCACGTTTGGGGCCAAACTGTAGCCGCCTGCTCTGTTCTGCAGGTCAGGGTCTAGCAAGAGAGAGTGGGGGGGGGGGGAAGAAGGGGAAGAGACGAGAGGAATAGAGACAAGCCAGAGGATCTGTAGTCAAGACTTGTTTACTGTCTCCACCATACACACACCACTACACCTACTACTACTACACCACACTACAAGAAAATCCTGGGTTTTTATAAGCACAAGCAGGGGAAAACAGCTAAAGACATTTTACCCCGTGCACCATGCAGCTGGCTGGGGTCACTAAACAGCAAAACAAGCTATGTGGGATAAACAAGATATTTGTCAGAGTGTGCTCAGCTGTTGTAGGCTGCTGAAAAACAAGTCTCTCATCAGGGTATATGGCTCCAGATGGCTGCAAAGATGATAGCTGCTTTCTAGCCGCTTTCTGCTAAAAGTCGGCTCCCAACAAACACCCACACTACCTGTAACTTCAGCTCCTGGAGTTTCAGCTCCTGTATATGGAGGCCTAGGAAGGCAGCAAGTATTCTGGGAAGGCAGTAAGTATTTTCAGGAGCCCATATAAGTATGATTTTTTTACATGAAATTTGGATGCTCCAAAAATTTCTGGGAACTACTTCCATATTATCTTCCAGATGGTTGAGACTGACAGAAACTGTCCCCTAAGTAGACAATGAATGCACTCATCATCAAATTTGAAGCATTCTGGCACTTGTTTTAAAAACAACCCATGTAACAATCAATGAAGAGGTGGTTGTTGTTGTTGTTGTTGTTGTTGTTTCTCTGGGCTCAAGCTCGTTCTGTTGCTTATTTAAAGTCTATAGAAAGCAGAGCTTAGCAGATGAGAAATACCTGGTAACAGGGCTTGAGAGAATGAGAAACAGGACATTTCCTTCAGTTCACTGACGCTGTTTGAGAAGCTTGCTCTAGGATTAAGGAATAATGCCTGGCCAAGTGAGATTTTAACAAGAATCATTGTGGGTCCAGTAGAATTGTGTCATTCCTGAAGTAACACACCCAAGTCAACAGATTTCCATCACAGAGAGCAAGTCCTGACCTATGAGTTTTTGGTTATGGTTTTCACACTATGAATGTCTGTCAGGATGTCTGAAATCAGGGAGTCGGAATGCTGTTTTTCCAGGGCCTGCCATACATAAGATATAGAGGTTAGGTGTGTGTGTGTGTGTGTGTGTGTGTGTGTGTGTGTGTGTGTGTATGGTTAGATATGTGTGAGAGAGAAACAGGAAGGGAGAAAAACAATGAGGGAGGGAGAGACAGAGACAGATTGATTTGTGCATCTTAGTAGAAACTGCTGGAAAGGTTCTAACCTATATTAGATTTTTCCCATTCTTATTATACACTATAAATTAAAATATAAAATAATGCAAGTATGTTTTCCCTGCACACTCCCCTCTAGAGCTGTCCTTGGGAAGACTGTCTTTTTCCCCAGTGAAAGAGCTGATAGAGTCTGACTTAAAAGTGAGCTCGCCATGACAGGGGCATGAATTCTTTACAGATAAAGTCATTAAAACTTTCCGTTTAAACCTCAGCACATTTGTTTGAGGCAGTGCCCCCGGGGCTCCTGTTTGAACAGCACACAGCCAGGTTAGACTGAAGAGACAAATTTTTCATTATCTTCTCTGGGAAGATGCCTGAAGTGAAATCCCTTGAAGGATTCTACTTCCCCCAAACCAGTGCTGGGTAGGTGAGATGAACGTTTTGAGGAACTGGGAGGCAGGCAGGGAGGTAGCTGGGAGATGTAATGTGGAGATAAACCGATTGACATGCCTGGGAAATCTGTGTGGGCCAGATATGGGCAAGGGAGGAATTAGAAACAGTCCCAGAGGGCTGCTTCTTGCCAGAGTGTTTCAGTTAGATTTAGCAAATTCTGTGAAAGAAAATAATAAACACCTTTTTACCTGCCGCCCACTGTTAGGAATGGACCTGCAGGCCTCTCACGGTGACTGGTGCTCTGTCCCGAGCTACATCTCCACCATTTGTTGATTGTCTGCTTAGTTGGTTTGGTTTTTAGGCACCATTTCACTGAAACCTAAGTATTTGATCAAGAGAGTTGTATTTGGTTAGCTTGCCACACTTAACTAGAGTTTAGAACAAAGAGCAAACTCTCAGGTATGCAGGTATCATGGGCGTACCTGTGCAACACCCAGATTAACACAGAATTTTCTAGCTCTCCCCTCTGTTCCCAGAGAATGGCCTCCTGAGACCATCAGTGTTCTGACATCTGTCTTTACAGAGGCATCCTGCCTGTCTGCCTGTTGCTTCCCGAGGACAGACATACAGCATGTACGCTTGTGTCTGATGACCGTCTGTCCAATCCAGAAGGCTTGTTCTTCTCTCATTTTCTCTTTCTTTTCTTTTCTCTTCTTTTCTTCTCTTTTCTTTTTTGTCCTAATGCTGATAAAGAAGGCAAAATGCTGTTGGGAAGAATGAGGAGAATGACTGTGTGCTGGGGCCCTGCACTCGTGGTTCAATTTAAAATTTTCCCTGCTTGGAAGATCTGGAGTTCCAGGCTCCCACTGAGCTACCTGTTAGGGCCTGGTCTAAAAGCAAAAGACAAACAAAAGCCAACCAAGAAACACCAAGCAAGCCAAAGCGTAGGACAGGACGGCAGCCAGCATGAAGCATGAGCTCACATCTTTGCCTGCGATGAAAGCTTTACATTTGTCATGAGTTGCTTTTCCAGTGAAGTAAGAAAGAGCCAAGCCCATGATATTCTGTCACCCAAGATGATAGCCAATGCCCACAGGGGCCATTTAAAATAAATGATACAGGACACACCTCAGATGCCCAGCTGTGGCCATCAGATTCCACAGTGAGCAATGTTCCCACTGCCACAGAGTCCAGAGAGCAGACCACCAGCTCCTCTCCTCTTCCACATCCTCACCTCTAGGCAGAAGGATGCTTTATTGGTGTGTTTTGACGAATGAGACACATCAGTGGTTGAAACCTCTGGTGTACTGAAATTGCAGCTTCTAGCTGTAACATCTGCTCTTTGGGACCTCAGTGAAGCTCCTTGGACCTCTCCTGCTAGTGAGCCAGTGCTTGCCCATATCCTATACACTGGGGCTCAGCTTCTGCTGTCTCCTGGAGCTTTCCACCATCCTGCTCCAGCCCATGCTAGGGTTAAGTGATTTTCCATGATGCTGCCTGTCATCTGGCCTTCTTCTTCCCGAGTCTCAGTCATTTGCTGATTTCTCCCAGAGACCTATAGTCCAGGCTAGCCTTTTCCAGGCTTCACTGTGTTGTTTAGCACCTGATACCATCCCTGACATGTAAGAGATATCAATTAATACCAAGGAATGAAGGAAGGAGCTGTAGGCCACAGGACAGAACAATAAGTGCATAGCTTACAGTGGGCACACCTCCAGAAAGGTGCTTTTAGAAACAGATTTCTGTGTGATCAGATTTCAGAACATGCTTCCATGCTCTGACTTCATCTTTAGGTTTCTGGAGAGACAGCTGTTGTGCGGTGGGTAACATCAGTTCTGTCTGAGTATTCAGTGTCTACATAAAGAAGAGTAAGCATCCACTCTGTCTCTGCCCACCTCTGCCTTGGATCTCACTGGGAGCTGGAAATGTAACTCAGTGAGTAAAGTAAGCCCGAGGACAGACTTTCAATGCCCAGAGTCCACATGAAAAAAGAACTGGTTGTGGTGCTGACACACATTCATAACCCCAGTGTCAGGGAAGCTGAGACACTCGCAGCCTGGGGCCCACCCATGCCTGGTCAGCAAGCCTACCTGGCAAGTTACAAAGCAAAGTGTAAGATGTCCTTGGAATGGCACCCCAGGCTGGCCTCTGACTTCTACATGCATGTACACATACATGTACACCCGCACACATGTACACAAACATGAATACAAAAAGAAAAACTTGAAGATCTTATCTAAGGGGGCAGGTGCTGGACATGAGATGCATTGGGATGGGGCAAGAGTCTAGGAGAAAATCCAGGAAGCTTCAGAAGACCAATCCCAGTCTTCCAATCCCTGTAGGACTAAGCCCTGCCCTCACCCCATACCCAGCTGAAGAAATGCCGCTGTCGTTTTAAATTTAGCACTGGCCACCCATTCGTGATTTACAATGTAAATGGTAGATACCTGGAGAAGTCTGGAGTCCTTAACCAATCAGTTATGCTTTGAATTTTTTCTTCTTCTCTGCAGACCTGGCAGTGTTAGTGCTGAATGAGGTCACAGTCTAACTACAGTATTAACCCTGCAAATCTGTTCATTTCCGCTGAGCACCCTCAGGCAGGATATAGAACGTGTCCAATTGAAAAGCTATTACAGACTCTGCAGCGCTGTGATGGACTGAATAGTAACAGGTGTGCGTGTGCAAGTGTGTGTGTGTGTGTGTGTGTGGAGTCAGGGAATCACTTTCTACATAATAGGTATCTCTTAAAAGTGGTTTCTTTCTGCTTTGTGAAGCGTGTGGGCATGATGTGTGTGATACCTGCACATGCGTGTGAGTCTGTAAATCTGCATATGCAAGTCACAGCATGCATGTGGAAATCAGAGAGTAACTGGGGACTTTAGTCCTCTACCTTCAGCCTTCTTTGAGGAAGAGTCCCTGTGCTGGCTAGGTTTGTGTCAGCTGGACACAGGGTGTAGAAATAGGAGAAGAATGAACCTCAATTGAGAAGCTGCCTCCATAAGATAGAGCTGCAGGCATTTTCTTAATTAGTAATTAATATGGGAAGGTCCAGCCCATTGTTGGTGGGGACACCCCTGGGCTGGTGCTCCTGTTTTCTTTCTCCTTGGCCTCTGTACCAATTCCTGCTTTCAGGTTCCTGCCAAAACTTCCTTTACTGGTGCTTCACAACGTGGAACTATAAAGCAAATAAACACTGTCCTCCTCAGCCTGCTTTTGGTCATGATGTTTCATCATAGCAATAGTAACACTAAGACAGAAGTTTGTCGAGGCCTGAGCTGCCCCACGCTTGGGGACCAAAATGTCGCAGACCGCTCTATCAATGTTGGAACCAGTACTGCCAAAAGCCTTGGGGCTAAATTGTTAGAGCCTGCACTGCCCCAGGCTGCTCCAGTCCTCAGGTCAGGGTTCAGCAAGAGAGAGAGTGAGGATGGACTCGAAGAATGGAGAGCAGACAGAGTGTGATTCAATCCTATTTATTCTTCAGTCTCTCTTCCTAGTCCAAGTCCCAAGTCTTGAGTTTCTAGTCCCTAGTTCCTACTCCCTAGTGCCTCCAAGTTCCAAGTTTCCAGTTCCAAGTTCTAGTCTCGAGTCTCATCCAAGTGCAAGTGTCTAATCCCTAGTTGCCTGTCTCGAGTCTCAAATGCCTACTACTAATTCTAGTTGCTAGTCTCTTTCCCAGTCTCAAGTGTCTAATGTCTAATTCCAAGTTCTTCCTCCAAGTGCCAAATGCCTAATGTCTAATAATTTCTTCTGTCTGCCTCTCACCTTTTATATGTCTCACTTCTAAGCCACGCCTCTAAGTCATGCCCTTAAGTCATACCCTTAGGTCTTATCTCTAAATCACACCTTTAAGTCTCACACATCCCAGGGGAAATCCTGGGTATCTAAAACAAGATGTTATCAGAGTGTGCTCAGCTGTTGTAGGCTATTGTAATCAAGTCTCTTGTCAGGGTATATGGCTCAAGATGGCTGCAAGGATGTTAGCCGCCTTCTGTCGGCTCCCCACAGAAGTTGGTACCAGGATAGTGGGGTACTGCTGTGACAGACACGACTGTGTTGTTTTGGGGAGGACTATGGAAGGACTTTGGAACTTTGGGCTAGAAGAGCCATTGAGTGTTGAGCGCTCAGAGAGCTGTTGTGTAGGAGCCTGGAAGATAACAATGTTGAGATCACTGCAGATGATGGAGGCCTGGCTTGTGAAGGTTCAGAGGGAAGCAAAGACTCTACCAGGCTATTTGTGTGAAAAACCCTGTGGTATCAGGTCAGCTGGGGCCATAAATAAGAAGATCCAGGCAGTATTGAAGTGAGACCTTTGAGTTACTAGGACAATTGATGCTGGTTCAATGGGACTGAAGAATCAGCTGTGATTAAGAACTGGGCAGCATTGCCGTGAAGTGTTCTGGGAAGTGTTCCCTCAGGGTCACACACAGATACTGTGTTCCAGAAGTGGATAAGGTTGTACCTCCTGCAGGCCGCTGAACTTGGTAGTGAAAGAGTCACCCAGGTGGTACTGGATTTGAAGGCATGAAGGAGTCATGGAGAATAGTTGAGGCTTGGCAGGGTGAGGCAGGGCTGAGGTCCCTGAGGAGAGCCCAAGAGAGGCTATTGGTGAAAGTGCAGCCTAGTTGCAGCAAGAGAACCCAGCATTGTAGAGATGCCACTAGATGACCACCACCACCAGCAACAACAGCAGCAGTAGCAGCAGCAGCAGCAGCAGTGGAGTGCATGCAGCCAGCCAGAGCCCAGAACAAGCTGCATGCACTGCAGCAGGGAGAGCTGAAGAAGCAACCCAAGCCTTAGAGAGGAGCTCAGAAGATGGGGAGTGAGTCCCGGACACTGGACATTGA
>JANHMN010000013.1:68601577-68647824 GCA_030674055.1 Rhabdomys pumilio
AGAGGAGCTCAGAAGATGGGGAGTGAGTCCCGGACACTGGACATTGAATTATTTACACAGTTGGAATTTGATTTTGCTTTGATTGTGACTGTTCTTCCCTCTTGAAATAAAAAATATTTTACTTGTTTTTAATTTATTTTTATTTTACAGGGGCCCACAGTGAAAAAGCTGGGATTTTAAAAAAGAGAGTGAATTTTTTTAAGTGTTTGAATTTGTATGGCTTATGGAACGTTTTACATTTGAAAATGTTTTACGTCGTGTGATGTCAATATTAATGTCCAGTCCTGGGGATGAACAGGAGCAGGAAAGGTTGCGGCTTAACAGTGGGGTGTGTGTGTGTGTGTGTGTGTGTGTGTGTGTGTGTGTGTGTGTGTGTGAAGTTAACAAGAGGTCAGTTGTGCTGGATAGCTTAATGTCAACTTGACACAAGCTAAAGTCATTTGAGAGGAGGAAACCTCAATTGAGAAAATGCCTCCATGAGATTGGGCTGCAGGCAAACCTGTAGAGCTCTTTTCTTTTCTTTTTTTTTTTTAATTAGTAATTGATGTGGGTGGGGTTCTCAGCCCTTTGTAGACTGGTGGTTCTGTGTTCTATAAGAAAGCAGGCTGAGAAAGCCTTGGAGAGCAAGTCCATAAGAGCACTCTACCATGGCCTCTGTGTCAGCGCCTGCATCCAGGTTCCTGCCCCGTGTGTTCCTGTCCTGACTTCCTTCACTGATGTACTATGTGGAAGCCAAATAAATCCTTTCCTCCCCAACTTACTTTTGGTCAAGATGTTTCACTGTAGCAATAGTAATGCTACTATTACTATTAGGACGAGGCCTTTGTTGATTGGCTCATATGCCAGGCTAGCTCACTTAGAATCTCCTGGACAGCCTTTAGTGCACAGTACATTACAGACTTGTGCTACCAGGCCAGGCCATGTATGAATTCTGAGAGCATTGCTCATACTTACAGAGCCAGCAGTTTATTTTCTGCATCTCCACAGGCCTTGATCACTTCTTGAGGGTAGAGTATGTTTTCTGTCTCCTGGAACTGCAATTGCTACTTCTGGCACTTTTTAGCCTTAATATGTTCTGCCATCTGCGATTTTGTTTAGTTTTTTTTTTTTTTCTTCTGCCTAATAACCCTTTCAGCTCCTTTTCCTTATGTGTTCCAAGCACTCTTTTGTGTTCTTAATTTCTATTTTGCATTATTGAAAAATACAGAAAAGAATACTCCAGTGAGTACCCATGAATTTGCCACCTAATTTAGGAGCTGAAAAAATGAGCTCTCTCCAAGTGACAGTTTCTGGGCTCTGTTTCATGCACCATGCAGAAGGGCACCACACAGATGGCAAACATTTTGTGAAAGGCACCATCGCCCCCTGTTCTTAGTGGCTGCCTAGAGAAGCAGGCCCAGTTGAAGTCTTGCTTGGACTTGTGCTCTAAAAGGTCTACCAGTGAGCTCCAGGTAGTTCCTCAAGTTGTTCAGGATCGAGAAATCTATGACATTTTACAAATATATATTTTATCATGTTGCAGTTTAAGCTCAAGATGAAGCAACTTCCTTCTGTAATCTTCATCAGAGCCATTTTTCAGAATCCTCTTGCATGTCCAGCACCATTTTTGGCATCAATTGTCAGTGTGTTTGAAAACAGTCTCTGGCTAAATTACAGACTTGAGGGTGTGTGTGTGTGGTCAGTCTTACAGAATACTCTTTTAGTTTTGTCCTCAATTGATCACCAATTAGGTCATCAAATTAATGACTGTAAATAGCTGACCCTTGTGGAGTGCCAGAATCTTGACGTGACTTGCCTGTGGTTGGGAGTCACCCACAGTGTTTGAGCACCTATGCTGTATCCCCGGATGACTGGCCTCCTCTCTGTTCTTGGGAGTGCAGTTCCTTCAGCGTGACCTTCTGCATCACATGCTGCCCTCATCCTGGTATTTACATCACACTTTCTGCTGCTGTGACTACACATTGTGGTGGCAACATCTGCCTCATCCTCACCTAGGAAACCTGATCTTTTCAGAAGTCAGGAGCACAACAAAGAAGCTTGTCGGTGATCGACAACTCACTTGACGGTTCTGTTGTTTGAAGCATCCCAGAGTCACAGACCCCAAGGACTGGGATCTGATATTTTAAAAAATCTATTGACCGATAAACCATGGTGCCTCTTTGAGCAGCTGACAGATAGAACTGTACAACATTCTCTTTAGTGATTCACAAAATAGAACTGTAGGAAACCATCTTACAGAACACACATGGCAAAAGATCTGCTCCAATTCCTTGAACATAGCAACGAGAAAGTTTCCAAAGACAAGTATAAACCACACATATTTTATTTGGGTGTGTATTGTTTTAAACACTGGTTATCTTTTCATTGGAAATGAATATGATTCCTCTGCAAGCCTACTTGTTATTTGCATAATATGAACATTCATTTGCATAATAAGCCCTGAGAGTCATCAGAAGTGGACCTGAGCACATGAAGTTTTCTTTCTCTCTGTTGCAGGGTTTGTTTTGCTAATAAATCATTACGGCAAAGTGAGAGAACCTGCAGTTTTCCAGATTTTATTGCAATTGATCATCACTGGCACTCACTCATTTCTTATGATCTGTTTCCAGTTACAGTAACAACAGAAACCATGTCTAAATGTGCTTCTCTCTCTGTAGGACAGTCGGCCCAATATGTCAAGACCTCTGATCACTAGATCCCCTGCATCGCCACTGAACAACCAAGGCATTCCGACTCCAGCGCAGCTCACAAAATCCAATGCACCCGTCCACATCGATGTGGGCGGCCACATGTACACCAGCAGCCTGGCCACCCTCACCAAATACCCCGAATCAAGGTAATTGCAAAAGTGATATCATACTCAGAAGTGCATGCAAGGGATGCTCAGAAGATCAGTGTGGACTGGCCATAGCCAAGTGTAGGTCACGACCTACAGAAGCCGCTCAGGGCCATGGTTGCCTGGCTTCCACAAACGGGGACATGGAGTAAACGTTCTGAGTGCCATGCATTATAATCCAGTAATTCCACTATTCAGGAACCCAAGGGAAAAGGACAAGCTGGGGCTACATAATGAATCCAAGGCCAGCCAGGACTATAGAGTGAGACCCAGTCTAAAAATTAAAAATGATGCAAGCAGGGTAAAATAATAATAATAAATAATAATACCTAAGGCCTCAGTTCAAACTCATGTCAAGGTGGAAGGAGAGGATCCAGAAGGTTGTTCTCTAAGTTCCATGTATATACCATGGCATGCATTGGCTGGCACACACACACACACACACACACACACACACACACGGGCTGGCATACACACATACACACAGAGAGAGAAACAGAGACAGACAGACAGTGAGGGGGATAGGAGAGAGAAAATAGTCTGTAGCCTAAATAGAAAATATTGAATAAAAATCATAGCTACAAAGGGGTTTGCAACCCCATAGGAATAACAATAATATCAACCAAGCAGACCCCCCCACAGAGCTCTCAGGGACTAAACCACCCACCAAAGAGTACACATGAAGAGACCCATGGCTCCAGCTGTATATAAAGCAGAGAATAGCCTTGTTGGGCATCAGTGGGAGGAGAGACCCTTGATCCTGTGAAGACTCAGTGCTCCAGTGTAGGGGAATTCGAGGGCTGGAGGCAGAAGTGGGTGGGTAGGTGGGTTGGGGAACACCCTCATAGAAGCAGGGAACGGGGAATGGGATGGGGGGTTCCCGGGGGTGAGGGGGACTGGGAAAGGGATTAACATTTGAAATGTAAAGAAATAAAGTATCCAATAAAAAAATGATGAGTGGGAAAAAAATCATAGCTACTGTAAAAATGTTATGGAGACTTGTGTATTAGTTTTTCAGATTTCTTGACTACTTAGTATTATTATATAAAAGAATTTGAAAATTGGGGTGAAAAGTATAGGAAAATGTTTCTCCTGATTACCAGATTTAATTTCCATGATAAAAATGAAATGACTGAAATACAGGTTTCTATGTTATCCACAGAGGATTACAATGATATAATCCTATCAGTCAGCTGTTAGGGCAGGTGTGACTCAAAAACACTAAGGTGACACAGGGTCATATGGTCACAGTGGCTAAAGTTTTCATGAATATGACTCTATAATTCTTGTTCTTTTAAAAGAGTACTCTTTGTTGTATTCCTTCCAACCTTCTGTTAATACTAACGTCAACTATAAAAAATAAATTGCTGCTGGACCTTCAGATGAAGAGTTAAATCCAGGGTCAAGTACAAAATACATACACAGGTCCAAACCCTGTCCTTAGGTATAGGGCAAGCCAGTGGTCTGGTCTGCTTTGGTTTGCTTTCTAAACCTCTTATATAAGGGGGAAGTTAATGCAGCTTGAGGGGCTCACTTCCAAAGTACATAGGATAAAAATATTTCTAATTTGGCATATGTTCAAATTTTAGAATATTTGTATGTAGAATATTTTCAAAATTTAGAATATCTAATGAGCTATCTGGGGAAAGGGGACCCATTTTTCAACATGAAATTCATTTATATATAATTCATATATACAATTTTATACACATGTCTTGAAGATCATTTTGTATCATATTTTTAATAATTCTGTGGACAAAACAAACTTTCATGATGTGGAATTTTCCATGTAGAGGTGTTAATTTTTACTCAGAAGGTCTTGGCGGCTTTGGGAATAGCTAAATTGGTAAGGTGCTTGCCACAAAAGCATGCGTCTAATCCCCAGAACTCACATAAAACATCTGTATTCCTATGATCCCAGCTGTCTGCTTAGTATTTCTTCTCACCTTGACATAGTCACCTGGGAAGAGAGAACTTGGGTTGCAGAATTGCCTAAATCAAATTGGCATGCTTGTGAGGAACTGTCTTGATTATAACACATGTAAGAAAGTCCAGCCCACTGTGGGCGTTACTGTCCCTAGGTAGGTATTCTGGGTGGTATAAGAAAGACAACTAAGCATGAGCCTTCAACCAAGCCGGCTGGCAAGCAGCATTCCTCTATAGTATCTATTTAAGGTTCGTGTTTGAGTTCTGCCTCAATTTCCCTCAATGTTTTATTGTGGCCTAGAAATATGAGCTAAATCCTTTCCCCTAAGGTGCTTTTTGTCAGAGTGTTTCATCACAGAACATACAGGCGTACATACTCGAACAGATGCACACATCCAGGTGCTGGACTTTGGGTTTTGTGGACATGGGCTTTTGGACCACTAGCCTGTGCCTTAAGCAGCTGGTTTTCTTCTATGTTGCTCAGTCGAGGTGCATGGGTCTTTCGAGAGTCTCATGTTCTGGAAGGTTCTAGCCTTTGGAGAGCTCTTGGGTTGTAGAGCTCTGGATCCACCTGGCTTTTGGTAGTTGTAGAAGACAAAAGGTTAATCACTCTCTCAGTCTGTTGATGTCCCACAGAACTTTCTACTCACCTCCCATGAGTACTGCATAATTTAGGAATGGACCTCAGTTAATGTCTCATTTGGAGACTTCCCTAGTCTATCTTTCTATGAATATTCCTCCAGTCCATGATTTGACTCTCATTATTCACATCCTGAAATGTGAATCAAATTCCACAGGTTTCTGTACCCTCTCTTACCTGCTTGGTCTCTTATAGTAGCCAGCTGCCACATGCAGCTATTGAGCACCCAAAGAAAGGTCAGTCCACATTGACACCTCCCGCCCCCCTTTGGCACACATTACACATTAAACTTTGAGGCATAGAGCCAAAAAACTGTGTAAAATTGATTTTATGTCACTTTCTTTTCATGTTAGAATGATAATATTTTGAGTTAGATGGAAATATATTTCAGACAAATTTTTCTTATTTTTATTTTTCCCATGTGGCCTCTAGAAAATGTAAAATTGCTTATGCATCTTCTTTCCTCTATGGAAGCACTAAACTAGAAGTATATGCTTTTATGGAAGGAATTAAACCTGCACTTTCCCATCCTAATACTTTCATACATCAAAAATTGGATTTTTTTCTCATCGACATAATTTTAAAAGGCAGACTCATTGAATGCTTTCCTCAATTTTTTTTGTCATTTCCGGTCACCATTTGCCCACGGTCTCACAGCAGCAACGATAAAGAGTTTTTTCTTTTGAAATTTCCAAGGCCTTATACATGGCAGGCACATGTCCCATCCCTAAGTCTCACCGCCAGCCCGAACAAAAGTAATTTGCTTCGTTGTTATGTGTGTTTCCATGTAGGCTCTGCCATCTGCCTGGCAGGTATTTGACGAGTTGGTAGGATCTGATGGCTGAATACCTGCCTTCTCTCATATAAAACAGGTACAAGTGCATCATTTTATAAGGCTATTCATTGCACATGACTATAGGAAGTGCCCCACAGTCCTTCACTCAGTACATAGTGATCAGCCACTCAGCAGTTACCTCCTCTCAAGCTGTCTTCCAGATCCTCACAGCTTTCTTTCCATAGCTAGGAGACAGCCTGACCTGATGCTGGGGTCTCCTTCCTGGTCTCTGGGATTGTAAACTCTCCTGTTTGCCTACTTTACATTCTTCTTCCTTTCCAACACTTATGTCAAGTTTCAAAGAAACTTCTGATTCCATGGCTTTATACCTAAAGCAAATGACGCTGGTCAGATAACACTGGCTTAGTGTTCAATTGTCTGCGTGTGTCACTCTGCCCCTCCTCGGTTCTTGGGACACTTTTGTAAATAATTAAATATTCATCTCAAAGAAACTTCAGAAAGGGACCAACCCTCAGATTTTAGCAGTCAAAGACTCTTAGAAGGATACACGTTTGTGATTTTTCCCATAGGTGTCCAGTGTCCCTTCCAAGTTCTGTGAAGATCTACAACCTAGTCAACCCTCTGTCAATAAACCCAGACAGACCAATTGCATTACCCGTGAACACAGGATTATTAGCAATTCTGGTTACATTCTCTAGATTCTGGGGTGCTTTGAACCCTTGCCTCCCTGAGGGACTGCCCCTTCTGTGCCCACTCAGAGCTCCTGGTTCTTCTCTACCTACTTCTTCTAGTGCAGTGTCCCTGAGGGAAAGGGGACTTCTAGGATTACAGCAAAGAACTCTAGTTAAAGAAATTATGTAAGTAACAAATGACCTTAAAAGATGTGAGGTGGAAGATGTGAGGGGATGCATAGCTTGGGGCATGACACCTGTGAGAGATCTGAGTCTGAGCCCAAGTCCTCACAAAGAAAGGAAGGGAGATGCTAGGAATCTCCAACCAGGATTACAGAACACACCGCAGGATTACAACCTCCACAAGAACACCTGCTTTCAATCTGTAATGACTTTACACCAATTACATTTAAAGGAAAAACAAAAACAAAACAAACCGCGAACAAATAAACCAAAACCTAGACCAAGGACAAGAGCTCACACTGTATCCCTAGCACTTGGGAGACTGATGCAGAAGCATACTGCGTTCAAGGCTGAACTGGCTTACAAAGAGGGGCACTTTCAAAAACGTGGAAGCAAATCTGAACCGGGATTGAAGACAGCCATGAATATGTAAAGATGGGCGGTCAGGAGTCAACAGACTAGGACTCATGCTGCCGGTTTTCCCATATAAAGGGACAACAACAAAGAAAAGGTCAAGAAAAATATGCCACCATCAAATATTTCCAGATGGACCTGGTGGTATGGGCCTGTAATCTGAGCTACTCTACTCAGGGAACAGAGGCAGCAGGATTGAGAGTTCAAGCCCAGCTTGGGCAATTTATCAAGACTGTGTCTTAAAACAACAACAGTTTAAGAGGGTAGGGGACTCAGGAATGTAGCTCCATGGTAGACTACTTGCCCAACATGCCTGATCAAACCAGCACCACTTATAAAGGGGGATTGGGGAGTAAGTGGATGGAATCAGAGCCTTCTGTACAGGTCTACTCTCTTGATTTATAGTGTGAGCTGTTTGTAGATGTTCTTTCTCTGGGCTGTGCAGATTTAAAGGGCAGATCTGGTTACAACTGGTTCAAAAACATTGAAGATACTTTATTAACACCACTGATAGCAAAAGACTGAAATAGTGCAATAATTTGTTTATTAAGCCGCATGCCAAATTACATGGCATCCTGGAGATCTGCTCTGGGCATATGCGTATGGTGAACATCCATCCATTCAGCGATCATTTTGAGAAAGGCTTGTCTGAGTTCAAAGTTTCGCGTCTGTCACTGTCCCTTCTTGTAAAAATAATTTTAGTGGTGTTCTGCTTATGCTTATTCAAATGTGGATTCTTTCAAGTGAGGAAGTTGGCTGAGCCACGTAATTAATAGGATCTGTGAGGTGGTAATAAAGTGGGGGTCTCAGTGAAAATAGTTCACTGTCTGGCAGGGAGCTCTCGGGTTTTAGTTCCCTGAGCCTTCTGAGCTGACGGCTTGACAGAGCTTTTGTATATTTTAAACCCAGTACATGAGTTAACTCCCACATAAGTAGATTATGCTAAATGGTTATCTCTAAAATAGTTGCTGATTTACTAAGCATACAGGGATATGTAGGTAACTGCAAACCTCAAGAGACTCCTCCTATACCCTTGGAGTTGACGCCTATGGTCACCCGAAGGATGTGTGCATTCAGAGCTTTAGGCTGGAGGGGGCAAGCACATGCTCTTGCCAGCAGTTTTGTTTCCTGGCGTGCATCATGCTCATGTGAGGTAGACAACACAGGATCAATGGAGCTATGCTGAGAGGGAAGCCAGGTACTATGGGAGGATTAGTGAGGCCAGGCTTGTGAGTTCCAGGCCACCCTACATTACATACATTTGTACCCTGTCTCAAAACAAAACCACCTCAAATATGGTACTGGGCAGATGGCTCAGTGGTTAAGAGCACCTCCTGCTCTTCCAGAGGATCTGGGTTTGCTTCCTAGAGCCCTACTGAGTGGCTCATAAACTCCAGAGGATCCACGCCGTCTTCTTTACTCCACAGGCACACGAGCTCATATGTGAACATACACACAGACACATACCTATACACCTAATTTTAAATACATTTTTTAAAACCTTAAAATAAAAGGATAAAATAAAATATAAGGAGACGGTTCTAAAGACAGTCAACGTTTGCATTTCTGTGCCCTTGTATTCTGTCCTAGGGAACTTTCTGGAATCCTGCTAAGTCTGAGGAGTCTGTCATGTCAACATTCCCACCTTCATGCCTTCAGTTTTGATTTTGTCATTCCTAGACATGAGTGTCACTGTGTTAACATATAAGCTCGTGTTTCAAAGACCCCCAAAATTAATGCTGTTAAAGGATGCATCTAATCTGCCAGATGGTTCATCAGAATTTTCCTCAGAATTGCTGCAGGAAGTCAGGCTCAGTGGCTTATATCTATAATCTGAGGTCTCAAGGAGAGAGACAGGGAGACGCTGGATGAGGTATGCCTGAGTGGGCTGCATAGAGAGAATCTATCTGAAAAGCAAACAGGAAAACAAAACAAAAATCCCATAAAGTTACTGCACGCTAGTGACTAGTCTGTTTTGTTATGCCCTGCCTTCTGATCCACGTGTTAGACAATTCGGTGCCCATGTTGAAGTGTACCAGGGTAGGTCACCTGTGGAGTGTCAGCAGAAAGGGAAGGGTGGTCATACTGCTGCTGGCGTAACAGGACATGCACATGGTGACCGAGGAACAAAACTGGCTGAGTCTTAGACTCTGGACGTGTGGCGTTTCCCAGGCGCGATGGGCTGGAGTCCTTGTCTGTCTCCTGTCTTTATTTTACTGTCCTGCTTTCCCACAGTTCTCCTTTGGGATGCAGGTGAACAAATGAGAAGTTGAACAGCCCTCCGTGTTTAAACAATGAACCTGGCTTTAGTTAGTGCTGGGAGAATGATCCTTTAGTAAGACGTGCTGTACAGCTGTGGAATTCCTCTGAGGGATCCTCACCAGGGAACAAGGTGGCTCTTGCTTTCAGTGCAGTGCGACTTGGGAAGTGGTGTTTTAAGTATAATGTAGAGAAAAGACCACAATGGTATCTACCTGTCCCCATCACCCTCTTGTGTTCTCTGTATGGGTGATTTTTTCTCTTCCACCATAAGACACAACAACCTACAAAAGTCCTTCTCTTACAATGGCTTCTGTAGCTTATCAGGCAGAGGTAGCAGAGAGAAACAGTAAATAAACAGTCAACAAGCAGAATTTTACTAAGCAGCTCACTACAGCTGAGAAAGATAACAGCTAGGCGGAGTGGAGCACCCCCATAATCCCAGCACTTGAGAGGTGGAGGAGGGAGGATCAGGAGTTTATGACTATGTCTACTATACAATGAGTCTGGGCCAGCCTAGGCTGTTTAAGACACTGTCTTTAAAAAAGGAAAAGATTATTGTACAAGGTAAGTAGGCCCTCTGGGGAATTAACTTGCTCCCTATGTTAAATCTAAAGGTAATTTTATTTTTACATAGTTATTCCCCCACCCCAAGAAACATCTATTTGTCTGAAAAAAAATTAACTCGAAAGTCCAGTTTGTATTTTAATTCATACTTGGAAGCAGAATTTGCCAGCATGCTGAGTCACACGAGATCTGTTTGTCTCCCATGTCCTGTAGTGCATCTCTGCATTGCTGCATGGGGAATCCACATTGCCCCGTTTTCCCAGCAGATAGGAACCCACAGGACAGCTACAGGCCCTCACATCACCCACAATACTGCTTGTGACTATAATGCTCTTTCATTTTTGCACATAAAGTTATGTTTGATTTTGACTGAAGTAGTGAATTAAAAGTTGCGGAAACAAAGGTGTGTAGAAGCGAATAGCGCCTTAGCCTATTCCTCGGTCTTCCAGTCAGACCTGGGAAGACGGCGGAGATGCTCTTGCATGTGTGCACCTGCTGGCACCATGATGCTAGGCTCATTTGGGAATAACAGAGAGAAACAATTCAACGTTGAGTTCAGGTCATTATTGAGTACTTTAATTATGTCCTAATTTGTCAAGAACTCAACTTCCTATGGACATCTTCCTGTTAGAAACCCATTTCTACCAAGCTCTTCTCGCTTGTGTTCCAGCCTTGTGTCCTTGGGGCTGTCCCTGTGAATCGGGGATTTATAGCCTCTTTCCTTCAAGGCACAGACCAGAAGGATTTCTTTTCAAGCTTACTTCCTTCAGTGGAAAATAAGGAACCAGAATAAGAGTCAGGTGACCTGAACTTCCTCTAACTCCTTCACCTTCTCCATCACCTCAGGAGATACAGACTACTGGGCATGCTCTGTCATTCATTCACTGCACTTCTCAGGGAGGAGGGGAAATCCTCAACTTTTTGTGAGTGTGTGTGTGCACATGTTAGTGTGGGTAAGTGTGTGTGTGTGCACACATGCCAGAGGCTGACACTGGATGTCTTTTTTTATGGCTTTCTACATTATTTTTAAATATTCCTACTTATTCTTTGAGAATTTTATACAATGTATTTGATCATACTCTTTCTCCTCCTTCAAATCCTCCCAGACCAGGTCTTTCCCCCAACTCCCTATCCATCCAATGCTACTTCTTTCTATCTTTCTCTAAACAAACAAACACAAAAAAACAAGTAGTTCAGGATTTGCTGGCTGACTATTCCTGGGTGAGGGGCTCGCCCTGGAGCATGGGAGATACATTAAGCACCACATCACTGAACCGACTTTCCCTTATCCAGCACAGTCTCGTACCCCTTGGTTAGAGGCAGGACCTCTCCATGCTGGGATTTTGTCTGGCCTGAGCTTGTGCAGGTCGTCTGCTGTCACAGTTTCTGCATCTGCCCACTGTGTCTAGAAAGGTTTCTTTGGAGTCATCCACCACCTGTGGCTCTGATAAGCTTCCTGATCCTTCTTCCACATAGATCCCTGAGCCTTTTGGGCAGCTACAGTGTAGACATCCCATTTGGGGCTGAGCATTCATTCTAAAGCTGCTTCCTCTCTGTACAGTTATGGGTTTCTGTGTTAATTGCTGTTTACTGCAAGAAGAAACTTCTCTGATAAGTTTGAGTGGTGCCCTCATCTATGAGGTCTAATGACAGTGTCATTAGGAGTCATTTTGTTGCTCTGTTCATTAGCAGAACAGTAGTAGTAGGTTTCCCAGAGGGCCCATGACCTATCTAACCTTGAGTTCTTTGTGACAGGGTCTCTTGCTGAGTCTGGAACTTGCTAATTTGGCTCAACTGGCTAGCAGTGAAACTTGGGTTCTCCTTGCAGGCCAAATGATTTACCAGCTCAGCACCTCCCAAACTCTTCAGTCTTAACACGCCCCCGAAATCCTTGAGTATCTCAGAGTTTGGGCACCTCATGTATGGGGACAGAGAGAGGTATAAGTGTCCACAGGCTGGAGCTGTGTGTGATATGGTGTGGCCACATACAGTCTGGTAAAACCAAGCTTTTCTTGCTGATTATGCCATGAGTCATACTGCTTGGGACAAAAAGAGTTCTCAGCTTTCATTTTTCATGATGAATAGAATCACTGAGAATGCCAAGGTTATTTTTACTGTTTTCAATCTTTTCATGTTTCTTCTCATCATATAAAAAATTATAACAAATGCCTGATCCATTCATGCATTTGAAAATCAATTCTTTTGGGTAATTTCTTCCAGGGTTAACACATGGAAATATGATCCATCTCACTGTTTTTAAGAATAGTTCCATTGAAATAGCTTCAGTTTTTAAGTGTTTCCTTCATGTAGCTCAGCCCACACATTTCAGATATTGCTTTTTAGGGACTGACTAGGTTTTTTTGTTTGTTTGTTTTTGTTTTTTTACAAACCTTGTTGTTTCTGCCAGTCACACATGTGGATGTGAAGACAGTTTATAGTTAAAAAAAAATTCAGCCAATATGAAAACATTCAGGACCAGTGAGATGGCTCGGTGACTAAAAGCGTGATAGTGGGGTGGAATGCCCTGAACCATCAAAGGAGAGATCTGATTACCTCAAGTTGTCTTCTAGCTTCTGGCAGCTGACAGAATCTGAGAACTGGAGAACCACTCTTTTCTGAGGATATAGCTACTGATAGGATTACCATGTTCCCATGTTCCAGTGGACAGTTCAATACCCATGCACATATGGGAGCACTAACTGGACTTGATGGGGTATATATGATATATGTATGTGTGTATACATATGTGTGTGTGTGTGTGTGTGTGTATATATATATATGTGTGTGTATGTACATATGTATGTGTATATATGTTATATATGTGTGTATATTTGTATATATGTATATATATATGTACATATATGTGTGTGTATATATACATTTGTATGTGTATATATGTGATGTTTGTGTGTGTATTTGTATATATGTATGTGTGTATATGTATGTGTATATATGTATATATTATATATGTATATTATATGGTGTGTATATACATATATATGTTATATACATATACATTTTCTCTATGTAAATATATTTTATATATACATATTCTATATCTATTACATATAAAATATATATGGTAAAGTTGGGGCGGGGACATGTTGGAGAAATGAGGCAGAACTTAAGGAGATAAATGGAAGATATATTTTATTGTATTCATATATGAAATTCTCAAGAATAAACAATTTTAAGCTGCCCTCTCACCTCACATGCATGCTGTGACATGCATGTACATGCTCTACTCTTTCACACACATCATCACATACAAACATAATTGTAATTGAAATGTATTTACATGAATTTCCAAAAACCCAACTACCTTTTTGTCATATGGGAACCTTTGAATGTAAGAATTATTCACCTCACAGCCTTATTCTTGTGTGTTCTGGTAGTTCTGATGTTATCCCGAACTCCTCAATCTGAAGGCAGAAAAAGTCATTGCCTCCCAACCGTGTCAGTGAGTTGTTGAATATCTTCAGGAGACCGCATCTGGTCTGGGGAGGGGATGGGACAAGGATCTCTGTGTAGAATGTTTTTGTGTGCAAGCATGAAGCCCTGAATCTGGCTTCATGGGAATCCCTAGGACTCCCATGAAAAAAAGCAGGTAGTTTGTACCTTAATCTCAGTGCTAATAGCTGAGATGGGAAGCAAAGACAGGAGAATCCAAGCGGCTGCCCAGTCAGCTAGACAGTCTCTGCCACGCAGAGCAGCAGATAACAGAGAAGAGACCCTGTCTCAGACTTGAGGACTAACACCCAAGGTTGTCTTCTGACCTCTGTGTGCACACCACATTCATATCCATGAACATACACACTGACACAAAACAAAAACTCAATACTATGTCCCTGGAAGTGACACTGGCTCTGAACAGTGACTTCAGGCTGCTAATAAATGCCAATATCAGACGGCTTAGAAATGGCAGTGTGCTTTATGATGTCGTTTGATTCTGTTTGCTGAAAGCCTCAGTTGAGTGCCTCACAGTGGACCGAAACTTTTAAACAGCGGCAAAGTGTGCAGGTTGGGAGGGTTTTATCACAGAAAGGTGAACTGAGCTCACTCCATCTTTTTTATTTGAATTTAGTGAGCTCTGGGATCCACCCCCAGCCTCATTAAGCTCAGTGTGCCCACCCCCATACTAAAACCGATCTTTGAGAAATAACCTAGCAGGCCCCGAGCACTTCTGAGCTTATCTAAAAACTGAAACTCTCCTGGTCTCAAAATAGCTCAATCCATAGAAAAGGAAAAAAGAAAGATTCTTTTCTACCCCTTCCTCTTCAGGGCCTCAGGTAATGCTAGCCCTGTAACTCAGGATATTCACTCCCCATCCCCACCCCCTATGTTCTAGTCTCTACCTGAATGTTGAGATTGCAGGTGTGGTAACAGGGCTGTGGATAGAACCTGTGCCCTCGGGAACATTCCGCAAGCACTCCACCAAGTGAGTTCTGTGCCTAGATGACCCCCACCCTGTCTTGTCTCTAGCTCTATCTTTAAGGAATACTCTAAGACTGGCCTATTAATCTATAATCTTAAGCATTTTAGGGAAGAGGCCTCACCAAAACCTCATCATTTCGCTAATTTACCATGTAAGGAATGAGCTGGTATACGGGAGAAGTCAGAAAGAGAATTATTAGATTATTGGACCAAAAGACATAACAACCAAGCAAACTCATGGAACCATGTTTGGATAAAGCACATTCCTTTCTCCAGCCCATTGAGATGCTGGGGATGGTAAGAAAGCAGAAAAGAAGAGCAGTGCTTTCCCTCCCAAGAACACAGAATGCTGGGTGGGCTTGGGAGCAGCTCACCTGTCTCCGAGGGTCCCAACTGTTGAAGGCGCTTGCTTCTCATGTGCACAGGGAGGTAGAAGAACAAGTCAAGGGAAGCCATCATATCAGCTGCCTGATGCTGTCACCTCTGTATATGAACACCAGGGGAAGCCATCATATCAACTGCCTAATGCTGTCACCTCTGTATATGAGCCCCTGGAGCAGGAAAGGGAAATGACAAGCTCTTGTTCCTATCTGGAAACATTTAGTTCTTGAGCTAATCAGTAGGTTGGGACCTGGTTCTGGATTTTTGTCTTTTGGATATCTTAGGGAGAAATAGCCAGAGATGCATTTGTTGTACAGTGTGTTGAAGGACTGGGAGTACCTCTGGGGGAATTCTTGAATTATGTAACCCAGGCCCATCAGGGTAGGGTGATAGCCCAGGACAGATACCTCCAGAGTGAGTACTGTTGGCCCTGCTGATGCCAAGAGCACAGAGCTGTTAGTAACCTTCATGGGTGTTTCCCATGCACATAACAGTAAGAGCTGTCTTAAAATTATGAGATTGCAGGAATAAGTCACCATGCCTGGCTCTACAAGTCACAGTTTATTTTCACACGACACTTTGACTTGGTGACTCCTAAGTATATGTACAACATAATCTAGAAATATAAAGCTTCAGACTGTATAGCCAAACAGGCACACTCCTTGGAGACCAGAAAAAACAATTGAACATCCTGAGAAGGTAGTTGGGTGACAAAGATGTTCAGTGTACCCTTACCCTGCACTTACCTTACCCTGTACCCTGCACACAGTGTACGTGACTGTGTGCAGCATGAATTTGAATTTTTAGCTCTTCTCTCTCTAAGGAGGCAGGACTCACAGTCCTGAGGTGATGTCACTGAGGAGTTGGTTTCTGGATGAGTTTTAAAACGTCTTCATCATTCTAAAGTCATACAGTCACAGAATGAGTTTATTTCCATTCATTCAACCACCTTTTGATATTTGGATGAGACTTTCGCTATACTGTATAACTTTGTACTGAAGTTTTGTGTGTGCCTGCATTTGTGTGTGTGCTGGATAGTTATATGTCAACTTGACACAAGCTAGAGTTATCTGAAGAGGAACCTCAATTGACAAGATGTCTCCATAAAATACATCTGTAAGGCATTTTCTTAATTCACAATTGGTGTGGGAGAGGAAGGGGAGGGGAGGGGAAGGGGAGGGGGGAGGAAGGGGAAGGAGGACCCACCCCCACCCAGCCAATTTTGGAAGGAGCATCCTGGGGCTAGTGGTCCTGGGTGCTATAAGAAAGGAGGCTGAGGAAGCCATGGGAAGCAAGCCAATAAGCAGCATCCTTCCATGGCCTCTCCATCAGTTCCTGCTTCCAGGTTCCAGCCCTGCGTGAGTTCCTGTCCTGACTTCCTCTGATGATGAACAGTGATATGGAAGTGTGAGCAAAATAAACCCTTTCCTTCCCAAGCTGCTTTGGTCATGGAGTTTCATCCCAGCAATAGTAACCTTAACTAAGACAGTGAATGTGTGTGTGTATGTGCATCTATGTGGTCCCATGTGTGCGTGTGCATTAGACTATATGTGTGAATTTGTGTGTGGGGGGGGACATATAAGAATTTACGAATTCATTTGTATATGTGTGTGGTCATGGCATATATGTATGTGCATATGTACATTTGTATATGTTTATAACAAGTATGCATGTCCATATGTGTACATTTATGTATATGTATGGTATTTATACATATGGTGTGTACATTTGTGTATGTACGTGTGGCATGTATGCATGTGAGTGTGCATGCATTTATGTATGTTTGTGGTGTTATGCATATGATATGTGTGTGTTGTATATGTATTTGTGTATGTGTGCGGCATCCATGCTGTGCATGCATTTGTGTACATGTGTGGTATTTGTGCATATGCTAGGTGTGTGCATTTGTGTCTCTGAACATGAGAGAGAAAGCAGTACAAACAAGCTGAGGTTGATTCAGCTACTCTGTCCATCTTTCTGAGGATGTTAAAAAGCATTAAGCAGGATTCTTGGCAGTTTCTTGTTCTTTTCATTAAACTCTGTTAAGCTTCTAGGATTTTCACTTAAACATACTAAGCAAAAGATTTAAATATTTCATTATAAGCCACTGTTTTGCTGGCATGATCACAAGTGGGGAAAACTGTTAAGTTGGAAATAGAAATGCCGGCTTGGCCATGGTCCTCTCGTATGATCAATATGATGCGCATTTGTGTGAGGCAATGACTGTAGCATATTGTCAGTGATTTCCAACCGTCTGGAGTAGTGAGGCAACAAAGGAAGTGTGGGCACACTGCTCTCGCCAGCCTCGCCTCGTGGATGGCCACAAAGTGTGAGGCAGAGGGGGCCAGCGGCCTCCTTCGAACAGCAATCCCAGGGACAGGCCCAGAGATCAGCTAGACATGAAGACTCAGGAATGGTGCATCACATTTTATAATCTGACAGTCAGGTTTGCCCAGGAGTAAGGGTAGAAATTAAGCACAATTATTAGATTTACCTAGCGTGATATATGGAGACAGTGGGGTAAATGAAAGACACATTTATACTGTAAACAACAGGGTATGTGGCTGCCAACACAGGAGCTCAGAACTTTGGAGAATCTGTCCTGAAACTCATGGCTCAGGGAGACCAAGGCCACAGAGACACTACCTAAGAGTGTGTCCAGTCATAAGAAATGGGAGGGCATGGGGCAAGAGCGTCATGATAGGGTGCTTGACTAGCATGCAGTACATGCTGGGTTTGAGAATTTGACACCATAAAAAAGAGCAGAGAGAAGAGAAAGAGGAGGGGGAAGAAATAGAAGACTCAAGAAAGGACGATAAGAAGAAAGGGAGGAGGGAGAGAGGAAGGGAGGGAGGTAAGGAGGGAGGGAGGAAAGGATTAGAAAAAACACAACTACAAGATGGCAGGAAAGACAGGGAAGGAGCAGGGGTTCTGAGGCAGAGACAGATGCAGGACAGCATTCTCACACCCTGTAAGTAATTTCTGCTTTTATTTGTTTGTTTGTTTGTTTGTAGTGCTGGGAACAGAAGAACCCAGGTCCTTGCAGATATGAGGCAAGGATTCAACCACTATCCGTACCCCGCCACACTTGATATTTTAATGTGCTTGAATGATCTGGGCACTGGAGGGGCTTGGGCCAGTTCAAAGACAGGCTCTCCGTCTCAGAGAAAGCAGAGCCCACATCCTCAGCAGGCTACTTGATGGTGCTACAACTCAGTTTCTTTACTGTCACAATCAAATGTTCTTGTATTAGGCATTTTTTTTTAATACTTAGTATTACCACAGTGAGAATTCAAGCAGATAATCTGTAAAATTTTCAGCGGGGTGTTGAACACACTCTCACTAAATGTTAGCTATTAGAGCGTTTTCTCCTCTGAATGGGGATTATTACTGTAAAATGGAAAACATATTCTAGAGTTCTTAAATCAAGAAAAAAGCCTAAGGAGTGTGTCAAAAATACCTCTAAATATAGAACAGACTGTTGGGAGGAGGGGGGGGACTGTGGAGGCAGGCACGTGTGCACATGTTCATGCTTGCCTGCTCATATAGAAAGCAAGACAAAAACCTAAACAGACTGTGTTCACTGAAAATACCCAGCTGGGCTGCAGGAAAAAGCGAGATGATTTTGTCCTGGGCTCATCTGAGAAAAATTGCCATTCATTCTAGAAACCATTGAACACTTGCTTGAACCAGGAGTAAGCACAGGTGATGTCAAAATTTGTCTTCCAATTCAGCCTGATCCTGTAGACAGAAAGAATTCTGATTGGGGGCACAGCACCTAATCTAAGGATGAACATCTGCCAGCAGCTGCCGAGCTTGGGACAGGAAAGCAAGTGCTTTATAGAGAGACAAACAACCATTGGGCAGTAAAGGAGAAGGTCTAAGCCAGCTGCCTTGTGGGAGTTCTAGCCTTACTGTTTATCAGCTTGCTGCAGTGTCCTCACCTGCAAAGTAGGGAGCTTCATAGAGTTGTGTAGAGTTGATACCACGTGCCCCACAGAGAACAGTGAATGTTTAGTGCATGTCCATGTGTTCCTTTTAAGAATTCACTGTCTGAGGCTCAGTCTTGTTAATGAAATTAAAAAGGGGGAGAGGTAGAGAGCCTTTGGGGCTGCTTGGCAAGAAGCTGACATGGGCCAAGGACAAGGAAATGGGCTGCTTGACAAGAATATGACATTGGCCAAGGACAAGGAAGCAGGCTTCCAGCAGGAATCTGACATTAGACTAGAACAAAGAAGTAATTTCAGGTAGGAATCTTAAATTGTAGTCTACAACAAAGAAGTAATCTCAGGCAGGAATCTAAATATTAGACTAGATCAAAGAAGTAATTTCAGACAGGAATTTAAATTTTAGGCTAGAACAAGGAAGTAAGCTTCAGACATGAAAATGACCTTGGGCTAGGACAGGGAAGTAGGCTCAGATACTTTGGTCATCTTGATAAGTCCTTAGAAACAGTGATCAAGTAACTGGGTTTAATGCCTTGCTTGTTCTTTGACTATTTGTGTTTATTGTCTTGCTTGTTCCTCGACTATTTGCTAGACCCTCAAACTAGAACTGACCTTATTACATGCATGTAATCAAAATGGTATAAAAGTATAAAGGAAGTGGAGGTATAGGATAGGGGGTTCTAGGGAGGGAAAATGAGGAAAGGGGGTGACATCTGTATTGTAAATAAATAAAATATCCAATTAAAAAAAAAAGAATTCACCGTCTTATAGGATCCCAGTTCACCAGTTAAAACAAATCAAAACTCCCTGAAGTGCTGGGAAGAGGGCTGAGTGGGTGAAGCATACAATGTGCAGACATGAGGACCTGAACTCATGCCCTCAGCACCCACGTACAAAGCCCCGTGGTGGGAGCACCTGTATACCAGCTCTGGGAAGTAAAGACAGCCAGGTGCCTAGAACCTGCTCCGCAGACAGCGAGTCAGTGAACTCAATGTCCCGTGAGAGACAAGGTGGGGCGACCCCAGCACAGGCCTTGTGTGTCCCTGTTTTGCAAATGAGGACACTTATACACATGTGCATATGAACACAATAAAGCATTTAAAACCTCTTGTAGATTAGGTAGTGTCTCTGTGGCCTTGGTCTCCCTGAGCCCTGAGCTTCAGGACGGATTCTCCAAAGTGCTGAGCTCCTGTGTTGGCAGCCACATACCCTGTTGTTTGCAGTTTAAATGTGTCTTTTGTTCTCCCCCCACTCTCTCCATATATCACACATGAAAATAGTGCTGCCCCAGGGGACAGGTACTGGAAGCACAATTTCCCACAAGTAGACACAATTTGCTTTGGTTTTTGCTTAAATTATTTTTTCCCCTTAAATTACTTCTATCCATTTCTATAACAAGATTTAAATCAATTTTTATCTGTAGTCATAAAACATGAAATTTCCCAAGACTAGAAACAGTAAAGAATTATTCCAGAACCCTGGTTGATCATAAACAATATTTTATTTGCTTGAAATTAAATGCTGTTTAAGATCATTCAGGGTTTTTTTCCCTTCCTTCTTTCCTTCCTCCCTCCCTCCCTTCCTTGAAGAAGGACTTATATTGGCTCACAGTTTCAAGACTATACAGTCTATCACGGTAGAGAAGTTGTCTGATCGACTTAACACTATGTTTCTGACATATCCATCAGTAATACAGCGGTCTCTTCGTTTGCTCCTTTCCTTCCCCTAGACTGTACTTAACTATACTCAGCAGAGAAGGGAGGAAGGAATCCTTTGGTCACATGTCATCATCTCCTCTGTTCACATGTGCTTATCTCCCTGATGTTAGCTAAACCCTGTGGTGACAGTTCCCCCTACACTTATAGCACGCGCGCGCGCGCACACACACACACACACACACACACACACACAAAACTGTGCATGGACACACAAGCAAACACACCTTACCAGCCCCTCTACCCTGTTTGCCATCTATCTCAGATTTCAAATATTAGGAAAGAAATTTGGTTGGGAAGCCAAGCTAGAAGACCTAAAAAGTATATAAAGTTGCATGGACTCCGGCGCCAGCTTCACTTGCTTATGTCAGCATGCTTAGCAAGATCATCTCAGAGGTTGACTTTGGTGTACAGTAGCTGACACTGTTGTTTTCAGGCTGAGGAGAGGCATAGAATCATAGTGAGGAGCGTGTGATGAAACAAAACTGGTTACCTCATGGTACCCAGAGGCAGAGAAAGAAGAAGGGTCCAGGGACAAATATACCGCTTCAAAGCCACATCCTCAGGGACCTGTTGTTCCCTCCAACTGGTTCCCATTTCTGAATAGCCTGTTTGGCTGTGAACTCATTAATATGTTGATGAAGTTAGCACCCCATCCATCCAGTTACTTCCCAGTTATACATCACCAGCTGTGAGCCAGGCCTTTAACATGTACAACTGGGTGGTGTGTGTGAGGAACATGGGATATATTTTTCATATCCAGAGTGGGATTTCTTTTTTAATGCCCCATTAGATGATAGACTCATGATAGATTTTATGTTCAGCTAACATTTCTGCCCTCTGCACTTTCCTAATTTTCAATTAATAGATACTACTTATAACTTTAAAATATCCTTAAGTGCTAAAGAGATCATTTGGGAGTTGCTTCTGAATCTGGTAGCCAGCAAAATAAATCTGGACTGGAAACTAAATGGAATCTTTCTCCCAAGTCCAAACCATGTTTTCCTTAGAACTGAGAGGTTGGGCATTTCTTGGCAAAAAAAGCTCCTGCGTGGGTATAAATGCCCAGCTGGTGTGCTTCTCTGCCTTTTCTCCACACTGCCCCCTGGTCAGTCTTAGTATTTCATTCCCCAAGGGTCCTTTCATCCTCTCTGTTCAAGTCCATTCTGCAGAAACCGCACACAATCGCTCCCTGTAGCTACAGTGGTAGTCAGAGTTAGGCGAACTGGAAGGGTGACCTCATTTGTCCCTAGGTAAACAGAGCATGGCGTCCTATCCCATGTGTGGAAACAGTGTGTGACCAGGTGTCTACTGGGCATTCTTGGAAGGACAGGATGTAGAGAACTGGAGGCTGAAGGTGGCCTCAGGGAGGATGGGAACCTCCACATGAGTTTCCACAGCCATAAAGCCATAAGTCCCACGGGAGTGTTCCAGATTCAGTATAGGACACAGCATGTCCGACGACAGTGGTGACAAAGTAGGGGGACTTGGCTGTGTCTGTCCTCCCAGGAGCAGTTTTCACTGTGCAAAGGCTCAGTGCCCAGTCCCTACCTGTGGTCCATCACAGTTCCACTACTGACAGTAACCGCAGAAGTCTTCAGGTGTTTCATTGTAGTTTGATTTGACTCAGAATGTGCTCATTTCATAACACGCCGTTTCTTTCACTGGTCTTGACTAGAAATCCCAGATCTTGATTGGCTTTTCATATTTCAGATATTAAGTAAATTATTTTCCCTACATAATAGACAATTACAAGATAAGATAGTATCTTGGGCTATCAACTTTATCAAATTATAACAACTATACATTTCCTAAAAGAAGTTCTTGGGTTTTTTTTTTAAAGCATCCATAAAGAGGCAGTCTATGTAGTGATCCAGAAAAGCTTTTAAGTCAGACCCAAGATCCATCATTTAAATATGGCCCCTTTGGCCAAATGACTTAACATCTGGGCTATCTCCTTACCAGTGAGATGAAAAGTTAGGGCTACCTGTGGGGGTCACTGTAGGATGGATCACTTACAGGCAAGATAATGCCTGTAAGATGTCTAGGTTATTGAGTGGTAGTTACCACTCCTAGTAACTAGCCCTAGAGTAGTGGCCCTCCAGGGGCTTGAATGTGCCTGTCTCTGCTGGCCACCACAAGGCAGCAAGATGAGATTTAGAGAAACTCTATGCCTAGCCAAATGTGTCTTTTGAAGGATATATTTATGATTATTGCTATATTTATAAAACAAGAGATTGACCTAGGTAAAGTCTTTCATTTCTGAAAATATGGCCGGCTACTTGAGGGAAGGTTCCGACAGTTTAAGATAACAAAATGACTAAAATAAAAATAGAAAGCATTCCGGGTGCATGGGACTTGAGTAAATTCTCTAATCTCTCATCCCCTCCTCTTTGACACTAAATCTCAGCTCAGTGAGACCACCTGTAATCCTAGCATTTGGGAGGTGGAAGAAGGAAGGGAAAGAAGATCAGAAAAAGTTCCGGGTTGCCCACTGTGGTTGTGGTGGCACACAACTTTAACCCCAGCACTTGTGAGGGTAGGCAGAGACAGGCAGATCTCTGTGAGGTCAAGGCCAGTCTGGACTATATGGTAAAACCCTGCTTCACAAACAAATGAACACATAAACTTGGAAAGCTTTTAAAAACTCCAGCTGTTTAGTCCTTATTCCTAACTGCATCAGAATAACTTGGGGTAGGGGGCCTTAGATCAGTATTTTTTAAAGACTCCCAGAGATTTTCACTGTCAGCCAGGACTGAAATCACCTCACCATGCATATGACATGGTGAAAAGCAGGCCCAGGACACAGAGTTTGGATGACACAGCTTCAAGTATGGTGTCTCAGCATCTCCCTTCTAAGTTTGCTCTTTCCGTTGAGATTCCCTGGAGAACACTCTACCATCAGTTCCGACCCCTCAAAACAGATCCACATCCTGACGCACCAGACACTTCACTGCATAGCTTCTGCTGCTTCGGCCTCATTTTTCAGTCAGCTTGATTCAACATAGAAGTCACACGGGAAGCTTTTCCGGCATCAAGCCTTTCTATTTCTGTCTGCTGTGCCCTGTCCTACCCTTTCCTTCTAGTCCTGTACTTGGCTAACTTACCCCCATCAGGATCCCAGTGTGCCTTTTCTTTCTTCCCTGATAGCCCACAGTTGAGTTTAATGGGTTAGGTGGCCTCCTTTCTGTCCTTACTATCCACTCCACACATACTCGGTCATGCTGTGCTTGACCGTGCTTCCAACCACACAGACTATTAAATTCCACAAAAGCAAGAACTGTGTCTTATTGACACCCCCTCCCTTACTGTTACTGGTACAGTCAGGCTCAGCAGATACTGAATGAATAACTAAATGATTACACAAAAACAAAGGAAAACTCTTAAGAAACTGAGTCAGTAAATTACAGAAACCAGGTCACACGAATACAGAAGAGAGCTGTCTTAATGACTGACCCATACAGAGCCAGGTAAATCAGATTTCAGCCCTTTCATATTCGTATGCACACTGTGTGTAGCACAGCTATTCCAGGTACAAGGGGAACTCATCATAGCAGGAAGCCAGACCAACTTTTCACCCAAAGGATCCGGGTTTCCACAGTAGGCTCTGCCCTGAGTAATAAGCAAGAGGGATCCACAATGCTCATATGAAAAATAATATTCAGCATTATTTACTTCCCATTTTAGCAGACCTTTGCATTGTTAGCAATTAATGAAATATTCAAATAAATTGATATGATGTTTGAAATTTACTTCAAAACTCCCAGTAAGGGCCAGTGAGGCACGAAGGTAGACATGGAAGAAGATTAATTAAGAAATATAGGTTTTGAAACTGGAGTGCCAGTATCTTCACTTAAGGGATTCATTATATTATTCTGTTTGCTTTGGTGTGACATTGAAACTATTCAAAATAAATTTATTTTTTAAGAAAGACATTAAATACTAGTTAAAATAGTTATTAGCTTTTAAAACATCATGGAAGTCTTTCTCAGCTTTACCGTTTGGTTCACTGAATTAATATTTTGAAAAGAGAGAGGAAGAAAACCCCAACCATATATCATCTGGAGCCGGCTTGGTCTTGGTCAGTTGGAAACCAGGAATGTTCTCCAAGGTCTGTACACTCTAATCAGTTCCACATAGTTTCCAGACAGCAGCGTTTACACGGTACAGAGGGTGATTTGTAACTCTATTCATATGTCCATGAGAAATACGGCCCTGTCAGTTGCCCTCCCTTTATTTACTTAGCCAAACAATAGTTTTCCACAGCACAATCTCTCCAATCTCAAAACCCACCAGGAGACACATCTTATGGTTGCTGGCACCTCCTTCCCTCCCCATCTGCTGTTTTTACACAGTTCCTTCTTTAAGGTCTGTAGAAAGTAAAGCACTGCACTCTTTTTACTTGTTAACATTCGTGGCTGAGATACAGAACTAACTTCCTCTCACGAGGGCTTTCACCTTGCTCAGGAATGTGTATCCAAGGCCCCAGCACCCTTTCCAATCCTCTCACATTCTTTCCATAGTCCTGACTCTTTCTCCGCAGCCCTTTCTGCCCTAAACCGCCTATGGTTTCCCATTACCTTCCTCCACCCAAAGGTTCATGCCCTTCTTTGCCCCTGGACTCCTGGGAGCACATCCATCAGCCGGGCCCTTGCTAGTTGCCATTGCTTGGGGGCAGTCCTGCCCTACTTGGTTTGTCCCAGCAGCGATCCTACTCCCTTCCGGTTCCAGTTGCTCAGTTGCTCAGTGCTCCTCTACTCATGATCATAGACCTGGATAAAGGTTCCGAGGGCAGCAGCAGGTGACTTCGCCATTGCGCGCACAGAGGGTGGGGGTGGGGGGTTGTCTTTAAGGATGAGAGCCTCATGATGGACTTGGGTGTTCTTGTCCCTTGCAGCCCTGACTGGCTTTCCACTTTTGCCATTGTGGTCAGTTCCTCCTGTTTCTCCCTAGAGACTTATTCTCACTGCCCATGACCTTGCCTAAGACCATGAGGCCTTTAGATTTTGCCATGGCTGGGCTGCCCAGCTTTTCTTCCCTCTCTTTCTTTTTTAAATTTCTCATCTTCCCAGGATACCTTTTGTCTCATCCATGCCACATTTCCTGTTTTGGTTGGTTTTGGTTTTTACACCCTGAAAGCTATTTCAGCCACACTTTTTTTTCTAATTTGCAGAGGTCAAAAGCCAATGATATCCCTTTTCTCTCTTAGGTAGAGCTTAGTAAATTAGTAGATAAATAATTACATCTATCTTTCTATATTTATTAATAATTTAATTTATTAATAAGTTTTTAATAAATTAATAAATATAGAACTGTTGACTGTCTTAGAATAGCTCTTCTACTGTGAACTTACTAAGCTCACCATGACTTATTGTATTTTTCCTCATCAGCTGGAGAAAATACAAACTTATTTTTAAAAATGAGATAATTTTGTAAAAACGAAATGGAGACATCAGGAAGGCCATGCATCCAGACAATAGCTATTCCACTGTCCCCACACAGGAGTGAGCAGCCCCTGTGTGCACCTTCTCAGTGAATTCATACTAATGGCTCATCCTGTGCCCTGCACTCCTGTGTAACCTTGGAAGTTCATATGCAAGACCACTAGAGCTAAGTTAAAACGAAATACTTTTCATCTCTGTTTAATAAAATGATGAAACCGTTGATACTGGTTTATCACACCCCTAATTAATCAGTTTAGGGGCTTGAACTTCATTACCATAAGGTTCTTATTTAACAAATATAGACAGAAACAACTCTAAACCCAAAGCGTTCATTGCTCAGTGGCAAGGCTTTGATTCTCATGGGTGTGAGGAGCCCCTTCCTAGCAGCAGCCAACCCCCAACCGCACATTGATCCTTAACGAGTCATGCCAGTTCCTCATCCTTTCAAGCAGGTTTCTTCATCATTAAGATGAGGACAACGTATTTATTACATGTAAAGGTGCTGAGGACAGCGAAAGACTCATGGAAAGCACTTAGTTAACTCGGCCTCCCTTCTTGCCCTGTCTAGCATGCATTTATCATCTTATTAAGTACAAAGTTAAACATTTGACTGATATCAGAGGAGAGGAAAATATGATTTGTCATGTTGAAGGGGTAGAATACTTGATTTTTTTTTTTGTGACCTTTGTCACAATTCAAGATACAATGTATTATTTTAAAATAATCTTTATGGCAATAAATAATATTCCAAAACGCCAAAACTGAGACAGGTATGTTATGAGATCAGGAGAAAAAAGTATTTAAGCAAATGAAGCAATACATATAGCTATGCTATTAGTGAGAAGTCAGATGAGCTGTGGTAATGGACTCACAGTTCTGTTCTCTGGTGTGTTTTGGCATCACTAGCTAGCTATCTGCTCCCTCTTAGAATAAATGTTGGCACTCCCTATTACTGTATTTTTAGAAGCCTGGGACTTATGAATTGGGAAAATGCTGGAACACATTTCTTTAAAGCAGAACACCTTTTAAAGTAGAATGGATTTAAAAGATGCACAGGAGAAGTAACACTTTGCAGGAAGCAGAGGTAAGTACCACTGGAGAAAGGCAAATTCTTCAGTCACAGTGACAGTCTCTTGCCAGGATCACCATGTCAGGACATTCACTTTGCAGGTGAGAGGCAGAGAAGAAAGGCACATGTCTGAACAAACCTGAGACTAATCTGCCTTTCTTACCCTAAGATATTTGTCGAGCAGAGACTAGGTCTTCTCAGAGACCATTGTCGCTGCTGAACAGATGATTTCCACAGCCAGCTCCCTGCACAAGGGCTGCCATTGACGGCGACTCCAAGCAGAAGGGGCCAGTTGATCTAACTGTTTCTCTCCGCTTTTCCCTCTTTCATGACAGAATCGGAAGACTCTTTGATGGCACAGAGCCCATTGTCCTGGACAGTCTCAAACAGCACTATTTCATTGACAGAGACGGGCAGATGTTCAGATATATCTTGAATTTTCTACGAACATCAAAACTCCTCATTCCTGATGATTTCAAGGTGAGGGAATCTGTGTTAACAATAAATATGTGATTTTCTTTTGATGTGTTCCAAAACTGTTTCAAGTGCTACACCCTTACCACGTATGCCAACTCCGTTGTCTTCAGCCGCCCCTTGACGCGTTCAGAAGCAGAGCACGTGATGTTAAATGCTACGGGAGCATTTGCTTTTATGTAAATAATTGAATTATATTTTCTTTTAGTAAGCTGAAAAGCTGGTTAAATTCAAATTTAATTTCTGCTGTGTCTTAGCAAGCTAGGGTGTAAAAGGAACTCCTTAACTCAATGAAACTTTTCTCCCAGAAATCTAAGGTTAATATCAGCAAGACAGTTTTAGAACTGTTTCCTTAAAACTGAGCAGCAAGTGCTGGTACCAAGCACAGTGAGAGATTCTCTGAAGGCAGTGGAATTTGAACAGGGGGGCATATAGAAAGTGATTGTATTAAAAGGGAATACATGAAAATGGAATTTTTATGCTTGTTAATGTTACTCTAAGTAGGTGATTTTTTAAAACTACTAATTCTGAATACTATTACAGCTAATAGAGAGCTCATTAAAACATCTAAATTCAGAATCAATGTGCTACAGTCAGTGTGCTGCCTGTGGAAAGCAAGAATCAGTCATAGTGTGTATAACAACAACAACAACAACAACAACAACAACAACAACAACAACAAAGCAAAACAGAAAGCGTAATGTCCAAGAAGTAATAAAGCAAATGAGAAGTGTGCAGGATGTGTTTTTAAAAGGCATTTCTATTTTGAGAGAGAAAGGGTGTATATAAGACTTTTCATACACAAAAGGAGTTTTTGAAACCTCTTTATGAAGCAGAGATCATATTCACATAAAAGATGTCTTAGTAGAAGAAATATTTGCAACAAAAGATTACTATTATCATAAAAGAGTTCCTCCAAGTCTATAAAGGTATATAAACAATCTAGGGAAAACCTTTATCTATAAACAAGGTTTGCCCAAAGGGAGAAAGAAGATTTTGTCAGTAAATATTTAAAATGAAATTTAATCTCCCTCTATACCAAAGAATATACTTGTTTTTATACATTAGTTTGACTAAAATTTTAAAGATTGATAGACACTGTGGGGGGCTTACAGTGTGGTGGGGAGGGAAAAGGATTTAACCTTTTTGAGTCTTGCACAGGTCCCTTGTGAAGCACAGGGACTCTCGCATCCTAACAGCAGCTGTTACCTTACTCTCCGCATTTTCCTATTAAAGATGCATAGTTTTCCATGTAAAGCAAACATGCCCTCAGTAAGTCCAGAGTATTTTTTTCCCATTTGACTACTACTCTTTCACACATGCGCACTGCTTCCATTTCAGAAAAGAGGATAAAGCTAGAAGCTCCTGAGCCCCTTATTAATTTGGGATCTGCCGGTTTATAGCCATTCACCTTAAACTTGGTCATGTGGATTGGGGAGGCGATCAGTGGGTAAAGTGGTTGCTATGGAAGCCTGAGGACCAGAATTCAAATCCTCAGTCTCAGCAGAGAAGCCAGGCACAGAGAGGCACAGAGACGGGTGAGTCCTGGAGGCTCGACCGTCAGCTGGTCTGGTTAAAATGGTGAGCTCCAGGTTCAGTGAAAGACCTGTCTCAAAAACTGACAATAACAATAAAGGGATTGATAGAAGACACTGCTCTCTGACTTCCATATATACATATGCACATGCGTACATGTACACTCCCATACAAGCAGTAAATAAACAAAGATGTGAATTTCAGCCACGAGCTGTCTTGACTCTAGTTCTAAGTATGCTGTACTAGCTTGGCTAACTTGCTACATGATGATGCTCTTACAGACAGAGACATATGTTTTTCTAAAGAATATCGTACACTGTGCTCAAGATAATTGCGTACTTAGCTACAGGAGTCCCAGGAGGCCAGCTGCTGAGTATCAGTGTGCAGCCCACTTAAAGTCATACAGGACTAAACTGAAAACTGAAAGCTTGCATCTATCTAATGTCAAAACTCCCCTTTTTTAAAGATTTATTTATTTTATTTATTTGTGTGAGTATGCTGTAGCTGTCTTCAGACACATCAGAAGAGGGCATCAGACCCCATTACAGATGGTTGTGAGCTACCATGTGGTTGCCGGGAATTGAACTCAGGACCTCTGGTAGAGCAGTCAGTGCTCTTAACCACTGAGGCATCTCTCCAGCCCTATAACTCCTATTTCTAACAGGGTAACCACAAGATAGCAAATTGGGAATTACTGTTAGAAAATAAAATATAGCTGTTTGTTTTTAATGGCACCGTATTCCAAGAAAGGAGCTCAGTATTTTAAACACATACTTTAGCTTAACCCTCCACCATGAACTTCCGTGGGAGGCATGGGTCTACCTCCAAGAACAGTCAGATTAGATGTTGATCTGGCCAGTTCCAGAGGCCATGCCCTCAGGACTGCCCTAGTCACCTGGGACTGGGCCGCTTGCTTCACCACACTTTGGGGCTGTTCTCTGAGGATTCCTGAACCCTAAATATCTGCTGCTCGTCATCTCTAAGTACAGAACATCTCCTTTAGTTAATCACCGCCCAATCTTGGTGGTGGTGGTGGGGATCCAAAAACCTTGTCAAAAGAGATGCATGTATCCGGGCCTTGAAATGCTTCCTTTGGAAGTGCTGGGTGATCGGTATCAAGGATTTTCCTGGAACTGAGGAACAACAGCTGGAAAAAGAATTGGGAGCCAAAGTGGCCGTTCAGCTCTGTGGCCCTTGATGAAAGTAAACCACGGAAAGCAGTGTAATTCATGGGAATCGTAAAAGCAGACGCCCATGTGAACACTTAGTATGCCAGAATTCCCTCCCAACCAATGCAGACAGGACATTATCCTGTTCACGTGGAAAGAATTCTTTTTTACAAGTTTGCTAGGGAGAATGAATGCTGACCGCTTCCCTCTGGCTCCAGCCATTCAATGCTGAGAAAATAAGGATGTGAAATCTTTCAGTATTAGCATCCTGCCCCCATTAAAATACAGTCCCACAAATATGTTGTCTGTGCTAAATGCCCTCTTAGCAATCCTGATAATTTCACTTTTCAGAAGTGTGTGTCCTGGCTTGCACTGGAAGCCAGCTCTTCTGACACGTGAGTTGCAGAACTTCTCTGAGTGTTTTATGTGGGTTTAGCTGCCCTCCCTTCCTCTCATAATTCCATCCTCAATTATAATGATCTGCTTGTTGCTACTTCAGTCCCTGCATACAAACACAACTGTGTGACTGTAATTCCCAATACCCCAGAAGTCGGAAACCGTATGGATCCATAAGACCTCTCTCCCTCCAGCTTGTTATTTTTAACATCTTTGGCAACAGCTGAGGCTGAGAATGCTCTCTGTGAATATCTATCCTTCCTAGATTTAGACAAATCCACTAGGCAGCAGGCCTAGCTTATCTGTCTACATTGTATTCAAAACTCTAATGCTTTTTAATCTTATAGAAGCATGCATATACTATAAAAAATTAAAAATATAAAGAAGCAAAAACCACTTCGGCACTATATTCCCACTGCTCAGATTGCTAATGTTAAAACCTGCCCCAGTTTGCATATCTGTTGATGTTATAAACACCATGACCAAAAGTGACTTGGCACGGGTAGGGGGCATGGCTTGGCTTACAGGTCACAGTCCATCATGAAGGGAAGCCAGGATAGGAACCTGGATGCAGGAAACGGAGCAGAGATGACAGAGGAGTGCTGCCTACAGGCTTTTTTCCTCTAGCTTGCTCAGCTTATACAACCAGGACCATCCACCCAGGGATGGCAGTGCCCCATAGTAGAGTGGGCCCTCTTGCCAAAGGCCTGTCTAATAACGGCAATTCCTCCTCATTTGAAGATGCCTCGTCCCAGATGTCTTGTGGGCAACCAAAGGGAACCATGGTAGAACCCAGCATGGCCCTCTGAACCTGTTCTTGAGATTTTTAAAAAATTTTCTACCTTCCTTTTTTACTAATTTTATTTTGTGTAATACCATAACCTCATAGAAGTTTACTTGGTTGAGTCCAGAAATGCCGTGTACAAGTAGTTTTTCTAAGACACTACCTAACCACGTATTGAGTGAGATTTTACAGTTCGTTGTACTCTGAACTGTCTGGTATGGCGCCTACTCACTTAGTGGTGAGGCTGGGCCAGCTGTCCCGAAGAATGGCTTGTCATCTAGATTTGCCTCTTTACCATTCACACAGTTTAACCCATTCAGCCATCCCCTGATTTCATTTGACCTACAAGTCACATCCGAAGGCCTAACAAGATCATGTACTTTGTGATATTGTGAACTTCATGCATGCGGCCAGCCTGTGATCTAGGGTTGAGCATTGCCAGGTACTAAGGCACATGCTCTTCGGTTGCTGGAGAAAGAAGCTCTGAAAGGCCTAGTTCTCAACCTCCGGCCTGCTAACGTGTGTGGCTGAGTGATTCTCTGGTTTTGGGTGACCTGTACAATGTAGGACTCTGATCAGTTTTCCTGGCCTCTCCCCACCAAGAGCCAGCAGTTCTCCCACCCCCCAGCTATAGCAATCAAGAATGTCTCGAAGCCTAAATGCCATCAGTTATGGAATCACCCCAGCTGAGAACCAGAAGTCTAGCTTACAGAAAGGGGTAAAGTAGAGCCTGTCTTCATTTATCTCATGTGATTATTGAAGCCTCTTTTCTCAGGGAGAAACAGCAGGTCAGTTCTGAGGATCATGGTTGTTGCAATTTTCTGACTTCTCCTAAATCACCATGGTTATGCCGATCCACCCCAGCAGTGACCAGAGTCTCTCCTCTATCCCAGGTTGTATTGAGAGACTCGAGTTAGTCAACTGTGGCAACACAAACAGCTTCTAGTCATCTCATGGTTAGAACTTTCTCCGAGAAGCCAGCATGGTGAGCTGAGGGACCTTATTATCACTCATGCACAAGCCCTCTCAGGGCGCCTGCACCAGCCCTCTCCATCACCTTGCCTTTTGCTTCCTGTTCCAGACTGTGATGTTACTTTTGCCCATGCCCACTTTGAACAAGGACACTCCTTCAGAGGCAGGAAACTAGGTACAACAACCTAGAAGCAGGACAACAAGGAAGGCAAAGCAGTGAGGCCCAGCCTCGGCCTGGAGTGTGCCTAGAACCCCTACCCATACTAAATCTGGAATCAGGCCTGACTCCTACAGTTCAAGTTGGGAGTGTTGTTTCAGTGTCTCTGCTTTTCAGGGCTGTTGTCAAGTGTCAGGTCACTGTTAGCTGTGCTTGGTCTAGTGTTTCTCTGCAGGTTGTGCAGTGGAGGGAACAGCAACAAAGCATGGGGTGGGGACACGTTGCTGCATCCATTTCCTTCAGTAGCCATCAAAGGCAAAGGTGAAGCTAATGAGATTCTGTCTTGAAAACCAGATATGGAGCAACTGAGAAATAGCACTGTGGTTATGAGGATTAATGATTAACTAGAAGTCCAGACACCAACAAAACTATGGTGATCACCCTATCCCCGGTGGGGAGAAAATTCTAAAACTAAAGAAAGTAAGCACTTTCTTTAGCTGGGTAGTGGTAGCTGGGCAGTGCTTTAAAGCAAAGGATGGTGCCCTCTATGGCATCGTGGTGATTGGAAACCAGCATTTTCTCTAGGGTCCCAATAACCCCATTGTCCTGGGTACTGGCTACATTCCCAAAGGACATCTCCTGTACTGCTGGGTCCTTTGTGGTCTGACACAGATGTGGGTTTTAAAGTGACTGAGTGAGTGGTCCGGTTGCCCTGCAAGCAGACAGATGTGTCCACCATGGTGTAAAGCATCAATGCATCAGGGGGCAAATAAGCCTTTGAAGGCTTCTGTGAGACAGAAACTGTGTGGAGAGGCGAGTCCCCAGTGTCCAGGGAGCATGCTGCCTGTGTGGCTAGCAGGACTTAGTAAAGGAGGCTACAGGTTTTAGATGAGACCCCAGGTGGGTGCCAGGCTATCACAGGGGCCTGTAAAGAGTAGCAAGGAGCTCAAAGGTAGAGTGTGAGTGAACAAAGCACTATGGTGGCTGGTCACCAGGAGAGAGCTGCCCCCTAGCATCTGTAGGAGAAGGGTCTTGTGACACCTTGGTTTCCGTACAGGGACATCCATGTCTGAGTTCTGACCTCCCAAACAGTAACAAAATGAGTCTGTGTTGACTTAAGCCACCAAATCTGCAGTCATCTCTATAGCTGCAATAAAAAGCTCACATGCATAATCCACAAATACATTTTCTAAGATTTATTCCCCCCCTCGTGTGTGTGTGTGTGTGTGTGTGTGTGTGTGTGTGTGTGTGTGTGTGTGTAACCATGGGGGTCAGAAGAAGGCACTGGATCTCCTAAAGCTAGAGTTTCAGGCAGTTGTGAACCACCCACATCGGGGCTGGAAACTGAACTTGGGTCCTCTTGAAGAGTAGCAGATGCTCTTAACCACTGAGCCATCTCTCCAGTCCAAGAAATACACTTTAAGAGTCGATTTATTTGCATTTTGGAGTCCATCCATGTTTGTTTGTTTTCTCATGTGCTTGTCTCCAGTTCTTAGGGAAGCTCACTTATAAAATGGGGTCTCCATCTTCCTATCTCAAAAAGTTATTATAAATTTTTTAAAAAATTAAATACATATTCCTAGAAGTTAAAATCACTGAGACATGATGAGTCTATGACGAACCGTTTCCTTTACTGGAGTAGGGGCTGAGCCGTCAGAGGAAATGGGCACTGGGCACCGAGGTCTTGCTCCTGTGTCAGCCTTCACCATTCTCCAGTTGCTACACTGGAAGCTCCTCACTCACAGGTGAGAGAAAGCAAACACTGTGGCTCATCTTTCCCTGGGAAGCTGGAGCCCAACCCGCTGCACTGACATCTCCAGTCTATTTCCGTCTTCGGCCTGGGGATGAGGAGACTCAAGTTGTTCAGTCTGTACAAGCCAAAGAAAGGACATTGTCAGGTCAGAAAGGGAGCATAGAAAATTTTCAAAAGATTTCGAGGTCAGTGGGGTCAAACCCAGAACCAGAGAACCCCCAAGGAGCCATGCAAAATTCTCAAAGCAGAAGTTGACATCATGGAATCAGACAGGCCTGCTAAAGAGTGAGGACAGGGTTTCTAAAGGAGAGCAGCCAACAGGACTGACTTCACTTTGTAGGAAGTTCTCCAGTGAGCCAAAACTAGAAATCTGTGCTAGGACGTGGAGAAAGACAAACAAACAAACAAACAAATAAACGAATGGGCCTGCCAAGAAAATGAGCTACCAAAGTAAACCCATGTTCACAAAAACTGGTGGTTTAGTGAGAGGGGCCTGTGCATAAGACTGCTCAGTGCTTAGGGGTATGCTGGCATGGTGAGCTATCAGTATGGCTCAGCTTCTCTCCAGTAGTTCCTTTCATCTCCGTGCTGCACAGAGAACGCCTCTTCCCTAGGAACCAGACAGAGCCGTGGGGTAAAGGAAAGCACAGACAAGATAGTTAAGAGAGAGGAAAGGATTCCCAGTGGTTTGACACAGCTCAATGCTAGGCCCACAGCATGACATTCTAGGGCTCAGGATAGAGGGGTAGGGGCATCTTAACCCTTGATTAGCAACAAAATCCTTCTGATGTTACCAAGCAAGGCCAGAGTCTCAAAACAGCCATTGTTTCTCTAACATTGCAAAAGAAGAGTATGGAAATGAATTCAAATGTTAGACCAAGCAATGTGCTACCATCCATGACCAGCCTTCAGAGTAATTTCTAAAATACTTAGAGGGTCAGGACTAAGTCAGCAAAGAGGGACCCCAAGCCTTGTAGTCGTATTACCTTTGATTTTATTTATGTATTCATTTACTTATTATTTACAGTGCGAGGTCTCGAGCCTTGCCACGTCTTTCCACACCATCAGCTCTATCATCTTTGGAACATGATAGAGAAATATATCATGCTTTGCTGTAGATGCAGAATTTTAAAATGGGAAACAGATTTAATGTTGTCTGTTCCCCTCAGTTTTCAGACAGAGGCTAAGGTCTAAACAGTGATGGAGAAATCTGGACAGAGTGAAGATGTGACTCCTTTCCAGAATGCCATCTGCCCTCGTTAAGTCCCACTTTAAGCTGTAGCCTTCCAACAAGCCCCCTACTGAATGCCATAGCTGTGAGCGTGTGATCTTAAAGAATGATGGCTTCATAAGTCCTGGAAGAGCCAGTCCAGAGTCTTGACTTATTGCCTGAGTCCCATGAAGGACTGGATTTAGCCCAGTTGTCTTGTTACTTTGCACAGTAATTTTCAAAGCAAAGAACTGCCCAGTTCAGAATGACATGGGAATAGGAAAGACTCAGGGCGTTGGATGGGGGAATCAAGGTTTTCAGTTAGAACAAATTCAAATGGACGTCAAAGTGGGGTTAATTATGCAGGATCTCAGAACACTCCCAGACACCAAATAAGGATCCAGACCATTCTCCTATAAGCAAAGGGAAAACAGATCAGGTGCCAAGAGAGGATGTGCTTTGCATTGGGGTGGTGGGAGAGGCAGAAGCATTGTTAGCCCTAACTTCTTTACATGGCAAAGAAGGATTTTCCAATTTGATTAAGTTAGGCATTTAAACGGAGGAGATGATCACCCATTACCTGGGTGTGTCATGTTATGTGGAGTTCTTAAAAGTACAAGAGGAGACAGGAAGGTCAGAGTCAGAAAAGGATGGGAAGCACAGACTGCGCAGCCTCTGGAAGCTGGAAAGCCGGAAGAATAGGTTTCTGCTAGAGCCGCTGAGAACAGCTCTTGATAAACCGCTGTAGACTCTGCCTCAGCCTTCGACTAGGACTGCCGTCATTGCCATGTTTATTATTTGCTACTCTTGTTAAGGAAAGATTTATTTTAGCTCACGGTTTCACAAGGCTACATCCACAGTGATGGAGAATGCACGGTCTGTCTCATGCTGTGTGGGCTGGAAACAGTGACAAGCAAGGGTGTACCACTGCTGGCCATCTGACTCTTTCTCTTCACCTCTTTCATCCTAGCCAGCAGCAATTGAAAATATGGTGTCCTTAATGGTGACAGAGCCTCTCACTGAGCAGAGACTGTCCTGGACATTCTTAAGTGACACCTTCAGTGCTGTATGCTGTTGGTGTGTTAGGGGGCATATCAACAATGTCAAGTGCAAGTGAAACTCCTCAGAGCCACGACAAACTCAAGAGTCAGGAGGTTAGTTTTAGCCTGAATGATGCCAGGCTACAGTGTTTGAAGGGCAGGTCAGTAAAGGTCAGATCACAATAGCTCTGAGGACTTAGGCTGTGGGACACTTTTTCTGCTCTTCTACCCATTTGTTTCTCTGCCTTGAGAGTTAGTCTGCCCAGTCCATCAGCCCATTTATTGATGAGTTTGAGGTGACGTTTGTACTTCTTAACCAATTCTGTCACATGTACGATTGGCAAAGACTTTCTCCCACTTCATGGCTGCCTCTGCTGTCTTCTGGGCTGTGAACATCTTTATAGTCAGGTTTTTGTTTTTTGGTTTTTTTTTTTTTAAGATAAAAGATGTTCTTTTGGAATCATGTTCAATATCCTGAGCTATCAGGGAAATGTACTTAAATTTTGTATTACAGTTTCATCTCACCCCTGTTGGGATGCCTATCAACAAACAGTGGTGGGGATGGGGCAGGGGAGGGGTGAGGAGAGGAGCTGTTGTGTACTACTGGTGCGAAGTCACACTGGTGAAAATCACTATGGAAATAGCACATCGTGGAAATCACTATGCGGTGCCTAAGCGGGTGGTGGCGGGACACGTACCATATGATGTGGCTCTGCCTGACCTGTGAAAGCAGCTTACGAATCCAATGTCAGCTTACAAGGTACTTGCTCATTCATGCTTAATGCTTCACAGAGGCCACGATGCACAGCCAGCCCAGATGCCCATCACAGAACTGATAAAGGTCCATCCTCAAACCCACTGATGCCACAAAATTGTCTCTGATACACACACACATCATGTCCCACATTGGCCCACACACATACACAATACACACCCAATAATAATAATAAATAAAACTTTTAAAAAGAAAGTGCAGTATGTACACACAATAAAATTTTATTCAGCTGTAAAGAGGCACAAAATTATGCCAGTAACAGAACGATGAAACTCAAAGTCATGTTATGCAAAATTAAGCACATATATGACATTTTGTTTCAGATAGAGAGAGAGACATGGAGATAAGTAACGGACTTTGGGAGAGGACAGAGGTCTAAATAGATTGGAGGGAATGTGAGAGAAATGGAAGCAGAGGGCACACCATGTATGAAGGAGAACGGTCAGCAGTCAGAGAGGGCAGGAGCTATGGAGAGAATAATGCAGAGGGCAAGGAAAGTCCCAGCATAGTGAAATATCTGCGTGGAAATGTCACAGTGGACCCCTTTACTTTGTAAACAGAAATACTTTTTAAAATCACCACAACTCCAGAGAGAATTAGAACAAACAAGTTGGTAGCATGAGAAAATTCAGGTCTTTCTAATATTGCCAACCAAAGCTGTGAAACCTGTAAGTGCTGTATCTTATTAGAGAGTCAACTTCCTGCCGATAGAAGCTTTCAGCCAGAGGCCCAGTGACTGCTATTCAGTGGTATGGGACGGATTTCTCCCTGGGGTCAAGGCTGGGCAAGCAGACTGTTTCCGGCATCTTTACTTGGCTGGAAGGCCTGGTGGCTCTAGGAAGCTCGTGGCATTAGCAGATCCTTCCGCATACAGATTTAGTAACGCACTGTGTGGGCAAGCAAGCAGCAGGGCAGCTTGCCCTATGCTTTTGTGACTCTCAGCTATGGTGTTTTCAGGGGGTTGTTTGGTGTGTGTGTGTGTGTGTGTGTGTGTGTGTGTGTGTGTGTGTTTTGAGGCTAGGGCTTAAACCCAAGGCCTTCCACGTGTTATACACGTGCTGCGCCACCAGTTACGTCCCTAGCCCTTATTTAACTTTTCCTTTTATACATATTTTTTTACATAGATTATTTAATATATACATATTAATTTAATATATACATAATAATACATATATTATTTTTCCTTTTATATATATTCTAAACGAGTTGCTCAGGCTGGCCTTGAACTTTCAATTCTTCTGTCTCAACTTCGCAAGTTTTGATTATTGATTCTGGGTTTTGGTGTGTGTGTTCATGTGTGTGCAAGCACGGGAATACATGTATACTCACTTGGAAGTCAGAGGCCAGCCTCAGGTGTTGTTCCTTAGGATTCTGTCCATATTTATTTATCTGGCATTGAAACAGGGATCTCACTGGCCTAGAACTTACTAACATTAGCCTGGTTGGCCAGTGAACCCCAGGGATCCATGTGTGTCTATGTGCTGAGAGCTGGGATGACAAGTTCTGCCTGGCTTTTTCACTTGGGTCCTGGAAATGAGCTAAAGTCATCACACTTACACAACCAGTGCTTTCCTGCATCCCCCAAGCCTTCCACTCTGTTTTAAAATCTCTTTGAGAACTCTCATCTTAATAAGTATTTCATGTCAGTATCTTACAGTCATTATAATTTAAAAGTGACAAAGCTCTGGAGTAGAGACTGTGGGCAGCCAGGCAGAAACCCGGGTCACTGTCTTCTACCCTTAAGGCTGAGCCTGGGTCCTTTGGTTTGTTATTATATCTTGAAACTGTCGCATGTAGCCTAGGCTGGCTTTGAACTCTTGATCTTCCTGCCTCTACCTCAAAAATTCTGTGATTATAGATATGTAAAAGCACACAACTTGGTTTTGCCCTATCTTGAGAGTGGACACGCCTCAGCTAATCCTCAGTTTCCTAAAACCAAGCCATATTCCTGGAGATCAGCAGGTCATGAAAACAGAACCATGTGCAAGAAGGATCTTTAGAGCCTTGGAGTCCTTCGCTGGTGAAGTGGACTCTTCTGAGTTCCAAGGTGAACAGTGGTGAAGAAGCATCAGATTCTGCTGAGATTAATGTCCTGACTGCATCTCACACCAAGCCTGTTTCCCAATGTGGAGAATGGGCTGTCCAATGAAAGGCCTGTGGTACCAACTACTGTACCATTCCCTGGTCTCTCAGGAAGATGTGAATGAAGCTGCTGGTGTGGTTACTGCTGAGAGAGAGAGACAGAGAGAGAGACAGAGAGAGAGAGAGAGAGAGAGAGAGAGAGAGAGAATATGTGTGTTATGGGCCATGCTCTGCTTCTGAGCTATCCTTCAATCTAAGAGACCTCATATTTACAGGGATAACTTTCATGTGAATAGTAAGCACCCCTGTCATTCTGGGCCCATGGAAGGAAGGCAGCAATGACTGGCTTCAGTTGACTGAAGCATTATCAGGGGACGTGTCTGGACAAGTTCCCACTTATCTCACACCCAGGGATGATTGTGACCATAGCTACGTTGAGACATAATATTGACCTGCTTGTCAACATCAATTCTTGTGCTGCCTCTCCATTCCATCCTTGACCCCCATTCTCTCTGTCTTCTCCTTCAGTAGCTCCTGTGTGTACTTTAGAACCTAGTCTGTAGGTTTGGGATTTTAATTCAGGCCATCTGTGTACAACTTGAGGAAAAGAACACATGTCTCAGTCTTTCAGAAATGGATAAGTTCCCCTTTTCTCACCCAGTTCCCAGGAGTCAGAATTGGATGATGCTTACATCTCTCAGACACCACTAACAGGTGGCCAGAGGCAGGGTGAGGACCTTCCAAATCTCTGTCAGCCTTGCCTAAACCATCACATACCAACACCCGAGTTTAAGCAAAAGCTGCATACATACTCTCCAGACAGCCACTCAAGTCTGACCCCAGGCTATGTTGCTGCCTCCACTTTCCCTCATGAGTTCTGAAGGTGACAAATACTGATGGCCCCCAGGAGTGTATCTTCAGCTGAGCCTCCCTCTGTGTGTCCTCCATTAGAGAGGATTGAACTGGGATTCTCACCAACACCATCGTGCTTGAATGCAGGTTTCTGAACTAAAAGGAGAAAGTGAATCCTTTCACATCTCACTTTTTCATTTGTGAAGTGGGAATCATGATATTGCCTGAGTTCATAGGTGATCTGAGGACTTGACTCATGGAAAGCGCTTAGCCAGGCCTGCATACTAACCCTCAATTCCCTGTATCAACAAAATGAATGAATGCCGTGGTTAGGGTTTCTATTACTCAAAGCGACTTTGGGAAGAACAGAGGGTTTATTTAGTTTACCCTTCTGCATCACAGTTTACCATCAACTGAAGTCAGGACAGGAACTCAGGCAGGCAGGACCCTGGAGGCAGGACCTGATGCAGAGGCCATAGAGGGTGCTGCTTACTGGCTTGCTCTTTATGGCTTGCTTAGCCTGCTTACTTAGAAAACCCAGGACTACCAGCCCAGAGATGGCACCACCCACAATGCACTGGGCCCTCCCCAATCAATTACTAAGAAAATGCCCTACAGACTTGCCTACCTCCTGATCGTAGGAAAGATTTTCTCAATTGAGATTTCTTCCTCTTGGATGACTATAGTTTGTGATAAGTTGACAGAAATTTAGCTAGCATGATGGATGGATAAATGGATGGATGGATGGATGGATGGATGGGTGCAAACTGAGTCTTTACAGATATGTTGTAAATTTTTCATTTATATTTGATTATTGAAATCCAACAGAAGTGAACAAATATCAATTTATTTTTTAATATAAGACTTAAAACTAGTTATTTGAAAATTTTGTTCCTGCATGCAACAATACATTTTGATCTTGCTCATTCTACTCTTCATAAATCCACCCCCTACCACTCCTTCCTCTGACTCGGCATAAATCCACCCCTACCCTAATCTCATGGTGCTTTATGTGTTTTGTTTTTGTAACCCACTGAGTCCAAGCTAGGCTGTCCATAAACACATGTGGAATCATCTACAGCAGCATGTCAACCTAGCAGGGGTCACTCCCTTAAAGAAACCAGAAAATCCCCATCCTTGCCGTCCTCAGTTGTCAACAGCTCTTCAGTTAGGCGTGGGAACTTGTGAGCCCTGCTCCCTCTTTGCCAGAATGTGCATTCAGCCACAGCTGCTCTGAGTTCATGACTACAGTGGTTCTATCATGTCCAGAAGACACTAAAATACATTTCTAATGTGTACATGTTACACACACCTGTAGTTACACCCATAGAGTCAAGAGTGAGGCAGAAGATCATGAGTTCAAGGCCAACCTGGGCTACCTAGTAAGATCTTCTCTAAGCAAACAGAAAACAAAGCATGACTGTCTTCAGTACTTTATATATGTGTTTTCCACCTCAAAATGCCTTTCTATTCCCCCAGGACTATACTTTGTTATATGAAGAGGCAAAATACTTTCAACTTCAGCCAATGTTATTGGAGATGGAGCGATGGAAACAGGACAGAGAAACTGGCCGCTTTTCACGGCCCTGCGAGTGCCTCGTGGTACGTGTGGCCCCGGACCTTGGAGAAAGGATCACGCTCAGTGGGGACAAGTCCTTGATAGAAGAAGTGTTTCCTGAGATTGGCGACGTGATGTGCAACTCGGTCAATGCAGGCTGGAATCACGACTCAACGCATGTCATCAGGTTTCCACTAAACGGCTACTGCCACCTCAATTCAGTGCAGGTAAGGCGTCCTGTACTGTGTGGCATCAAGGCGGTTCATGCTCTCGCTCAAGCTGGCTTCCGCTGCTGCCTTTCCTCCGGGGAGCTGAGGAACTGTGATGTACAGTAGGTTCATCACAGTGGGTCGGTGGTTTCTCAGCCTCTACCACATCCATCCCATAAATCCACAAGTCTTTACTGAGCACCTACTATGTGCATGTCTACTGTGAGTGTGTGCGCCTGCTGTGAGTGCAGGTGACACAGACGAGAACAAGAGAGACAACAGCTCTGTGTATGTGGACAGAAGTGGTTTGGGGGCAGACATTAACCAACATAAATGCTGCCAAATAGTAAGAGGATGTCTGGGACACAGTGTTTGTGGTAGCATTTGTCACTGTAACAAATACCAGAGAGAAACAACTTGAAATATTTTGGTTCATGGTCCCAGAGGTGGTTACTTGGTTCCATTGTTTCTTGAGCTATAATGAGTAGAACTGACGAGTGTGGTAGAGAAAAGTTGCTCATCTCATGGTGGCAAACAAACAAACAAACAAACAAAAAAACCAGGATGGGGCCTAGGCAAGATGTACCCCTTAGAAGTACACCCTCATGTGAGTTACCTCCTCCAACCAGACTTACCTCCTAACAGCCCATTCAGTGTGAACTCATCAGTGGATCAAGGAATCCATGAGGTCAGTGTCCTCTGACTGTCCAGCAGCTGGCAGCCAGGCTCTCAGTGTTCAAATCTTGTGAGGCACACTTCATACACAGCCCTAGTGGTCTTCCAGGCAAGATGACATTATAAAGAGCTCACAGTAGGGACGCAGTAGACGAAAATAGAGAACAAGGAAGGAGGTTACAGAGCAATGGTCTGAAGACAGTTGAAAAGCTTCCCAAGGGTTTCTGACTGTGGTTAGGGTTTGTAAGAAGCCCTACACATTTTTAACAGAGCTAGAGTGGAATTGTCATTGTTCTGAGGTGGAATCATCTCTGAGAGAGGAAAACACCGCCTAGGATTCAGGATTTTGGTTTAGACCCTGGGATGTGCTGTGTGCCTTTGATGCTGAGAGATGTTGTTTCCATCTTAGCTCACTCTGCTTCCCTTGGGCTGTGGCCAGTGGGTCACGGCTCTCTGACAGAAACTCTACCAGGTAAGCTTTGCTTGTGTGCCTGTCAGAGGCACACCCGAGTCTTCCCAGCAGACCTCTGTGTCACTGAGCTCTGTTACGAGGCAGTTGGCCACCTCTCTGTACCTGGAACTGGCTCCTGGCTTTGTTCAATGTTTGGTCAACAGTGGCAGAGTGCCCATCTAGCCCATTACAGCACCTATCTATGCTCCATCCCCATCACCACTAAGTACTCTTCAAGAGTTTAAAGGCTAGAAACACTCATGGGATCACATGCTTCAGAGGAGTTGTTACACACCGTTTATACTTTTTAAAATGTATGAGCAGTAGTCCCAAAGCAGAATAGCCGGAAACTCATATCAAATGGGACCCACCAGCATTCAGAGAAAGGCACCCAGTTTTACCCGATTCCAGAGGGCAACAATTGCATTCTCTCCTATGTGGATGGCACCCTCTGGAGGTGTGCAGTGGTCCCACAAGGCAACATGGACAGAGTCCTGAGTGGCTGTGTTGCTTCTAAATGCTCGTGAAGCCTCAAAGCCTTTCTTCTTCCACACCCTGCCTATTCCCTATAGAGCCAATCACAGCACTCAGAGCTGAGTAAGAAGATCTCAGCCGCACCCCTTGGCCAGGGAACACCTTTTATCTTTCATATGCCTGATACACTGGCCAGAGCAGCTGTGCATATTTCACCTAAATCGCCTTCCTCATTCAAGGAGGCCCCAACCCATTCACTCAACACAGCCTCAACCGTTCCTGTGTCTGACTCCACCTACCCACCAAGAGATAGACACCCATCTGTCAGTACACGGAGATTTAGGGACAGGACAGGGCATGAGATACCTGCAGTACACTCACCCATTTAAACATTCCCAAAAGTTTTCTAAACCTAACAATGTCTGCTATGGACTTGGTGTTTAGTTAGTAACGGCTCCAGGCCTTGTGAGTTAGCTCGGTGGGAAGAGGTGCTTTCCTTCAAGCCTGTGTTAACTTGAGTTTAATTCCCAAGACCCACAGAGTAGAAGAAAAATGACTTTCATAAATTGTCACACACACACACATACACACACGTACACACTCTGAATATATAAGTAAATAAATAAATGGGAAAAATAGAAAAAAAAAGCAGTGACTTCCTAAGCTGTGTACATGGCATTGAAACAAGCACTGGACCACATGGAAGCCAGCACCGGATCATTCCAGACACATTCATTCTGTGTATGATAACCTCTGGGGAGGAAGGCGGTCCATTAGTGTCTGATAGCTCCTCACGCTCACATGCTGTCTCCTAATGGGGCAGAAGATCCTTTGGAAGTCCACTGAGGCTGCTCGCACACAGGTTCAATTCTGTCCTCAGCATCTTCTGCTCAGAGAGCTGTTTCGACCACTGTCCTCACCAGCCAGCAGCGAGCATCTGGAACTTAGCCTAGGGATGTGCTTCATCTTCCTGCACTCAGGCCAATGAACACAGACGTGTGCAGTGAATTCACCTGCACAGACTGGGCAATGCCCGGGGGAGGGCTTGCCACCATTCTCAGTCTCTGGTTTGCATGTCTGGAGCACATACATTATTTCACTTCTGTGAATATACATATAAAACTTGGTAATGAAAAGCAATAATTTAAGAAACCTGAAGTGTGACTCAGTGGTAGACTGCTTGCCCAGCATGCACAGGATCCTGGGTTCAATCCCCAGTGCTACAATTGATTAATTCATTAGTTAATTAGAACCAGGATTGCTTTGATTAGTTATATTCAGGGTTTTGCTCCCTCGTTTTCAGCCAGACTCTCACTCTGTAGCCCAGGCTAATCCACCCTCTTGGCCCTCCTGTCTTTAGCAGCCGCATTATTGACATTTGGGGAGTTGTTTAATAGCATTCTACTCCACTCCAAAAAATGAAATGAAGCAAGTTTATTTTAAGAGTTATGGCCTATGGTGTCCCTTTCCTTTCGGGTTATATGGAATTTAATTATATCCAATGCACTATCTGTTGCACTGCTGAAAAGCAGACTGTGCCCAGCTTCCTGTCCTTTCCTATCTCAGAGTTGCAGGGATGGCCTCCTGCATTAGAGACTGTCAGACGTATACCAAATGCAAGGATCTGACTAGCATTTGACCTCAGAGTTAAACAGCAGGTCATGTAGCCTAAGCCAGACCTTTACAGTATCTTCTTGATGGTTTGTGGCATTAGGGTTCAAAACTACGATCTTGTCCATGCAGGGCGAGCACTCCACAACTGAGTGATACCCTGTTAGGAAGAGCTTAATTTGGGATATATTTTCTAATGAAAAGCCATTGCCTTCATTCTAGAATGTACATGAATTGAGCTTTGGAACACATCTTTGGTGTGTTTGTGCAGCTGAGAACTTGCCTTGCCTCTAAGCAGACACCTCTTTTGCTTTTTTTTACAGGTCCTTGAGCGGTTGCAGCAAAGAGGATTTGAAATTGTGGGTTCCTGTGGAGGAGGAGTGGACTCGTCCCAGTTCAGTGAATATGTCCTCCGACGAGAACTGAGGCGGACACCCCGAGTACCCTCAGTTATCCGGATAAAACAGGAGCCACTGGACTAAACAGACACATTTCTTATGCAAAAAGAAAACATACACAACCAATAACAATATGAGAAAAGGGACATTTTGTGTGCAGCTGGGACAGTAAACCAAGCTCTGAACCTAAAATTGAATAAAAGACATTTATATCCACTAGAAATCACACCTGTATTCATATGGGAACAATTGGAATCATGATATCCTCAAGATGTAAAAAAAACTATATAAATATATAAATATATATGTCAAAAGGTAGGAAATGCAGAGAGAGAAAGAGAAAGAGAGAGAGAGAGAGAGAGAGAGAGAGAGAGAGAGAGAGAGAGAGA
>JANHMN010000013.1:68647834-68675415 GCA_030674055.1 Rhabdomys pumilio
AGAGAGAGAGAGAGAGAGAGAGAGAGAGAGAGAGAGAGAGAGAGAGAGATGCAGTGGGAATGGTGATGACCATGGGTATCCTGGGCCTCTGAGGTCTCTGTCCAGTAAATAAGCCATGAGCAGGGAGGACAGTCTCCTTACCGCTTCATTGCCAACAGACATCCACTGTTTCTTTTTCCTTTATTGTTCTTTCTTTTCTTTTCTTTTCTTTTCTTTTCTTTTTTTTTAAACAAACAAAACATCTCGGCTGATGTTTCTTTGCAAGTAAAGGTTTCCTGTCTGGTCAGGTAGGGACCAGGAGGGAATTCAGAGGACCACTCAAGAGCACATTGCACTGGACGGACGGTAGACAGGACATCTGGACTGCAGGACTGACACTTTTGTCCACTGCACAGCCATGACCTTTCCTTTGTTTTTATGCTGATCGTTTGGCAGAGGGGCCAGAGTTATTACTTGCTAGAGATCTCCAGTTTCAGTCTGCTGCTTTCCTACAGTTTTTTCAGATTTTATAATGTATTAAATACAATAAACTCTGTTTTAAAAAATGAGATCTGTGTAGAACACACATGTTGGGATGAGAATGAATTAAAATGAAATTTTTCCTTTTTTTTTTTTTCTCTCTTATGTTGAACATCAAAAAGCAGTCTTACCAGCTGAAGCTAGCTTTAAGTCAAAAGCACAAAAAAGATAAGGATGTAACAATTTGTTCTAGACAGTTCTTTTCAACTTAGCCAGCGTTTCCTGTGCTTTGTTATTCTGTCTTGTTGGATCACTTTGTTTCTTCCTGAAGAGGAAGATGAGGATGGAAACCAGAGCCTCATTCAAGCTAAGCATGGATTCTACCACTGAGTTACTTCCTCAGTCCCATCTCTCCGCCTCCTCTCTGGAGGAGGCTCATGTAGCCCATGCAGGACTCAGAATCACTGTCACCCAAGAAGGTCTTGACTTCTGGTCCTCCCGCCTCCATCTCAGATTCTGAGGTTACATGTTTGCACCACCATGCCTGGTCTTTATTCCTGCAAACTTTTGAGTCTCGCTTAGGTTTCTTGCTGCAGAGGTGGACAGACAAATATTGGGCGGGTGGCTTAACACATGTTCTTGCTTGTGATTGTGGGATCCTACATGCACACTGGTCTTGGTTGGTCTGCCCCCTGCTTTATATGATGATACCATCCATGGAGCCGGCGGGGCTGTGATATCCAGGGCAGCTTATCCAGGTGGCTGCCAATCAGATGGCTGTGGGGCCCCTGTGGCTAAGACCCCACATCAAGTTGCCACTGTAAGTACTCTTAGAAGCAAGCTGTGGAGAGGGCAGTCCTGGAAGAGCCCGTGTTCTCTCCAACCTGTGCTATCACTCTGTTCTGTTTTCCGAGCAGACATAGCGAGTTCAGACTGAGAAGAAGGGCATAAGACCCACCTAAGGAGAATAACAACAAATTTGAGGCCAACATGAATCCACTGTTGTTATCAGCCAAAAGAAGGGTGTTATAACTTTAAAGTGATAAGGGAAAATGTTGGAGCCAAAGCAATTGATTCCTTACCAGTCAGAAAGGTATAAACCTGGGATGTCCATCTTACTCCAAAACTAAGTCCTCGGCCTTTTCAGGACACTGGTGGCTCCAGTCTCTTTCCTGTTACCTTTCTTTCTTACATCCTCCTTCCAGACACCTCAAAGCACCCGGCATGCTGCTAAGATTGGCAGGTAAGCTATAATGTGGTTTTGGTGCACCGATGTTCCTCTGGTGATGGGCTATTTCCATCCTGAACTTACCTTCCTGTTTTAAATTAAAAAGTCTGTGCCTGAGGACAGCAGTAATGAAAATATCATTGCTACTGGGACTAAAAGTAAGCCGTTAATGTCTGCTGCTCCTCTCGGAAACACAGAGGCAGCCCGAACATTGAATTTCTTTAGTGATTGCCAACAAGGCTGCCACATTCTTCCATAATGTCCCCTCAGATGAGGCTAATAAACCACAGGCTCCGATGCAGACAGCAGGGCTGCCCTGCCAGCTGCTCTGGCATCCCCGGTCTACTGCAAGAATGAAATTTTGCCCTGTTTCTTACTAGCAATCTATTTTCATTAGACAAGACAGCTCCAAACAGTAAAACAAGGGCCCTGCTCTGGGATCCCATTGGTTACAATCAAGTGTGCCTTGTCAACTCAGCAAAGTTCCAGGCTATGGAGAAACCTTCAAACAAAAAGGCTGAGAAGTGGCACTCTGCCTTCACACAGAGCACACATGCACCTGCACACACATGAGCACGAGACGTGATATTCACTCAGCATCATCTCTGCAGTGAGAACTGACTCCCCCACAGTACATGTACCCCACAGAACTGGGCCCCAACTGTGACCTCATGGTCACTTCTAAGTTTTAAAAGACAGTTATGTGACCCCAACCCCACAAGACTGAGCTCAGTGGAACTGATTCCCTTTGTGTTTGCGATGGTCTTAGTTCTAGTAAGATCTTCAGACCCTCAATACTTCAGAAGCAGTGGGTAAGTGGGCCACAGCCTCAAAGTCTCACTCCTGTCTCACTCTCTAATATATAGTCCATCTGCGAATCTGACCACCTGAGCTTCTAACAACCCAGGCAGCTGTGGTCTGTCATCCTAGAGGATCTGATCAGGACTGCATGTTATCAATAGTTATCAATATTGTCTCTTTAGACTCCTGAGACTTTTGAGAGGAGGACCCGTCTAGAGTCTAGCTCACTTCTTCGGTAACACAGTATACTTGGTTCCGCCTAACTGGTCCCTTGGTAGAGTCAGCATAGCTGATGTCCTGCTCTTACGGCATCACATCCTAAGAGTTAGTTGCCTTGGTCCTTGTTGATGATGACAATCTTTTGTTGTGGTTGTTGCTATAGCATAGCCTTCAAGGGCCTGGAATTCACTATGTGAAGCCTGCCTCTGCCTCCTGAGTGCTGGAAATAGAGGTATGCCACCACAGCTACCCAGTGTGCTTGCACAGAGTGACCTCCACCAGATGTAAAACTTGGGTTCTCTCTTTCTAATTGTTAATTAATCTATAAGGTGATAGTATAAGACTATGTGAATCTACTTTTCCTCCACATGTCAGGTGGTTTTACCATTCATTGCCAGTATTTTCAATCAATTTTTACCTTGTTGGTTATAAAAATCTTAAAAGTGTACTTCTTTGAGTGGCTAAAACTGACTTTAAAGATAACTTTTTTTTTTTTATAAAAGAAAACTACATTTGTTTAGCCTGAGGCAGACAAACCAGTCTCTGACTTGCCCTTTCTTAAGAAATACTTTGGAAAAATAGAGCAAGCCCAAACCGGTTTCTAAATCATGGGTTAGTTTCTACATAGGAATAAGAACCATGCACTACTATGCACTGAGCATGCGTGGTGTGCCAGGCACTACTCAGCATCGTTTCACTCTAGTGCTTCATTTCATCTTCTTGAGACTCCGGTGTTACATTGTTTCTCAAGTAACTAAGACTCTGAGACATCAAGTAAACAGCGCAGGGAAGTTAATGTTCCATTAAGCTTTTAAAGGAGGGCTCAAAGGAAACCACAGCATCCAGGGAAAATAAGTTGTAACATTAAAAGAATACAAACAGGTTCTTTTTAAATTACATTTATTTATTTTTATGTTGCTGTTGTGTGCATACCTGTGCCACAGTCCTGTAGAGGTCCATGAATAAATTGTGGGAGCCAGTTTTTTGCCTCCTACCATGTGGGGCCTGGGGATTGCACAGGGCCTGGCTTTTCACACTTGGTAGCAAGTGCCTTCATCTATTGATCCAACTCTCTGATCTTAAAGGCTATTCCTTAAGATTGATTTTATGTTTATTACATGTGTGGAGGTGCCTGAGAGGCCAGAGTTCCAGGTCCCTTGGAGCTGTAGTTATAAACAGGTATAAACCACCTAATGTGGGTGTTTGAAACCAAAGTCCACTTTTTCCTTTTTTGCAAGAGCAGAAAGCACCCTTAATCATTGAGCCATCTCTCCAGCCCCTAAAGTTGATTATCAACACATCTGCTCCATAGTTGGGAAATGTATTCGTAATTACAAATACTTTGAGCATCCCATATACCAGACTGTACCCTTGGGTTTGGTTATATTTTGATGAATATGACATAGTTTCCGGCCTAGTTACTGAGGTGTGGTGAGCAGGGTCTCACATCCAGTGGCAGATGAGGTTATCTACATATCTAACTCCAGTTCAAAGCACACTGGGATGCACTTCACTTCCTATTTACAGGCCATCGACTTGCCAAATTACCAGGGGTCACATCTAGGGGAAAAATCAGAGAAAACATCCTTGGGTGGTACACTATAGGACGGGTGTGTTATTAGGATTTGCATAGAGGAAGGCTGTCTCTGAGCTTGGGATAAACCAGGGATAAAACACCGTGTGTGGTGCAGCTCAGCTATGCTGGAGATAAAAACAAATAGGCTAGAAAACAGAAGTGGAGTCCACTGGTGGAGGTGGAACTGAACTTGAGTCCAAATCCCCCTTTCCAGAAAGTCATGGAAGGTGGCCCTACAGACATTCATCTAGGGCGTAGTTCTCAACATGTGGGTCAAATATAGCAGATATTTACATTACAATTCATAACTGTAGCAAAAGTATAGTTATGATGTAGCCGCAAGTCAGAACAACATGAGGAGCTGTTATTAGAGGGTCTCAACTCTAGGAATATTGAGACGGTCGAGGGGCTCTGCAGGCCTGACTGGCTCGGAAGAAGCTGCTGATGTGAAGGGCAACTGGTTCCATTCTCTATCCATCCCACCATAATCTACAAAGTGGGCTAAGAGCTGGCAACTATTAAGATGTATGAGAAAAGAAGTCATTACCTTGGCATCAGGGTGACACTCAGGTGCCTGTAGGACCAGGCAAGCCATATCAACTACTAACAAGAGGCAGAAACTTGTAACATTTATCACCCATTCAGAGAGCCAGCCCCTCCTCAACTGCAAGAAGCCACAGCTATAGGAGACTAGGGGTACATTTCAAACTACATTTCTGCAAAACTTAGAAATCAGGATGGAAAGACAGCCCAGCAGTTAAGAGCACTGGGAAAGGACCCAGGTTTGATTCCCAGCACCCACAAGCTTACAATCTGATGCCCTCTTTTGGCCTCCATGGAAACAGCACACACATGATACACAAATGTATCTGCAAGCTGAATACCCATACTCATAAAATAAAAATAATAATGAAATCTCAAGAAACATTTTTAAAACATAGAAATCTATTTTTATGTGAAATATCTAGACAGGTAAGCATAGGAACAAACTGTTCTTTAAAATGCACAGGCCAAGCAAAGCATCTGCAGACTACCAGTTTGTAACACAGAGTTATAAACTAGTAAAACAATTTTAGACATTCCATAAACATCCACTGAGCAGAACTGCATGGTAATTGCATAAAAATTGATGTGTCTGGGGCATAACTTTCATAAAACAATAAAAATTCCATGCTAACTCTTTTTTTAAAGATTTATTTTTATTTATATGAGTACACCATAACTGTCTTCAGACACACCAGAAAAGAGCACCAGATCCTATTACAAATGATTGTGAGCCACCATGTGGTTGCTGGGAATTGAACTCAGAACCTTTGGAAAAGCAGTCAGTGCTCTTAGCCACTGAGCCATCTCTATGCTAACTCTTTATCATACTATTTAATCATAAAGATTGGAATCCCAGCCTATTTACTGACAATAATAATAAGCTGCTGCCCCATTAGAGCTGTGTGCCATGAAAGGCACTGTCTAAGAGACTTGCCCATCTGTGTTCCTTTAGTCCTCCTAGGCATCCCATGAACTTTAGCCTTATCTCAAATTTACATATGAGAACATTGGTGTGTAAAAAACATTGCCAGAGTCCAAAAGAAACTTGGAACAGTGCTTACATATATACCTACACACAAACAGACACACACATAGATATACAGACACATGCACACACACATAAATACAAAGACACACACGCATGCACACCTTTTGAGTAACACCTTGGACTTAACTCTGGTTTTCCAACTAGTGCAAAGGTGATTTTTCTCCTTTGCTGGCAACTCCGTTAAACAACAGTCATTAAGCTATATGACTCTAGAGAAAAATGTCCAAATAAGAACTACATCCTTTACCAACAAATAATGAAAGCTCTGAGAAGACTTGGTGCTGACTCTGTCAAGCAGCTATCTTCTTCAGTGGTTTACAAAAGGGATCTCAGTGTTCTCAAGTGACATGTTCAAAAGACACGCAGAGTTACGGGTTCTGGTTGGCACCACGACCACCCCTTCCTTCCCTGTGGGTTCTTGAATCTCAGCCTCAAAGTAGCCAGAGACTCTCTTTACCAACACCCAACACAGATGGTGTTTGGATCAGACAAGATAGGGAAAAACTAAGAACAGTGCTTTGCTCCCTGCTTACAATATCGAAAATCTTGAGGATTTTCTGAGACACTTCGTGATGTACCTTTTTCTGACATCATTGATGTCCCTTAGACAATGCTCAATGCATTAGCTTTCCTCAACTGTAAGAAAATAATCAATAATCAATAATCAACAGAGAAAAGGAAAAGGCTTATTTTGTTTCATGGTTCAGAGACTCTGGCCCATAGCACTTGGCCCTGTTGTTGGACATCATAGAGGGAGCTTGTCACCTGACAGCAGCCAAGAAGCAGAAGCAAAGAAGAGACTGCATTCCAGCATCCCACTTAAGCATACATCTCCAGGGAGCCAACTTCCTCCCACCAGGCCCTTCCTCTTAAAGGTCCAAGAGCACCACAGGCTGGTGACAAAGTCGGCAAGGTGTGGCCTTTGGGAACTATTCAAGTCAGCCAGCCTCTGTCATTCCTTTGAAAACCGTATTAAATCGAATGTTTCCAGTGGACACTTTGGTAGGGAAACATGATTTGGGGAAGCACTCAACCAAAATTTATCCCAAGAGTCTTTACCTTTCTAACCTAGGTAAGAGAAGAAACTGACCATGAGACAATAGCTTAGTTATAGAATCATTCCACCCCCTCAAAACCAGCACAGAATAGAGCCAGATGCCTCTCCCTCCTGAGAGAAGGTGGGCAGGCGTCTACCTAGGGCCACTTATTTGCAGTTGCTTTGAAACTTAAATGCTATTTCAAACTTTTAGAGTCCGCAGGGATGTGTAAATCTACAATCCTACCCTTTTATCACAAACTCCTTTGCTACGCTGACATGCACATTAGAGTTGGAATGCCACCAGCCTGCCTCTCACATAGTTCCCCATAACTCTGTGATTCACACAGTGATTTGCCACGATTCCCAGTCCTCCTGTCAGGAGAAAGAACAGGGTGTACAGGCATTAAATCAGGCTGTTGACTAACAGAGCTGACAAGGCCAGAGAAAGACTCAAAGTCTACTCTGTTGTAAACTTGGGCCCTCAACAGGGAAAGCAGGTCCTAAAAGCCGGAGATCAAATCCTTGTCAGAGAATTGAGTTAGTTGGAAGAGAAGTAAGACCGGTAGAGACAGTTGATTGCATTAAGTGTGAGGTGGAGTTAAAGGCTCATCCAAAGGTCTGAAACTCATGTAACACAGCAGACATGGCTACTAGTCAGCAGAGATGAGCAGTTAGAAGAGAAAATGATCAGAAGCAGATAGGTCAGGAACACTAAACTACAATTTTTACTCACCGCTTTTTTATTGAAAATGTTTCGATATTTAAGGTTATATTCTGGCTTGCTGCGGAGGTGCACACCTTTAAATCCAGCACTCTTGAAGCAGAGACTGGCAAAGCTCTATGAATTTGAGGCCAGCTTAGTCTAAATAGTGAGGCACATCCCACACACAGAGAAAAAAAAGGCAATTGTTCTGTAAGTCATATCTTCAAATGTTTGGCCTCTTTAAGTATATTACATACAGAGAATTTGAAATTCTTTTGGCTGCATATTCATGAAAACAACTCACTTATGGCTCTTACTTTAAACAGAGTAGATGCATTTCTATAACAGAATGTTGACCTACATAACCCTTCTCTACTGACATTATAATTTCAAAAGCAGGATTATTTTTCATAGTTCTCAGTGGGAAGGAAAAAAACTAACACACACACACACACACACACACACACACACACACACGCACACGCACACGCACACGCACATGCACACTGCATCCTCTCAATAGCTTTCTGCCTCTGCCCACATTGCAACAAACCAATCTCTACAAACCAGTCCTCACTTTGCTTCCACACAATTTGCCAATGGCTGAGTGGAAATGGTGTCTATGCACTCACCAAACACCTTTATGTTCTTATTGAAAGTGGTCGCTGGGGATGAGTTGTCCAAACACTAACAAGGCAGAAAGAGGGAAGCTTCATCAGCCCACAGAGGACCAACGTGACAGCCTGAGCCCACAGGCTCACTCAGGTCTCACATTCTTTTCTTGATCGTCCTCTTACTCCCTGGGTGATGTCTTACATCTATGGCTGTCCCTCCCCAGGGCTGTGGCCAGCTTGTCCTCAGAGCCTCAGGCATGGCACTCATCCTGACAGCACAGAGAGATGAGATGTACCCTTGACATTCACCTTTTAGACAGGCAAGATGACAACACATGCAATGCTACTGTTTCAACATCTTGTGTCAGAAGCAACAGCACGTGTAGGGTTGGTCAAGCATTTCTATGAAGTACCAAAATCCCCAGGTCTTCCTTTGCTGCCTTCAGGTCTCTTGTCTCAGCTCATAAAACCCCCTTCCACGTCAGGGCCATTTCCCAACTTGGTTCAGTCACGAGCTGTGGTGATCTGAATGAGAATGTCCCACATGTGTTTGAATACTTGACCCCTAGCTGGTGGAGAGTTTAGGAAGGATTAGGAAGTGTGAGCTTACTGGAGAAGGTGGTGGGCTTTGAGGCTTCAAAACCCATGCCATTTTCAACTCCTTCCCCTCTTGAGGGCGTGCATGCGTGCACGCATGTGTGCTCACACGCATTCACACACACTTCAACTTGTAAATAAGATGTAAGCGCTTAGCTACTACTGCAGCACTGTGCCTGCCCACTCCCATGCTCCCACCACAATGGCCATGGACTCACCCCTGAAACTGTAAGTAAGCTCCATTGAATGTTTTCTTTTATAAGTTGCCTTGGTTACATCGTCTCTTCACAGAAATAGTAACCCTAAGGTACCAGCTCCTGAGGGAAGCATCTCTGAAACATTTCTCTAGACTTTGTCCATCCCAACTACCACTTTCAAGGACATACCACATACCACATTCATTCCATTCTTCCTCCATGGGCCATTTCTACATGGTCTCCATTCGTTTGGCTGGCGAAAGGTGAAGTGCTGCCCCCTAAAGTCTGGCACTTGCATTGCAGCCCAGCCACTTGGACTAAAGCATTTGCTTCTTGCCTCATGTCTTCAGTATAACACTCAGTGGCCTCTCCAACCTAAGTCTAAAGACCCTCACCCCTTCCCTTTTACTAGTCACCACATAACACGTGTTTTACATAATGTTTGTAATGTCATCACATAGCCATAGTGTTTTGGAATACAGTTATCCTCTAGCTGATTTAATCCATCCTTCAAGACCCCTTTGCCTGTCACCAGATCTCCACTTCCTCTCAGCAATGATCCTTCTCTTCAGATCCAAAGCATTCTGTTTGTATTACATATTTGCTAATCTAACAGTCACCTTTAAGATCTCCAGTGGGGAAAATCTGGCTTACCTTTAGTAAGCCATTACCTAGTACATGTTAAAGAGATATGGGTTTTGTACCTTAGAATTCTTTCCTGCAGTTCAAAGCCAGGACTGTTTGAACCTTCTTTCCTTCTTCCTGTCTGTGACGTCAGTGCTTAGTGCTGTCCACTCAATCAAACTGTAAACGTCATGTTATCCAGGTCTTTCGATATCTTTACTGGTTCAGCACCATGCTGCCTAGGTGTGAACAGAAAATTATTCCTCAAAATAATTTTGAGGAACAGGAATAAGATGTTCAAAGAGGCTCTGGCACACACAGGAATGAGCGCTGAAGAGAAAAGAGCCTGCCAAGAAGGGCCTGTAAAGATTTGTGCTGAGGAATCGGTGGAAGAAGAAGTCTTGTTCCTGGGCTGAGGAGAGGATGGGACTCAGGTTTCTTTCTCCATTGCTGGGAAAGATGGTTCATACTCTTCTTTTTTTATTTAAAACTGGATCTTACTGTATAGCTTGGCCTGTCCTGGAACTTATTATGTAGACCAGTCTAGCCTCAAACTCACAGAGATCCTCTTGAATGCTGAGATTAAAGGCATGTGCCATTCAGCCTAGTTTGATTGTTCATATTCTTAAGCACTAAATTAAAGAAGAATAAATTTGGGGCTGGAGAGAAGACTTGGTGATTAAGAACATTTATTGCTTTTGCTGGGAACCTTGAGTTGCAGGATCTGATGCCCTCTTCTGACCTCTGCAGGCACCAGGCATGTGGAGCACATACATACACACAGGCAAAACACTCATACACATAAAATTAAGTAAATCTAAAAAACACCTGATGAAGAATAAATTTAAAGCAAGATATGCACAATAGGAAATCCATTTATTAGTAATAGGAACTGTTTTCTCCACTTTGGCCCCTTTAAGTACTTTACATTTTGCCTATTAAATGTCAGAGAGGTCTCCCACATTTGAACAACATGGAAAAACAAGCTTACACTTCCATTTGGAATAACTAAAAACCTGACAAAATACACCGGTTAGTGAGACCTTGGCTAGTGACACCAAAGGAGAGGTACCCCAGAAGGGTAAATAGCATGGTGAGTCCCCAGATGCCCTGACACCATAAGAAGGGCCACTCGGGGTGCAGAGAGAGATAATCTAGACAGAACAGAGATCTCTGTACCAGGCAGGGTCAGAGCTGGCAGCTTGAGTTGACAGAACAGCAGTGGTAATTACTTTTTCTACTGTTATGACCAAATACTTGATCAGAAGCGATGTTCTGGCTCACAGCTTGAAGGTGTAGCACATCACAGTGGGAATCACAGGAGCAGGAAGCCCTTCTGTGGCAGCAGGAACAGGAGTTGTTCACTTGCTCAATCCGGACAGATCAGGAAGCTGAGCTACTCCCACTGACAAGATGGAGCATACACGAAAACTGCGTGTCAAAGCAAACTCTTCTCCCTTTAGCTGTGTTTTATTAGGCATTTGGCCCCAGCGACGAGAAAAGTAGAGAAAACTTGCTAAAGAGAAGTGGAGACATTGCTTTGCTCGCCCCAACAACCCTGTGGTTAGAGGCTTATGCTCTGGCTTGCAGGATGCAGGGAACCACAGGGTGCCGGCTCTGCTTTACATCTGGGCTGGCTTCCTGTTTAGTCTGCTTCCTCCAGTCAGGCTCCACCTCCTAAAGGTTCCAACCTTCCAAAACAGCACCATAATCTGGTGACCCAGTGCCCAGGAATGGAGCCTGGAGGGCATCCAAACCCTAACAGCCATACAGTGGGAAGGGGGGAACTACACAATTAGCATCTCCTGGGAACCTTCAGGCAGTACTGACCCAGTCATGAAAACGGCCCAGGGTCAGGCAAACAACTGAAAAATTAGAGACAGTGATACTCAGATTGGTCTTGACCCACTAGGCCAAGTGAAAAAGTGCAAATCTGCAGTCATTGGCTAAAGTATCCAGAATACCACAGTAGCAGGAAAAATTAACCCTGGACTATGCACAGCTCTAGGCTCACCTAAACCAAGCTTTAATGCAGGTCTCCAAAGGATCGAAGTCTTTCTAGGAAACTCAACTTTATTCCAAAAGACAGTGGAAGGATATTTATAGCGACACACGCGCGCGCGCGTGTGCGCGCGCGCGCGCGCACACACACACACACACACACACTAACACACACTAACACACACAGAGCATTCAACATAGTAAAATGTGCAATACCTGTTATCTCACCGGCGGCAGTCATCTACACCTGTGGTATCAGTTTCTTTTTTCATTGCTGTGACCAAATTAATACCTGACGTGAAGAAACTTAAGGAAAAAATACTTATTTTGGCTTACAGTTCTGGCAAAGGAGGTGTAAAGGCAGGAGCATGGGGTAGCTGGTCAACTTGCCTTGGCAGTAAAGAAGTGAAGCGAGGACAGGAAGTGGGGATGAGCTAAATAAAGCCCTCCCTCTGCTAGGGAATAAAGCACTCCAAACATGAGCCTGTGGAGGGCAGTTCACATTTAAACTCCCGAACTCAGGATACATAGCGAGATACTACGACCAAAATTTAAAAAAAAGTAGAAATATTAATACTAGATAATGCCGTTCTCTCCAGTGTTGCAGTCAGTGAGGGACAGAGACAGTTCTCACACTCTCATGACCCCGGGGCCAGCTCTTCCACGTGCAATAGGTAGAAAGGAGCAAGGTGGGAGAAGGGTATCTCTAACTCCTCCATACCACTGCACAGGAGACAAGAAGACATACCCTTGGGCCAGCTCACCTGCTCACCTCCCACAGTGTGCTGGACCTGCTCTCCCAAGCTGGCTAGGGCGGGGCCAGCTCTCCCTTTGCTCAGGCAAGGGGTGGGGAAAGTTCTGTCCAGCCCTCAGACATTAACGCGGCAACCATCGGGGAGGTGGGGTGGGGGGCATAGCTCAGACCAGGGATCATCTGCCTGGCATTTGGTGGTAACAGGCCTCTGCTGCTGCTGGGTCATGGATCCAGACATGGCCCCCAGTGGCAGCACAGGTCAGGATTCCACCATGATACCTTGTGGCATCACCAGCTACTCACATTTGGCTGTTCGTCACTCCCCTTGAGTCTCCAGCCTCTCTTCACCGAGCCCACATCCTTCTGTTTCTCTTTCTCTTGCACTTCTCCACCATTTACTTGCTTCTTAGTGGCATCCAGGGTCTCTGAGTGCCTGGGGTCGGCTCAGGAGTGGTCTCAGGCTCATGCATTGGGTACCGGGCAGGGGTCATTGCCAGCGCTGTGTGCCCTCCCTCCAGGCCAGCACTGGATTGGTGGTCTTCTCAGAATAGCTCATGTCTTGGGGCCCCTGGTACCAGACTGGTGGTCGTCTCAGGCTTGCTTTTTTCAGGGAGTGCTAGTGTACTTATCATTCCGATGTTCACAGGACAGAACACTAAGTGTAGACATAGCCTCTCTCCTCTCTGCTACCTACTGACACACATGTGACAAGGCAGTGACACCTCCAACGCCTCTAGGGGCAGGAAAGCACTATGTTTTTATGTGAGATGTTCTTTGACTTTTATTTTGTTTTTAGTCTTTTGGTTTTGTTTTCAAGACAGGTTTCTCTGTGTAGTCCTGACTGTTCTAGAACTCACTCTATAGACCAGGCTGATCTCAAACTTAGAGATCAACCCACCTCTGACTCCCAAGTGACTTCCAAGTGGGTGTGTGCTACCACCACCAGCATCCCTGACTTTCAACATTAGAATAATTTTTTTTTTAAAAAAGTTTCTTATATTCTGTAGTGTGTGTGAGGGGGGAGTGGGGCTGGGGTAAGAGAGGGCAGCCTGTAGCCCAGACTAGCCTAGAACTTTCCATATAGTCCATAATGGTCTCAATGTGTAGAATTCTTTTACCTCAGCCTCAAGACTGCTAGAATTATGATCTTGAGCGACTACAGTCATCTCATACTTCTTTCCAATGACAGGTATTTGTTTTGTTTTTTAAAATGAGGTAGGGAAAAAGGAATGGAAGAAAGGGAGGAGAAAAAAGAAAGGGAAGGAGGGAAAGGGAGGGGAGAAGACAGGAGGAGAGGGGAAGGGAAGGGAGGGGATGGAAGGGAAGGGAAGGGAAGGGAAGGGAAGGGAAGGGAAGGGAAGGGAAGGGAAGGGAAGGGAAGGGAAGGGGAAGACACAGTAATTCTGGCTGGGTTACAGCTTAGGTTGGGCTGTGGTTATTGGCTAGGTGAGGATTGTGGTTTAACTACAGGGTTACTCAGAGTGGTGAGGCAGAAAAACAGTCTTTCCCTGGGTCCCTTCTGTCTGAAATGTACCTGATAAATGAGTTCATTCACCATGTAACATTGCCTCTGCTTCTTTCTCTAGCTTGCTGACTTCCCAAGACTAGGAGCAGGAAGGCACTGATGTGCTTTGCCTCAGCTTGGCCGCTGGACAGGGAAGTTCCCCATTGTCGGACCGACCATACAAGTAGACTTGTTTCTGACCTTCAGCTTTAGTTTACATCTAGCCGTTGTCTAACAACCTCAGTTGAAAATGTTCAAACCAACAGAAAAACCAAACTGTTACACGTAACATGTTCACCTGGATCCAGCCGAATTTTCTATTTATTGTGCACTGGTTTTTCTGAACTCCTGGGAAGCAAATTACAACCATCTTGACAAGGTGACATGTCCCTAGAGCAAGAACATGCTCCTAAAATACTGAAGATGTTTAATATTAACGTGACATTTTCTCTTGTGCACATGTATGCACATAAATGGTCAATATCCAGACCTCCTCAGTCATCCGGAACCCCCTCGGTTATCCAGACCTCCCCAATTATCCAGACCTCCTCAGTCATCCGGAACCCCCTCAGTTATCCAGACCTCCCCAATTATTCAGACCTCCTCAGTCATCCAGAACCCCCTCAGTTATCCAGACCTCCTGCTGGGTCTTGGCTTTGCTACTGGTGAGCTACTCGTGAGCATAACCACGCTGGCAGAGCACTCACATCCATGTGCTATATTCAGTTAAGGAGACCATATTATCTGCCACAAATCTGCTTCTAGGGAGTTTCAAGTCACACCTCCTTGCTCTCTCCAGGAACAGTCAGGCATTCCCTTAAGCTCCAGTTGTTCTGGAGAACAAATAAGAAAGCACGGCATCTAGGCCAGCCTGCAAGTCCTCATTCCTCCACTGAAGATTGCCTCTACTATGGACATTCTGGTTTATCCTCATGGTCTACAAGTAGTTTGCCTTTTAAACTCTGACTCCAGTTTGGTCATGTTGGTGCACTCCAAGGAGCAGATACCATCTTGGCCTTGACTTCAGAGTCTTATACAACTTGAGAAAATGACTATTTTTGAGAAAATAAAGATCTTGCTGCGGTTCCTAGTGAAATTTCACAGAACTGGTATTTGTCTTTGAAGGTTAACATCTATCTTCCAGGAGGCTATTACCTCCTTTAAGACTTGAGTCCCCTGAGGATTCTATGGCCATGTCCAACCCTACCCCAGGCACTGGATTAATTATTGAGAACATTATGGAAGTTCTACCTACAAGACACTCTGATGACAGTGTTCCCACAACCGAAGACCCACGGGAATCAGCTGTCCCTCATACAACCATGCCCCCAGTCGTTGACTTAAGTTTCTAAGCGTCTACTGTGACCAGAACTGGACTCCAGCACCAGCTCCTCAGAGATGAAGATGCATCTCAGGCCTTCACCCTGTTTCCATTGCCAGATGCTGGGATGGTGATTTCGCTGACCCAACTGATCAAAAACACAAAGGGACTGAGTGAGCCATGCCTTTGGGTGTGTGTGTAAGAGAATTCATTGACTTGGGAAGGCTTACCATGAACAAGAAGCGCCCATGGGTTGAGTCTCAAACTGAACAAAAGAAAGGAGGAACCAAGCCCAGCACCAGCATTCCCTTCTCTCTGCTTTCCAGATCACTGAGATATGAGCAAGCAGCTGCACATTACTGCTGCCACAACTGCTCTAGTCATAATACCTTTCGCATCATGGCAGACTGCCCCTCAAAACCAAACATGCGCAACGGGAAACTCTTCCTCTCTAAGATGTTTCTCATTGCGTGTTGGTCACTGTGACAGTAAAACATTCAGATGCTCATGCCATTCTGCTTGGCAAGTTCATCAGGGATGAGAGGGCTTCTTAAGCCGGCCTGCAACATCTGCTTTCTTTAACCAGCAATGTCTGGATACCTAGGACAGAATTTAGTCAACTCTTCAGAAAGTGAGCAGATTCACAAAGTCCATGCCTAGCTTATGCACACAGTAAACAGTTTCTGGGAGGGGGCTTCTTGGTAGAGCTGCCTGTAAACTGTGTAGGGAGCTCCAAGGCTGCTTCTAGGCATCGAGTTCCCATAAGGGAACCCTCACCCATGCTCCTGTGAGTGAGTGCACAAGATTTACCGGCACAGCTGGATTTGGGGGAATCATTTCTTTGGTCTATCATCAGAACCGTATGAAGAATCAAGATAGAATCAAGAGATGTATGTTCATGACTCTACAAGAAGAGTCCCTCAACAGAAGAACATACTGAAACATAGTCATGCCTCAGCAGTAGGCATGCTCTGTGCCACAAGGAGGGAACCCGATGTTGATAGTGGGAAGTCAGGGAAGGCCTTGCAGGATGAAGTGGATCCTAGATCCTATCAAGGAGACAAGGAAGTGAGGGGAGGGGGAAGTGGGTCTTCCCCCTCTCAAAAGAGAAGGGGAAGGTGGAATGGGGGATAAGTGGGTGCTGGTAGGAAAAAAAGGGTTGATACTGGGTTGTAAAATGAATAAATATTTTCTTTTTAAAGCTGTCATTCAAATATATGTTCTCAGCTCAGACTTCATAAATATTAATGTAGTTTGTTCTACAATGGTCACCTGTAGCTCCCTCTTTACAAGAAGCCTCAGGAACGAGTCAATAAAAAATAATAAAGCATTAACTCTTGAAACAGAAAAGGAGGAGGAGGAAGAAGAGGAGGAGGAGGAGGACAAAGAGGAGGAGGAAGAAGAGGAGAAGGAGGATAAAGAGGAGGAGGAGGAGGAAGAGGAGGAAAAGGAATAGAAGGAGGAGGAGGAGGAGGAGAAGACAATGATGACAAGGGGCGGTGACTGGGAAGTGGAAGGTTCAGGGACAATAGCTCATGCAGAACACAGACGCTTGCATGAGTATGGTGCCGAGCTTGCCAGCAGCAAGTTCCCTGTGGAACAGGATCAGGAAATCTACAGAGAGAAGTTAGAAAGGGAGAGCAGGCTGGCCTTGAACTCATGACCCTCCCACCTAAGCCAAGTGTTGAGTTTGCATGTTTGTGCCAGTTGAAAAGAACTCTTTTGAATGTAGAGTCCTAGACCCTACCCACTGACTTAGCATCCTATAGTGCATCCCAGAAAGCCACACCCAGTTAGCCCGAGACCCAGTGATCCCAACATGGAAACCAGAAACTGACAATAAGAAACCTAGGACATTTTAAAGCAGAAATGCAAGGTAACTCGATTTGTTTTTAAGAAACACCATTTGGGATAGAATGAGGAAGGAAGAGGAGCAGACAGAGGCTGCAGAAGAGATAAATCAGAAGGTCATTGGAACCGTCATATGGAGAGATGATAAATGATTACAATTGGGAGAGAGGAGATGGGTGAGTGCGTGGGATATTTTCAAGGTAGAAACAAGAGGCTTCGGTGAGCAATTGGTTGAGGGTGACAGAGAGAAAGAAAGATTCCGAAGTTGCTACCTTGGGCTCTTACATGATTGAGACCACTTCTGGGAAAAAGGACTTGAATGCAAGAAGCAGCCGGCACTTGCAGGCAGGTAAAGAGAATCCTCAACTGGATGTGTCGTGAACAGCAACTGGATGTGAATGGGGAGTCAGACGTGGGCCCTGAGTGGAGGAGAAGTAGTTGATTACAGGGTGTAGAGTGGTGACTGGCAAACAATCGGGAAGAGTGCAGGAGAGGAGTGGTTTATGCCTGGGGAAGCTGCCAACTTCAGAAATGGCTAAGAATGAAGAGGAACACAGTGTGGAATTGAGGTGGTTTGCAGTACAGGAATTTCAAGGAGAGAATGGCAATGCCCAGCAGCTAAGAAATGGGATGAGAGAGATGGCTGAGTTAGGAAATCACTGATACAAACACGATGATCAGAGTTCAATCCCCAGGATGAGTTTAGAAAATGGCGGGATGGTGCACCCTTGCAATCCCAACATTGAGGAAGCAGAGATCTGCTGAGTCCCTGGGACTCAATTACCAGCCCGCCTGGCCCAATCAATAAGGCCCAGGTTCAGCTATTCTGTCCCAGAAAGGTAGTTAGTGACTAAAGAAGACACCCAAGTTTGACCTGTGATGTTCACATATTCATGCATGTGTACATGCACCCATTTACACATGTGGGTCCGCACAAACATGTACACCAACAAGGGCGTTAGAGAACTGAAACAGACTCATGAGATATAGCACTTTCAGGCCATGTCCAATCTAAATAAGGCTCTGTGGACTGTTAGATCCGTTGCCCACTAGGCTAAGAAGTGGATCAGAGGCCCAGGTCAAAGTAAGGTAGCAACTGCAGTCAACTTTAACACCCTGTGAAGAAAAAGAGCCAGAGCTGCAGCCAGAGAAAGAGCACAGGGACTGTGTTGAGCCTATTCCCCCCACCTCAATATCTTACTTTATAAAAACGTCATGCCTTACCATGAATTATTAAATATAGCTACCATTTCCTACGTTCTATATATCAAAAAGTACTGGAAATATTCACTACCTTGGAAATTTCCAGTAATGTCTATATCTATTTTATGCCGTCTCATTTCTCGTAGTAAACATTTTAGTTCTGGGATTATAGGGGAGCTTACATGTTATTTACCTACTAGTCATGTGATGGTGAATCTCTGCTGTCAACTTCACTGCATTTGCAGTCACCTGGGAGATATACCTCTTGGTATATCTGTGGGAACAGCTCTAGAGAGGTTAACTGACGGGAAAAATGATCCACCCTAATGTGAACCATGTCCAGCATGAACAGAATGGGAAAAGGGACCAGGAAAGCCTGGTGACCGTTATCATCCATCTCTGCTTTTGACTACAGATGCAATGTGATGACTGTTATCACCCATCTCTCGGCCTCCTGTAGACAGATGCAACGTGACAGATGGCCACCACATGTTCTTGCTACTAAGCCTTCTTGTCTGTGATGGACTGTATTACCTAAAACTGAGAGCCATAACAAACCCTTCCTACCTGAAGCCGCTTTTCTTGGGCATTTTGTCATGGCAACAAGAAAAGTAATGTGTACAGGCCACACCTATTTCTTTCCCAAATATATTTGATCTGATCAGTAGTTGGCTAAATTCATGAAAGCAAAAACTATGACTACAGAATTCATGAGTGTGGAGGGATACTCGGTGTCTTTATATGAGTAGAAGAGCCAGCCAGTTCTGAGTTCTCCTCTGAGGCACAGACCTATTGCACCTCACACTCCTTGAGTACTGCTAATGAGGGCTCTTATCAGACATATATGCAAAGCACATGAATAATTTCCAGGGTCCTAGGGTGTGTCGTCATTGTTTATCTAATAAACATTAATTAATCATCTTCTGTTTGCTGACTGCTCTGAGGCACTGAAAATCCAAAGAGGGTAAGTCACTGTTCCTGTTTCAGAAGACTCAGGGTTGGTGAGGACAAGTCACTGTTCCTGTTTCAGAGGACTGGGGTTGGTGAGGGAAGACCCATATGAGGAGATGGTGAGCTAAGCTATAAAAACAGTCGGAGAGGAGGCTAAGCTTTACTGGTGACATCACCAATGTTGAAGCAATTCTGGTATATAGGACATTGTACTAGTTAGTGTTGTGTCACTGTGAGAAAATACCTAAAACAGGTGACTGGCGAGGAAAAGAAGACGTGGGAGGGTCACAGTTGTGGTGAACTGAGTCAAACATCAAACAGTCCCATTAGTCTGGGATTCTAGCAAGTAGTGGGGATAGACCATGGAGAAACTCATATATCACTGATTAGAGAGAGACCCAGAGTGGAGGGAAAATGAAGAGGACAGGAGGAGGGAAGGGGAGAGAGGGAGGGAAGAGAGGAAGGAAGGAGGGAGGGAGGAATAAGTGGAGAAAGAAGGAACAGGTGAAAGGAGAAACAGGCCACAGATTTCTTTCAGGGCACATCCCCAGTGACCTCAGGACCTCTCACCAATATCCCCAGCCTACACCACACACACACACACACACACACACACACACACACACACACACACACAGACAGAGAGAGAGAGAGAGAGAGAGAGAGAGAGAGAGAGAGAGAGAGAGAGATCGCTCTGTCTCCTCAAAATTGTGCAGAATTCCTTAAAAGACATTTACCTTTTTCTCCCATGGCCCCTGTCACACCTTGCTCAATTCCAGGCTTGGCTCTCCCAGCCGTTGCATCTCACCTGCTATGGCTTTCTGTCTCTAAACTCAGCCTTAAGCTGATGCAGTCAAACCTTGATGAGAGCACAAGCCACTGGAAGCCGTGCTCGTGCTCAGAGTAGGCGAGGAGTAGTCCTGAAAGCATGTAGACTTCATTGGCCTTGCTCAACGCTGAGCCTCAAGTCTTAACTCACTGGGATCATCACAGGAGTGATGGCAGTAACAGAGCATGAGGCATCCCATCCACAGAGTCAGAGAGAAGGGGGCTGCAGGGCTGGGAGGGACCAGGGAGAATGGAATACATTTGATGACTCAGAGTTTCAGTGTGAGAGGATAAGGTTCTGCAGCTGAAGAGAGAAGTGTGTACAGTTGTGTGCATGTGCCTAATGCCATGAACTGCCCGCTTTAAAGTAATAGAATTAAATTCAGTCCTATGAATATTTTACCACAGGACAAAAATGAATAAGCAATCATAGAAAAAATGGTACCGTGGTTCTGAATTTTAAAATGACCTAAGATGAACATCTGTCCTCAGAACTTGCAAGGCAGTCAAATGGAGTTCTAACATGTCCGAGCTAGCAGAGTGGTTGACCCAGCGTTCTCCAAAGAGAGTGTCCCAAAACACATACAACCGGGAAGAGGGAAAAATCAGAAGTTCCATATGTATTTTTTAATAAAATATTTCCTGCTTTGAAGAGTAGATTTAATCTAGTTGGAGAGACTAATAAGGAAACACATGCATATAATTTAGAAACAAAGAGACTTGCCCCGGGGGAACATCATGCAAACAATGCTACTCCCCCTTTTGCATCATTTACAAACTTTTTTGAGACAGAGGTTCAGATATCCAAGACTGGCTTTGAACTTGATATATAGCTAAAAATGGCCTTGAGCTGCTGAGCCCGCGCCTTGTGAATGCTGGGATTGCAGGTGTGCACTATGCCTGACATATGTAGTCCCAGAGATCAAACCTTGGGCAGAGGTCCTTGGGCAGGCACTCCAGCAACTGAGTTCCATCATTGACCCTACAAATTTAAAGACCACTATTTAACAATAAGTTTTAGACAAATGTCACATATTCCAGGCTGACATCGAACTCCCCATGTAGCTGAAGACGAACCTTGAACCATAGCCTCTGCTGCCCAGGACTGAGATTACAGGTATGTACCACCATGCTCCATACATGTGATCCTGGGGGATGGAGCCTAGGGCTTTGTGCATGCTAAGCACGCATTCCAGGCCTGAGCCCCAGCCCAGGATTATTTTCTTACATCCAAATCACACGACTAGCCTGAGACCATGGGCCAAAGGTCTTTCCATGTGTTTTGCTATAAGTAGCCCACCTGGCCAAACCTGCCTTGCGTACAGCAGGTCCTCCCTGACAGTCCCCGAGCAGACCATCTACAACACTCTGCTGCGACCGAGGGCCATGCTGCTGCAGCTTCATGGTACTGGACTAGATCTCCCCGTCAGTCCTCCCCTTTCTGATCATCTCTACATTCTCTCCTTTCTCCTCCTTCTCTCCCTTCCTCTTTTGTTTCTTTTATCTATATTCTCCTTATAAAGACAGGATATTAGACAGAATGCCTTCAAATCTCCTTTCTTTATAAGTGTGCTGGGGGGGCGGGGCGGTGTATAATGTACATTTTTTAATTTAAATTTCTATTTTTGAGAATTTCGTACACAAATAGTGTTTACATTGTTTTTATCCTTCCCTCTTCCCCTGTCTAACTCCTCCTGGGTCCCATCCCAAGTTCATTATTTCTTCATCTATGATAATCATATTTATTTTATTTACATGAATACACTGTCTCTGTCTTCAGACACACCAGAAGAGGACATCAGATCCCGTTACAGATGGTTGTGAGCCACCATGTGTGCTGGGAACTGAACTCAGGATCTGTGGAAGAGTAGTCAGTGTTCTCAATGGCTGAGCCATCTCTCCAGCCCACAGTAACGTAAATACACACACACACACACACACACACACACACACACACACACACACCTCTTACTAAGTCCACTTAGTAGTTCTCATACCTAGGTTTGTCTAGGACTGACCACTTGGGGCTGAACAAGCTCTCATGGGCTCGTCCCTGGGGGCAGGGAACAACTGACTCTCCCTCTCTTCGAAGCCACTGATCTTCGAAGCCCCTGACTGCCTGTAGCTCTTCAGCAAGCATTGGAGCCTCAAGGAACTTCCCTGTCCACACTGATATGTTGACATTCTGTATATTTTTATAAGTGCATGAAATCCTGAAATAGATCACTTTAAAGCCTATGAATCTAATAGAAGATGGTAAGACCCCTGTCCTTGAATCAGAGGGGCAAGCAATCTCACTTATCATGGGAGGTACAATGCCCCTGCCCTCATATTCTGGAGCCTACACTGCCCAGGCTTTCTTCTGGGCTTCATAAGGAAGAGTGTTCTGCAGTCTTCTTGGGCTGGCTGCTCACCTTCTACGTGGGTGGCAGAAAAACACCAACCTCCTCAGAAAGCATCTGACCCTACCCTTGTGACGGCTCCTCCATCTAGCTTGTAAGAGAGGCAGGAGCAGAGGCAAGCAATGACTAAGAGCCGCTTCTGTGTTAGCAACGCTGCTACCCCACAGGCTTCGTCCACATTCTGCCCTAGGCACGGATTTGAAATGACATCACCCCTAAGGCGCAACAGATGCTCAATGCTTGCACCGCCATCACAGGCCACAGGCAACCTTCTAGAACACTCTTCAGGGGCACAGAGCTCAGGGTGCGGTAGAAATAGGCTGGTCCAGAAGCACACAGCAGACCTGCTCCTTCATTGGTTGGCAGATAAACTAACATTCCCCAAGCCTGAGCTCCCAGTGAAAAGTGAACATAATCAATACCCAAGCCCCTTGCTTTCCAGGACCTTAGTGATGACCACAGGCTAAGCTGGGGATGCTAGAACCAGGTGAAGGGGGAGGACGGAGAGTCACCAGTGAGCCTCTGTGCCTGCAGGGCACTGAGAAGGTTGGCCTGGCTGGGAGCTGGGAGCTCTGGATACATGTCTAGTGTCCCTGGCATGGGCTGGCAGGTTGCTACATGATCCAGCTGCACACCTGCTTCAGCCATTCACTCTCAACCCCAAGAGTTGAGAGTTGCCCAACCCCAGGCAGACTGGGATGAAAGCATCGTGTCTGAGATTCCATCCAGATGCTGAGGTTCTTCCATGATGCCGCAGATAGCAGATCTTGCTCCCACAGCCACTCTATTGCACAGCTGGCCTTCAGCTCAGGGGAAGTCCAGGCAGCCATGGGCATGGGATATCTGCTTCCATCCTCCAGCTGGACAGTAAGCATGAGGATTTGCAGGTAGAAGCTGGGGCAGCTAAGGTATGGGACGCTAGGAAGTGAAAGCCTAAGAAGGAGGGCTAATGGCACCTGCCAGGAAGCAGATGTGACTGCAAGGACTTGCTAAATCTGATTTAGGAAAGTGCTAGGGAAACTCAAGGCCAGTACCAATGACATCCGGAGCCTCAGCCTATGGTCCTAGACTAGGTTTAGGAGACCCAGAGGTCTTCTCTACCCTGGGTGGCCAAGTCATGCCACTTCCTCAGGCTTCTAAAAAACTCTGCATTGATGGAGTTGGGCAGAGTCCCTCTTCTCCCATGAGCACACCTCACCCCAGCTTCCATCGTGGCGACAAACTACAGATGACTCATCTTCCCGGATGCTAACTTTACTTGGGAGTTAGGAGGTAGGGAACGGGTTTCACTTTTCAAACAGTTTTATGAGTTCTAATTCACATCCCATATGATCCACTTACTAAAACACGCAATCAAATGGTTTTGAGTACTCTCCCAGTTATGTGACAATCACCACCATCCGTTCTCGATCAGAGCTGTTACTGCTCAAAGGGAAAGTGACTGTTCCATCAGCCACGGCCTCCCAGCGCCTTCCAGCACCCCCTGCCTTGGCAAGTACTAACCTACTTTCTGCCTCTGTAGAATTTTCTCTTTTGAACATTTCATACAGATGGAATCATTCACATGTGGTTTTACAGGGATAATTATTACATTAAAACAAATAGTTCTGCTATGAAAAGCAGGCAGAAGATTAGACTCATTTTAAATTACAAAAGATTTATTTCAAAGACATCCCCCTAGCATCTGGCAGTTTCTTGCTAAATCTAACTTTCCTGTGAACAGTAATTCATTCTCCCCTCTCCCTAGGGCCAGGTCGGGGAGGAAAGGACCTTAATGATCTTTTTACCCCCATCCTGGCTTCAACCTTAGAAGACCCCAGCGCCCAGAGAGCACATCTAGGAAAATCTATTAGTGACATTCTATCTTCGTCATCTTCCCTTAGATCCCTTCTCTGTGGGCACAGTCTGTTCTTAGTCATTAAAAGAGCAACACCCTGTCAGTCTTTCAGATTTCTATATATTAGTAAGAGGCTAATAGACTGGGGCTGTTTCCTGCTCACTCACCTCAGACCATTTTCCTGGCCTCAAGGGCGGGGCTGCTTCTTGATTGTTTGCTGAGATACGATGTTCACACACATTTCTGGAGAACGCTGTGATGAATTAATATAAGCACCAATCTGTATGGGATGGGGGATGATCAGATGGAAGAGTGTATTAGGAATTTCTGATCTTCATGGCTGGATACATGAGAGGAGCGTTCTAATCTTTTTACTCACTGCAATGTGGAATAATACCAAAAAGTGCCATGGTGTGGGCAGTGCCAGTTCAATGAGTACTTTCTGAAAGAAAAGAAATGCAAGAAAGAGTGAAACATGGAGAAGGAGAGAAAAAGGAAAGGAAGAGGGAGAAAAGGAGCAAAAGATGGGGTGAGAGAGAAATGGCCCCACAGGCCGACAGTTAGTGGTACTATTAGGAAGTTGTTGGAGGAAGTCTGTCTCAGTCTCTTTCTGCTGACCTTGGATCAAGATGTAGAGCTCTCAGCTCCTTCTCTAGTGCCATTTCTGCTTCCATGCCACCATGATTCCCACCATGATGATAACAGACTAAGCCTCCGAACTGTAAGCCAGCCCCAATTAAATGTCTTTCATAAGAGTTACCATGTCATGGTGTCTCTTAATAGCAATAGAAACCCTAACTAAGACAGTATCCCTTGATGAAATAACCCCTGAACTTGCTTTTTCATAAATCTTCTCTGCCCCAAATCAGGACAACAAAACTAAAGATGTGAGAACAGAGAGGCAGAAGAGGCAGAAGAGGTGGAAGGGCTGCCCCAATTAGTGACTAACCCTGATTCCGGTTACTTCTCAACCCAGCAAGGGTTTTGGCATCTTTTTGCTCATTAGACCTTTCTAGAAGCCAGTTGAGGATTCTTTGGGCTACCTTTTGATGAAGGAAGCCTTAGGTGGAGTACAGTGCTTCAGCCTGCACTGGGTTCCTACAGCTGTGTCCTCGACAACCCTGCTTGACATTGGTAATTCTCAGGGACAAACAACCAGTGGACATAACAAGAAGGGTCAGTGAGTGTCAGGGTCTGTCTGCCAACTTTCTGGCATTCTGCTTAAAACACTGCCTGGCAATGTGCCATGATTGGACCCCAGACTGAGATCTCACCTCCCATCAGTTTCCCTTTCTATGGAGCATAAATGGAGCCCAACTAAGGACAAGAGACAAATTTCACAGGGTCCTGGGTCATTTGAGTACTGATATAGGCGGTTTCTCAAGGAAGTGTTTCTGCCCCAGGGAACGTGAGGGTCTCCTACTGAACAATTAGTTTGGCATATCTAAGTTTCTATTTTCTCTGTAAATAGGTACACAAGTGCCTCCCTCAGAAACCTATAGCATGGCAATGGAAACTGCACCCACAAACTCTAATGCTGGCCTTGCACAGACTGTCCTGTCCTATCCACAGCTAGATGTGCTGACACTGGGCCTTATGCCACAGCTCAGCACTCAGCCAGTGCTTCTTTAGGGGCACAAGGCTGTCCTGCTGTGACCAGTGCACTGCTGACTCTGTTCATTGGACCTCAGACAAGTCTCCAGTCTTACCAGTGGATAACTGTCCCAAGGCATCTGACACTTTGGGATTCAGGATAGCCAAGGAATTTACCCATGAGGATGGAGAAGGTTCTCCATCCAGTTCCTTCTTACTTCAGTATCTTAGGGGTTAAAAAAGAAATTCCCTGAAATCCTATATGAAAAGATGAAGCAGGAAATCTGCACCAAGACTCTTAGGAGAACTTTGGTTCCTTGGCAGAAGAGTGTTTGCTCCATGCCTCACAGTGTGGCTCAAGGACAGGTACCTGTATTAATTAGTTTTTATGTAGATGTGATGGAATACCTGACAAAACAATAAGGAAGGCAAAGGTTCAGTTGGGCTCATAGCTGGAGGGTGCAGCCTGCCATGGCTTGGGGAGCGTGAGGTGACTGAGCACACTGCATCTACACTCAGGCAGTGAACAAACGGTCTCAACAAGCTCACATTCTAGTGCCTGTTTGGTCTGGGCCCTGTACTCATGGAATGTCTGTACATGCTTAAGGCTATCCCGGATACATTAATTAGTCTAATCTAGGAACTTCGTTATAGACATGTCCGTGAGGACTATCTCCTAGGGACGCTAGACCCAATGAGGCTAACACCAGTACTAACTGACATAACCCTACAGTGTGCCAACCATGCTGTGACCACACACCGTGGCCATACACTGTGAGGAATCTGTAACAGCACAGGCAGGATATACAAAGCACTGCTGTGGTGTGGGAGTCATGGGACACTTTCCTATGAAATCTCACCAAGCCTTCAACACCAGTGAGTTTAGCCATGACGTAAGTGAATCTGAGCCAGAAGCTGTGAGATACCTCAGACAGAGGGAATGCTGCACAGATGGGCACTGACTTCTGGGAGCTCAACCTGTCTTTACTAACCTGTCCTTCCTCAATTAAAAAAATGATGCACATATGCACACACGTATGTATGGATATATGTACATATATGCACACACAATATGTTTTGTGCTTTCATTGGTATGAAAACAATTACAATCAAGCTTGGCATATACTTCACAGTGTGTGTGTGTGTGTGTGTATGTATGTGCTGAATATAAATGAATATGATTATGACATGGGATACACTGAATATATCAACTTTATCCATTTTACTTCCTGGATTGAATATATGAACTTTATCCATTTTATTTCCTGGATTTAAAGCAATTAAAACAAACATTTTTCTAGGCCCTCAGCCTTGTGATTCTGATGCTAAAGAAGTTGGCCCTGAGAGCAGACCACTCAAAGTGCCTAGGGACAGTCACAATCTGAAGCCAGTCCTTTTGAGACTGAGCCAACTACTCAGCCTCCTTTGTTCAAGCAAAGGACACCCTCCGTGTTAGGGCTGGAATAATAAAGTAGAGATGGTCTGTTTTAACAGAAGATGAAGCATAATGCCAAGAGAGAAGAAAGGAGGCAGGGCTGGGATCAGATGCTTCAAATCTGTTGGTTCCAGATGAACACACACAGGTGCACCCAGGGTCAAGAACTTGGTATTTGGTGACTGCTCTGGACTAGGAAAAGATGTGTGTGTGTGTGTGTGTGTGTGTGTGTGTGTGTGTGTGTGTGTGT
>JANHMN010000013.1:68675425-68697399 GCA_030674055.1 Rhabdomys pumilio
TGTGTGTGTGTGTGTGTGTGTGTGTGTGTGTGTGTGTGTGTGTGTGTATGTGTCTATATATTTCATATATGCATACATATATATTAATAAATATATTAGCAAATATATATAATACTAAATACATATAATACTAAATATATATATATATATTAAAAGCATCAATGGGATATTGCCAAATTTCTATTCCCTTAATGTTACATGTCATTCCACCTACAAAGCTGACAGAAACAAGCACCACAGGCCTGCTCTCCAGATCCTGCCCCAGCCAATGAGCACCACACATAGCCCAATGAGCCAGACCCCTCCAGGAAAGAAGGGGAGAGAAGGCCTGTGGCTCCACACTGGGAACAAGTGACCTTTAAGATGGAGCAGTAGCAAGGCTACTATTTCTGCTTGTTTTGTGGCAAAGTAATCAGATTTATCCAAAACTTCACAGAGAAATTCACTCCCTAAATTATCTAGGAGAGAATAGAATTTGGGCAAGGGAGGGCTCAACATACAGGCCCAGGATCCTTCTAGGCCACACAGAAAATACAACTTAGTCTCACCCAGCCTCAATTCACTCATCTGTAATATAGGAACATCATTCCCTTGCCACAATTCAAAGATGGGCCATGTGTGGGAAATGGGAAGATGAAGATAATTCAACCTTTAAGCTCATGTCTGGAGAATGAGGAGATGGCAAGTAGATAAAGAACTCACCAACAAGCCTGAGGTCCAAGGCTCAGATTCACAAAACCCAGATAAATGCTGGATGGGCACAGCATACCACCCATAACTGCAGTGCTTAGAACACGACGGCAGGACGCCTGCAACAAGGTGGCTAGGCTCACCTGGATCAGTGAGCTCTGGACTTAGCTGAGGTATCCTGCCTCAATATAGAAACTGGAAAGCAATCAAGGATGGCTTCCATTATCAGCCTCTACATTAATATATCTGCACACACATGTATGTCCCTACACACATATACATTTTTAAAACAAATCTCTTATAGCCTTATGTCCAGCACACGTGGAGAATATAGTTAATATTGGGTAACTCAATATTTCTACCTTGTTCTCTAACTCAAATAGATAGATGCTCATACATGCAATCCCAGCACTTGGAAGGTTGAGGCAGGAGGATTGAGAATTCTAGGCCAACCTCAAATGTAGTAAGTTCAAGGCAACCATAGATTACCTGAGACTCCATCTCTTGACTTTTTTAAAATGAGGCAAATAACTTTAAACAAGAAATTAGCAATGGTACATACGTAAAGTCAATTCACTTGTCATCCCAAACAAACCCTTTTGGGGGATGCTTGACCTTTGAGCTAGTTTTCTTGTGAACATACTGCCATGAAGTTCCATCTGTGTCCTTGGCCCTGGATGATACTCTTGGATACTCTCTAGAATGTCCCTGTCACCTACCCTTCTGTCCCATGTCCTCCACTCTAGAAGCTGCTCTCCACCATGCTGACTCGGGTTGGCCATTACTTGACCTCGTGCCATGGCCAAACTGGCAGAGGTGTGTCCAGCAACATATAACAATGGACTTCCCAGATACCGTAATGAGCAATGTGAGGGGAAGAAAAATACTGGGGTTTTAATATGCATGTTTGAGACCTCTTGGTCCTGAGCAGCCTGGAAGGGAGAGTCCTCTCCTGCAGCTATACCAACTGGTCTGTAGTGAGCTAACCCAAAAAATAATGATAAAAGGAACCCTCTGGAGAAAGGAGTTTATCATTCTTTAAGGCTGACTGTTTCAGAGATGATACCGGCCTGAGGGACAACCCAAGAACCACTAGCCTGGCTTTGACAGACTCACCTCCCACTACTGCTGTTCACCAGCTATTGCCCCAGAAAGAGCAAGCTCCCACACACACTTTTCAGTGTTTCACCTGGGGTTTTTGAACGTGCAAGAGGAAGTACCTTGAGCATGGACCCAGGGGATTTGAAACAAAGGGGAAAAGCACAGCTCCCAGCTCCATAGATCATGAAGGCCACTAGAGTAAAGCCACATAGTTGTCAGGGTGAAAAAAGCAGGATGCCCCAAACAGCAAGGTGACAGGCATGTGTCATGGATGTGCACTCCCCATTTCTCCTGCTCTACCATCTTTCTAGAGGCATGCCACTGGAGCTTGTGTTACTCCACCATCACGTCAGTTCTGCTGAGCCACTAGCCCTCACCAGATGTCACCAGAGGCCTCCCATCACCTTGATCCTGGACTAAGGTTCATCTGTTGAACTCAAGTTCACCACTGTCACATGAGGTTTCTCAAAGAAATGTCCTAAGGGGTGAGGTGCACAGCTTAAATTGTCTTCTTTTTATCCCAGTGTTAGGGACTGAACCCAGGGGCTTGTCTTTGCTAGGCATACTCTCTCTCAGCACTCAGCTAAATCCCAACTCCAAGATTTATGGCTTGAAAGTGATGGTCACCAGTAACTTAAAGTGGAGTTTGACTCCACCAAAGACATTCTCTTAGCTGCCCTACTTTGAGAGGTCTTCATTATGAGTAGGTTTCCCTGGACACAGAGCTTTGGACCCAACACCATGACCATTACCACCAGCCCGCGCCTGCTCCTCAGTGCTGACCATGATGGAAAGTTACCTTATTTTTTTTTTTTAATCACACTTTCCTCCCCATGTTCTCCTCCAGCCTTGGCATTGCTAGTCTCCACTGCCGCACTGCTTGTCATCTATAGCTTATCCCACATACATTCTCTGTCCCGGTCGGTGTCATTCTTCTCTTAGCTATGGAAAACTTGGGTGGTTCCAGAATGGTTTGTGACTATTACAACTCATTAACTAATTAATATAGACAAATTAAAACCTTAGAGATGCCTTGCTCTGTGGAGTGTATGAAAAACCCGCTCTGCTTTGTAGGCTGTGATCCTGAAAAAATTATTCAGTTTCTCTAAAACTGCTTATTGGTGTATAAAATCTTCATCTATATAGTTTTTCTAATGCATCACATATGTGATAGTTTATATTGTCACCGCAGAGATAATTTGCCAGGCATGCCTGCTGGACAACTTGGAAAAAGTACCGTAAATGTGAGCAGTGACATGCCTTGGGCAAGTTTCTTGGACAAAACAAAAAGGAAGAATTGGGTTGAGCACTAGCATTAATTATTTTTTGTTCCCTGACTGTGGATACAATGTAACCAGATGCTTCTTGAGTGTGGATACACTGTAACAGCTACTTTGCAACTATGGATACACTGTAACAGCTACTTTAAACTATGGATACACTGTAACAGCTGCTTCATGAGTATGGATATACTGTAACAGCTGCCTTAAGCTTCCACTGCCCTGCCATCCCCCCTATGATAGACTGTATCTTCAAACATCTAGCCGGGCGGTGGTGGCGCACGCCTTTAATCCCAGCACTTGGGAGGCAGAGGCAGGCGGATTTCTGAGTTCACAGCCAGCCTGGTCTACAGAGTGAGTTCCAGAACAGCCAGGGCTACACAGAGAAACTCTGTCTCGAAAAATCAAAAAAAAAAAAAAAAAAGAAAAGAAAAAGAAACAAACATCTAGCCAAACAAAACTCCTTTTCATAAGCTGCTTATATTAGGTATTTTGTTATTGAAACAACATAATTAGTGTAACATTCTACATGATATATATTACAAGTTAAACAAAGGTAACTTTATTGTTGTGTTTAATACCCAAATTCTCTGAGATGAGTGACATTTCTCTCACAGAAGTAGAGGACACCAATAGCTTCCACTCAGTAAATAGTATGAGAGAAATTCAAATCCCAGTTTAATCTCAAACTTCATAGTATTTTTCATGAGTTTCCATCACAGCCTGAAGACTTGTTTCAAGTGATATGATGGTAACAGAAAAATGCCTGGTATCAGGACAGAGGCAGAGAGTGGTGAGCCAAGGCCAACGAATGAGCCCAGAGCCAGAGCAAAGCAACTGGAGTCAGTAGACACTGTGATGGCTAAACCAATTGAGAGCAGGTGAGGGACCTGGAGGAAGAAACTGGAAGAGGTTTACCAAGGCATATGTCTGAATGTAAATGATCCAGGTGACAGAAGAGACAATACATAAACATACACGAGAGCAATGAGACCATCAGATGGAAGGACCGAGGGTGAGCTGACTCACATACAAAGCACATACAAAAGACCATGTTGAAAATAAAGGTGGAAAGAGTGTCCACAGTCATAACTGAAATTGAAAGGCAGACTCCTTAGTACAAAGAGAAGAGCTGAGAAGCTGTAGGGAGCAGGTAGGGCATCTGAAGAGCCACTTGAGGTCAGGAGGACATGCCAGCAGCTAAGAGGACTGCTCAGAATGTTGTGTGCAGTAAAACTGAGGAGATGAGGTGATGATTACAGAAAACTGTAATGCTTCATTTCATCCCGATGCCACAGGTTGGTCTAACAGACATGTACAGAAAATCATGCTGAACAATGACATAACACACACACTCTCAGCAACATTTTCGCACCTCAATCTCAACAGATTCGAAGTATTGGCAGGCATACTACATTTAAAAATAAAATAAGGACTATGTGGGACTTGGACCCTTTTCATGCAATGGGTAGAGGCACTTAGAGAAGATAACAGAGGGCAAGAAAGACAAAACATGACATGGATTATCTTACATGCAGGAGAAGGACCACTTGCCAGGAGAAAGAGAAGGGGTAGAAGAGGGGCAGAGGGGAAGGGGAGGTCTATGGGAGGAGTAATATATATGTTTGAAAATGTCATAATGAAACCCATTATTTCACCAGCTGAAAATGAATGGAAAAAAGATAACACAGATACATTGTGAACTTGTATGTGATGAGATCCCAGAAGCCAAATACAATCACATGGAATATACAGAGAGGAGTGGAGAATTTAAATGACAAAGCCAGTAACTTCTGAAAAAAATACATCAGACTGAGAGCACAGTTGCTTCTCCATACCTGAGGGAGATTGGAGCCAAGACACTCCCAACCCAACCATGACCGAAATCCATGGGTGCTCAAGAATGACTTATGTTTGAATGTATTTGGTATTGGAGTGAGGGGCTTAATGAAGAAAGAGGGGTAGAAAGAGAGGATGGGATGGCAACATTGGCAAATGCCTCAAAGACCGGACCTCACAATGAATGAAGTTCTAAGAAAGCTCACCAATGTACCCCAAGAAAATGAGGATTTCTGCTCACTGCACCAGCAGTGGGGTGGGGGAGCAGAACCCTCTTTGAGAACCCAGTGCCCTCCCTGAACAATGCCTGGTGAAAGAGTGCCTGAGAAGGAAAGATAAAGGGTTCTGTGGCTCTGCCAGCCTCATAGCCTTGCGAATTTCTTGCATGAATTACAAATGTCTCCATCCTGCTCAGCCTGTCTGGTGTTTGCCTCACCTAATACCAGGCATCACTACGACTTCATTCATCCTAAAGCAAAACCTGTTTTCTGTCTCTCTTTTGGCAGAAAGACAAGTCCACCCCTCCCAGGCCATTCATAGGCTGCAGGGGGCAGGGCTGTGGTGCAAGAGCACTGCAGGAAATCCAAGCCTGCTAAGCTTCCCAGCACAAGGTGCAGGGTTGGTATCTGTATCAAAGGGTGCAGGAGCTGCCATGACTCAAACTCAGCTGTCCTCAGAGTCGCAGCTGTTGAGACTGTTTGTTTGTACTCTTATTATATTAGGCATTTGGAGAAAAAGAAAATGTTTTAATCAGCAGGAATCAGTCTCTACATGCTTTATTATAAATATCTCCAGGCAAACCTAAGGTTATTTCATAGACTACCAAAGTTACAGGCCTGCTTCAGCTTCAACAGGAATCTGGGAAGGTCACCAAGTAAGAAGCTCCCTCTCTAGGCTTTGAGAGGTCCTTGTTTTAGAAAGCGGGCCACCCATTCACCCATGCTCGTAACCAGCAGGGAAAATCCCAAACCCTGACCCATCCATCCACCCACTTCCTACAGCAGTTATGGGTTTGGGTGAGCCCAATGTTTACAGTAAACGGTCAGAGCTCAAGCACTCCAAGCCTAACTGGGCTTCACCTCTAAAGAAGACAGCGTAGTCTGCTGTATTAAGGCCTCACTCCTTCCGTGCCTGAGAAAACAGAAGATGAAAAGTCTGAGATTGTTAGAACCAGGATGAGGAAGAGACTCTCAGGACTCTGCTTCAGTGATCCAGATTGGTCTTGTTCCTTCAGACCCTGTAGGGATCCAGCACTAGCTGGAGCTAGTGAGCCATCGAGAAGTGAGCTGGCAGCAGGCCAAGTGTTTCTGTTCCCAGGTTCCCGTAAGTGTGTGTCCTACATGGAAGGATATCCCCTTCCTGTCCATACTCTTCCCCAAGGTTGTAGTTCCTTAAGCCAATTTTGCTTCTGTGAGGAGGAACTAGGCTGTCCTTGCTCTTTCTCCAAAGGGCTCTTTCTGGCCTCCTCCCTGGAGACCCTTACCAACCAGGTCAGTGAAACATGAGATCACCCATGTCCAGGAATTGTGACATCCCCGCCGACCACCACATGGATGTTGCCCACGTGGAAACATTTCAGACTGTAGACATGGCAGCAAGGGGCCCTGAGAGTCACCCAGGCTGAGTTTTAGTAAGAAAGTGAAGCTACAATGACCTTCCACCTGCCTTTAGAGTGGATTCATCCTCTTGTACTCCAGACTCACAAGGCTGAGCCATGAGTGACCTGGCTGCTATCTGACCTGGGACTCCAGCCCTATCCTAAATGTCCAGCCATACCTTAGAAGAGGCCCAAGGTGGACAGCTAGTTCTCTGGTAGCCTCTGACCTCTACAGAATTGCCTATGGCTGTCACAGTGACTGTCCCAAATGTAGGGGCTCTGCAGACCTGAGAAAGGACACCAAAACTATACCCACAAATGCATAGCCAGCAAGTATGTGACCTCCTTTGGACCTACTCAGGTGGCAGTCTCTGGTGACACTAAGAGGAGATGCCTCCTCTCAACCTTCACTCCCACAGCAGGCAGCTGAGGCTTCTAGACCACCAGCTAGCCTCCCACCCCTACCTCCCATCCCCCACCCCCACCCAAGCAATGTTGTTGGTCACTACTACAGGGGTAGTGCTGGAGGATCACACTGGAAGCCCAGGGGGCTGGGGTAGGAGCTTTTAAAGGAAGAGAAAAGGTCTGTCCATATTGACTATGGGCCATGTGGCTTTGCTTGGGGCGTGTAAGGGATGTGCTGCTGGCAGTCTTTCTGCTGTGGGCACACCCCATCCCGTGTGAGGTGAGGATTGCCATGGGGTGAGAGAAGAAAGGGACCTATGCAACCTGTACTCTGGGAAGTACTGTTGTGACTCACAGGGGCCTAGGAGCCCAGGGAGTCTTACTATAGAACACACTGGGGCAGGCTTCACTAGGGAGCATGACTCAAGCACTCTTGCTGGCTGCGAGGTTTATGAAGCAAATAAATGGTTCTGCACCTGGAGTTTCCGCCCAACCCTGCTGGGTAGGCACCCTGGGGTACAAACAAGTGACTCAAAAGGTGGCCTGTGCTGCCACCAACAGTCCGAGGGCAGCTGCCAGACTCTTCCAGTGCTGGTGTGACTCCTGGTATGACTCCTACTGACTTCAGAAAGTTCTATTCCAAAGAAGCTAAACAAAGGCAGCAAAGCCCCTGCTGATGGCTTTGTAGACATCCCAACATCAGCCCTCAGCTACCTGATAGCTAGGAGGCTGAGTGCTCTGGGAGGACCTGCAGGCCTCTGATCCTGTGAAGACAGTCTCTGTCTTCCAGTCTCTAAGGGACATGTGTGTCCTTCTGTGGATTGTAGTGAAAAGGTTCCTGCTGTGTGTTACAGAAAAACCAGTAACCTAGGGGATCAAGTGCCCAACCCCTCATATGTGACTATTATCTCCCTACCCTAACTGCCAGGAGCCTCCCGACCCAGAGAGGGTAGTGGCAGGAGCACAGTCTCTGGTGATGGCTTTAAAGTCTGAGGGTCTCAGAGCTTTCTGGCTCTCTGACCTGTTTTGGAATGCTGATGATAACTTCTAAAAAGTCCTAAAAACTTCTTCTGAGGGTAAGAGACTGCAGGCTTAGGTGATTAACACCTGTAGCCTAACAGCAGAGGATTAGGCAGTGTGGCCTTTGTTTATCTCAACAGGAACTGCTGGGCTCTAACTTATGCCTGCTAGTCTGAGGTCTCAGGGAAAAAAAAGACACTTAGAGAAGTTATTATAGAGTTTATTACTAAGTGTAAAAAGTTTCCTATGAAATCTATCTAAGGGGAAAAGCAGAAAGGTCCTAAGTGGGGAAAAGGAAAAAATTCAAATAAGGGAAAAATTCTAAGGGAAAAAATTCTAGGCAGGGGAAGAGAAGGGAAGGGACAAACAACTCTCTCCCTGTCTTTGTCTTCAGTACTTATACATCTTTCAGAGTACATGGTCACATGTTACAAAGTTCATCACAAGTTCACACCAAAAATCAAATCATAAATTGAAACAGAAGTTTACAACAGAGAATGTTTACATGCATATTCATTAGAAGTAATTATCTGGCTAAACATCCAACACCTGTCTAGCTCCACAGGTTCACTGAAGGTTTAAAATTATATCTAAGAAATTAGTGAAGTTTTGTATAGATAAACCCAGGCAATATTTTATCTTCTGGCCTAGCACCTATAATAAATCGTTAGTTCCCTTTTAATGATCTTTGGTAAATTGTTTTACAACCTCTTGGAATGTGCTCTGAGTAGGAGAAAGTCTGATTACTATCTAAGAGCAATTAACTGATGACACTCGGGAGACTGGCAGAGTTCTCACTGCAGTTTTGACTATCAGAAAGGGACCTAATAGCAGTGCCACTATAAAGAGCTTAATAATCATTAATATAATTTTAGCAATTCTTTTTTTTTCAAATTTAAAACACTTTATTTATCAATATTTGTATAAACATATATACTTAGATACTGCCTGGGTTAGAGCTCCTGGTAGCCCCGTTTCATCTAGGTTTTGTGAGGTTGGGTGCAGAGTTGCCACTAGTGATCCCGCTCAGTGCTCAGGCCCAGACCGGAATTTTAGCAATTCTTATAGGATCATCATTAAGACTTAAGAAGTCATCTATTTGTCTATATAGCATCACTACAAGACAGTACATCTTCGTGGATCTGCAGAAATGTGCTCCAAAGGGGTGTGCTATTGCTTAGTGATTGTTACATATGTTTAATAATAATAGGAAAAGCATATTAATTGCAGGAATTTTTCCTAAAATGAGTACCTTACAGTCTTGCTGAATAAGAGCTCAATTGTTGCAGATTATATAATAATCCAAGGCAAGCCATTTCAGGATGATCACCTGCTTATTGTTAGCTTGTCCCATTATGGTTCCTAACCATATGACACCTAACCCCTAAACCACTTAGGAGAAGGGGAAGATGGAGTGAGGTCATAGAGTCCCAGAAAGAGGATAAGGGTTCTAAGAATGCTATGGGCTCTGCAGGGCATACCCTCAAGCCCTGACACACTTAGGCATGGAACCATGAATGATACCAACTGGGAGCAAGAGGAGATCACATAAAGACTCAGAGTGTTGACACAGGAACCATGTGAGTTTGCATCTGAAAGAGAATGATAGTCAAGAGAATTAACATCAAGGAACTGGTGGGAATTAGAGGATCCCTAAAAGAACAGGATTGGGGCAGGAGTGGAAATGGAAAAGAGGGGTGAGGAGAAAGACCATCAAGGATGGCTTAAAGTTCTGATGTCCTCCAGCTGCGCTTCAAAGAGAAGTACAATCATATCACACCTAGAATTCAAAACACATCAGCTGTCTGACTTGAAATTCCTTTCAAAATTGGTTAAAAGCTTCCTGTATCTCCTTCCGCCATAACCACCATGATGGTTTTGAAGGTCAGGGCTCTGAATTTCAGCCTTAGTCAAGTGTTCCTCTTGCTTGTTCCTTTTATGGACACTGAATAAGCAGAGACAGGTATTGCTTCCTGGCAGGTTGAAAGGCTGCTGAGAAATGCTCTGCCATGATTCCTGTGACCTATCAAAGACCAGATCTACCAGGTGACCATGGCATGAGTGGTGTGAAATCATAGGACAGAAGGGCCACGAGGTGCTGTTCCTTGTGGTCAACATGCTCAGATGTGAAAGTGTCTAGAGCATCAAGAGGATCTGAGATACATGCTCTGTGCAGGATAACTAGGGGCTCTGACAACTCAACCTAGTTCACTCCTGCACTCCTTATCATGGCTTACAAAAGCAGTCACTCCACACAGCACCAGACATGCTTTGTCTTCCTAAGAGCAGGCCTCCAAACACCATGTACCTCCTCATCCTATCACGTGGGTAGTGCATCTCATGTAGTGATTCTGCAACATGGATCATCTGAGTCCTCCTTAGAATGTGATATGCCTGTGATATATTTTTTAAAAAAGGTATTATACCCCTAATCTATTTATTTTTTTAATTACATTTTCTTGATCAGTTTAGGGTGTATGTGGTGGTGGGAGTACCATGTGCCACAGTGTGTGTGTGTGTGTGTGTGTGTGTGTGTGTGTGTGTGTGTGTGCACATGTCAACTTGAGGAAGTTGGCTTTCTTCTATCATGGTCAAACTCGGGGATCAAACTCAAGTCAGCAGAGTTGGAACTTCACTCACTAAGCCCAGGACTAAGCTTAGTAAACCCTTATTCTGTGTGAGGAAGATAAAGTGAAAAAAGACGGCAGTCATAGGGATGGGTGAGAGTCAAGGCAAACATCTCAGTGCTTGGTTTTTGCTTCACCCTTGGAACACTATTCTAACCATCTGCCTAAAGACCTTACCACTGTGAGGGTGCTCCTTCAGCAGATCAGCTCTTCTCTATCCTGGACTCTGTTGTATGAGATATACCATTTGGTACGGTACTCATCTGAGTATGCTACGTGGATGTAAAATCAATGAACATAAGAATCCATGGAATGAGAACTGTAGCACCACACTTTGAGGGTGAGTGGAAGAATAATGTGAAATGATTCAACTTACAAACAAGAAATGTATGGACCACAAGTGGGGGTGAGCTGCTAAAGTTAAGGAAGGGGGGTCAATGTGATATAGGATGGCTTGAACAAATGCTCAGATCCAGGCAGCTTCCAGGCCTAGTCCTGAGGGCGCAGGGGCATATGAGTGGCCCAGGGATGCTCCAGACCTTGCTGGGCCACTTTCTGCTTTATTGTGGCCATATGTAATGTTTTAGCTCCGATCATTGCCACCTCTGTCCCATGTGTTCCAGGCTTGCTTGCCAGCATGGGATGAGATTAGCTCATACAGTCTTTAAGACCCAGGGCCTTCTAGGGGCAGTTAGATGATGGGATCTACCCTTAAAGGGAATTCTGGGACCTCACTCAGCCCTCCCTGATTCTCATCATTTCCTGGCTGTCATGTTGAGAGAAGTTGCTACTATTATGTGCTCCTAGCACACTGCACTGCCTTGTACTGGTCCCAAGCAACAGGGCAACTATTCAAGGACTGAAACTTGAAATATGAGCCAATATAAATCTTTCCTCTTTTAAAATTATCTTCGGTATTCTATTACAAAACTAAGAAACACAGATATTATTTGCTCACCTGTAAAATTAGTTGCTTGCATCAGTATCTAAAACTCCTTTGGATATGTGTACATCAGACCACCTCAAAAGCCCTATAAAATTCTGTGGTAAATAATGAATGACTTGAACCACTACAAAAAAAAAAAAAAAAAAGAGTAGTTTTTAAAAATTAGAATAACTTATGAATCAAATGGAAAATTCAAAGGAGAAAACTCTCAAGAACATAATATTTTTTTTCACAACCATAATGCCATGCTTTAAATTCCCCCAAAAGCCCATTTAAAAACTGAACATCTTTAGTTATTATAATCACTACCAGTGTTACTATTACAGTTACTTTTATTTTCATGCTGCCTGATTTGGATGGAAAACTTGTGTGGGAAATTTATGAGAGGGCTTGGGAGGTGGATCAACAGGTAAAATTGCTTGTTACACAAATGTAAGGACCTGTGTTCAGATCTCCAGTAGCCACTGGAAAAAGCTGAGCCTGGCTGTTTGAGCCTGCAGTCCCAGTGCTGGGTTGTGTGTGGGGAAGGACAGGAGGATCCCTGGGACATACTAAAAAATGGCAAGCTCCAGGTTCAGCCAGAAATCCTGTCTCAAAGGAATAAGCAGAGAATGATAATGCTGAATAATGGGCATCCTCCCGTGGCCCAAAGACATTCAGATAGGAATTCAAGTGGAAACTGAGTGGGTGAGATGGCTGAGCAGGCTTGCTGCCGAGCCTGAGGATCTGAGTTCAGGCCTTGAGCCCAAAAGTAGAAGGGAATCATCTCTCATAAATTGTCCTCTGATAGCCACACACATGCCATGGCACACAGATGCATGTAGACACATGCAAATAAATGTGAAAAAAAACCCAGAAATCAAAATTATAAAAGATACACAAGGAACTGCTTAGATACAAGGCAAATAATCCTGCTGTCTTTTCTGACTAAAACATAACTAGAGTGCATGGCTGAGTGTGGTGCCCTCTAGCTGGCAGTGATGGTACTCCTCTTTGTGAGAGGGTTCTTCCTTCATCTGAGTGCTTTAAATGCAGTTGAAGAATGCAGTCAGCCACTTCATCTTTGCCTTAGGTTTAGAATCACTTCTTAAACATATCTGGCTTAGAAACTGACTTGTGTTGCCAGGTTGCTAATAATTTTTAAAAAATAATACTAGAATTTGTACATAAATGCATTCTAGCACCATGTCTTTAGGCCAATGGACTTCTCTCACTAGGTTTCTGTTCCTGGGTCTGAAATCTGATTATAGCCAAAGTTCAGTTGTGCTTTAAGCTTGGATGTGGTATGACCCATGCAGTTATGTAGTTATTGACAACTGAGAAATCCAGATTTACTATAAATTAGTAAGAACATATTTGTACTGAAGTTCTAAGTACTTACAACACGCATGCAAACTATCTGGACATTTTGCTAAAATTCAGATTCTAATAGAGTCACCAAGTATTTACATTTATAACAGTCTTCTAGGTGACCTGCCTAAAGGTTTTCTCCACAAAACACTGCCAAGATGTGTCTATGCCTGTGGTCTGCCTTTCCTTATGCCTGTGACACTGCCACCTGGTCAAATCTGAAATGAGGACTGTCCCTTGACTCTAAATCAGTCATTTTTAGCATGGCCAGATATCAAAGAGATTGTTTAGCAGAAAAGCACTCTCAAAGGCACGGATATTCAACAGAAAGAACATTTCACAGGTCACAGATTGAAGATGGCATACATGGGGGGGAAACACACAATAGAGACCAAAGGCAGCAGCCAAAAGTTGGTCATAGACACAGAGACCAAACATCTGGGCACTGGAGTTCAAAGAAAAAATTCTGATCCTTGAAGGACAAATGATAGCTGGTGAGCAAGTTGGGCTGACAAGAAGGACCCGAGTTTCACCCCTTAGAACATAAACATACATTGCTGAAGGAGAGACCTGACTCCCATCTGTTGTTCCCCGACTTCCACATACATGTTAAGGTTCATACCACACTAAACAAACATACAAGCAGTATAAACCTATGACACTTGGTGCTCCGAGCTGAAAGGGTTTTGTGCTCTTTGAAGACTGACTTAAACGTATAGAAACTGTTCCAATGGAATGTTCTGTGACCTTCCACTAAGTCCCATGAATGCGGACATTTCACATGTCCCACTACACTTTGAAGCCCCAGTGAAGGGCTCCTTTACTTTGAGGCAATCTTTTACTGTAGCCTTGATTTCACTATAGAGACGAGGGCAAAAACCAAAACCAAAACCAACCAACCAAACAAACAAAAAACCCTAAATTTAAAAGATGTTTTAAATGTAGACTCATTTGTGGTCACATTCACCTCATGGACAGTAAGCTCTCATTCCAGACCATCCTGTCACACTTAGGGTGGCCAAGGTCACTAAAAGCCAACAGAAGAAGGGAAGGGATAGACTACTGTAAAGCACATAAACCTAGCAGCCTAACACCGAAATTAATTCCTAGAGCTCTAGAAATCCAAAATCAAGACCCAGTTGTGCTGGGGTGAGCCAACCCGAGTGTCCCTGGCTTACAGCTGTGCTGGGGTGAGCCAACCCGAGTGTCCTTGGCTTAAGATGGCCATCGCCTCACTTGTCGCCATGTCATCTTCCCACTGTCTATCTTCGTCCTAATCTCATCTTAACAAGACATCAGTTGCCAAGCAGTGGTAGCTCAAACCTTTAATCCCCACACCCAGGAGGCAGAGGCAGGTGGTTCTCTGAGTTTGAGGCCAGCCCGGTCTACAGAGCAAGTTCCATGATAGCCAAAGCTACACAGAGAAACCCTGTCTCAAAACAAAACAAAACAAGCAAACAACCCCCAAAACCAAAATCCAAACTGAACAAACAAAATAAAAGGGAGGGAGACAGGCAGACAGACAGACAGACAGACAGACAGACAGACAGACAGAGAAGAAGAAAGAAGACAGCTGATATATTAGGGTCTGTCCTCATGGCTTCATTTTAACTCTACTTTAAACGTTCTTTCTCCAAATACAGCCAGATTCTGAGCTAATTGGGGCTTAGGCTTTCAACATAGGAATGGCTGTATGTGTCACAATTCAGTCCCTAACCTTGTCATGTTCTTCTTTGGGATGGCTGCTGGGCCACGATGCCATGGCTTGGTATCATTGTAGCAATTGCCATGACAACGTTGTGAACTCTATAACAGTATGGTCAATTAGATACAGTTAGAGTTGGCCATGAAGGGATAGCAAGGCTAATTAATTAGTAGATTAGTGTTGGAGGGCAGTTACATGCCTTGTGGTTTTATTGTTGGCCTTGTTTTGTTCAACACACTTATGAACAAGGAATGAACACAGAAGGCATGCTCATGAAGTGATTGGAAGACACAGGCTGAATGGAGTTCATGCTTACAATCCTAGCACTCAGAATGTAGAGAAGGAGAATTAGGAGTTCAAAGCTAACCTTAGCTACACAGCGAGCTAAGCCGGTCTGAATTATATGGGACGCTATCTCAAAATAAAGACAACTTTTGGCTGAGAGGCATAATGAACTACGTAGTTGCCTGAATAACTTTAACTCAAATGTCCTCATCAGTGAAAGTGGGAAGTCCTGAAAACATCTGCTAGAGTAAAGATTAATTTGCAATTCCTGAAAGTAGCAAAGGGCAGGGATTGTAAGGAGGCTGTGGTGTCAGGTGCATGGCCTTTGCTGTGGGCCACAGTACATGCAACTGAGGCTCAGCTGCCATGCCAGGAAGAACGTGACCCCTTATGGGAGGAATCACGACAGCAACGGGATATGTGGCTTGCACTCTTCACAGAGGCCTCTGATGCAGCCTGTAAATTGGATGAGGAGGAGGTGGAGGTGTTGCTCTGCCCTTCCTTATAGCTGGGGAACTGAATGAGAAAGAAAGATCAAATTAACTCTGTTAAGAAGCCCCCACTGAGACCCAAAATCTTGGAACCAAGAGTCAGACAGTAAGAAGAGAACATGGTAAAGTTGATAGAAGAAAGCCCTCAGCTTCAGTAGAGAAGGCAAATAAATCCATGATTGGACATGTAGACAGGAGCCTTCTCAATGACCCAATACAAGAACCTATGTCAATCAGGGAACACTTGGTGCCCTAACGGCTTGACTTGAGAAAGGCTTTTAAACAAGCAATGAAAGATCCTGTATTGGGCCTTGATAACATTTATATTTTAGTATCCTCTTAGCTATCCTAAACCAACTTGAATGGATGATGCTGAGCATTCAGAGAGGCTGCTTAGACTCTAAAGGGTTACTTTAAATAATGCTAAGTCTGTGTGTTTTACACATTTGTAAAAGGACATGGAAAAACAACAAGGGTGGCTATTAAAAGACTTTAAATTTAGGCATTTCAAGGTCTAGAAAAACGTTGTTGGGTGGAAACCTCAGTACCAAGGATGGGCTATCTCCTGCTGAAGATTCAGAAATCATAAAAGCTATTGATATTGTTATTGGATTCATGCCAGAACTAGATGATGAGCCCCTATTTATTGCTAAAGGCACTACCAGTGGGTCCCTTGTTCTGGAGGGTGTCCCACGACGATCTCCCGACTGGGGACAGGGTGAGAGCAGGGAGGGTTCGCTACTGTCTCCGCGCTGTCTCTGGCCTGCATCTCCACTGTCTGTAGGTCTCCAGCCTGGTCTGATGCAGGAGGTTGAGGCCAAAGGACACAGAGTGCGAGCAGGAGGGGAGATTGCCTGCCCCTGCCGCTGCCTCTGCCAGCTCACCACTGCTGTTGCTGACCGGTCTCTCCCAGGTGCTGCACCTATCTCTCCGCGCTGAGCCGGTCCAGGCCTGGGCTGGGCCAATAAGGAGCTGGCTAGCTGGTAAGGAGGCAGCTCAGTGTCCCAGGCAGGTGTTACAGCTCTTGTGACAGAAACTCTCAGACACCAAGATGATTCTTGAGCACGCACGCTTTACTTCCCCTAAATAGAGCCCTTATATACAGTTTTGGGGTCGGCTAGGGCCTGGGAGCAGATAATGTCTATTGGCTTGACCTGAGAGCTTGGAGATACATCATCTGCATGTGGGAGAGCCTGAGGGACTATTCCTCATGACTAATGGTTATAAACCTCTCTGTGAGAGGGGTTGTTGCAGGGCTGAAGCTAAGTGAAAAGAACCAGGGCCTGGGAGCAGAGGGAACTCCTACCGTCCAATAATGGTCCGGGGTTCCAACTCGTTCTCAACCACGCACCCAGCTGCTTCTCACAGCCCATCACCCTACAACTACCAGCTTTAGCTTCAGGACATTTTAAATATCAACCTGAGATTGAACTAGAAGCTCCTTTCCTACTAGCTCTCTTCCATGGTGCTGCAAGAGGCCATGCAGGTTGCTCAGGGAGAATGTTCACTGATAGTTCTGTTTGGCTTTGTTCCCTGTGTGACTATAGTAGCAATGTGCCAGGCAGGGTGCACCCACTGGTGAAATAGTGGCACAACTGCTTTGGGTGGAAAAACTTTCATATTCGATTCAAGGTTTGCTTCCCAGGAGAAAACTCACATCAGCTACTCTATTCAGGATATAAGCCCGTGGCTGGGAGAGTCATAGGCCCTGGAAGGAAGTCCACTGATAATTTTTTAAGTGAATGTAACATGCCTGTCAAACTGCCTTCTATACATGTATTTATGCGCATAGGCCTCTGAGTCTGTTAGCTTTAATTGGACATGGAAGTGGAAGGTATACTATAAGGACTCTTAACTAGTCAAACTCCTAAGAAGAAATGATCAGGGCAGTGACACACTAGTCTGGTGCTCAGCCAGAGACAGAGATAATCAGACATTTATATTACCTTCCCAAAGGCTCAAGGAACACCATGAAGATTAGACAGAAAAAAAAAAGAGCTATAAGAGGTAGTGTTGTACAGCAACTTCCTCTGCATTGAAACATTTCATCCTAGAGTGACACTTGTTAAGACTTAAGTAAAACTTACAAACCTTAGTGAACAACTCATAAGTCTCAGGAAGTTCCTGAAATTTATAAAATTCACAAGACTCACCTCCCTTACTAAGATTATATCAACAACCTGATGAAGAACTTCCTTAAGACTAGAAGGCCCATGAAAAATAAGAAAAGATTTCTGAAGATGTTCACTTGAAAAAAAAAATATATATATATATAACTAGAAACTCCAAGATGTCACTATTTTAATTACAAAAAAGACATTTCTCAGAAAAGATCAATTTATGGAGAATTTTGAGTCTGGCTTTAAATGGAACAGAAAGGTAGAATAATGGGCAATATCTTTGCAGACCATAAGATTTTAAGTTTCTAAGTCTAAGGAGACACAAAATCAACACAGTCATATCTTAACAAACTAGATTTTCAGTATTTCTGAAATCAGAGACTGAAGGTATAAGACCTATTAAAAATACAAAATCATATATAGTGTGCTTCTATAGTTGGCTGAAGGGTGTCCTTCCAAAATCCATGTCCACTGGAACCTCATAATGTATTACTGGAAAAAAGAGAGTACTTGCAGATGTTATTTCTAAGAGTCAAGATGAGGTCATATTGAACTAAGCACAGGCTTATGCCCTGAATACAGTACTAGATATGAGTTATCTTCTAAGAAGCAAACCTTGAATCTAAGTCCTTCAAGAAGAGAAGGCATAAAGACTCAGAGAATCCATGTAAGGACAGGAAAAGTTCTGCTATCACAAGCCAGGCCTTACCAGTAGCCAAGAGACAATCAAGGAGTCCTCTAGAACTGGAGGAGTGAGTGTAGTCCTGCTTGGACTAGAGCCTTGCATTTGGACTTCTGGCTTCCAGAACTGTGAGAAAATAAGCGTCTTGCTTTCTGGCTTGGCTTTTTTTCCTGCTGCTGTGATTACATGCTCTGACAAAAGCTACTTAAGGGAGAAGGAGTTTATTATGGCCCACAGTTCATGGGAGTAGTCCATCACAGTACTGAATCCAAGAAGGCAGTGGCTTGAAACAGCTGGTCACATTCCATGATCAGGAAGCAGTAATGAATGCACAGTGCTTTTCTCAGCTCCTCTCCACTTACAAGGTCCAAGGTCTCATCCAGGGAATGGTGTCATCCATGAGGGGTACGTTGTCCCACCTTAGTGCAATTAATATAATCCCCCATAGTCATGCCTTAAGCTTTATTTACAGGTGACTTGAGATTCTATGAAGTTGACAATTAATACTAGCATCTGGGGTGTTTGAGTAAAAAATGTCTGCTAAAAGTTCATGTATTTAAACACAGTCTCTAGTTGGCAATGCTGTCTGTGGAAGTTATGAAACTCTTAGAACCAAGAACCTTGCTGAAGGAAGTCAAAGAGAAGACTCCATTTGTCATTTATCGGTTGTCTTCCTCCCTTTGGGATTAGAGGCAAAGATATAATTCTGTAAGAATTAACATTACTAAGAGCTGTGTGGTGAGAGACATTTATATCACCAACTGAAAGTTAAGGTTTCTTTGGAGAGTGCAGGCATGGTTCTAGGGCAATAGATGAGAGCTAACATAGGATCCACAAGCACAAGGAAGAGAGGGAGAGATTAACTTTTCATGGCATGGGCTATTGAAACTTCAAAGCCTCCAACAAGGCCACAGCTCTCAATCTTTCCCTAACAGTTCTACCAACTGAGGGCAAAGTATTCAAACATAGGAACCTATGGATGCCAAATTCATTCAAACCACCACAGAGAGACCCACTTAGCCTTAGGGTTGGAGACCCAACACAAAAGGCTTCAAAAAGGCAACCAGCAAGTCATTTCCTTCCTTGAAAAGCCTTCATTAATATTACAAACAGAAAAGGCTGAGTCCTATGGTGTCAACCTTAAGGCGTACTTTTTATACTAGCTTTCCATCTGCTAAATAATTTGCATAGATAGAATTGTGGTGACTTTACTTCAACATGTGAAGGACTACTATCAGTAATAAGACAGGAAGGACATATTCATCTTGTCCCTCAGGTAAGCAAGATGAAACGGTTTAAGGCAATCTATGAGCTACTTGAGGGAATGAGAAACATGGCCTCCATTTTACACTGAGTGATAGCATAGCTTTCTCTCTCCCTCCAACTGGTGCTGTTCTTCACGCTTCCCCGATGTCTTCTGTGGTATGTACACAGGACAGAATGCTGTGTTAATAGATTGAAAATACCTATGGTTACCACAGAAGGAACCCAGAGAGAAATGCACCAAAAATGCTGTCATGTATTTCCAGTTTTTTTTATGTTTTTATTTGCCAAATTCCTCAGTAAGGCTATGTTGTTCTTATAACCAAGGAAAATTCTTTGAGCTAAGGTGACTGCAGGTGACACTTCTAGTTCCTTTTTGTAATCACACACTGAAGAATTTATCTAGACCAAGGTGGATCCTTTACCAGTCTCATGTTCTTTTGGAATTTTGGAAAAGTTTGGAATGTATGGATGTATGACTAAGCCCCTCCTCACACTTCCAATGTTAGATCTCCCAGCCCCCCCCCCCCCGCCCCCATGATTTAAAAAAGTCAGCCAGAGTAAATGCTTACTTTACATTATATTTGACATCAAGGAGCATGTTTTTGTACTTTTTACCTAAAACCTTAGAATTTGTGACTTATAACTCTCTGTCAGTGATATAGCTCAGCCAAGCAAACCTTGACAACCTTTGATCCCCAGAACCCACATAAGGATGGAAAGAAACGATGGGCTCCAGAGGGTTCTCCTCTGACCTTCGTATGATTACTGTGGTATAGAGTTTTTAAAATATTATTTTCCAAAGTTGAGGCCAATTTTTATTTCTTCACTGAACACGAGTATTCCATTTCAGTAACATACTTCTTTCCTAAGGAGTCTGTGAAAATCCAGTCTTGTAATTATGTTTTTGGAAAAGAGTACACCTGGCTATGTATTAGTATTTATGCAGATATTTTGTATTTCTGAAAAGAGCAATTTACATACTGCAGCTCGCTTCTTTGTCCTGCATATTACCTCACCAACAGATTATTAGAGGCTTAATATGAGTAGCTGGGTATTCAGGCAATCCCATCCATGTTCACATCTAGGAATGTTAAACTGATATCATTCCTGATCTGACCCACTCATTGTTTTTTATTAAGAATATAAATCTCACAGAGAAGAGGTTGGCTCATAGCAGAGGGATACCAGTGATGCTTCGGAGTTAAAACAACATAGTGGGACCTTCCAGTGAATGACCTTCCTTCTTTCCCTGCCTCACTGCCACACTCCTCCTCCAGTACCAGGCATAGAATATCCCTCTTCTGTTGTTCTTACAGCGCTTATTTGGTGGATCCACCTTGGTCTAGATAAATAGGAATAGTGGAACCTGCAGACATAATTTGGTAGATTCTAATGAAATAATATAATTTATAAAATGGAAAATTCATGAAATTTACAAAATAGTAAATTTCAAGTGAAAATTGTTTTTCCATATAGACTATAACAAGATTCTACTAGCACACCAGATCTAGAAAATAGGTAGGTGGAATTAATAATGGAATTGTGAAAAAGGTGAGGTCAGTATGCTGTCATATGCAAGTAAGAGGGTAAGAACATAGGGACTACACAGAGTAGTATGTATGAAACTAATGAACATGAGTGGATCTTGAGAAGCGATGGAGGCCCTGGAACCTGTAAGAGAAGCATTCTGGTGTGTCCTTTTATACTGTTTCAATGTGACCCATATGTTTCTATAATGTTTTCAATAAAAATCTGGGAGAAATGGCAATTATAGGTCCCAACCCTACAGGAAACTTAGTAGACAGAGTCATGAATGTGGCTATCTTAGGATTTCTATTGCTGTAACGAAACACGGCCAAAAACAAGTTGGGAGGAAAGGTTTATTGGAAGTTTATTACACTTCCACATTGTAGGTCATCATTGGAGGAATTCAGGACAGGAACTCAAAAAGGTCAGGAACCTGGAGGCAGGAACTGATGCAGAGGCCATGCTTGTTCCGCCTACATTCTTATAGGACCCGTGACCACCAGCCCAGGGATGGCACCACCCACAATGGGCTAGGCACATTGATTACTAAGAAACCGCCCTAACAAGTTTGCATATAGCCTGATCTTATGGAGGCATTTTTTAAAATTGAAGTCCCTTCCTCTCAGATGACTCTAGTTAGTGCCAAGTTGACATAAAACTATCCAGAACAGTGGATAAGGACTGTGAATTGTCAACTTGACTGGATTTATACTCAGCATGGAAACACAACTCTGAGTAGGTCTATAACAATGCTTTCTGAACATTATAAACTGAGCAGGAAAGATCCATACTTAATGTGGGCTGCTGGGGGGCTGAATACCAGCATTCATCTGTTTTGGCTGCAGACACCACATGACCATCTATTTCACCTTCCTGCTGCCTTGCCTTGCCAACCTTGATGGATTCCACCATGAGCCAGAATAAACGTTCCTCTCTTGGTGGATAGTTTGTCACAGTAACAAGTAGCTCCTACAGGGGTGCAGCTATGGTAGAACCTTCATATGGCAAGACTGAGTTCAATCATCAGCACACCATCCTACACA
>JANHMN010000013.1:68697499-68754576 GCA_030674055.1 Rhabdomys pumilio
AAGGAGGGAGGGAGGGAGGGGGAGAGAGAGAGAGAGAGAGAGAGAGAGAGAGAGAGAGAGAGAGAGAAAGAGAGGCTGATAAATGGCTCTGTTAGTCAGATCCTTCCTTCTTGTGGATTCCTGTACCAGTCTCCAATGCCAAGAAATTTAAGAAATTTAGCCAAGTAAACAGCTGAGTAGGACATAAAGCTGTGTCACTTAAAATATCCAAATAACAAAGCATTACTCTTGCATTATGTCTCCTATTATATTTGATAGGCTGGTTTGAATGACTTACATACAGTCTTTACTAAATTCTCACAGCCACCCTATAGGCCAGGTACCTTTTCTAAAGATGTGGAAACAAAAGTAAAATAATTTGCCCAAGGTAAGTAGCACAGGCTTTTTATTGCTGTGATAAAACACCATAAGCAAAAGCAACTTAAGGAGGAAAGGGTTTATTCAGTTTATAGTTCCACATTACAGTCCATCACTGAGGGAAGTAAAGGCAGGAGGAACTGGACAGACACCTAGAGGCAGGAGGTGAAGCAGAGGCCATGATGGAGGAGTGTTGTTTACTGACTTGTTCAGCATGCTTTCTTATAACACTCAGGCCTACCAGTCCACAAAGAGCTGAACTGTTCCGTATCAATCATCAATGGATAAAGTACACCATAGGCTTACCCACAGGTGAAAGGGTTCCCTCTTCTAAAAGGACTCTAGCTTCTGTCAAGTTCACATAGAACTAGCCAGCAGAACTGGCTGTTGTTAACAAGAGACCAGAGCTGCTAAAGTAAAACACTTGTTCTGTGTGACAACTGATGATGGTCAACTGCAGCTGAGAAATTAGTGGTGACTAAGAAGAGACTGGCATCACTGAGGTGAACTCTGGGAAGTGTTTCCTCAGGGTCAGCACACAGAACCTGTATTCTTGAGGCATCCAGGGATGTATCATGTGCTGATAACTAAAGTTGTTAGTATAAGAGTCACCCAGGTAGTACTGTTTTGAAGGTGTGCAGGGTTCAGAGAGCAGCTGCGTCTTGGTACTGTGTGGTAGTGCTGCAGTCCCTGAGGAGAGGCCGTTGGTGAAGATACAGACTTAGTTGCAGTAGAAGATCTAGGATAGAAGGACTTATGGAGAGATGTTGAGGCTTGGCACCATGTGGCAAGGTCCGAGTCCTTGAAGAGAGTCCAGGAGAAGCCAGTGGGATAGGTACAGCCCAGTTGCAGAGACTCCAGGACTTTGGAGATGCCAGTACCACTGCATAACCACCAAGGACTTCCTGTAGCGTGGAACCAGCCTGAAATAATGAGAGATGCTGTGTGTGTACGCTGCAGATTAGGCAATAAACCTAAAGAAAATAACCCCTCAGAGGCAGTCCCAGAAACCTGTCTCTGATGTGATCCTAGAGCTCACCAAGTTGACAACTGAGATAGAGTCATTATACTCAGACATGTGACACAATATGCTTATCTCCTGCAGAATGTAACTGGAACATCTGAGGACACATTTGTACACACACTTAACGGATTCAATCTACAACATACGAAGTGAAAAGCTCAAGTCAGCATGTACCTTGGTCCTGTTACTTTGCTAAAAATTATACCATACCATTGCCGTGTTTTCTGCTGGAACAACATCACTAGTATGAAGTCTTAATTCTAAGCACATTTCTCTTGACAAAATCCTAATGGAACTTATGCCACATATAATTTTGAAGACCTTTATAGGTTTGAAAAAATATTTGTTAGGCCAGTGGAATGGCTCTGCGGGTTAATGAACTTGCTACCAAGTCTGATGATCTGATCTGCTGTCCTACATAATAAAGAGAACCAAATTCTGTAAGTTCTCCCCAGACCTCTATATGTGCATGCCTATAAATCATAACACATAGAATAAATATATAAAAAACATTTTCCCAATGCTTCTTTAAAAAGGAGACTACTGGATTAGGGAGGAGACAGTGAGGAGAGTGTCTTCTGTATAAACAGGAGAGCCAGAGCCTGATCCATAGCACTCACAAAACAGAACACCACCACCAACAACAAAAAAGGCTTGTTAATACTGTGTATAAAAAACAACGCATCTGGCAAGCAAATCTACCCCAAAGTCTCCATTTTGTCAACTGTGTCTATCTTGGATACACGCATTTGTTTTTCTCTGTATAAGACAGGTTTTGAAACCTGTACAACACATGTTTCAACATGCACATGAAGGACCTTGGGAACTGGCTCAGTGGGTAAAGTGCCTGCTGTGGTGAGCACAAGGACCCACGTTTGGATCCTCAGTACCCATGTAAAATGTTTGGTACCATGGTGGTACCCTCCTGAAATCCTAGAGCTCAAAGGAGGAGATGGGAAGATACAAAGGGGTTGCTGGCCAGCCGGTCTGGCCAATAAGTAAGCTCCAGACTCAGTAACTTGCTTTCAAACATAAGATGGAGAGGTGAGAAAGAAAGACACCCATACATACACCACACATATGTGTATCACAAAAGGTTTATATTAAAAATTTTGAAAAAGAATATCTTGGTAAGAAAAACTCAATGGATCAAGAAAATCTTTCATAATGACTATGTTTAGCTTTTTTTTTTTTTTTGAGTAAACAGTGGGCAAAATTACAACTATTTCAAAGGAAGCAATAGAGAAACTTAGATCTAAGTGTGATTCCAGAACCCAAATGTCCACATAACCCAAATGCAAATAAGAGACTCACTGCCAGGCAGATCTGTGTCCTCCAGGGACTGGTTGCTAATAGAAACTGCTGCAAAGTCAGCAACTGAGCAAAGTTTTGTTTGTTTTTTAATTATAAAATAATTTTTTAATGGTGTATTTGAAATAATTTTAAACATCTGATCAATAAGATTGCACAAGTGTGGAGTATGCTGCACTTTACAAAAAATAAAGGTAAGCACTTAAATATACAACTTTGGGTATAGATCTCTTGGTAAGGTACTTTTTAAAGCATATACATAATTTACGGCATTTTACATAACTTGCTAAAACAAAAATTGTGGCCAGTTAAACTCTTGCAACAGTATAGAATGTGGCCATAACAGTCCCTATGGAAAGAACAGGACGAAGAGTGACATACTGAAATGTTTTCCCAGGAGAGTTTGGCTTTCTGTATGTGATTTCAATTTCACCATTATTTTTGTCAGCTATAATCTACACAAGTAGATTTAAAAGGGAGAGAGGAGCTACTTTGAATATCAGCTTCCTCCTCAGAAAGAGGTACATAATGTGTTGTTCACATTTAGAGCCACCCTAAGAGCGAGACATTGACAGCACCTCTTAAGCTCACAATTCAAAGGAAGTCCTACTGTTTAAATGCTCTTACCATCAGTTAGAAATTTGAAAAGCACTAGATGCTTAAAACATAGGGTAACTTGGAGATTCTTTATAAAAGAAAGAACTCCTTCTTGGGAATTAAAATAATACAAAACCAAATCATTCTTTTGAAATACTGTGACTAAATATTTGCCAGGTTTCCTCTTTGGTTGACCTATGATTTTTTTTTTTTCATCACTAAAACAAGGATCAGCTTTGGCTTTCCCAGTGCAGCCATCTCCCCTTGGACACATGGTGCACACATCTGTACAAGATGCCACTCTTATCCCTTGTCAATTTGAATGCAAGCCCTCATTTTGTCCAGTATGTTCTAGCTTTTCCAATTTCAGTGAGGTATATCAGTAGCATTTTAGTTTTAAAACTTGGCTGAAAAGGACGGCATTAGAAACTAGGTATCAGAAACACTGCCGTGTGGGAAGCCAGAGTCAGCAACCTCAGACACAAATGATCTCCAACAGCTGTGTAATTCTGGCTCAATTAACCCACGTTGAGTCTGCCTCTACTCTGTAGCTTGTCACACTTCAACTACAGAAGGTAACTGTCACCATTAGCAGGTACCTCTAACTGCAGACCATAAAATCTAATACGAGGAGACAGTTCAGTATAGGATACATTCTGACTCACTCTTTATCCTACATCTAGATGCAGCCTGTATCAGAGGAAGGCACCTCACTGCTACTGAATGGAAAACAACAACAAATGAAGGTGGTGAAAGGGAGTCCCTAGCTACTGTCAGTAGGTCAGTAGGTGATACTTCTATATAAAGTATACATAGTACTGACTTTCAGAAAGCATCTGAATTCTCATCTGCAAGAGTCCACAGGGCACACAAGATGTAGTAAAAGCTTGTCAGTGTAAACAGTGGTCTTCCAGACTGGTGACTATTTTCCAGAGTAGATTTCAGAACAGTGCAACAGTGCTCTCAGTGTCTTCTTTGGCAGTAAACATGTGCATCTGGATGGATGGAGTGATCACTTCAGAAGGGCAAGGTATAGGGCTCGAGAATACTTCATCTCTCTCTCCTGTTCCATACAGAATATCAAGTCCCTGAGGCAGATTCTTGTGATTCTTGGACGAAGCAATGGTTTGGTGGCTGTTAGGCTGGAAGTCCCAGAAGTAGAAGGATTATCTTTGAAGCCCTAAACAGAAAAAGAGAGAGAGAGAAGTAGTTTAAAGCAAGGACTTTTATAAAGTGAAAGCCTGTTGCTGTGGGACATGTGACACTGTCCTTTGGGAAAGTATGCTGGAAGGCTCAACCCACTGAAGTCATGACCTCATCTGCTCCTCTCTCCTGACCTAGCAGAGCCTGGAAGAGAGATCTCTTCTCTTCCAGGTGCTCCTTTGCTCTACTCTCCTGCCCCTTCGCAGTCAGACTTCCCACTTGAAAGATTTTACAAAAACCTTCAAAGTGATGGATTAATTTATTATTTTGATCATGGTGCTGAAGGGTTACAGACACGTAAAAAGCCACTGCCACAAAGCAGTTTTTTCATGCATCAATTATAAAAATAAATATAACAAAAGCCCATTATGGTTCAGATCTCATCAAACTACTATGCCAAAAATCTTTAATGGCTCCCCAGAGGCCAGAGCTCCACTTGAAAATTTGTCTCTTTCTTTCATACAACATTGCAACAAGGTCTGCGAGGGCTGCCTCCCACTGCTTAGACCAGATAGCAAAATGATTCTGGCCTGGGGAAGTTATGTGTCATGAGCCTCACAGCAAGGTAGAATAGTACTCCATTTTTAATTTGATCTGAAGTCAGTGCCATTAGCCACTGTGCTATGTGGTATTATTGATGGTGCCAGGTAAGCGCACCATCCTGGTTCCCTCCAATCACACACTTGCCATTCTCTTTTACAAAGGACTTTAGCTACATGCAATAGGCAGAGATCTCCAGAAGGGAACTGAAGGGCAGTCTGTTCACCTAATGAGATTTATTATGAAGTTTATACTGTATAACAGTGATTCATAGATGGTTCCACCACAAACCCACCAGACTAGAAGCTTTCTAAGGACAATGACTATTATTTATGGCCCCTCTGGAACTTGGCAAAGTATGAAGAACTGCATGGATTATCCATAGTGTTTCGTTTTTGAAACAGAGTCTCACTATTTACTTCTGGTTGGCCTGGAACTCACTGTGTAGGTTCGACTAGGCCTCACACTCAAAGATCTACTTACCTCTTCCTCCCCAGTATTGAAGTGCTGACATTTAAAGGCATGCACTACCGCATCTAGCCTAATATTTTCTTAACCGAATTTACTGATTATAAATAGAACAGCCAATGTGAGTTTCAGATTCATCTAAGAATGAACTGAAAGCCAGTACTCCTGCAGTAAGATGTTTCTTAAACATTGACATCTATGTACTATTTTGCTAAATTTTCCTTTTTAAGTTTTTACTTACATTGTTACATTTACTTACATTGTTATTTTTTTGGCTGCATGATGTGGGGTTGAGTGAAGGGCACATGCATGATATGGTGTGTATGTGGAAGCAAGAGAACAACTCTGTGGGACTGGTTCTCTCCTATATTTATGTGGGTCTTAGGAATCAAACTCAGGTTGTCAAGTATTTTATCCACTGAGCCATCTTATTGTCACTTAAACAAGAACAACAACAAAAACAAAGAAGGCAACCCACAGTCTTACTGAGTTTTGCCATCTATTAACCAGCATGGTACCATAACTCTATAGGTGCAGTAGTGGAGCACATACCTTGGCAGTAACCAACAGCTCTCTAATTAAAGCCATTCAGCAAGATGGATACCATGTCTGGTACTGGAAACTTAGCTAATTATTCAGTACTAGAGAAATTAGGGTTATTAAAAGACAATCTACAGCTATCTAAACTAACTACTAACATAATCCCTAACAATAATTCATAAATGAACATTGTGTTCTTATGCCAGCACATAAGGGTAGTTTTCAGCCCTCATCCAGGAAATCTCTTTACAACAATAAGAGACCACTCCAGAAAAACACAACCAATAAAAATGTAGAGTTGTGGAGCCCTGTCCAAACAGGTACCTCTACAATCTGACTGTACCTCCACTCAAGGCTCAGAGATCATTTCAGAAGAATTTTAAGTGAACTGGGAGTTTGCTGTAAGACTATACCTTCTGGTAATATCAGAAGCTATACACAAAGTTTCACAAATATGAAGACCCAAATGTGAACAATGATGACACCAATAATCAGGCCAAACCAGATGGGGGAAAGCCTATAAGGCCTCAATCCAACACAAAGAACTATGGACAACTGAGGAAAGAGCACACCAATTGGCCGTTCAGTGCCAAACAGTGATTCCTGAAAACACATGCACAAGTAATACATGGATTCAATAAGCTATACTGAAGAAGACACAGAATGTGTGTATACATATTCACAACAATTAGTGAAAAAGAGAGGCCATTAATTTTAAAAAGAGCAGGGAAGAATATATGGAAGGATTTGGAAGGAAGAAACATAAGTTATTAAATTATAACCTCAAAAATTAAAAATAAAGCCAGGCAGGGTGGTGCACTCCTTTAATCCCAGCACTTAGTGGGGAGAAGCAGGTGAATCTCTGAGTTGGAGGCCAGCCTTGTCTACACAGTGAGTTCCAGAGCAGACAGGACTACACAGAAAAACCCTGTCTCAAAAAAAATAGCAATTAATTAACATTAATTAATTACAAAGATGTCTAAATTGTTATCTTATATGTATGTATGGTATATATGAGTGCTGGTGGGCATACACCACATCTACTGTGTAGATGTCAGAGGACAACTTTCAGAGTTGGTTCTCCTTCCACCATAGATTCCAGGGATCAAACCACGGTTGCTAGAATTGTACAGTAAGCACATTCATCCACTGAATCATCTTGCTTGTCCCAAACAAAGAATTTCTTGAATGATAATTGTGTAAAAGTAAAATCCTCATTTTGTGTGTAGGGATGTGGGATGTACTCTGGCTCAAAACTCCAGAGTACAGACTATCATAGCAGGTGAGTCACAGCAGCAGGGCCTTTAGAGAAATTGCTGTATTATGTCCACAGACAACAGAAGAGAGGCACAGATACGTACATTATCTCACTCTTACACAGCTCAGGATCCCTTTCTTAGGGAGTGGTGCCACCCACACTGAGCATGTCTTCTAACCCTCAATAGCATTATGAAGATAGCCCTCCACAGGTAGGCTAGTCTAATCTAGACAATGATTACTCACTGAGACTCTCCAGATCACAGAAACCTCCGCCTTTTCAGTTTTTAAAACTACATTTTGTTTTGAAATGTATTTTCAGGACTAGAAAGATGGCTCAATGGGTAGAGGCATATTTGGCACAAGCCTGAGACCTATGTTTGATCCCTGGAACACATGATAAGGTGAAAGAAAAAAACTGACTCCACCAAGTCTTCTCACTTCCACATGAAAGTAGGGTATGCACACCCATGCATGTGCATCATGAATGCACATACAATAATAAATTTCATAAAACTTTAGGTATAAAAAAACATTTTTGATAGGATTGGTAAGTCTGGTAGGATGAAGCAAGCTTGTTTCATCCACTTGAGACTTACTCCTTTTTTTTTTGGTTTTTCGAGACAGGGTTTCTCTGTGTAGCCCTGGCTGTCCTGGAACTCACTCTGTAGACCAGGCTGGCCTCGAACTCAGAAATCTGCCTGCCTCTGCCTCCCAAGTGCTGGGATTAAAGGCGTGCACCACCACCACCCGGCCACTTGAGACTTACAGAGAGGTATTTAGGTAATGACATGGGAATCCAATCTTCCCATCCTGTTTTAATAACACTGAATTTTAATTATTCTCTTCACAATTTTGGTTTGTTTTGACAGTGTGGAGCATGGTATATACAGACTACAAAACACCAAGGTCAAAACCAGTCAACTAAATTCCATATTCACAGCATGACTTCAAGGAGGCTTTACTTAGTCAAACAACTTTTCTTATAACATTTAATTTTTGAGGGCTATACCATCCTAACCATGTCTGTTCTTTCATTAGGATAAACTTGCTCATAGGACCCTATGAAAGAAATGTTGGGAAGCCCATGAGAAAGAAGGTTGTAGAGTGTGATCTGTGCATGTCCAAGTGGTGAACTATGGCTGAGCAAGCATGGCAGTCCGTAGTGAGTGATCTGGTATCTTCCTTTCCTACAACCTTTGCTACTCAGGCATCTAATAGATGACACTTTACTAATGTCAATTATTGTCACTAAAACATTTTCACATGATTTTTGCAGGATGATCTCAACAACTCAGCTTTGGAAACAATAAATATACATAATAGGAAGTCAGTAAAATGTATTATTGATAGTGACAGGCAATCTTGTTTTTAAGAATTAGAGTTATTTAAAACTTCAGTGAATTCTAAAGGAGGGAAGAAGGAAGGAAGAAAGGGAGTTAGGGAGAATGGGAGGGAAGGGGAAAGGGAAAGGAAATGAAAGAGGAAGGGAAGATGGATGGATAGATAGATGGATCTCATACAATTCAGGTTGGTGCCCAAAATCACCTTGAAGCCAAAGATAAACTCTGAACTTTTGGCCTTCCTGTCTGTACTTCCCAAATGTTAGAATCAGAGAATCAAATACAGGACATTTAGCAATTTGCACAAGGACTTTACTGATCTAGCTACATTTCCAGTTCAAAAAAGGGTTTTTTTTTTCAGTCATAAATGATATTTTATTGCTAATTCTAAATCTATAAATATATTTAACAGTGTTCACACATCTGCCTGCAACCAAGTTTACCATTTTACATAAATTTTAAAGTTGACTAGATAAATATGTCTCAGCAATTTTGTTTTTATGAAAATACCTAGAAATGTCATTTCTAACAAAAGCCACATAAGTTTATATTTTGTACTAGTATTCACAATAATCCTAACTGGAAACACAATGACTATTATAAGCGAAGTAAGCTATAACAACTGAGAGACCCAGGACACAAAGGAACAACTACTGTATGGTTCCATTTTTGCCATGTTTCCAAACAGGCAAGCTTGCAGGAGTCAGGCAACAATTCTTGGGGATCGGAGGAGCTGTGCAAACCCAGTAGTTTTCAAAAGTCCCATGATGCTTCCTTCTTAGTCTGACTACTGTCTAGGTGGGTACATTCCCTGCCTAAAAACTGAGTCAGCTTATGCTTTGGTTTTTGTTCCTTCTGGACCAATGTTGTGTTTTGATAAAAAAAAAAAAAAAAAAAAAAAATTAAACTGCAAGCAAAAATCCCATCTCATCTCTGTAGGAAATTAAAAGGAAAGTGCAAGATGGGGAAGAAAAGATGATAAGATTGTTAAATGTAAAGAAAATAGAGACTCAATTATCTGGGCTAAAGAACAAAGGGGTCACGGTTCATGTCTGTCATATGACAAGCCTGAAGGGTACAAGGGAAGAGCTGCATTATAGCTGCCACTCCAGGGTTGAAGAGGAGGTCACTGCAACCGGATGCAGTGGAAGGCCTGAGGCAATGTTATAAATGAAACAAACCCTGAGGGACACTCTACAACCCACCACAAATGTCTGTCATAATTCACAACTTCACTCTCTTCCCCAAATCATGACTGACTTAGAAAGCCAAATTCTTGGAACTGCATGCAAAGTAAATGCCTGTTTTTGTAAGTGGGATAGTTAACAATTCTGACTGGTTAGTTTCACCATGGCAAAGCCATAACAACCAGATAATTCTTGGTTATTGAATGACTACTTGTATTCATCAACACTAAACCCAACCCTTAGTTTTCCTTTTCCTCCATGCCACCAGGTCCTTTCCCCAAGTTTACTTAGTTCAACAGTGCCAAGGCCGAAAAATTTATTGTAGTTCAGGGAGAATATAAAAGAAAAAAATAGGATCTTACAAAGAGTGCATTGTTTTTGAAACAGAGGGCTTTCCAATTCACTTCTCATGAGGATATTCTTTTATATGAATTCTTAAAATGGACAAATAACCAACTTACCAAATGCCTAACCAAATCTAGTGTCAGCACCCTCTATAAGAACAGACCAATTAAACTAGCTTCACTAATTTGTTAGGATTACATCATTGAACAAAGCTTCTTATTTCTATAAAACAGCAGAAATTATTTTATTCTTAAAAGGAAAAAGTAGGTACCAGTAGTTACCATCTTTAGACAATTAACAATGCAGTGACTTGATGTGCCAGGATGGGATGATATCCAGAGGGGTTAGGGGATGGGCTATGTGAGGGGTGGGACTGGGAAGGGAGCTGCAATCAGGATGTAAAGTGAATGAATAAATAAATAAATAAAGGAACAACTAAAAACAACTAGTCATCCAAATTTTTATTTCCATCTACATGATGGAGCAGGTGATATAAAATAAAATCTTTAAAAGCTTTTCACCTTTTCCTTAAGTTATGTCACTTCTACACCAAGTTAGAAGCCAGAACAAGAGCTGGGTGACAGAGTGGCTTCAGGAGTCCTGCCCCACTTCTCTCACATCAGGTGGACCTTTATCCAAGTGTTGCCACCCTTACAGAAGGGTGGAAAAACCCCTAAGAGTCAGAGGTCAGGAAGAACCTGAGCAAAACAAGGTCTCCTGGACAAGACAGAACCAATACACAAGAACTCATAGCAACAGGACTGGGCTGGGGCTCATGAACTGCTTGCAACAAGCTGAGAAGTTGTCAGTAGTACCTGTCTCCAATGCTAAGTCACACTCTGAAGTAGTTCATGTATTGTGTCACGGGCACCTATGTTGGATGATATTGTAAAAAACTAACGCTAGTTGTCAACTTCATAAACAATCTCAAACAAACAACTTCTCTGTGCCTCAGTTTCTTACACTGTAAACAAGGGTACCAACAACAATACCACTCCACCCCGAGATCTATTTGAAGATTAAATGAGAATAGCACTGGGAGCACAGTATGCAATCTCTAAATGCTGGCCTTTATCATCTTAAGGAAATAACTGGTCATTTGGGAGGCACTGAATGATTGCAATCAGGAAAAGTATATATAACCTTAGCTCCAGACATAACCTTTCTTCTAATCAAATGTTACCACCTGTACCCATTCACAAGTTCTTATCAAATCACCAATTCACTAAAGTTAGAGAAATGATAAATCTTGTTATGCTCTCTTGTCTCTCAGTGAACTCTTCAAATTTTAGTGGAGCTTTCAGCGCTTAAAGCTAAAATGCACACTGATGGGGCACTCTGCAGGTAGCAAGTGGACAAAGGACACGTGTACAGATAGGGCATCCTACACTTCTCCAATGAAACCACACACACACACACACACAAAGTCTGTACAAGCCAAGTAATAAGAAAATAAACCTCTTCTGTACTTTTCCCTGGATTGTAAGACTAAGGAAACACAAATGTTCTCTGTACCTTAACAGTTAACCAAGCACAAAAACTGGGGCATCTTTAAAAGAGAGGAAGGAAGTAACAACATAGACTTCTCAGATTCTCTGCCTAGTTTCTACCAAGGCCCAGTGTTAAGCCATTCTAACAGCTCTTATGGTGGGATACAAATCTTTATAAACTCGAAGGAGGAAACAAAGGTTACACGTAGGAGTTAGGGATCAGAATGGGACCTGGTTCCACAAGAGAACGTTCTCTAGAACCTGGAAACAAGGATAAATAAGAGTGTTACTAGAGCTGGTTCAGTAGGTAAGAGTGCTTGCTGCACAAGCAAGAGGATCTTAATTCAGATATCCAGATATCCCTCTCTCTCTTAGCACTGAAGGGAAACATGAAACTGAAGTGGGATTACTAGGGTTGGAAGTTCTAGTTTAGTAAGAGACTGTTTCTCAGGTGAGTAAGGTGGAGAGTGATAGAACAGGACATCCATCTTCTTCTGACCAAGAACATACACAGGTGGACACAACTTCATACCTACACCCCCTCCCCAATAAGTAAGTTATTGCCTCACCCAGTGCAACAACACACAAAACCTTATGTCCAAAAGACCAAGCTTTCAAGTCAGATCAGAGTCGGTTGGTAGAGTGCTTGTCTAACATGCAGGTAGCCCTGGCTTTGATAGTGGCACCACTAGCTCTTACCTGTAAATTCAGCACTAAGATGGAGGCAGGGAGATCAAAATCTCAATGTCAACCACATCAACACCATGAGTTGGAGGTCAGCCTAGGCTACACAAAACCCTGGCTAGAATACAAAAACAAAAGCAAAGAACAAAAACAAAACAAACAAAAAACCAAAGAGTAAACTTTCTAAGCCTTGAGGGGAACACAGCAGAACATACTGAACTTTGAGGCCGACTGCCCTCTGGTGGTCAAGAGGCAGAACTTTTGAAGCGACAGTCTGACTTTAATCACATTCATTTTATCCTTGAGAGTTGAACCAAGGCATAGGCAGTCAGACATGTCTGTCTCTGCCCAATAATTTTGTCATTCTAGTGTGTTTCAAAGGAAGTAAGCATACTTAAGTGACATTGAACCAGAGGCTTTGAACTATAATTGTGGTTCTGAAATTATGTCAGCTGCTAAAGAAATGAACTGGTTGTCATATGTACTAACCCTAATCTCTACTTAAGACCCCAGCATCTTTGTTTGTTTGTTTGTTTTAAGCAAACTTTGAGCAGAGCTTCCAAATGAGTGTAATATACATATCTCACACTCAACATGCTTTGAACCATTATTCCTTCCCTTCTTCCTCTTTTATTTCCAGAAACGCAAACGTGTATACATAGAATGCCCAATGCAGCAATCTGGATGAGAGCCACCCCCAGCCTTTCCATCCACTATGCTCTATGACCCACCCACCATGCTCACCATCCTACCTCTCCTTAACACTCTGAAATCACTTACTTCTTTCAACCTTTTCACTTTTATTATCTTCTATTATTTGAAAAATACTAACTTTTAAACAGTCTACCCTTTTGTATTACTATTGTTTACACTAGAGTGTGAATAACTGTTTAAAACAATCATCTGGTAATACAATTTTCCTGTTTAAAATGCTCCAATAACTAAAAATCTATAGGACCAAATACAAATACACAAGGATATAAACAGACATTACATCCACAATAAAGTTAGTCCTGTGTCTCATTTCTTTATTCCCGTCACAAACTGCTGATCACGGAAGAAGTAATTTCTCCCTTTGATGTGGTCAGTAAACAGCAAACAGTATGCTTTCTTCCTAGCGAGGCATTCTCCAGTTCAGCTGTCCTATTCTCAAGTTCCAACACTGTAGTGCTTAAGGACTGAAGTCAGGCAGTGTATTTCCCCAGTGCCTACAAGCACTAACTTGTCCAGTTCTGGACTAGTTGCAATCTGTGCACTTTCTAGGATTCTCCTCAAACTACAAGCCTGCTCTTCCGTTATCTCAAACCTGTCACACACTGAACTAAAGAGGATGACTCTGATCTATAAAGAATTTTTACAGTCACTGAAGAAGGATCTGATCGATGTGTGCAGGGTCCAGTGTCACATAACACAGCTGGTATGAATGAGCACTGAAGTCGAATCACCACAATCCCTGGACCTTCTGACTCAAAACTATGCTGCTATTCTCAGCGTTAAGTCAAACAGATCTGGAATAAAAATAAAAAAGTTCTTGGGGGTGTATTTGTGAAGTATTATCCAGTCCTCTAAAAATTGTTTTATCTATTTATTCCCACTAAGCTACTATTAGATGGAATTTATTTAAAACAGTGATCTGTTTAAAGTTTTTTTTTCCCTTACATTCTCAAAATAGTGTAAGGCAGTTCAGCCAGCCAAGTAATATAACACATATGAACATCAAATGGCCAACTAGCAGCCAACTCTGAAAAGCCATAACTTGACTGCCTCCAGTGGCCAAGTACAAAAATACATCTTAGGTCTTTTCTAAAAGTCATTAGAAAACTCATGCAAACTGTCTGGATCTCAGTTTTGTTTTGTTGAAGCTTCTTCCCAGACTGACAGTGAGTGTCAGCCAGCAGTCTAGTTTCATACTAGAAGACCTGTGAAGTTTGCTGTGCCTAACAGCTGAAGGTGCAGACTTACTAACAGGTTTGGATGTATTCACATCAGCTTTATTGATAAGTTTAGCAACTATGGAGTTCGTGAGTTCCACACAGGATGGAAAATACTCCTTTAAAAATATCTGGACTGACAGGAAAACTGAAAGAGCCCGAGTAATGCTGCTTTTCCATTAGTAACACGTAACAAGGCTACATAATGGCAGTCTAGGACAGAGGAAGTTCAAAGCTAGCAGCAGCAGCACAAAGAACAGAGGGCATGTGGGTGGTGGCTCAGAGGTAGGGCTCCTATGCAAAATGAATGATACTCAACCTCAGCAACAGTCAAAAAATGCATATTTATGTTTTAAAAGATACAGATGCCACTTTAAAAAATATCTAAAAAGGTAAACAGTAAAGAAAAAGGATATTGTTTTTTTTTCTTTATTGTTAAATATATTTGACTAATTCAAATGATAATATACAGGAGAAATAAAAAAAAAAAACCCAATTTCTTAAAGACTCACTATGAATAAAAACATAATTAAGTTAGAGGTACATATGTGGGAAAAAACCATGTAAATTCTAGGCATAAGAAAGCTATCACAACTATAAAATATTAAAAAAGCAGGCTTACAAAGAATATTTCTAGAAATGAAGATCATTCAGTCCATAATGATAAAAGCACAATTTCTGTCAGAAAGATATATGGCACCTACAAGCAAGCAATGATAGAAACAGAAATTAAAGCAGACATAGGTGAAAACGTAATTATAGTAGTCTCATCCTATTCTCTCAGCACTTTATGGAAAAAGCATCTCTAGCCCAAAGTAAACTAGTAAGAAGACAGAGACTTACATACACATACTAATAATGACAGAATGTATATGTTTATAAATATTCATCTAAACTGACCAAATAAACATAAGCTTCAACAGATTTAAGAGGACTGAAATAATAAACTATGTTCTCTACCACATGAAAACAAACCAATGTAGAAAGAAAACACACTTCTAAACAGCTGGTATGTGAAAGTTATGAAGAAGGAAATTAGAGTTAACACAAGCAAATCATATACAACATATTAAAGTTTGTATGGGTGAAGCCAAGACAGAAAGATAATGAAAATCCACAGTAGATTACTCAATGTTCAGTTGGTCAAGTGCAGGCCTAGCTTGCATAAAAGCTTTTGTTCAATCCCCAGTATCCAATAGAGGTGGATGTATATAATGGTGAATGCTTCAATTTCTACAACTCTTAGAAGGGAGAAACAGGAAGACCAGAAGTTCAAGGATATCCTTGATGATGCGGTGAGCTGTAGGTCAGTTTGGTCTACATAAAATCATGTCTCAAGAAAATGTTCAAGAAGTTGTAAATTAGTGTCTGATTAAGAAAAACCAATGAGGCCTTTCTAGACTAACGAAGAAGTGAGAGGAGGAGAGAAAAAGGATAAAGCCCACTGTTTATCAACATTGGGAATGAAAAAGAATACACTGTATTACAGACATTAAAAAGATACTAAGACATGATGAATAGTTTCATGTTAACAACCTGAACAACTCAGATAAGACAGAGTCTCCCATGGCAGAGAAAGTATAGTGACAAGAACACTCAGGAAGCCGAGAACAATGAATGTGCTCAGCTAGCTTTTCCCTTTATATTCAGTTGTGAACCATGCTATTGCCTAATTTAGGCTGAGCCCCCAACCCCACTTCAATTAACAATCTAGATAACCCCTCACAGTTAGCCAAGAGATTTGTTTCACTGATTCTAAATCCCGTCAGGTTGACAATCAAGATTAATCACCCCAAGTATAAAAACTGTTCAAGAAACATACTTTTACCAAACAACATAAAGAGAAAATCCAATATTGTACTTTCTCCACACTGAACTCTCTGCAGACCTGGATAAGAGAAGTAATAAGCAGTAGCTATGATACAGTCTGATACTATGTAGTTTTCACACCAAACAAATCAGTTCCTTACTCCTGTAGACTGCCTCACTCAAACTCATAGACATGGAAAGAATGCAGTCAGAATGTCACGAATGACTGCTAGTTCAGGAAAGTTCGTGCTCCCGTATGAGCTCACGTTTACTATCTTTCTTCTCCACTTCTTGTTATTGTGCTCTCCTTCTCTCTCCCCCTCTCCCTCCCTGTCCTCAGATGAGAGCAGTAAGCAGTAGCCTTATCACTGCACTATAGCCTGGACACTAGACTGTCTTGAAATTTTCTATGTGTGTGCATGTACAGACATGCCCATGGAGATTAAACCTAGGACAAGCAAGCACTTTATGACAGTAATATTTCCAGCCAATTTTTCATTTTATTTTTGCACAGCGTTCAAAAGTTATCAAGGGTTGGCTCTGAACCTACTCTGCAGCCCAAGTGGGCCTTGAAAGTACTATCCTGATGCCTCATATTCTCAGGGAGCTGAGATATAAAATACGCTTATCAATAGTATAAAAAACTAGTAGATAACTGTAAGTATGATGAATGACATGATAGGCTGAGAGGAAACTAAAATATTATAAGGAGAATGAAGATGGTAGACACAAATGAACAAAGCTACAATACTCATGGATGGAAAGGTAAAATGTTCATTCTCCACCAAGTATAGCTTTTGTAAAAATTAGAAGATCAATATAGGTTGACTTCAAATCAACTAATGAAGAAAAAACTGGAATATAAAAATAATAGCTATAGAAAAATACACCAATATAAAACATATGTATATACATGAACATTAACTTTCGTCACCCTATCACGATATTTGAGATAATCAACTAATATAGAGAAAAAAGGTTGACTGGCTCATAATTTGAGGGCCCAACCCATGATAAGTTGGACTGGTTAGTTTTGCATCATGGCAAGGTAGTACATTATGCCAGCAGTCTATGATGGAGTAGAATCCTTTCAACTAAAAGTCAGGGAGCAAGAGAACTAGGAGGAACAAGGGTCCCAAGTCCCCTTCAAGCCACACCATTAATGGCCACCTATTTGGTCATTTCTCTCAAAGGCTGTACCATCTTCCCATAAATATACTCCCTAGGGATCAAGGCCATATTCATTGACCACTAGAAGATATTCAATTTATAGTTAATATATTAAATGCTTTTTCAGCATAAGATATATGGTAATAAGTAAAATACAATGGAGAGTTTTTCCAGTAAGTAAAGTACAGTAAGGGTATCTCTTACTTGTGTGAAAAAACTCAGTACACGCCTTACACTAGACAAGAAAATAGCAAGAAGGGTCAAAGACCTTAAAGGGCAAAGTTAAATCTATAAAGTTTCTAAGAAAAAAAAATAATGACAATAACATAGTAAAGTTTTACAAACACAGGACAATGCTTTTTAATATATAAAAATTACTAATTATAAAAGTGTGAGTTAGACTTTGTGATAATTAAAACCTTTATTTCTTCGAAGACAGCAAAATAAAAGTACATTGCTGAAAGAAGTCTGAAGTAGTATAGCCAACCCATTGAAAATCACACAGAACTCTTTGGAAGGTTAAAACATGTGACTTTTTCCTGCTCCAATACTTACACTAAGTACTTACCTAAGAGAAATGGAAACCCTTCCACAAAATTACTTTTACAAGGATGTTCATAGTCACTTTAGATGCACTAAGCAAAATGTGTAAACCAACCAAATATCCGATGCATAAGCAAATTATAGTCTTCATACACTAACCTGCCGGTCAGCACTGACAGGGATGTACTCCTAATGGTCAGTATAAAATCTCAAAACCATTATGTAATGAAAGCACTCAGATGCATGATTCCATGATTTTCAACTATTCAAGACCCTACAACAGGCAAAACTAAGGTATGGTAATAGATACGAAGGCCTTGGACCTCAGTGGTTGATAGTTCATACTAGTTTTGCAGAGTACCTGAGTACCAGGTTACTTAAGAACACTTATAATTTCTAGCTCTAACAACACCTTCTTCTGGCCTTGGAGGATACCTACACTCACATGTGAATGTACACGTACACAGACATGCACACAATTAAGTAAAAATAAATCTGAAGAAAGAAATTAAAATAGGAATTGCAAAGGGGGTTGACGGTTGCAGGAAGAATGCATTTTATCACCCTACTTTCTGGAGAGTGATAAAAATGGTGTTATATCTTGATTTTAAGAAATAATTGCCTGTCTTGGATTCTAAGAAGAAATTGAGCATCCTTGGAGTTACTCCAGTAGTGCGGAGACAACCACTAAGGCAAGAATTGCCTCTTTCCATCTACAGACAAATTACTGTCCAGAAAAGGACATACTTGCAGAATAGTTGACTGATTATATCTGCCTAGACAATTTCTGCAGCACTAAAGTCTGTCAGATGAGTCTGGGCCAGAAGGCTGAAGATTTGATGCTCCAACGTTCGGTAGTATAGGGGCTGTCCAGGTGTTCAGCGGTCTCTATAAATTGGCTAAGTTTTAGAAGCTATGCTTAGTGCTTCCCATAACTTTAGTAACTCAGTCATTCTGGATTTCTGACGGGGTTGAAGACCTATAGTCTCATAGCCAATCCTGGCTATTTACGTTGAGAGAAAAGATTTGAGTGGATGGTTTTCAGCTGACATTCATTCTAAAGCCAAGAAAAAAGCCAGGTTCAAAACTAAGTGTTTTAGTCAAGAGAGACGACAGAGGTTCTGGTTAGTCAACAAAATGATGGACTGGGTATTAGGACTATCTTGTACCTCACTGGTACAAATAGGAATAATTATGCTCTAATTGTATTTTGAGAGAAAAGTTTTATTTTAACAGGAAGGGCAATATGTAGGAGGAGCTAAGGGGGAAGGAGTACGGAGAGGAAGAGAAGGAGTAAGGAGAGGAGAAGATGAAGTAGAGGAGAAGCTAGGTGATGATAGAGAGAAAGAGAGAGAGGGTATGGAGGCAGATGTTCACGTGTCTCCACCAGTCAAAGATAGTTTATATATCTAGGTTGGGTATTGGGTTACACTTCTGATTGAGCATTACCATACTTATAAAGCCTTTGATTAACATTTAAAAAAATTGTATAAAAGCAAAAAGGAAAAGGGGGCACAGGATAGGGGTTTTCTAGGGAGGGGAAATGGGGGAAGGGGATGGCATCTGAAATGTAAATAAAATATCCAATAAAAGAAAAAAGAAATAATTATAATAAAACACAGAACATTTTACAGCATATAAATTATGTCTCAAATCTAATAAAAAAAAAACAGCTAAAGCTCAATTAAATTTTAAACTTAAAATTCAGATTTCAAAGATATTCTGTCAAGGTGTCCCCAGTGGAACCTGGTAACTCAGCCATATGGTAAGGTGCAGTTTGCAATAAAGTCTGAGAAGTTAGTGACACTAAAATTTTACATTCACAACTACAAAAAAAAAAAAAAGTGTTTACTCCAGTACCTACACAGAAAATTTGTAAATTAAATGAAAGCAAAATGTTATCTAGAAGATGCTATAAGATCCTAGACTGTGGGCTTGGAATGTATCTCAGCTGACAGAACATTTTCCTAGCTTATATAAAACTCGCGTTTGATCCCTAGCACTGCAGGAAACTGGGCACGGGGGTTCAAACCTGTAATCTCAGCTATTAAGAGGCAGGAGGATCAAAAATTCAAGAATATCCTCTACTACATAGCAACTTGAAGGCCAGCCTAGGCTATAGGAGCCCTGTCATTAAAAACAAACAAAGAAAGAAACCCCAACCTAGAATACAGTTAGTTAACTCCTCCAAGTATTATTGGGACATTTAACTACCTATTTCTCAATGGGAATATCAACAGAATTTTGGGTAGCTAAGAGAGTGAACCTGATCCCTCACATTGCCCAATGCTTCACTTTAGTGGAGCTCACCTACCAAATTCTAGTAACATATTTGAAGGGAGGCATAGTATCACAGTGACAAAATGACATTCAGAGTTGTGGTGTCAGAATAACATTGCACATAATTCCAAACATTCCACAGGAGAGGGTACTGGCCCTAGTTGAGAATATCTTAAGCTAATGATCAAAAGCATTAAAAACTAGCCATCCAATTAATAGACATAATCTACCTTACCATTCTAACTCTGAAATTGATGACTTACCCAGCATTACTTGCTTAATCTCTTAGGGGATAAAATACATACTTTTATTTGCTATGTCTAAGACTGACTCAAGCATATGAGGAATACTAATTTTGTTGATATTTCTAATTAGAGAAATTATACAACCAACGAGAGACTGTAATATGTTAGAAACACCATTAGAAATCAAGTTGCTGAGTGGAATAATATATCTCCAAGATGACGTCTAATGGACAGACCTCATGAAGGACCCATTTAGGAGTAACACTAGCTCAAACACACAAACACATGCATGGTACACTCATAAGGTCCTCCATAGCAGTACTTGGTGAACAGCTAAAACCTCCTTGAATAACATATTCTAACTAAATCAAGCACAAATTACCTTCCTTCTGGTCCCTAGCTGGATAGTACTGCTTTGGGAGGTTCTGGGAACCTTTAGGAGGTAAAATGGGACCAACCTGGAGAAATTAAATTGCTGAGGAGACAACCTTAAGATGTAGCCTGTCTCAGTTCTTAACCCAGTTTCTGCTTCCTGACAGATACCATTTAAAAATTAATAGCCATCTATTCTGGCACATGGGCCAAGCCTTCTGCTATGGCTACCCACCAAAATGAACCCTAATCCTCTGAAAATGTGAGTAAAAAGAATTCCTCCCTCTCTTAAGTTGTCAGGTATCCTATCATTGACTGAAATATTCAATATTGTTAAGATGATGATATTATTCAAAATTCAATTCCAGTCAAAATATCACTTATATTTTTGGATGAAATTACCAATCTGCTCCTAAAATATGTGAAACTTTAAAAGATCCATAATATATTCCAAACATTTGAAAACAAAAACAGGAAAACAAACACAAGTTATAGGTTCCCATTTTGTAACTTCAAGACTTACTATGCAAAGTTATAGTGATGAAGCAATCAAGTGCAGTGTATGGATATAAAGACGGGTAGAGTGATACCAACAGGACAAAAACAACCTTGACTACTCACTGGGTCTGACAAGCTTCCTGAGAACCTTCAATGGGAAAACAATGGTCTTTCTAAAATGAATGCCAGACAAGATGGATGTCCGTGGCCAGGGGAAAGATCAATGCTTGCTCAACAATAATCAGAGAAGCTAAAGTAGATGGGAACAAAAAGATCCACAGACAGAAGCTGTTCAGAGTGAGACACTTTGGGATGTCTCCATCAAATCCTTCCCCCAAGGCTCATGGAACCCAGAAGAAGAGTTGGAAAGACTGTTATGTGCCAGTGGGAATGGAAGATACCAAGGAAACCAGACCTTCTAAACACAGCAGGACTGAAGCTCCTCTGAGCTCAGAGATGGTGGCAGCAGGCACAGGATCTGCTTAGTCTGTACCAGACAGAGTCCTAGCACTGGAAGGGGATGTGAACACAAGCCCACATATGTAACTCAAACGCTAGCTCTAATTGTTAACCACTTGCAAATGAAATATTAGTTTTCTCCAAGGGACTCCCAATGGGGAAACAACTCTTAAGGGCAGGCCCCAGGCTCAGCAGGCAAACACAAAACAAATTCAATAGCATCTTTAGACATTCTTTGTTCCATAAGGGCTTTTTAAATTTTTTTAAACCTCATATGTCCTCTGCAAATATGTTATGGTTTCTGGTGTTGTGTCTTTATGGATTTCCGGTGTGTGTATGAATGTGTGTGTCTCTATGACTGTGTGTGTTTCTTTGGCTTTTTTTCTTCTGTTTGTTTTGTACTATTCCACTTGTTTGTTTGGCACCTTTTTTTTTGATTTCCTTTATTTTCCTTTATTATTATTCTTCCTTATAAGCTTCTGTTTTCTGAAGAGAGGCAGAAAGGGTATAAACTAGATGGAGATAAGATAGGGAGGAGCTGGGAGAAATTGAAGGAGGGAAAACATAATCAGAATATATTATATGAAAAAGCAAACCTATTTTAACAAAAGAAAACATATTTTTAAAATTATTTGTCGATTTACTCACTTATTCTCTATGTTTGTGCATGTGTACACCATGGCACATGTATGAACACTAGAGTACAGCTAGAAATCTCTCTTTCCTTAAAGTGGGTCCTAGGTAATGAATTCAGATCATTAGGCCTGACATACTTGCTGAGCCATCTCCTTAGCCTAGAAGAATGAATTTGACATGACTCATATCATGTCAAACAAATCAAAGACAGTAAATATAAGAAACAGAACACGGTAACCCTTAAGAAGTTAAAGATAGATATAAATCTTTATAGAATTGTATTAGATATTATTTCTAAGCTATGATCCTTAAAACATAAACAATCAAATCAAGACTAGACTAGACTGTTTCTACAAATAGATGGATGACATAATTAGCCACCAGAGAGATGCAAAACAAACCCACAAGTGAGACATACTTCACACTCACTAGGATTGCTATAGTTTTAAATACAGATGACGGTAAGCAGTAGCGAGGAGAAACTGAAACCATCCTGCACTGTAAGTAAAATATGTGATCACCATGAAAAGCAGTTTGTCAGCTCCTTTGTTCATCAAAGATTAAGTGTCATCTGATTCCAAAAGTCTACTAGAGCTATACCAAGAGAAAAAAAACCAAGTACACATGAACTTTTGTATATCAATGTTCAGAATGACATTATTCTTAGTTCCCCCAAAAAACAATGAAAGGATAAATAAAGCACTGTGCATTCACACAATGGATTATTCAAACAAAAAGAAATGGTTACTGATACACTCTATACAACAACATGTGGACCACGAAAACATGTTAAGTGAAAAAGCTGAACATAAAAGGCTACACATCACACAATTCTATTTATAGGAATGCCCATTTGGATTATATGAAAGATATTCCAAACAAGCCCTTCCTCCTCCTTCCCCCTTTGGAGACAGGGTATCTCCACATGGCCCTAGCTGTCTGGGAACTCATTATGTAGACCAAGCTGGCATCAAACTCATAAAGATTCACTTGCATCTTCCTCCAAGTTCTGGGATTAAAGGTGTACACCACCGCAGCCAGTTCAAACAGGAAAAATTTTAAGAAAAAGCCCCAGAGCAGATGACTAGCTACTGCTATTAGCAGAATAGCTAACAGCTAATAGCTAATGGCTACTGTTTTAGTATAACAAAAATGTACAAAGGTTAGAGTAGTGATAATTGCTCTATGTGGTGAAAATATTGACAGTTCTGAGTTGTACACTTTAAAATGGTGTATTTATTGTTCATAAATCAAGTATCAACAACTCTGTCAAACTAAAGATTTATAGGTACTGTTAAACCTAAACAAAAAATAAGCTTGTATAAATATTTCAAAATCAAATTTTTTTTTCCACTCAATAGTCTGGAATTCTTGTGGATAAAGTAAAAACAGGCATTCTAATGCTATAAAAGTTACTACTACAAGCATATCTAAAGTAGATTAATTGTTTTTTTTTATGAAAACAATTTTTTTAAACTGGTAACATCAATTAAAAACCTGAACATCTAATTTGGGCAATAGCACAGGGAACTTAACTGTCATTTCAATTAAGGAAAACCATGCACAGTAATCTGACAATAAATGCTATCTGCTGTTAATTAGCACTTACCTATCATTTTGGAAAGCCCTTTAAAACCTACTACTTATTACAGATAATCCTATATAACAAGTAATTCATGATTTTAAAAATCACTAAAGTGTGAGCCAAATAGCTGCATAAGAGTCTGAAGCAAAGCACTAAGGAATACTCGCAACAATATAATGAGTTGTGTGAGAATAAGGTAAGAGTAGTGTTAGTCTAAACTCCAGAAAATATATCCATATAATAAGATAAACACAGTCTTTCAAGAAATGCTTCCGGAATCCAGATATCTCACAAAAATCATCTTAAAGCTATGTAATTTTAAGCAAGCAACTTTCTCAGCATAAGTTTAACATTAAGCTAACTTTAATGAATACACTTTCAAAGAAAAATTAAAATGTAAATTCTTAAATGCCACATATAAACAACATGTGCCCTCAGGAGAACCAGACCCAGAACACTTAATGTGGCATAAGATTGCAAACAATGATTCAGACAGGCTCACAGACCACTCTATACAGATGTTTCAGCATTTTTTTTTTCTAGACTACACCAATTTCCAGTTTAATCACAAGTATCTATGGTAAACTCCTAAAAGGAACACAATACTTTTACCATTTGTCTGTATCAATGTCATAGTTCTTTAAGTTAAAAGTCAGAAAAGTCTAGAACACAAATCCAGCACTGCTTTACAAAAGAAAGCTAATTTTTAGATTTAGATGATTACTTTTCAAGAAATTGGAAAACTTTGTTCTGTCCTTTTCACCACTCACTGTACCTAACAGACCTTTCCCTTTTGAGTCAATTTGTTAGTCTCAAGCTATGCAATTTTTAAAATTATATTTGTTTGCTCATTCATTCATTCATTTGCTCTAGTACTCCTGTAGAAGTCAGGACAAATTATAGGAATAGGTTCCCGACTTCCATCGTGTGGATCCAGGGAATTAAACTAAGATCATTAGGTCTGACTGCAGGTACAATTACCTATTAAGCCATTTCCTTAGCTTAAAACAATTCATAATGAATATCCATTTTTACAACCAATTCTATTCTAAAATTTGAAAGAATAAAAATCAAAACCATGGCTAAACATTTAATTACAAAAAGTATCATACATTGCACTAGAAACCAAATATACTTAACAACAGAGATAGGTAAATTGTGCAATAAAATGTATAAAGTAGCATTTAATGATCTGGGAAATGTATAGATTAGATAATTAAATTAAAAAGTACATCACCAAAAACAACATGACAAAATTAATTTTGTTATGTCATGGCTGAAGCTGACAGTGATAGTACCTACATGCCTATAGTACTCAGGAGGGGAAGGCAGGAAGATCACAAGCTTAAAGCCACTAAGCTTATACAGCAGGTTCAAGGCCAGTCTAGGCTACATGAGACCCTGTTTCAAAACAAAACAAGCAAATAAACAAACAAAAACAACAGAATAGGATAATTAATTTCCCATTATAAAACTTTCTTCAGATCAAAGTAAAACTTTTAGCTTTAAACCTTAAAATGAAATAGGAAAAGAAAGCTAAAAAGAAAAAAAGCAATCTAAAGTCTTGAGTTATATGGCAAGGAAAGGAAAGTGCTCTGAGAAGAAGAGTAAGTGTCCTGCTGGGAATAAAGCAGGACTACTACAGTTACTAACAAGAAAAGGTCTGGCCTTGGAGTCTCTAGTGACAGTCATAAGGAGACCGACTCAAAGAAGGACAATTACAGGAGCATGCTGCCTTTAAAAGTCCTCCTTGTGATGCCAATGGTTAGATTTATCAAGTTATTTTTATCTTAGAAAAGGCATTTCAACATGATTTAAGCCAGTCAGTCCCTGAAAAACTTATCAAAAATTTTGGACTCTAAGTTTTAGTGGGGTTTAATATTTTTCATCCATACATATATGTTGAGGTTAATATTTAAAACGGTATGACCCAATCTTGTTTGTTCTTATGGGGCCGCCATGTTTCCCACTAGACAAGGCCTGAGGCCAAGAGTGGCAGAGTGCTCTCGCAGCTGCTCGGCTCTGATCCTCAGCTCAGGCCGGCTAGAAGCACCAGCCCTACCATCCACTAGATGCCAGGGTTGGAGATGGCTCTGCCAATCTCCCACACAGTTTCCACAAGGCTGGGCTGAACCCAGATAATACCCGCCATCCATGCGGTACCAGGTAGAAATGAAACTCTAAAGCTTAATTATTATCCAAAGGCTTTATATATTTGGCAATGCTCAATTAACAATTTGCCAATTTGAGTTGTTTTCCAATATCTACCTAGCCTTAAGATATAAATCGTTACCCAGGGCGGTTATGGACCCACATGTGGTTCTCCAAGGCTCCTACATCTCTCCTCCCTAGCTCCTCCTCTTCCTTCTCCTCTTCCTCTCCTCCAAACTCCTCTCATACAGCTCAATCTCTGAGCTTTATACAAAGCAGTGGGAAAATATCCTGCTACACATATATGCCACATGTCTACAGAGGTTGTTACTTATTGCTTGCCAGAGAAATCAGCATGGGATCCATATGGTGGAATATGTGTTCAGACCAGCCTTACACATAAGGCTTCCGGTAACCCTGAGAATAGCATTGCTGTCCTGGCAATTTTGTCTTAATGAGATATGAAGGGAAAAAAGCATCCAGATCAGTCCTATATGTTAAAAGCTGCGCTCATTTTCTTCTGTAACAAAATCACATGTGGGACCATGGTATTTCAAATAACCTTAGGAATGACTATCGGTATGACTATCCATGGTGACGCTCAAAGCTCCCTCTTACTTCTTCAAAGCCAAGTGTTAAGGGAACTAGAAACATGATCTGCATCATGAGTGTCATGATTTCAGATCTCTGATAATGGCTCCACAATCCCTCGGGGAAGATGGTTTAGCATACTAGTAGGTAGTTAATTCTGGTTGCTTTCACTTACTCTTCTTCACTTCCACAGGCTAGTGAACCAATATGAAAATTTACAAGTTGTTGAACTTGTTCATTAAAATGATGCATTCCAGAAATGTGTGGCTGCTCAGTGGACCAAAGCCTAAACTCTAGTGACACTGGTAGAACACAACAATGCTTTGTATCTTCTAGACTTCAAGTGAGGTTCAGAATCAATGTCTAACAGTTCCTAAGAAGTCCATTTATTTCCTTCTCTGATGTACAATCACACTGGCAAATGGTTTCAGGCCCTAAGGAAAGACTAAGAAATGAAAGTATAAATTTCTAGCTATGTGGTCTGTCTTTCAAAGGTCTTCAGGTCTGTGAGCTGACTTATACACCTGGGAGTAGATTGACTTTACCAAATTAATCTAAATCTTATATGGTCACTAGACCTAGAAGACTTTTGTTTATAAAAGTCAAGAAAGACTTAATAGGCTGTTTATTAATTTCGTAGTTATAAATTCTCAGAATCTCTGAAGCTCAGACTATAATGATTACTGCATTGGCTTTGCTGGCCATCAAATTCACTATACATCTGTCTTTAGCAATTTAGAGTCATTACTGGTTTCTGTCACCTGACAGTACAAACTCCTGTCATTAACATAAAGCAAAAAGCCAGAAGAACTTTTCAAGGATGTTGAGTCTTCCACCAAGTACATATTCTCTTAGTTATGCTTTTTAAAAAGAGTGTCCTCAAGAGAGCCAACTCCTACAAGTTGTTCTCTGATATCCATAGGCATGCCATGGCATGCACATAGTCATGTACAAAAAAAGGAGTAAGGTTTTTAAAGTGTCTGTCCTCTAGATCTACCAGAAGTCAAGTGATCAACTCTAACATGATACATACCCTCATGCATCTTGATCACTCCAGTCTCTGTAAACAAGTATTTCTAATAAACAAATAAGAGTTCTAGCGCCTATTCTGTTCTGCTTGGTACAGACCTCCTACATATCTAATTTTAAGTCAACCGAGCAAAAAAACTTGCTCAAGTCACTCCTAGCTCTCTGCCCTAAACCTTCTATCAGAAATCTTTGCTTAGCAAGCTTCTATCAATGAATTTGGCCTGATTCAATCTATATAGTTTTTCTACTCTGATCCCAACAATTCAAATTCATTCTTACAGTATCTCTTGGGCAACCAAGGCAAAAAAAGAAGCATTCTGTTTAGTGTTTCTTGTATCTTCTCATGGGTCATACATCTCACCTTATGGGGGCTACTGGAAGCTGAGTATGCATAAAAGCAGTAAGAGGTGGCAAGGGCCAGTTCTAAGGAAGATCAGTTAACTTTTACAAGACAACCACCCTAAGAGAAGCCATAAGTGATTCCTTGGGAGACTAACCTGATTCACACAGGGCTAGAAGGATTGGTTTAAATGCAATGAAGCACTGAGTTGTTCAAGGTACTCACTTAATAGGAATCTATTTATTGTTTCCAGGCACAGCTTTGCCTTTTATTTTGTTGAGGGAAGGCCTCATCACTGTTGCTGCATTAAACACACAAGCTAGCTGTCTAGGTCACAAACTTCTAGGAGATGTCTTTTTCTCCATCACACTGTAGAAGTGCTAGGATTATAGATGTGTGCCACAACAGGTTTTTTATGTGAGACCAATCAGGTCATTAGGCTTTGAATACTAGTACCTTTATGAGCTGAAACATTCCCCCAGTCCTTATTGTTTATTTCTGTCACTACTTTCTAAGGGGGAAAAAGGCTTTTAAAGAATTATTTAATGTTATATACATGAGGAACATATAGAAAACTAATCTGAACTTCCAGTGAAAGTACATGGTAATAAAAAGCAGCTACTATTTGTGTTCTACGAGAAAAGAAAGATTAAATCTGGACATTTCATGTCAACTGTGTACCTTTGAAAAGTACCTTTGGATTCCATTGCTCTCTGTCTCCTGATGTTCACTCTCTCCTAGTATGGACACAGCAAAGTTGGATAGAGCTCTATCTACCTTGGCACCATCAGAGCCTTTTCAGGACACAAGATCTAGCCTGTTCTGAATTCTTTTTTGGTTATGAGGAGGAAATTATGTTGCACACGCTCTGTGCATGTCTGGAAATGAAAAGCATCATTTTGAGGCAAAATATAGCCAGCTTTCACTTCAAAAGTACAGAGACCAGAGGAACAAGAGGTGGAAAGAATACTGCTGTAAAGAATAATGGGGGTGGGCTGTAGGGACTATGTACTTCACAGACTTCTTCACCAAACCAGAGTAGTTCTGGGACTCCAATTAGCAATTCTTTATTAAGTGCCTACATCCTAACACATTGAATCTGTAGTATAGAACAAGGAATAAGAAAAGAAAGTTTGCACCGCTATGAGTGAAAGGTTTTTTTTTTTTTTCCAAATTAGTGTAGTAGGGCTATTAATGACACTTCAAATATCCTTTTTTCAGAAGAATAAATTGAATTTTTCTGGAGACTGTAACTCATTAGTAGAGTGGCTTCCTAGCATACAGAAAGCCCTGAGTTCAACTACTAGCAAAAAAGCAATTAAGTCATTAAAGATTTTAAAAACTAAAGAAACTTATCCAACATACAACATATTGTATTATTTTTATTTACTTCAACACTGGTTCAGAGGTAACTTTCAGTTTTTCTTTAAACAAGCTCAGTTTATTTCTTATATATAAAGAATTGTATGATTGCCTTATCTGTATGACAGTGGCCATTCTTTAAGAAGCCAGATCTACAGACTGCAAAGATCAATCAGGCTATGCTTCTCTGAGATTCTTCCTAACAGAGAGTTAAGCAAGCTCATTGTCCTGTGTCCCAACAGCAGCCCCAGATTTATGCTTTAACCAGGTCCTGGCTATCCTATGCTACTAGTCACATACTCTATGCTGAACCAATTCATATGATGTGAAATTACCCACCAGACCCCAGAAAACTGATGTTAAAAAGTCTGATACTTCTCTCCTCCCCTCAACTCTATTCGTCTTATTTTCATTCTTTATGAAGCTCCTCTCCTGGCTTTAAATGGAAGCTGTTGTTTCCATTTAAGGCTCTCATCATGTTTTGGCCCTTCTCATATTATTGTTCTGTTTACTGTTTAATGCTTCACCTCCCACCTTGAGGCCCCATCACGGCCTGAAGACCCTTTTTCCAAATAAACCTCATTCCTGAATGACCTCATGTATTGGCTTTCCCTAGACTGACACTGTTGTTTTATCATTATTTCTTTATTATTATATTTAACACATACCAAATGCAAAATAAAGCTCTGGTAGGTTTTAGAATCCTGGTATACTTTAATCTAAAATACAGTACAGTTTAATAAGATCAACCCATTCTCCATAGGGCTAGAAGTGTTTAGTAGGATGGAACGGTATCACTTGTATTTTGGAGGGCACAGGTATAGTGACCCCAAAACAACAAAGAAAACATGTAGGAAGGATTCTGAAAGCATGATTCTATTATAGCATCATTATTCATTTATCCTGACTTTTATTGCTATTTCTTCATTCATAACAATTCCTAATAAATTTGAAAAATCCTCTTCCTCCTTCCCATGCTATCGCCCCCAAACAACCTATTCTAATAGCTTGAACATCACATCAAGTCAGAGTTGAGAGGAAAATAAGCTACTACAATCATTAATGAGACCCTAACTTTTATTCTGATTAGTCTACCTGAATACCTACAACAGAAAATTCTGGGACAATATGTAGTATAAGGTTTTTCAAAAGTACATCTCTAAATACAAAACTACAAAAAAAAAACAAAAAAAAAAAAAAAAAAAAAAAACACCTTTCCAGCAGTCATTTCTCATTATCTAGACCAATTAATTCTTAATGGCCTCTCTGATCTCCTTTCCCCAATATCCAATGAACTTGCAATAAAACACTTCAATGTGATAATTCCAATTATCAACCTCATAGGCAGAACCACTGAACATAAATAGTTAATATAGACCCATTTTTGTAAATGCTGTCTAAATACTATTTGTTGTACAAATACTATTTGTCAAGTTAATAATATTTAAAGAATGGTTGGCTTAAAAATAAGAACTTAGAAGAATGTCCAAAATTAAATAAATACCTTCTTTTCAAGTCTCAGAACATTTAAAAAGTACCAATATTAACACTGCACTAATTTGTGGGGCAAAGTAGCAACACTTAACATTTTCACATTGCTCTGTGAATTAGAATTCAGTTGTAAAATTATATACATTTTTTAAACGAGACTCACATAATTCTAATTATTAATAACAATTTATTCATAAGCAAAGATTCAAAACAGTATCATTTTTTCTTTTACTTCAAGAATCAGAATTATAGGAAAACTCCTATTTTCAAGAGTAAATGTATATACTCTAAACAATTCAGTATCCATCTTTAAAGAAACAAAGTCCAGAGAACAGAATATTAAAAATGATTTTATCTATCATTTCTATCTTATTTGTCAGAGAAATGGATTTAGCAATTATGACTGATACTATTCAAGTTATTGCAGTGGCCAATAAATCAGTATATACAATACCAAGAGAACATGAACTAGAGTTCTTTCCAATAAGTCAGTATATATAATACCAAAAAATACAAAATAGAATTCTTTCCTGTTTTCTATTTGTAAAAGAAAAAAAAATGCCTTTAAATTACTATGGTAGTTTAAATGATAAGTTTATATATTTGAATGCTGGGTCCAAAGTTGGTGGAACTGTTTGAGAAGGATTAGGAGGTGTGGCTATTGGCATTCCTTCTAGGCTCCACCAGTTACCTGGCAATAGCTAGGTACGCCTGGTTTACTACAAATGGGGCTGTTTGGCCCCTCCTCATTCTATCTGACCCTCCCTCTCTGACTCTCTTTTCTCCCCTTCTCCCCTTCCCCAATTTCCCCCCTCTTTCCACATGTTCCTGGCTGGCCTCTCCTCTTCTCTTCTCCCCACTCCTCCCTCCCCCCTCCCTCTCTCTCCGTCTCTGTTTCTACTCCTTTCTCAACTCCCTTCCCATGCCCTAAATAAACTCTATTCTACACTATATCTGTCTTATGACTGGTACCTCAGTGGGGGAAGGGATGCCTCAGCATGGGCCCACTGTGGCACTCCTCCCACCTCACCATACTGCATTCTATAAAGCATATACTTTGCTTTTTATAAAACACAACAGTGGCCTCACTGAAAGAGGTATTTCACCAGGAGAGGGCTTTGAGGTTTAAAAAATTCCCTGCCGTTCTCAGTGAGGTTCTCTCTTTTCCCTCTCTTGCCCATCTTTCTGCTTCACAGTGGATGTGTCACATGTAAGCCTCTGTCACTGTCCAGTGTCCATGTTGACCATCATGATGGTCACAGACTCACGTCTCTAAAACTGATTAAATGTTTCCTTTTAAAAGTTACCTGGGCCATGTCTCTTCACAATAATAGAAAAGTAACTAAGATAATTACCATAAGCAAAAATCAGCAAAAAAAAAAAAAAAAAGTCTTGGATTTCAGAATAAAAATTTTACTAAAATACTAGCTGATTGAAGAAGTGAATACTTTAAATTCAGGATAACATTATTTAGAAATTTGACAACCACCTAAGCTTAAATTCCAAGAAATAACAGGAGAAACCTGTGTCTTAGTTCTTAAAACTAAAAAACCACAATATGAGCAGAAATTTCAATGTTTATACCCAAGGTAAAGAATATCTTTTAAGAAATACAACTCGTGGGCTGGAGAGATGGCTCAGTGGTTAGGAGCACTGACTGCTCTTCCAGAGGTCCTGGGTTAAATTCCCAGCAACCACATGGTGACTCACAACCATCTGTAATGGGGTCTGATGTCCTCTTCTGGTGTGTCTGGAGAGAGCAATGTGTACTCATATGCATAAAATAAACAAAAAAACTTAAAAAAAAAAAAAAAAAGAAATACTACTGGTGTATTTGGAAAATGTTGGATGGCAGACACATGAAGAGATGTCATTAAACAAAACACACACAAAAAAAGAATTATCTTTTAAGAGTAAACATTAGCCGGGCAGTGGTGGCACACGCCTTTAATCCCAGCACTTGGGAGGCAGAGGCAGGTGGATTTCTGAGTTCAAGGCCAGCCTGGTCTACAGAGTGAGTTCCAGGACAGCCAGGACAACATAGAGAAACCCTGTCTCGGAAAAACAAACAAACAAAAACAAACAAACAAACAAAAAACCAAAAGAGTAAAAATTAGCATTTTTGCACAGTCATTTTTATCTCTGTGTGATATGCTGCCATCTTGGACTTTGTCCCATTACCAACCATAATAACTAAAACAGAGTGAAAGGGTGATAGCTAGTAAAGGAGTGTTATGAATCCCTCACCTGGATTTTCAGCTATTACCCCCTCCCACAAGTGTAAAACATCTTAAGAGATACTGTATTATATAGAAATGCAAGGTTAATAGAAAGCATGTCTTCATGATGGAGCTTGTAGGAGCTTGCTGTCCATAACTGGATAGAACTTTGCAATGATGCAGCTGGTTTTGGACTCCTGTAAGTAACTCCTCACTTGTACTGTGTAAGCAACCCCCAAGAGCTCAATGGTCTCAACAAGCTGCACTTTGGTGAAAGTGTACTTTGGTATGTCATTGGTATCCAGCTAGGGTGGGCAGATATTTGTGTCTCCCCAGAAAAATTAAGCCAACAGACAAATTGCATAAACTGACTTTCTCACTGGAATATAAAACGCACATTCATTTCCTAGCAAACACCTGAGGACATAATATATAATGAAGGCAAAACATGTAAAACTCTAGTGGGGCTGGTGAGATGGCTTTGTGGTTACAGATATTTGCCATGCAAACCTAGAGACCTAAATTTATCCTGAGAATCTGTGTATAGGTAGAAGGGCCAATTCTAGAAAGCTGTCCTCTGATCTCCTAAGGCATGCTATATCATGTTCACATGCATAAACATACATGCTGACTCCTGTATGATCATGGAAGGGATGGCAGGACATGGTAGCCACCTGAAGAACAGAGTCAGAAGGATATGGGCCTCCACAAGGGGCATAGGCTTGTTTGTATATTTTATTTTATGTTCCATCTTCCAGGAAATGTCTTCTCTGCCAAAGTTAATGACTTCAGGATAATCAGAGACAGCGTGACTCTGGGAGGCAAGGTTATGTCTATGTCCTTAGCAAGAATGGTAAACACTGTGATCTTCAGGATAGCCTTTAAGGCTCTGGGAAAGAACTCTGAACAGGAGTTCAAAAATATATTATTTCTCAACTATGCAAAATAAGGATGCAATATGAAGTATATGAGGGGCTTCTTGGACCTAAAAAAACAAAGGCAGCTGCACTATGAGTCAGCTTGTCAGAAAAATATTAAGGAAGTGGATAAAAAGATTTGGGGAGTGGTGATCTCAAGAGCCCAAACAGCTAGATTATTGTCTGTGTTTATAAAGGCAGGCAGATCTCTGAATTCATTTGCAATGTTAAAAAGTGTGATTGATGTCTCTTCTAAGAATCAAGGGGCTAGGGTCATGGAATGCTGATTTGTGATATAACCAAAAGGGAACCTGAAATAAATGACTGAACTGATATGGAAATAGAAGACTGGGCATTGGTCTGTGAGAGCTGAGATATCTGGATAAGCTGCCTGGAGATCTCCAGAGAAAGGTTTCTCAAGCAGAACACAGGCTGTCAGCCTGTGCCCCACAAATGACTTCCAGTTGTTCTTTCACTGTTTCCGAACATCCTCTTCCTCAAAATTCCTCTTCGAGCTGAGACTGGTCCTTGGCACATATATATTAAGTAAACTTAAAAATAAATCTTACAATAAAGCAAGATTTAATATCATTAACATTTGTGATAGACTCAAATTAGACTAAATTGAAAGCCTAGAACAATGGTTCTCAACCTGTGACTTGCAACACTTTTGGGGGTGAAATGCACCTCTACAAGGATATCATATATGTTAGATATTTACATTACGGTTTATAGCAATAGCAAAATTATAGTACTGAAGTAGCAGTAAAACGGTCCTAGCATTAGGAAAGTTGAGGAGAAGCCCTGGCCTAGAGAGTTTAATGGTCAGCATTTTACTCAGGGTCATTTGAGCTAAAACAATAGCATTTCTACAACGATGACGAAGATAAAAGTATTAAGCTCTTACTTGATAGTAGAATTTACATAAAATTAATCCATAAAGTATTACAGGGCAAGTGTTATATCTTTTCAACCTACTGAGATAATTTAGAATGAGGTTTAAAGGACTTGTCCAAATTTAAAAGCTTACAATAGTTAAGGATCAAGCTCAGACCTGTATTGTATATGTACTTACTTATTATCCCATGTGCTATATATAGTGAGTTCTCACTAGAAAAACAATTAACAGACTCTGTTATATAATGTCACTACAAAAGAAAAGGAGGTCAAGAACTCAAACAATTCTTAAATAAATTACAATATTAAATAGTTACTAAGTGGGTGGAAAACGTTATAATACTCTAGACACAAAGGGAAAAGAATGCTTAAAAGGTCTGTTCATAGTCATATACTTGATGATTTGACATGCTCACTTAGATATTTACCCAGATTCATACATATATGAACAAAAACAAAGGATAGTGGGTTGTTCAGTGCTAGGAGAGTTGAAAATAATTTTTCTGCTGTACTAGCTTTATCATATTTTTAAGTATATTAGGATTTGAAACATTGAGGCCATTACGCTAGCTCAAACCAGTAGTGAAAGAAAAATACCAATGAATTACACTTCTGTGTGATATCTGAGGATTTCAATTTATAGAAGCAGAGTGGAGTGAGGTTTACAAAGGGTTTAGGAAATGGAGAGATAGAAAATTGTTTAATCAGTGTTTTGAGTCTTACAAGATATACAAGTATGTAAGATATTTTAATAATGTGAGTATGTTCAATGAACATTCCCTATACACTTAAAATGGTTCAGATGGTTAAGAGGTTTTAGTACTAAAATATTTATAGATATATACCAGATCCAAGGTGTACCATCATTGACAGACTATGTGAGAACCGTAAGTTTAATTTTTAGAACTACCAATAATAACTGACTAAATAAGTAAGATATGTCATGAGAACAGTCTTTTTGTATTGCCCAATAATATAGCCAATAGCCAAAAGTAAATATTAAAATTCATGCTCATTTAAAGGATAAGAATTTCCTCCCTAATGCTAGCTTGCTTCATTTCAAGAGCTCAATAACCACATGTAGCAGACATAAATTATTTTCATATTCATAGCAAATTCTATTAGGACAGGTTCACAGTGTGTAAAAATGACAGTAATACAAATATATTCTATTTAAAATTGTATGTGTGGCACTTCAAATCAGCAAGGTAAGAATTACTGAATAAATGATGTTAACTAGTTATTAGGACCAAGAAAACAAAACTAAAGGCACATTAACAACTTTCCCTCCTCTTTGATACAATGTCTCAGTATGCAGCCACAGCTGGCTCAACCTTGCTACTTAAGAAAGGCCAGCCTGAACTCCTAGCTCCACTGAGATAATAGATATGCACTGGCTAGTCTACATTTGAATTCTTATTTAGAGATTTAGGAATAAACCCAAACCACACTTTTCTTTTAAGAGAGACAAGAGAGACGACAGAGATTCTGGTTAGTCAAAAAGAGGAGGGACTGGGTATTAAGACTATCTCGTACCTCACTGGTACAAATAGGAATAATTATGCTCTAATTGTATTCTGTGAGAAAAGTTTTATTTTAACAGGAAGGGTAATATGTAGGAAGAGCTAAGGGGGAAGGAGCACCGAGAGGAAAAGATGGAATAAGGAGAGGAGAAGATGAAGTAGATGAGAAGCTAGGTAATGAGAGAGAAAAAGAGAGAGAAAGAGAGAGGGGGCATGGAGGCAGAAGTTCACATGTCTCCATCAGTCAAAGATAGTTTATATATCTAGGCTGGGTAGTAGGTTACACTTCTGATTGAGCATTACCATACTTATAAAGTCTTTGATTAACATTTTAAAAAAATGTATAAAAGCAAAATGGAAAAGGGGGCACGGGATAGGGGTTTTCTAGGGAGGGGAAATGGGGAAAGGGGTTGGTATCTGAAATGTAAATAAAATATCCAATAAAACAAACAAACAAACAAACAAACAAAAAGATGCATGCAACCTCACAGCTTCAGAGAAGTCAATTCATTCTGACAGAGAAAACATGGTAGAACAGAGAAGTTTACTTCGCTGAGCCAGAAAGAAATGCTGGACAAATGCACAAAGCTATGGGTTTAATACCCAACACTATGACAAAAGCTAGAAAAAAATTAAAATATAGACTTAAAGTGTATCATGTAATTCTAATTAAGAAAGAGCTTTCATAGAAAGGATAGCTACAATGCCTGAACTTTGGAAGCTACGGCAGAAGGATCCAGGTTCAAGGTTAGAGTGGGCTACACAGTGAGAACCTGTTTCAAAATAAAATAAAAAGAAACAAGAGATAGAGATTACAAAAGAGAATATAAACCTAACAGACAATGGAAGACTGATTAAAAAAAAAATAAAGCTATCAAATGTAAAGCAAAGCAAACAAGTAAACTTTATATGAAAACAGAAAAGAATGATAGAAAAGGTTTCTGTTTCTTTAATTATAAACAATAATTCAGTGGGAAAAAGAAAAACTGTCTCTAACTTTGTGTATGTCTGAGTTATTCTAGTAACTTTTTCTAGATATGGGTATTCTCTAACCAAGTATTTCCAGAATTTCACTTATACAACAATTTAAGTAAAAGGAATTACTAAGAGGCAATGAAAGCAAAGACCTGAAAAATGACCTGAGCATTTATTGGAGAAGTAGTTAAATAAATTAAGATTCATTTAAGCACAGTACTGTCATATATCTAGGTTTTAAAAAAATTCATGATATAAGAGGGCCCATGTAGTCTCAGGAGCTAAGACAGGTTTAGATAAACAAACAGGAAATTGCATAAAAATGTAAGAAAGAGACCTAGAGTGTGACGGATCAGTCCTTTGAGGATATACAGCTCTTGCACAAGAACCAAGTTCAATTTCTAACACATGTCAGATGGCTCAAAAACACCTGTAACAGAAGCTCCCTCCAGGGGATCTGACACCTTCTATCCACTACAGTCATCTTTATTTGTATGCCCAAACCCACATGCAACAAACACCCCCATCATAAAAAAAATAAATATTTGCAAATGTTAGAAAGAATACACAAAGGTTTTTAAAAAGGGAAATGGCATACCTGAAAATAAGGACTTAAAAGCAATAATTTAAAAAAAAAAAAAGAGTTGAAAAGACACACATGTTAAAAAAAACTGGCAAAAATAGATTTTATAAAAATATATAGAACTTATATAAAAAATTCTGCAAAGCAGAGAAAAAGAAAGTTTGGTATCATGTAGAACAAGATAGATGATCTCCATGCCTCTTGCCTTTGTTTTCTTCTTGGCTTACATTTTTGACATAAAAACAAAAACAACAACAACAAACACTATTATCAGTACCTCGTTTCCTGATTCTAGTGGTCTCTTCTTCCGTGGTCCAATAGCGGCAAGAGCTGTGAGATTAGCATCTCTGTATTGGATCTGAGCGAGCTCCAACTGCTGCAGCTAGAAGATAGTGGGTGGGGGAGAGTCAGCATTTACACAGATGCTTAGAAAGAAAATGATCACAAAACCAATTTCTATATTTATTCCCAAATAAAATTATAGACTAAAATAAATATTGACTTCCTTCCAGCTAAGGGCATATTCCTCATGTCTTGACTCCAGTAGCTCCTAGTCCTTAATCTTTACATAGAAGATACAGAGCTCAGGGAAGAGGAAGTACAGACAGAAGAAGAAAAATAAAAGTAAGACATTCCTGCAGAAAAAGTTACAGTGAGTTAAAAGGAGACTGGTCAAGCCACAGTCATCCTTTCCTGAGTAAAAGGAAATCAGCACAGTCTTTGAAGATTACAGAGCATATACAGTTCTAACATACTGTATGACTTAAAAGTTACTCTCTTATCTCTGACAACCACACTAAAACTACTGATTACTCAAAAGATAAAAAAATTGCACAGTGAGGGTCTAAGAGAGTACGGCAATTTCATAGAAGTCACCCAAAGACATGGTAGAACCAGTAATCAAAGACCAATGTCCTCTGTAAAAACATCTGCAAATAAGATTCGTGAATTTATTTTGTATTCATCTTCATGGCAAAAATCTTGAGTGATGTATATTAGTCTGGAATAGCCAAAACTATAAGGCACAATTTTTCAGTCTTAGGGCAACAATACAGAAGGTATCCACAAAAGATGTCTTATTGAAAAGGGATTTCAAAGTGATTATATGTGGAAATAGTGATGTATTTTTATAAAGACAAAGTAAAAAATAAAATATCACTGCATAAATCCTCCAGCTTTTCTCATGAAATCATACTGCTGTGTAAGGAAAAAAATAGTTGTTGAGACTGAAGATAGTCACAGCCTATCTATAAGGAATATTCCTAGGAAACAAAACAGTAAGCAAAGTTCAACCGTGTTATAAAAACGGTAAGGCCTAGAGCACAGCACGGGGACACCTATGAGGACTGGGCTCTCATCACACATATCCAGCTCTCATGTTCATGTTACATTGCCTAGTCTCCAGAGCTGTGAAAAATAAAATCCTGTTGAATACATGCTATTTGCTAAAGTTTATTTTAATGTAGTAGCATAAACATACTTAGAAAACCAATAATCAAAGTAAGTAAGCTAAGAAATATTCTATCTGCACTAAAATTTATAGGATAGAAATCCTTTTAAGCTGTAGGCTTTCTTATAAATAAATTGTTAGATAAGGGTTTTCAGAAGTTATAAAATCTTTTGTTGCTGCTGGCCTTTTTAATAAAAACTATAGTCAAGAGTCTGATGCTGCCACAATCCAGAACTTCTATGTAACAAAAAAGCTGGTTCTAGTTAATCTACCCTAAAGCACAAATCAAATAAAAATATATTTTAAAGGTCTTCCCTATAGATATATGATACCTTCAAGATAAATCATACCAAATAAGGGCCCTCTCCCATACCTTGTAAGGAAGATTTTTAAATTGACTGGGTAAATAACTCTTCCTTCACACATGTTTTTTAAAATTTTCCAAAACAAAACAAAACAAAACAAACAAGCAAAAACATCTGAAAAACTGGCCATTGTTTTAATTAGTTCTTTAGTTATAACATATTCTCAAAACCAATACCGTTTAACCAGCAAAAAAATCAGACATAACTGAAACAAGAGGAAGCTCTGGGCACTAATACAGATTTGGCACCTGTAGTTGAAGATGATGACAACATGAAGCTCAGAAAAAAATTCAAGACATGATTATAAATGCAGAAAAGCTAAATTATCAGTGAAAAGCATCATCAACAACACCCTCCTCTCCCAGTCATGGCTGGCAGGCAAGATGGCTCAGATGGGTAAGAGGCTTGCTGCTCAACCTGATGACCTGAGGTTTGATCCTTAGGACTCACATGGTAGAAAAGAGAACCAGCTTCCCAAGCTGTCTTCTAGTCCTCACATTTATATGTGCTGAGAGTACACACACACACACACACACACACACACACACACACACACACAGAGTCATATAAAGGTAAATGTAAGACAAAAAAACAAATTAAAAAACCACCATAGTTTTAATGTATGCATTTAGCAAAACTACAAGATACAAGTTGCCACAAACAGTAATAATCATCTACCCAAATATTAGTAAGGAACAGGTGGAACCAGATACATTGAAATGAAATACTGACAGATAAATTATGTACAGCTATCTGTATGCTTCAAGTCACAAAATATCACACAAGAAAAACAAATGAAGAGATGACTGTGTTCATGAATTAATACATTGGACTTGATAAAGATTTTAAAAGGTAAGGATATAGCTTAACAGCAGAGCACCTATCTAGTAAGTGTGAAGCTCTGGGCTTAATCCCCAGAACCCAACTCCCCTGTCTTATACACCAAAAGGATTTTTGAAAATTGACCCGAGGATCTACCTCCTGGATGTGACTGCTAATTAAAGGACCACAAAGGATCAGAACTCCTGTGTCAAGACTGAGTCTCTGCCTTCCCAACTACCCAATCTACTTCCACTTTGGGAGTAACTTGTCCCCACTTTTAAAATAAATTGCTTCTTTCTATCACACACATAAAAACCTGTCTTCACTACCTGAATGTCTAACATTATATCTATTGAAAAAATGGAAAGAGGGAGGGGAAAAAAGGGCAGTGGTAGTTCACATTTTGAATTATAGCACCTGGGAGGCACAGGTGGGTGAACCTCTCAATTCAAGGCTACCATGATCTATAGAGCTAGTTCCAGGGCAACCAGGGCTAAACAGAGAAACTCTATAACTTGAACAACAGGAAGGAAGGGAGGGAAGCAGGGAAGGAGGGAGAAAAGAAGGAAGAAATGGAGGAGAAAGTGAACCTCCACATATAAAATAAACTTTAAAAACATCCAATCTGAACATAAACTTCAAATGTTATACAAAAATTAACTTAAGGTTTAGAAACATAAACTTCTATAAAAACCACAAAAGACAATCTTCATGAGTTGGGAGTCTAGCAAAGACTTCTTAGATGTGACATATCTATTTACAAAAGCACTGAAAAACTGGTCTTCATTGAAATTAAAATCTTCTGATCTGTGAAAGATACATTTAAGAAAATCAAAGGCTAGTTTTATGTCAACTTGACATAAGCTGGAATCATCGTGGAAGGAAAAAACTCAGCTGAGAACATGCCTCCAACCAGACTTGTCTGTGGCACATTTCCTTAACTGATGTGGTAGAGCCAGCTTACTACACTGGTGGTGCCACTGGGGCTAGTGGTCCTGAATGCTACAAAACTGCAGGCTGATCAAGTAGTAGACATGTAGTGAGCGGATCCTTTGCTTCAGTGCCAACATCCAGTTTTCTGCTTTATATTTGTATGTCAAATTCCCTTCCCAATGGACTATGATTGGGATGTCTAAGTGTTGATGCCTGCCTCCTTCTAGCATAGCTGAAGCCACTGTGTCCCATGCCTGCAAGCTACTTCATATTGTTGCTGTAACATGCCTGCCAGTCATTGTCACTGAAAAGTAAGTTGACTCAGATCAGGGTCATGCTGACCCCAGTTTGTTAATCTTAAAGAGTCCCACAAAGCTTTCTATAGAACCTATCAAATTAAAGGTCAAATGAGCTGTTAAAATGTAGCAGTTTAAAAGTGCTGATGCCTGTGTATGAGCTCACTGTGGTTGTTGTTGTTTTAGCCTTTATAAGCTGACATATAAAAATGTTCAAGGTTGTAGTCTCAGACCCCAAATTCTAGCTAAGGCACTGATTGATAAATCTTAGGGTGTGTATTAAATAAACAATCCCTGTGTGACATCAGTGTTCATGTAATTTTCGGGATGACTCCTGAGTCTCAATAATAAGCTTAAATAAACCCTTTCTTCCCCAAGCTGCTGTTTACGGTCACGGTCTTAATCACAGCAATCGAAAACTCTAGCTAAAACAGAAATTGGCACCAGGTCATGAGGCATTGTATGACAGATCTGGTCTTGTGTTTGGAGAAGATTGTGGAAGGGCTTTGGAACTTCTGGCTGGAAAAGCCAATGAAAACTTGGAGCTTAATGGGCTGTTGTGGGAGCTTGGAAGACAAGAATACAGAGAACAATAAGGATGATGGAGGCCTGACTTGTGAAGAAAGTTTCAGAAGGAAGCAAAGACACTGCTAACATGATTTATGTGATGTTCAGAATTTAAACTGTAGCTCTGGTCAGCTGGTTCTGAAGGATCAGCCATGATTAGCAAGAGACCAGCACCACTGAAGTGAAACCTGTGCTTTAAAAGAACAATTGATGTTGGTTAGTAAGAACTGAGATATTAGTAATGATTAAGAAGCCACTAGTGTCATCGAAGATTGTAAATCTGGGAGTATTTACTCAGGGTAGCAGCTAAACTTGGTAATATGTAAGAATCATTCAGATGTGCACTCCTTTAATCCCAGCACTCAGGAGGCAGAAGCAGGTGGATCTCTGGGTTTAAGGCCACAACAAACAGGTTTACATAGAAAGTTCCAAGGCTATATAACATAAGGAGACCCTGTCTCAAACATACAAACAGAACAAAACAAAATAATGTCCTCCCAGGTGTAGTGATATATACCTTTAACCCAGAATTTGGGAGGCAGAGACAGAAGAATCTCCATGAATTCTAAGCCAGCCTCATCTACAGAGTGTACCAAGGCAGCCAGGGCTAAATATTGAAACTCTGCCTCAAAAAAAATACAAAAAACAAACAAACAAACAAACAAACAAAAACAACAAAAAAACAACCCAAACAAACAAAAACAACAAAAAAACAACCCAAACAAACAAAAACAAACAAATAAAGCAAAAAATAGTAAAAGGCCAAAATAACAAATTCTGCACAGCCTTTCTCAAAATATACTTTCTATTCAGAAATGAGGCCTTATATGCAGTACTCTATTAATTACACAATAGTGGTCTCTGGAGAGTTGTAACCTGAGTTTTCAGTTTCATAATCTATTTAGAAAAACAATCCTATTTCAGAATATATACTTCTAATTTGTCACACATTTTAATCACTTCCCCACAGGTTGGTATGCAAAGTCAATGTTCCAACAGATACAGGATTGTAGTTCTTTTCTTCCCCTTTATTTGTCTGATATAAAATGAAGCTGAGAAGGCTTCAAGTGTTAAAAAGAAAATGAATGCATTTTTTGTTCCACTTTGCACAGATCCACAGAACTCACATGTCTCAAAAGAGAAAAAAGAAATCTAAATGGTTATAAGGTTCATAAAATATATTTTAAAAACTCTTTAAGAAATCAGGATGCTTAAACTTTAAGGTCAGATGGCTTGCTGTGCAGAATCTGGAGTGATGTACTAAGGGAAGACACTAAGGGCAAGACAGACGCTAATCTACAAGATACATCACAGATTTCAGACAAGTCTGCAGCTATACTAAGCCTGCTTATTTGGAATTAGAATCTGACAATTAGTAATGTACGTTAAAGCTTTAAAAATCGAGGGTAAAATGAAAGCATGTCACCATTTACATTTTAGAAAAATTATCTATTAATCCCTAAATTGCAGCAGTGAAGATTGTTCTTAGAGAGAGAAACAACAGCAATCTAAAAGAAAGCAAAACAAACGCACAAACAAAAAACACTACACACTGAAAATTGAAAAAGATACCCCTCAAGTTTAAGATAAAATGTCTGAATTACATGGATGGCCCCAGACATTTTGCTACACCGCAATAAGGTTTCCAAATGGATAACCTGTCAGGTCAATGCCAACAGTATGCAGCAGGAGCCATTGCAATGGGCTGAGACTAGGCTGAAGGCAAACCCAAAGGCAGCCAGATGAGAACAGCAATATTGGAAGAAGTCAATAGAAGAATAAAAAGCAATCACTAGATACCTTCATAAAAACCTGTCAGTTTAACAGATTGTCATATAAACTAAACATAAAAATATAAAGTTTCTAAAATTATTTTAGGAAAAAAGAAAAAAAGAAAAACCCTAGGAGAACTATCAGTATCAAAGCTGTAGTCATTAACAATTCAAAGTCTAGATTTAGGCATGACTTGAAACATGATAAACACCCTTGCTGAAACATCTCCAAGCATAGACAAAGCCTACAACTTCTTTAAGCTGTTCTTTTGTAATTCTGCATTTATAATATTGTCATTTGTCCATTTTCCGTGACCAGTTTGCAAAGGGAAACAAGGCTGTTCTAACAGAGCAACCGCTACAAAACAGCACTAATTTTCCAATTAAATCAAGAAAACTTCCTAGTTAATACCAAAATAACAAACCACAGTATTACAACTTCTACAAGTGCATACCTTTATAAATTACTTTACAAGAGAATATTTCAACTCCAGAGAAATGTATGGATAATATTTGAATAATCAAAATAACTATGTGTGTGACTCTGAAAGGGACAGAAGGAAGATATAAATGAGAATATTTAACTTTCAAACTAACAACAACTTTGCAACAGTAAATAATACAGAATGACTCTATTCTTAGACCCAGGCTAAGAAGTTTGATTCCTTTTGATCATAGTGGATTTACTGTAGAAGACTTTAAAAATAACCTGGAAGGAAATTATATTTCTTTTAACCTTGCTTGAAAAAGAAACAGTAAATAGAACTGTAAAGGCAAGAACAAGAAGCAGGTCTGCTCTCCTTCAAGAAGCTATCCCCGGCCCCACAGTGCTGTCTGAGGAGTGCTGTCTACATAGTGACTTCATGAAACAAAACCACCTCTTTCAGAGCTGAAGAAACAAAAAAACAATCTAAATACCCATGTTTATGCAGCAGCAACACACAGACTAAGATGATCAACATTCCAAGATGAAGTATCCAAGAAGAGGTACCCAGGGCTCAGAGCAATGACAAGTGGCACAGCTACACATATCATTAACCTAGGTTTGCTTAGAAAGAATGGTAGATGTGGTTCTCCGGTTAAGTGTTAGATACATTTCCACTGGAAGGAATTTAAAATAAGAAACAATTTCCTTAAAGTGACTCTGGTTCCAACTCTTTATGTCCCTCCTTTCTTGCCCTAATCATTACACCTCTTTACCCAGAGTTCATGTATTTTCTTTCTCTATGCTACAGAAAATACAACACATTGATTCTAAAAAGAATCTTACTAATTTCCATGTGTTTTGCCTCAACTCCTACATTAATCCAAACAATAAGGGCCTTGGAACATTAATAAATAACCTGCTGCTGCTGCTGGCACCCAGGTGCCAAGTGCTGCAATGCTGAAGACAACAAATTTCATAGTTCAAGAGGCACAGTTAAGGAAAAAGGTTGCTCAGGAAATCACTCGGATTTAGCACAAAGATCCTTAAAAATTGCATGAAATCAGTCAAGTAACTATAGAAACCAATTTCTTCAGCTCCATATCACACATCTCACACCTCAATTGTCTTTATTATCATCTGCTGTCAGATTCTTAACCAGGAATGTGAACAGGCTTGATGATTTATTCAGGAAGGAATAGAATCTGTAGGTCAAGTGAAAAATTCCACACACACACACACACACACACACACACACACAAACACACACCCTTTCAACCTTAGGTACTTTCATTTCATTCTGTTCTCAGTAGCTCTGGGGGCAACTCCAGTGAGATCCAATATTAAGGCTCAATTAAAATAAGCTCCAATTAGTGGAGCTTTTTTCTCTGAGGCTAGAAAAGTCAGGAAATGGATATTGGGAAATGTAAAAAGTCAGCTACTGAGAGGAGGCTGCAGACATAAATGAACTTATTTGTTGATTTCTACAGTTGCTATGCAGAGGCCTCTGGGAGTAAAAGCTTAACCAGTCTAAGCTATAAACTAAAACCCCTGCAGCTAAACATGAACTGTGTGAAACAAGGGCTCCATTCCAGAACAGAAAACTGCTGGGCCCAGAAAATTAAAAGCCAGAGGCATTTTCCATTTAAAACTAAATCCCAGTACCGCCTCCCAGCCAAAGAATTATAAGCAGTATCAGATTTACAAAACGAACAATTACCCTGGAAAAATGTAGCCTATTGTACAGTCCCAGATGCTAAATCTCAAAAGTTTCTTTTTTCTTTCTTTTAATCCCACTCTGTATTCCTCCAAGTATATGGTTGCAGTTTACAAAGAGCCATTTCCAGAAAGGCCTAAGCCTTGAAAATAAATTTTAAAAGGAGAGCACATAGCTCACTGACCTCATTTAAAGTACTGCCCTTGCCTTCAGCAGTTCCTGTCCTTCCCCAAGGCTTTCGCAAATGGTATGCAACAGTAAAATAAACCCTGACCTAATTGCCAAGAGTGAGGCTGCCAACCTTCCCTCAACACAAAGACCAGAAAAGTAACTTGAAAGTCCTACCTCTTTGGCTTTCTGTTTTAATCTCAGCTGTTCTGGATCTTCTTTATTGGAGCGGCTCTGTCAAAGGAAAAGAAAATTTTAATAGAAATCATCTAAACATGAGCATTGCTATTAAATATTTAATAAATGATGTTTCTCCTGTGATTGAAAACTCTAGCTCCAGGGGCAATGCCTCGATCTCGTCTAGCTCCACTCCAGCCCTCGCCCCTCCTCCTTGTCATCTGCCCTGGCTGCTGCACTTCTAGCCTGGAGGAAATGCATACTGAAAATGATGCTAACAGTGTCAGTCAGGTCTAGTCAAGGCATGACATTGTTCATGCTGGAACATGACAAAATGAAAACTGGACTGAACAGAAGAAAAGGAAAAGAAGTTTGGGCTCAAATTAATGAAAACAAATAACACTGGCTCATCCTTAGGTGAAGCCATTTTGGAAAAGCATACAGTATTTTAACTACTATTAAAAACAAGAACTCACCTAGCCTTTAACCAAATCTCTCTGAAAAGAGTAATTTCTGAAAGTATAATTATTTAATGACACTGTTAAGCAATGAACATAGCATCTGCTCTAATACTGGTTTCTGAGCAGAATCTTCAAGTAAAAGGAAGCAGAATTTCCTATAGAAATGGCTGATTCCAGGATGGAGGCAAGAACAGTAAAGGTTGGTCTTAACAACAAAAGTAGGACATACTCAGTGTGTAATGAACACACAGCAAAGAACAAAGTGAAGTTTAGACGTGTCTCCCACCTACAGGATCAAACTACTGAACAGTACTTACTTCTGAAAAGAAATAGAACATGAAGAAAAAGGACAAGTAAGGTGGATGATGCTTGCAATGAGGCAGCAGTGTTATACACCAGCAACCTTTCACACACACACACTACAGTGTTTTAAAGTGGTGGGCCAATATGTCTCAAGACTGTTGTCCAGAGATTCTCTGAATTGTCTAGTATAGATAGTTACATAACTGTAAATATACTTTAAAAAAACAAAACAAAACAAAACAAAAAAAACAAAAAACAAAAAAAACCAAATTCCTCTTCACCAAGGTAGAGGGGATTATACACATACCGACATACAAAATATAAGTGCCTGTGTATGTGTGTGTGTGTGTGTGTGCGCGCGCGTTACATACAAAGTGTAGGGAAAGGAGTAGAGATGGAATAAATGCAAGAAAATGTGAGGACAGGAGGGAACCGTTAAAAGGGGCAAAAATGTATATAGTTTTGACACTATTAGTATAAAATTATTTCAAAATAAATCAAGGAAGCAATTAGAGCCCAGTATCATGTCTGACCCCTGTAAATCCTAGCATTTCAGAGATGGCAACAGGACAGTGAGTTCAAAGGCAGCCTGAGCTACATACTACATAGGCCTGTCTCACCACAGGACAGATTAAAAACAGAAAATAGCAGTTGGTGGAATGGGTGTGATGGTGGATGCCTTTAATGTCAGCACTCAGGAGGAGAGGGATGCCAGTCTCTAAGAGTTTAAGGCCAACCTAGTGTAGATAGAAGGTTCTAGGTAAGCCAGGGCTACATAGTGAAACTCTGTTTCAAAAATAAAGGAGATATTAGTATGTAGCTTAGGAAAAAAACCATGCAGGAATATGAGTAATTAAAAGTAAGTTCCTCAAAACAAAAACTAAGACTTTGGTAGTTAGTCTTCACAATTTCTTGCCAGCTTCAACTATGTCTATGAAGAAGACTGGAAGTACAAAGCATAAAACTGTAGTGGCAATGAATTTTTATGGTGTACCCAAATATTACTAGTCCTACAAAACAGCTTAAAGGAAGAATACAGGTCTATTGCTCCACCTGTCTTCCATTCACCTATCTTCCCTCTTACTCCTCCTCTCTAACCCCTTTTCCATGAATTTATGTTTGTTCCATATATTCCAAATTATTCCTAATTTTACCATAATCCTCCTGTCTTTTAAAAAATGTTCTTGTTAACATCAACTTGGTATATACCAAATATTGTCTTAAAAGTCTAAAATTTGTATAATATTCTAACCTGTGAATGGGGGCAGGTGGATAGGAATGCTATCAGGTAATATGAGGGAGAAGACAAAAGATAATGACTCATTAACTAAAAAACTGAAAGCACTATACCACACCATCTTGGTTGTGACACACCCTATTAGTAAATTCATTTTAAGAAATTCAAGAGAAATCTAAAAGCTTAATAAAAGCAACATTGTCAATCAATAATAAAGCCAACTATGATTACATTGTCAGACCACATCCCTAGAAAATCACACAGTGCTTTACCTTGGCTGCCTTTAGTAACATCTCTCTTTCTTCTAAATCCTTCCTCTGTTTCTCCAATTGATCGAGTTTTTCAAGAAATTTGAGCTGTGATCTGGTGTCAGTAGACAAGGTATAATTTTCACTACCCTGGAAGAGAAAAAGTCTTATAATTCTTGTTTTGTGTTAGGCATTATGATAACACCAAAGAGAGTAACTCCAACACACACAGTAAACTAGATTTTTCAGAAGAGAGTATAGTATTTATTCTGTTAAACAAGCAAACAAATAAAAGTCAGAAACTGTAATTGACCTTAAAATCTGAGAGATGATTATGCATTTATATTTCAGAAAGATTTCCTTAGCAAGCCTCTTCAGAGACAGAGAAAGCAATTAAGTCAAACAGATCTTAACAATAGGAAAAAGAATACAGTAGAACATACCATTACCTATAATTCAATCTCCCTTAGTCACATTGTTTCCTATCTTAGTAGGCATAAATATGAGTAATTAAATCTTATATGAAAAGCAAGAAACAGCCACCCCACAAAATGACAGAGGGAAAAAAAATAGTTAGACTGGCTTGCTCTTAACAAACTAAAGCACTTCTATCCAAATAGAACATAAAATGGGGAACATTAAAATTGTTAAGGCCTGGTTTGGAGATCCCTTAATTTAGTGTAATTTAGATAGAAACTTTACTTAGAATAATTTTAATACAATTTACTTATTTATCATTTATCTATTTATAAGCAGGTTCTCACTATACAGACTTCCCTGGAACTTGAGATCATCTTGCCTTAGGACTCCCAAGTAGTAGGAAAACAGATAATTTATAAATGAGAGCTGTAATGCAGAATTCTAATTTCTTATTTAAGTATTCTATAAAATGACAAAATTCAAACGGTCTCATTACCCTTGTATACTAGAATACAAAAACTTTCAAATATAGCCATTTTCTAGTCTTTTTCACCCATGGCCATGAAGTTCCCTCTACAATACAAATATTTGTATATGTGGTTTGTTTGGGACACAGCTGAAAGGTCTTTCCCAATCAACACGTACCCCTCTACTGTCTCAGCAGTCAACACCTGGGGGAGACTCTTACAGCCAAAACAACTCAACATTAAGCTCAAGAGTAAGCACCAGACTTGAAATCCAGCACAGTACTATTCTATGCCCATCTCTGCTTTATCCTCAAGCTTACAGCTGCTTCAATTAACTTAGACTAAGAGATTTCATATGCCCAAGATTCTTTTTAAATTAAATTTTTATTGTTGGTATTTAACTAGATCAAAAGAGTATTACATGGTTTAAAGAAGAAGGATGTATTAGTGCTACTTATTTTACTTTAAGCTTAATACAAGAATTCCCAGATGGTCTTTAAAGTTAAATACAAGATAAAATGTGGAATACATTATAGGCCACGCATAGAGGTTAAGCACAATAACAGTGGTTTCTTAAATACTTCATCTTTACCATTTCTGTGTTCAGAAACTCTGGAGACAGTTTATGGACAGAAATTTAATTCAAAAGGGACAACAAACACTAAATTAAGAAGATGCACAAGCATTCTAAATTTTAACTGTATCCCATTCTCATGCTGTTCTCTTTGCTAATTTGGATACAGCTGCCAGTGGCATAATTTCTCTTTTTTTCTTACAGCTACTGCAAATGAATGCCTTTCCTAACCTGCTAAAGCCCTACCATCTTTGTAAAGCAACAGGCATCCCCAATATTATCATATCCTTTCCTGTCTCTAACTGAAGTCTTCATGTACCAAAAGTATGAAAGTCACTAATGTCCAGACTCAAGTGGTATTAGCATCATCAGGTGAACCCCATCTAAAAGAACCATCACAGGGCTTTTCAGCTAGAGAGTGAAACTTCTCTATGGACACAGCACAGATTGCAGCTTCAGTGGAAGAATAGCGAGTAGAGCTGGGCAGTGGTGGCACTCGGGAGGCAGAGGTAGGCAAATCTCTTGAGTTTGAGGCCAGCCTGGTCTACAGAGCAAGTTCAGACAGCTAGGTTTACACAGAGAAACCTTGTTTAAAAAAAAAAAAAACAATACAAAATACAAAACAACCCCCCCACAAAACAAATAAATAGATAAACAAACAAAACAAAACAAAAACCCACCAAGCAGGATCAAAAGCACTAAACTACAGGTTACTATCTATTTTTTTATTTAAATTTCAGTTTACAGTCTATGATCAATTAGAATATTATACCTAACCAAAGGAAAAAAATTCAAAAGTAACTAATGTCTAGAGTAGAAAAAAGGTGGAAATTTTACTTTTAATAACGGTGGCTCATTTTTTAATAATCTGTGGAGTGGGATTACCTTAGTTGTATGGATAAAAATAAATGCTGAGAGATGGACCAGGACAAATTGTTTTAATATATACAATTACAATTAAAGTCTATAAAATAGTTGTAATTTTAAAGTAAACTTGAATTTGAAATTAAGTGGTTATCATTTCTGCTTAAAGAAGGATAGTATTTGTCTTTATAATATTCAGACAGTATTTCTAGCTATGGTAAAGAACGAATGTAGGAAAACGTGCAGGATAAATAGTAATAGTAACTATATAATACAGTGGTTCTCAACCTATGGGTTACAACCCCCTGGAGGGTAGAGGGGTCGAAAAACATTTCACGGGGGCCGCATATCTGATATCCAACATATCTAATATTTGCACTGATTCATAACAGTAGTAAAATTACAGTTATGAAGTAGCAATGAAGTAATTTTATGGTTGGGAATCATGCCATTTGAAAGGTGGAGGGGGTCACTCCATTTGAAAAGTTGAGAGTCACTTGTACAACAGAAAGTTAAGAATAATTCTTAAGCTAAGTGATTAAAATCTTCCAGGTGGGGTAAACACTACCCATTTTCTTAGGGCTACCAAATATTAGTAACACATGCTATTTACTGATATAATAGAAAGATTCTACCTGAAGGCTATACAACAGAGTTTTTAATGGCACACTGAAATGAAATCTCTTGGAAGTATTTCCTTGGGGTTAGCACATAGAAGCTGTGGTTTAGAGCAGGCCAAAGATGTATCTCATGTTGACAGCCAAACTTGGTAATGTGTAAGAGTCAGTCATGAAGAGTCTTGGAGTTAAAAGAACTGTATAAAAAGAGCTGGAGTCCCTGAAAAGAGGCCACAAGTAGTCACTAGTAAGATATAGTCTCAGTTGCAGTGGAGACTCCAGAATTGAAGGGGTCATGGAGACTATTGATACCAAGTGGTAAGGTCAGAGACCCTCAAAAGATTCCATGAGGCCACTGATGAAGGTGCTTCTCACGGAGACCTCAGCCTTTGGGAGATATCAGAAGCATTCAAAGACAACAAAGGAAAGCAGCAGCTGGAGCAGCTATTTTGATTGTAACTCTGAGCTGGTCCTTTCCTCTTAAAATAAGAAAGCATGTGTTAATGGAAGAAACTAGAACAGACCCTAGGAAATATTAGGACGCTAGCCTCCCCTGTCTTCTCTTTTAAATCCTGGCTGTCTTGAGCTCAACAGCTTTGCTTCACCAGAAATGCTACTGCCATAAATCTTTGCCATGGGACCAACAGCAATGAGTCTAACCCTCCATGAACTACAGCCTCTCAATCTGTGAGACAAAAGAAACCTTTCTTTATTTTAAGCTAATTAGCTTAGTCATTTGTTTTAGTAACAGAAATACACTAAAAGTTATATAAACCCAACAACAAAGGCCTCAAATATAAAGCAAACCTGGTTACAACTTTTTGTTGGTATCAAAGATTAAACCCAGAGCCTCATGTATACATCTTCTATTACTGAACTAAACTCAGTGTTTCAGTATCAAACTGAATGTAGACCGTCAACAAAAAGCAGATGGCAACATTGAAAACCAGCTTAGATAATAATCATATATCATTATTACACCCAAGATCAAAAAAATATATATTCTATTCAAGCATGTGAAACAGTATCTAGGAAACATCATATATTAGGTTACAAAAGAAGCCTTAATGAATTTAAATAATTTCAATCATATGAAGTTTCCTCTTATCACAAACAAGTGAAAATTGAAGGAAAAAAAAAAAAAAAGGATAGCACTGGAAAAAAAAAAAACCTGAAAATTTCACAAAAATGTGGAAACTTAACAACACATACTCAACTAGTCTCAACCAGTGAGTCAAAGGGAAAACAAAACAAAAAACAGACAACAGACAAATAAAAGACAATACCCCAAATGTATGAAATACAATGATCTCTTACGTGCAGAGATCCATAGTGGTAACTGTCTACCTAGAAAAGAAAAATCTCAAACAAACACCTTTATTTCACCTCCTACATAATTGTTAAAAAAAGAAGCAAAGTAAACCTAAAGCTAGTAGAACAAAGGAAACAGTAAAGACCAGAACAGAGATAATATTCAAACATACAAGCAAAGACAATAAAACCGCAATGTTCTGGTTCTTTGTAATGACTAAGAAAATTGGGGAACCATTAGCTAGAGTAACAAAGAGAAAAGGAAAGACACAAAAGACTCAAAACACCAAGTGCAGTTTACTAGCACCAATTGAATTGATAGAAATAATGGATGACCCACAAAAATGGGCAGATTTCTAGACTCACATAAAATGAAATACTGATATTTTGTTTCCCAAAGTTTTCTCTGGTGTTTATTCTGTATTTTTAAGTCAGTCTAACAAATTGTCACAAAGAATTTTCAAGTAAGAACCTTAACAGCTATAGGTCTGACGTTCTCAGTGAAGCAGAAGGAAGTAAGAAAGATGATTTCTCCCCCAAGTTTACTAGGGAGGCAGTAGCAGATATTCTGGATTTCCTTTCATCTGTGTAGCTATGAAGATTTGGTAGTGAATGAACCCTTTTTGCAAACTTAAAACCTCATGAAGTTACCTATTAACCAATATGTTGGAAATCTAGCCCTCAGTACTTTTTAATAAGGAAAAGCATTACTCCTTTTCATTCCACTATCTTTTCTTAAAATCCATAATCATTCAGGGTATCTGCCCACCTCTGAAATTTCAGTTCACAACTGATCTTACCCTACGACAAAGAAGCAATAAAAACTACAATTTAAACATAATTCAAATATCATTCACCTTGGTAAGTTACTTGTTACACCACTAGGCAGGCTCTCCCGGCATTTAGATTTTCCTAACAACAGCTAACTAAGAACAGTTATGCCTGACACCAGGATCAGCACTAACTAACTAAAGCGTATATGATCACTAGCAGAGTCCAGACCACCAAAGAGAACACAATAACCAATATTCCATTCTAACACAGCCTTCTCCCTAGTCAAGCCTTGAGGAGGAGCCTCGGGCAAAACAGGTACATATTCCAATTTACAACAACAAAATTATTTTGGACACTACTTTAAACCTATTTTAATTTGATTCACTATGTAAGTACATCTAATTAAGGAAATTAAGTTTCCTTAACAATTAAGGAAACTGCTTCCGACTAACATGAAATATATGTTTCAACCTTTCTAAAAACACATCCAGATATGGACCTTTGTCCGTGAAACTACCTTTAATACTGCTCAGATGACAGTCTGTACTTCCTTACTGATTTTCTTTACCTTGTAAACAGTCATTCGGTGCTGAGCAACTGTAGTTAGTTTCTCTAGAAGGCCTCGTAATCTCTCCTGTGTTGCATGGGAGATCAAGTTCACAGCATCAGAGTTAAGTTCCGTAATGTCATGCTTTTTACCTGTAGAGGCAGAGAAAATCCATTACATGTTTTAGTAGTGGCTTATAATTGAAATAATTAGCACAGCAGGTATTCAGTTCCCCCTGGAAGTCATACCCATCATGAATAAAGGTTTGGAGATTATGATTTTCCTGGTAAAGTCACAACTTCAAAGATCTTAGACATTACATTAATAAAACCTACCCTGGAGCCTCAGAAAATATAGACATTGTTTCCCTTAGCCTCTAGAATCATTCTCCTTGCAAGGTCATTTATAGGACAAAGTTAATAAGAACACAAATCAAGTTTAGTGTTGAGGGAGGAAAATGGTAACTGCAGAAATTAGTGCTATATTCTGTTAATTTTATTAATTAAAAAAATTGAAAGTCACATTTTATCCTGTTTGACACTGTTAATAATTCATGACATTTATTTCAGTGAATTGAAATTCTAAATCTGTTAATTCCTTGTCTATAAAACATGCCTATATACTTCTTGTCCATTGCCAATTATATTTTTGCACAACTCATGTTTTCATAAATTAACCTGTTAAATTACAAGCTGAAATATGCTCAAAACCTCATCATTTCATTATCAATTTCACTAACTCCTTTTTTATGAACAAATTGTTTTATCCCGGTGGTAATGAGGAAGAAAGTTTTAGGGAAAAAGTTAAATGGCAAACACAGGAGCAGTAGCTCTCTTACAAAGAATCAGTGTTAAACTGTTTCTTAGGGGCAATATACCTGGCTGCCTCAGAAGATATGCAAGTCTAAACATAGGCAGTAAGTAATCTAAGGCAGATGTATGTTTAAAGACTGTGTGTATATGTCTGTGTTTGCCTAGGTCTGTGTTGTACATGCATGTATGTGTATTCACACATGTGTAAAGTACTAAGGATCTAGTCCTCATATTTGCAGAAGTGTTTTATCCACTAAGTCACTTCTCAAGGCCTCTGTGGTTGTTTTAAAATACACACACACACACACACACACACACACACACACACACACGTATATCTTCATAGTAATTTAAAGTGTTTTTTGATTTTTGCATGCTAATTTATATAATACATATTCTCAAAGGCTGAACTACAGCAAAAATATAGTTTAATTACAACTCAAATATACTTTGACATTACCACATAGTAAATTTAAATTTTAAAAGTGTAGTCAAGAGAAAACTAAATAGGAAGAAAATGTAAACTTATCCCACTCCTTTTCAACTGTCTTCAAAGTGTAATTCATTACTTTGTGAAAAACTGAGTTCATTTCCAATTTCAGACTGAAAAAGAGGGAAAAGAAAAACCCACTACAAAGACACAACTTCATTAAAATGTTCAGCATAAACAATTACTTGGGTCTTCTATATAAGGAACAGTAAAATTTCAAAACAATCAATGATTAAAATTATATCCTCAGCTGGTTGAAGAGATGACTTAGTAGGAGCCACTCACTGCTTTTCCAGGACCTCAATTTGATTCCTAGCACCAGCGTCGGTGGCTCGTAACATGTAACACTAGCTCCAGGGATTCAATGGTTTTGGCCTCCATGTGAATCAGAACTCACATGCAAATACAGACACATACATATACAAATTTGAAAAATAAATATAAATTACAACAAGACATAGGGTAGTCAAGTTACTTTATGATTCACTTTTTTAAAAATGAGCATTTAAAATTAGTTTTGGGAAAAAGATTTTTTAAAATACTAACTATATTTTAAAAACTAAATAAAAACGGAAGTGATTTATTTAAAATCTATACTGTTATAGAAGATACTGGGTTTGATTCTCAGAACAACAAATTAAAAAATAATAATAACTGGTATTCTTCAGAGAACTCCTAAACCTGATAAACAACTTCAGCAAAGTGGCTGAATATAAAATCAACTCAAACAAATCAGTAGCCTTCCTCTACTCAAAGGATAAACAGGCTGAGAAAGAAATTGGAGAAATGACACCATTCATAATAGTCACGAATAATATAAAATATTTTAGTGTGAATCTAACCAAGTAAATGAAAGATCTGTATGACAAGAATTTCAAGTCTCTGAAGAAAGAAATCAAAGAAAATCTCAGAATATGGAAAGATCTCCCATGCTCATGGATTGGCAGGATTAATATAGTAAAAATGGCCATCTTGCCAAAAGCAATCTACAGATTCAATGCAATCCCCATCAAAATTCCAACTCAATTTTTCATAAAGATAGAAAGAACAATTTGCAAATTCATTTGGAATAACAAAACACCCAGAATATCAAGAACTATTCTCAACAATAAAAGAACTTCTGGGGGAATCACCATCCCTGACCTCAAGCTGTACTACAGAGCAATAGTGATAAAAACTGCATGGTATTAGTACAGAGACAGGCAGGAAGATCAATGGGATAGAATTGAAGACCCAGAAATGAACCCACACACCTATGGTCACTTGATCTTTGACAAAGAAGCTAAAACCATCCAGTGGAAAAAGGACA
>JANHMN010000013.1:68754586-68803158 GCA_030674055.1 Rhabdomys pumilio
TAGAGGGCTAATATCCAATATATACAAAGAACTCAAGAAATTAGACATCAGACAACCAAATAACCCTATTAAAAATTGGGGTACAGAGCTAAACAAAGAATTCTCAACTGAGGAAACTCGAATGGCCAAGAAGCACCTAAAGAAATGTTCAATACCCTTAGTCATCAGGGAAATGCAAATCAAAACAACCCTGAGATTCCACCTCACATCAGTCAGAATGGCCAAGATCAAAAGCTCAGGTGATAGCAGAGACGCTGGTAAGGATGTGGAGAAAGAAGAACACTCCTCCATTGTTGGTGGGATTGCAAGCTGGTATAACCACTCTGGAAATCAGTCTGATGGTTCCTCAGAAAACTGGACATTGCATTACCTGAGGATTCAGCTATACCACTCCTGGGCATATATCCAGAAGATGCTCCAACATATAACAAGGACACATGCTTCACTATGTTCATAGCAACCTTATTTATAATAGCCAGAAGCTGGAAAGAACCCATATGTCCTTCAACAGAGGAATGGATACAGAAAATATGGTACATTTACACAATGGAATATTACTCAGCTACTAAAAACAATGAATTCGAGAAATTCTTAGGAAAATGGATGGAACTAGAAAATATCATCCTGAGTGAGGTAACCCAATCACAAAAGAACACACATGGTATGCACTCACTGATAATTGGATATTAGCCTAAAAGTTCGAAATACCCAAGATACAACTCACAGACCACATGAAGCTCATGAACAAGGAAGACCAAAGTGTGGGTGCTTTGGTCTTTCTTAGAAGGAATAACAAAATACCCATGGGAGCAAATATGGAGATAAAGTGTGAGATAAAAACTGAAGGAGGGGTCATCTGGAGACTGTTCCATCTGAGTATCCATCCCGTGTGCAGTCATCAAAGGTAGACACTGATGTGGATGTCAGGGCATGCCGACAGGAGCCTGATATAGCTGTCTCCTTAGAAGTCTGCCAGAGTCTGAAATATACAGAGGCAGATGCTCACAGCTAACTACTGAACGGATCATGGGGTTCCCAATGGAGGAATTAGAGAGAAGACTGAAGGAGCTAAAAGGGTTGCAGTCCAATGGGGAGAGCAACAATACCAACCAACCAGAGCTCCCAGGGTCTAAACTACCAGCCTGGGAGCACATAGGAAGGGACCCATGGATCCAGCTGTATATGTAGGTAAGGATGGCCTTGTAAGGAATAGGTGGGAGAGGAAGTCCTTGGTCCAGTGAAGGATGGATGCCCCAGTGTGGGGGAATTCATGGGTGGGAAGGTGGGAGTGAAAGGGTGGGTGGGGGCACATCCTCATAGAAGCAGGAGGAGGGGAGATGGGATAGGGGGTTCCTGGGTGGAAATACAATATCTAATAAAAATAAAATATGTAGCTGCAACAGTAAACAGAATAAAATAGAATTTCTACTTTAAAAAAATAATAACTGGTATTCTTTTTTAAAACCCATAATACTTAAGTATTGGTAATGAACAAGTGTTAATAAATAATTCCTGAGGGTATACAACAGACAATGTTCAAAAATACCTTTACTAAGTTAGAAACAAATCTGAGAGCACAAGTTAAAACTACAGATTAATTCCCACTTTTAATACATTTGAAACAAGCCAACATAATTAAGGGGAGCTAGTTAGTGCTTGCCTGCTTACTACTGACTTTATTGTATTATACAATTTAATTTAGGAAATTAGAGGAAAAAATGAAGAATACTGACATTTAATCTAATCTTCACACAGAAAAACATTCTCAAAAATTCTTTCAGAAAATATAAATTTCTATTGTTTTAAAAAAATGTTTTATTGATTCTTTGTGAGTTTCACATCGTGTACCCTAATCTAACTCCTCTCCCTGACCCTTCTTATTTGTGCTCTGTCCTTACAACAATCCCATCCCTGAGAGGAAAAATAAAAAAAAAAAAAACAAAACCTAAAACCATCTCAGGTGCAGGGCCTGCTTTCCCTCCTACTTGCCAAAGGTGGCAAGGGACAAGGGGCAGAGAGCATCTCTCCCTATCTCTTGTAGCCCACACCACCTCTTAGCTAGCTCTCCAGTGCTCATGCCCAATGTCTCCTAAAACAAAGGTTCCCAAACTACAGCCAATAGGTTAAAACTCATCTCTCTGATTTTATAGTAATCCAATCACATGGAAGTTTTAGCCTCCCTAAAATGCATGCAGAAACTCTGTCCATGATTCAATTAGGGTAACTGGAATGGAGACCTAAGTCATAAAGAATAAGGTAAAGTAGATCACATAAGGGTACAACATTAAGAGAGCTCCAAGCTTGTCTATTGTTACATTTAATATGAGGTCTTATAGTCTTTCACAAATTGAAATTTAGTTCCAAATAATGAGTTATCATCAAGGATCATCAAGAAGGCCCTGATGGAAAATCTTAAAGAGCATCCAGATCTGACTTCCCTACTCCAAATCAGTGTCAAAAATTATGAGTTATTTAAGCCTTCACAGCTATGGTATTTTGTTACAGAAGTCAGGGCCCATAAGAACCAGTCCTGCTCATTTGTTCATATGATGTTCGTGTTTGCTTTCAGTCTGGACCAAGAGGGCTCAGCAGCTGTAGCACAAAGTGCCCTATCACCCAGACATATGTGGAAAAATGTTGTTATTATCTTAACCTGTCTTCAAATCTTAAGAAAATGATCATACAGAGATCAATATATGGCTCAGAGTTAGGAACACGGGCAGAGGATGCAGCCTGAATTTCAAACACCCACACTGTAAAGCTCACAATCATCTGTAACTCCAGCTCGAGGGGGACATCTGGCCACTACAGGCACCGCACACTAATGCATAAACCCACACATAGGACACATATACATTAAAATGCTATTTAATATTTTAAAACTGAAAACAAACATTTAATAAAGATTTTAATCAAATCTTTATTTTAATAAAGATTTTAATTCATAGAAATGGAAGGGAAAAAGAACTGAACCAATGCTCTGGGTAACACGGCAAGACAAGCAATATGATTATTTTTCTCAACTCTAGCTTGTGTCACACTGACAAAAAACTAACTGGGAGAAACTACTATTAACTGCTCACTAAAAACAGATAATAAGGCTTTAAAGTGTTCAACATGTCATACATAAAATACTCATTGTTAGTAATGAAGTAGAACAAATATGGTACAATTCATACAAAATCTCCAATCTCATCTATTGTTACATTTAATATGAGGTCTTATAGTCTTTCACAAATTGAAATTTAGTTCCAAATAATGAGTATATCATCATCCATTTTCTTTCATTCATTGCAGCCACCTAAAAACCACCCTGCACCTAGAGAAAATCTTAGTATTCTAGATCAGCTTTCTTCTACAATAAAAGTAAAATTAAATTTTGGGGTTGATACAAGAAAAACAATTGATTTTCATTAGGTATTCCTATAATTTGTGAACACAATATCTAACATAAACTTTTATTTGTATATACACATATCTAAAGGCCACAAAGGAGCAAGATTTTAAAAATAAGTACGCATTAAATATTCCTATAAAATACATCTCTATTACTATCATAAAAATGAATAAATTAACTTATATTATCTACCCAGAAACAAAAGGTTGTTGTAATGATTTGTTAAATAAAATGTTTTATTCTGTCATATTCAAGGAATCGTAGACTATTTCTAGAACCTTATGTAAGCTTTAGAGTCCCAGGCCATCTCTTTAAATATTTCCCCTCAACAAACATTCCTATTGGGTCAATAATCATGATTCTATACTTACCAATGTCTAAAATTCTCTTCTGTAGAGCTCCAATGACAAGGAATGGTTCTTCTTTACATGACTGAATGAGTGTGCCAACAAAGTCAGAATGTGTTGCTAAGATACAGGCATTTTCTTCATCAAGGTTGACCTCTGCCATGCAAGTCACATCATTGATGTCATCTTCACCTCTAAAGGGAGAAAAAGTTATAGTTTTGGGTAGGATGTGTGTGTGTGTGTGTGTGTGTGTGTGTGTATGTGTGTGCGTGCGTGCGTGCGTGCGTGCGCGCGCGCGCATGCAGGCACTCATGTATATACGTAGTTTCAGAGTGTAAAGAAACATAAGGTCTTAACCAAGTATGGTAGTGCCCTCTGTAATTCCAGTATTGGGAAAGCAGAGGCAAGAGAATCAGGAGTAAAGGTCATCACTGGCTACAGAGCCAGTTCAAGGTCAGTCTGATGCATAGAAAAAAAGAAGAAAAAAGAAAAGAAACACAAAGGAAACCAGATTGTTCTTATAAATAACAACATTGTTTTATTGAGTTGACCCAATGAAGTCAATTTAAGAATGCCCATCTTTCTCCTTAAGCTTTTAAAATTAAACTGACATCACTAAGTACAAGAGTACGTTTCCTGGAGGAGAAATCAGAACCTGCTGTGTGGTGAAGAGCTTATCTTTTCCTCTGCAGTAAGTGAGACACACCACGAGGATTTGGACTTACCAAGCCATCCACAAATCCTCTACAATGAAAGGCAAGGAAATGAAAACCGACTCTGCTTTCATCCAGGACTGTTAAAAGAGCCTCAGATTTCCCATGTGCACTCCACTATTCCACTTAGTAGCAGCGAAAACACTAGGCCACAAAAAGTTCTATCACATAAAGTCCCTTGAGAAACTATCTAACTATTCTGATATCTATCTTTAAAGTTAATTTTGTTTTTATGATTCTGATTTTTATACATGCTTCCTCTTACCAAATGAATACATTAAAACATATCTTCAAGAAATGGGATACAAAAAACCTATCAGCAAAATATTAAAAAAATCTATACATGAACATATATACATATATACAAAAACAAACATGAAAGGGGTTTAGGACCCTTGCTTTAGAGCAGTCAAGTTAATCTCACAGGATTACTATTTGGCTGTAGTACTAATATGAAGATGTGTACTTAAGGGAAGTGAGAAAATATAATAAAATTTTATTATAATAAAATATATTTTATTTTAATAAATTTATTAAAATTTTTATTTTAATAAATTTAATAAGTATTTTATTATAATAAAATATAATAAAATTCCCCCCGATCATCCTTCCTACCATATGTAATAACTGTCTAGTTGTTCATGGTTCACATACTAATACACAGAAGTTTGATATTTTATATTAACAAGTATCCCATAAAAAGATGGGCAACTGGCACATCACAAACTTTGTGTCAGATTTAAATTATATATCCCGTATGATAATTATTTGTGTAGAGAACAAATTATAATTATCAAGCACTTAAGGAATGAAAACTCCTGATGTCCACCTTTAAAAAGCAGCATATTAAAGGTAAGGGAGGAAAGTGAGAAACGAGCCAAATAAAAGAAAGGTGCCAGACACAAGCCTAAAGTAAAAAGAACAATGGCTTTATCATCATGCAGCCCACTAACAGCTCAACATTTACAGGTGTGTCTGTACTCGGAAGGAAAAAGAACAAATTAGTATCTCAAACTACTAATGAAACATTCATAATAAAGAAAATAATTCTATCAATTAAATGTACAAAGTTCTTAATGGCTCTAAAAATCAACTTACAACTGATATAAATCAAGTGGTATGTCCAGATTTAAATATTTAAACACAAAGTATAAAAATGACAGAGATAATTACCTAAACAAAGATCACACTCTAAAAAAAAAAAAAAAAACTCACGTAAGCCCCTTGGTCATGGTGTCACTTTCCAGCAATAAAGACCCTAAGACAGCTTGCATGGCAAGCACTTTACCAACTGAGCCACGTCAATATTGGCCCTGATTTATTCCTTAAAAAGCACACCTGCATATATGAACCATACTTAGAAAATTGAGGTAGGCACCAAAGTTTCAGACTCTGCCCTAACTAAAAGTCTGTCATAAGACAGCTGTGGTAAGTATGATTCTTCCCATTTTTACTCATCAGTCATCCCATCTAAAAAAACGAAAATAAAACTGGATAGGTATATCAAGTGTTCTTGAATGAAAGACATAAGAAGCTAAAACTGTATTGGAAACTAAGCATGAATATTATTTTTGAAGAATGAAATAAAAAGCCTATCACGTTAACTAACTTTAAATGTAAGCATTTAATATAAAATATAAAATTTAAAAATGAGTAAAAAAAAAAAAATAATCACTGCCATCCTCTTTTCTCATAAAGCCTCCCTAACTAAATGCCCTTTGAGTCACTTAGTTTCACTTCACCAGTTCAGTGTAACACCCTGAATGAACAGGCATTGAAATTCTTCTCTTCAGACTACGCTTGAGAGCAGTAGGAACTTATGAAACAGTGAATATCAGAAATACTTTAGAACATTTTACAGATTCCAGTCATTTCTTGTCTATAGGTATGCCATTCTGGATAAGCCTGGAATCCAAACATTTAGCAAGTTTACTAGGTAACTCTAAAATTACTGATCTATATTCTACTAGCAAATGTTGCTTTCAATATCCATGCTTTTACTATATTTGTACTTCTCACTTCTATTAGTTCTGCTAAGAAATTTGTAGCATGAATCACAACAGTATTATCAACATCTCTGATCCTTCTTGGGGACAGGCATGACCAATAAACCTAACTCCAGGCCTCATATCTTTTAACCTTAGCTCATGGTGTGCTCACCACTAAGGTTTTTCATCAATTTATTATATGTTTTTGCACAAAAATAATTTTTCCTGAACATCATTTACTATGTGTCCAATATAGATTATATTAGTAAACTGCCATGTGCTGTCTGTACTTGCCAGAAAGTACAAACTCTAAAGGCAAAATAGGACCCCTAATCTCAGACTCAAGCATGTTTATCAGCAATGTGTTCAAGACTCTTTGCTGAGGCAGGCTGACCTCCTCCATTTTTGTCAGGAAGAAAAAAGCACTAAGGCATTAAAAACACTGCACCATTGAAAACAGCTGGAAGGTAAAATATTTCTAGTGGAGGTTAAAATTGGTTATCTAATGTTATAAAAATCTCTTCAGTGGAATGAGTAGCTGGAAGCTTATTCAAGGAGAATAAGCTGCTCTGTTCTGTCTAGGACTCTCAATTGGTTGCTCCTGTATGACTGTTTATCAGGCCTTGCCTAGTTATTTCTGCTGAGTGTTGTAAACATCTGATTTGATGACAGCATTTAACTGCTACTTATTATTTGTTCTTTTAATTGCTATGTAAGCAATAAACTCACTCACTCAAAATCATAGGTGTGGAAACTGTAAGTAATTTCCTATACAGAATAATATTAACAGCTTTGAAAGACTTGATGGTCTCATTTCTAAGGCATTCTATGTAGTTCCCTAGATGGCATGTCTGGCTTTAGCTGCCATCTTCTGGTTGGTTTTTAACTCTATGCCTAATCCATTGTAGGCCTAGCTAACATGAGTGTCCTCTCTCTACTAGCTCAAAGATGGAAGAGTTTGATTTGGCCACCAGACATTTTTTTAGCCACCAGATTTTTGTCTCTTTTTAAAAATCACTATCATAAAATGATTAAACATGTATCAACAGCACATAAACAATACATAATACTATTGATGTATTTATATGCACAACACACAAAACAAGATGCATATGTTTAAAGGTAAAGACAATCCAAAACATATTAGAAAACTTGATTTCCTTTGCAATACAAAAAAAAAAAAAAAAAAAAAAGCCTGAGTATCAAATTTAGAAGTAAAACAACATATGAAATAACACTATTACCCTATTACCTTGTTTGAGATGAAACCTGAATCTCTGGTGCCCTCTGGTGTTTTAAACACTATACAACTTCTAATATTCATCCTAGATACACCAAGAAGCTAAATACAAAATAGGATTTTCCAGTGAAAAAATCACAAATTCACAACGTAAGTTTAGATTAATCAGGTATCTCTCAACAACAGTAACAAAGCAGATATCAAATATTATGAAATCCAATCTAGTTTTGTCAAGAAGGCCTAACAACATGTTCTTTCTTACTTAATATAAGTCAACATTAAGGGCCTGATTTTAGTTTCATTTGGAATAAGATAGCACTAATACTGTTTCAAAAAAAAAAAAAAAAAGCCCTCTGTATAAATTTCTTAATACACTATAATATGTGTAAGATTACATATGACCCAAATTACCAAAAGGTATTTTAAAGAATATTTTAATGCAAAAATTAAAGACACCTAATTTAAAAAAAAAAAAAAAAACACCAAAAAATAAACACTGTAGAAAATTCAGCCTTTTCAACAAATGGTGCTAGGAAAACTAAATATCCACAAATAGAAGAATAAAAGTAGATCCTTAGCTCTTACCCACTAAGAAAATGAACTGGATCAAAAAAAAAAAAAAATGGATCACACACCTTAATGTAAGACATGTCTGGAGAAAATGTGGTATGTCTACACAACAAAATACTATTCACAGCTTTTAATAATGAAGACATCATGAAATTTGCAAGCAAATGAGTGGAACTTAAGAATATCACAGAAATTGAACCACCACCCAAAGAGCATGAAGGGACTAGACATAAGGGCCCCCAAACATATTTGTAGCAGATGTGCAACTTGGTCTTTGTGTGGGTCTCCTATCAACTGGAGTGGGGACTATCTCTCACTCTGCTGCCTGCTATGAGATACCCTTCCCCTACCTGGACTGCTTGGTTGGGCCTCAGTGGGAAAGGATGTGCTTATTCCTGCTGGGTTGGGTGGTACCTAGGAGTGTGGTGGGGGAGGCTTCCCTCTCTCTGAGAAGAAGAGGATGGGGTAATGAAAGAAAGAGATCTGTAAACTACTAAACAGGTTTTTCGAAATGCATTGAAAAAAGCATGTACAATTTTTGTCTGCTATTTATAAATTATACTCAGTAAAATACTGTTAGAAATTTTAATTTTTAATTTTATTAACGTATATGGTTGTTTTGCCCACATTATGTCTGTGAGTTCCATGTATGTCTGGTGCCCATGGAGGACAGAAGAAGGTACTAGATTCATTAGAAATAGAGTTGCAAAGGGTTATGAATTGCCATGTGGGTGCTAGGAATCAAACCAGGGCTATCTCTTATTAGAATGTTTTAAAGGCATTCAAATCTATTTATTTAGACATTAGTCTTTAATCATCTTTTTTCCCTGAAACTTTACTTCCATACATTAGACCAACTTTTAACTACTGACTTTCTTTACCTGAAGCATGTTGGTCCATTCTCTTTTATTTTATTGTTCTGAACAGAAGATGTTTGAGCTTGAAGCGACAAAAGTTTATTTCCAGGCAGAGTAATTTGCTTTATGATAGAAGCTGTAAAAACAAAACAAGAAAGAAGAAAGTAGAATACCTTCCTTCAAAAAGGTAATCATGTCACATGAGAAAAAACTCAGAACAGTTTTTAGTAAATATGAAATAATAAAAAAGTGTATTAAGCTGCCCAGAACTATGTTTTAATTTAAATAGGCTAATGAATGTAAACCCTGCATTAAAAAATCAGCTTATAAACATCTCTGGATTATGTTTTTAGGTAGTCTCAAATTGTCTTTAAAATTAGCATCATTATAAAAACATCATGCTTAAAAGGTAACTGTTGATGATATTTCAATTATATTGGTATATTTTTAACACATATTTACTGCTAGAATGTTTTATATAATAATACAATACTTTAAGCAATTGTTTATTTCAAAACAATATATATGTCTAAAATGTAACAAATCTTTTGGTCTTCTCTTGATTTCTCTTGTCTTAACACAGCAGCCCTGCTGCTCCAGATGCACTGGGTCAAGTGGGGATGGCAGCATGTACATGGAGGGAACTTACTAGTAGGCATCACAGTATTCACTAGTGTCTTCTGCCCACAGTTCAGAGTACTCAGTGGTGAGGACTGGGTAATGGAGGTCACCTGATTCGCACTGCTTCCTGAAGGCTGCTGGACTACCTGAAACAATGAGAGCTTATATTATGGTCACTCAAGAAAGCATGCTGTAGCGATGAACAAGAGATGCTATTTTTAACAGTCTGGTTCTGTTTAGCTAGACATACCTCTAGCTAGCACAGTAAGAATGTCTAGGCAAACTTTCATTTGTTTGTTTTATTAAGACAAGATCTCTAGGATGGCCTTTGAGTAATGGGGCTCCTCCTGCCTCAGTTTCCCAAATGCTAGGGCTTGTGTGCATATTACCACACCCAGTTTAATTTGTATATAGCAAATCAACTTGCTCAAAAGTTAAAAAAATATTGGCTACATTAAATATTTTCTACATCAGAATTCAAATTTTAAAAAGTGAAAAACTTCAAACACGTACAAAAGCATAGAGAACAAAATGAAACAATCTATACCACTACCCAGACTAAGCAATGATCAATTCTTACACAATCATGTTTCACCTATATCTTTTACTCACTTTCCAATTATTTAAAACAAATCTAAGAAATATCTTTATCCATAATATTTCAAAATACATCTTCTAATGATAAAGACTTTTATCTATTATTTTTATAAAGTGTTATCCTAAATCCATCAGAAAGTGCTGTTCTCCCAAATAATAGTTACAGGAATACAGTAATAGTTGGGGATAAAGAAAGAGAAATTAAAGTGCTAACAGGATAATCACTTTTAGCTTCAAAGAAAAGACAGAAAAAGCAAAGTGTCATATTATCACTTCAAAGAAAAGCAGTCATCGTGTATTTGGGGCAGCTACAGATAGGGAGATATTAGAAGTTCTTAAGTTTCTCTGTATTTATTATAAAGAGAGATATCTGTCCAAGAGATATGCTTCTAAGTAAAAATTTACAAAAAAAATGTTTTATCTGTAATAAAAATGTACAAATCAAGTGTGTGCCACTAGATAAACATCTCAAGCAAAGCATGGTAGCACTTGGAGGCAGGAAGATAGATCTCTGTGAGTTCCTAGTCTGCACAGCAAGTTCCAGGCCAGCCATGGCTATACAGTAAGACCTGTCTTGAAAAAGATGAAGTAACAAGAAATGCAAAGCATTTTAGTGTCTCCTTGGAGAAAAAAACAGAATAAAATAATACTATTGCTATCCCTCTTTGATAATAGAAATCTCCTAGCAAAGGAATTATAAGCTGGAATAATTCAACTGCCATCATTCTTCAGTAAGAGAAAAGCTGTGTGTGTGTGTGTGTGTGTGTGTGTGTGTGTGTGTGTTTATGTTTTGTTTCTAAGACAGAGTCTCAAACCAGCTTAGGTGGACTTAAACCTGTGATCCTTCTGCTTCAGTCTGAGTAACTAGGACCACAAAATGAAACCATCTGAACCATAAAGTCAGGGTAGAAAAGAACTCTTGCAGAAATAAGACATGCCAATGGAGTAGACATCATGCATATTCTGAAGTATTGGGGCTTGGGTTTAAAGTTCACAAAGTAATATACCTTTATGCATTCAGAAAAGAATCTCCGTAATTTTGCCTTTTCTCTCTATAATTTTATTTTTCCATCTCCAAAAAATACTCAGCTTACTCTCCAAAATTATCTGACTTTCTTGGAGGAAAAAAAAAGAAGCCTGGGATTTTTAATTAACTTTCTCATTTCTGAATTTTGTTTGCAAATACGTGGATTTGTGTAATTTTACTTTTAACTTAGTCTGTTAAAACCAATTTTAGAAATTTAAATTTTAAAAATGAGCTTACTAAAATTACAATTTTTGTATTCTGAGTTAGTTTTGCTAACTAAAATTGGAAAGTGATCTTTTGTTTAATGAACAGAACAGTTTTCATACCAACAGCTAAAAAAAAACTTTTATGCATCAAATTCAGGGACTAGGAGTTAGATTCCCTGGTAGACAGACAGACAGGGAGAAAGGCAATAAAGATGATAAATTTCTAAGGTGGCTGGCTTCTTCTATCCCCAGAGGCTCCAGGGAGATCCACTGGCTCAAAGCAGGACAAGTTATACAACAGTTTTGAACTTATCAGCCATCCTGTTCTTCTTCCACTGACAACTTTATATTACAAAGGAAGACACTTCAGAGACTTACAAGCCTCGGCCCTGGAAAAGAAACGGGATTTCCAGCTTCCAGAGTTGCCCTCTGCTTTGCAGGGGGTCTTTTTCTGTATGTCTGTGATATGTGTATATCCTCTTCCTCAATAAAAGCCTGTCTTTGTCTTCAATTGCTGACTATCTGCTGCTGTCTGTGGTGAGCTCTCTGTGTGGTTACAAGTTTCACTGGAGTTTCTCTCCCTTTCAAACTGACAGAAAAAAATGAGCTGGACCAAAATCCATAGGCAGTAACAAAAACAACCTGACTGTTTCTATGTGAAAAAGTTAAGGGTAAAATAGTAAGTCTAGTATTTATGTTGAGTGTATAATTACTATATGAAAATGATAAAGAGGCAGTAAGTTTAGCCATTTATAAAAAATTGAATTCTTACAAAAATTTCTAGAACTACCAAGTAGGGTCACATTTCAAGTATTTAGTACAAAATAGAAAATTTACACCTAAAAAGAAAACTGAACAATTTTAGTTTACAGAACCCCTGAATATAATAAACAATAGTCAATAAGGAAAAAAAAAAGATAGAATGTAAAGAAAAGAGAACATGCAATAATAAATCTACTTTTTAAAAGAGGGGGTGGGTAAAGTATAAAATGTCATAAAATAATGTGAATTGAAAACAGGTAATGGTAGTTTAGAAGAATTCTTACAACTTGAATTTCAGTTAGAGATCTTACTCAAAAGCCTAAAGATATAAAATTCTCCAGAATTATACTAACCAAAAATAAATATTAAGAAATGTTAAGAAAATCTTAAGCTCATGATTAATTATCGTAGTAGGAATATAGACATCATTGACTGGCTGACTGCCAAGCAAAATATAAAAGATGTCATTGATGCTAAGTTTATTAAAGAAAAGAGGTAGTGAGGTAAGGCTCATCTCAGAAAGGCCCTACTGTAAGCAGATGCTCTCTTCCTTAAAGCTAGACTGCGAAACAGATTATCAAGTCTGACAAGCTGGCCACTGCTCACCAACGAAGAAGGAAGAAAAGAAATGGCAATAAAGCATGTAATAAAGAACACCTGAAGAGAGGGGGGCTGAGTGGCGTTCCAGGGTCCACAAGGTGGTCCAGGACTTTTACAAATGTAGCAGTGACCATAGGTCAGCCAGGAGTCCTCGGAACACATGCTAAAACTAGAAACTGGTATAGTTTCAAAAAAGCAAAAATACAGTCTCCTTCAGTCACTCTGCTTGAGATTTTTATTTACATCCCATGGTGTAATTTGCAGATATGTGATCTGATTAGCGAGAAACTACGCTCTTTTCAAAGCCAGAACCCACGAGGTAATTATGCTCTATTCTCCTCTTGATGTAAGAGCTGCTAAGAGCCTAATCTAATCTTCCTCAGACTCTTAGTAAGTGTAAGAAAGAAATCATAAACAACTGACTTTGTATCACACTCTTGTCAAATTGTGCCTATGTGGTTTTAATAATGTTGAGATTTTATATTTTAAGGCAGTGCCTGGCAAAACATGCCCTGAATTAAAAATAACGTTATCATTCCCCAAAAATAGAAGTATTAAAGTAAGCTATAAAAACTCTGCACCTGACAGCCAGGTGTATACTCTTCATAATATATCCTTTTCATAAGGAGTAGCATGACCACAAATATGATCCAATGTGGAGATTTTTGTTTTAAATGACCACATGGTATTTCTTATAAACTATAAAGAATGCTTGCTTGCTTGTTTCTTTTTAGCATTCCTAAGCATTTTCCCTCTCATCTAAACATAGAATTAAACTGGATTGTATTCTATAGTAGACTCAATGATATTTTTTAATTACTTTTCAACTTTAAATTCAATTTACTTTCCAAGGCTATATATAGAGGAGACACTTGGTGCTCTTACAGAGGACCTATGCATGACTCATACTCCCCGTATAGTGGCTCACCACCATCTGTAACTCCAGTTCCAAGGACTCTTATACCCTCTTCTGATCTCTAAAGCACCAGGCGCACACATAGTGTGCAAACATAAATTCAGAAAAAATACTCATAAACCTAGCTATGTCTTTAAACTAAAAAACTAACACCAAGAAGAGTTTCTAAAGCTGAAGCTGAAACACCAATTTTTCAAGTTAACTTTTGAAAGCATGTCCTAGCTCAACCTGGAGCATTATGATTCTAGTTGTTGTAAGTAAATGTTATAAAATAAATTTACAATGGAGCTTTACTATCTTTACCACTGTGGGTCTTTTTTTTTTTTTTTTTCCCTCTTTAAGAGGTGTGAGACTAATTTGCTGCCTAAAAAAAAACATTAAAAAAAAAACCAGATTTTTACATTTTAAAGAATAAAAATAGGGTGAAAACATCTTAAGGTTCACCGTTAGATTTTCTGTTATACTTTTTCTGTGATTCTAATGATTTCCAATGAATAATATGTCAAACCTCCAAGAAGTACATGCTGTTAAGACATTATTACCAGCAGCTTTCTGTTTCAGGATCCTAGAAAACAGGAAGTTTTTCCCAAAAGAATAAGCTAATGGATTACCACTAAATAGGTCACTTGGTATGTCTAAATTCTTAAGTTTTTTTTTTCTTGCCTTTCCTTCATCATAAAAATTAGCTTTAAATTCATAACATATTAATCATATACTTTTCCTCAGCTCATGGACCTTTATGCTCTAGCCAATCAATAAGATTAGCACCGACTTAAGAACTAATAATGGACAACAGAGAAGATTCTAACCCTGCTCAGTTCTACCAAAGAGAAGCCTTTTCCTGGAACCATTCCTCAAATTCTTTCATTCTCAATCCCATTACCCAGAATGGTATTGAAGAATCACTGACTTTAAGACTGTTTCATGCTGGATGGTGGTGACTCAGATGGCAGAGGCAGCTGGATCTCAGAGTTTGGAGCCTGATGTACAAAGTGAGTTCCAGGACAAGCAGAGCTGCACAGTAAGACCCTATTTCCTGCCCTCCTCAAAAAGAGGAATTCATAACCTGGTTTAATTTCAGGTACCCAGTAAAATCCTGCCCTAACATATACATTGCTCCATTTGAAATTCAAATGGAGAGTGTTAAGAGTAAGAAGATGAGAGTTCTCTAAGTGATTGTTATCTTGACGACACAACAATTAGACTGCCCTTTAATCTGGTCACCTTCTGTGCCAGAAGCTGCCTTAGAAGACAGTAATGTGCAGATGCTGCCTCTGACTCTTCCTACAGTTTAACTAGAAAGCATACACAAGACAAATAGAGTAAACTCAATCAAAGAGATTCAAAACACACTTTATCTAACACAAATATTTATAAAAGAGAACAGCAATCAAACAATCAAAAGAACAGCAAGCTGTGTTTAAAGCTTTACTTAGAAAAGTGATTTTAAATTTTAAATTAATTCACTGTAGTATCTCCCACGGGTCAACAATATCTTCATAGTCTTCGAAGAATGTGTCTTTTCCTGAACAAAGTAGAAAATTCTAAACAATGTCTAATCAATAAACAGCTAAAATTCCCTTCTTTTATCAAAGAATCTATTCAACCTACCAGGAATAAGAAAAAATACACCTCTATCTATACACTTCCTCTCTTACTCCTTAGCATTTTCTTAAACATAAAAAGCAAAAAGCAGCACAAGAGCCACACCTAATGGCACAGGCCTATGACAGTAATTGGTGGGATAAGGCAGAAGGATTCAAAGTTCAAGGACAGCCTGGCAAATCGTGAGATACTGTTTTAAAAGAAAAAGAAAGAAGGTGCTGGAAGGACGGGTCAACAGATAGTCACGTAAAAGCTGGGAAGAGTGGAGAACGCCTGTAAGTCCAATACTGAAGAAAGAGAAACAGCATGATTTCACTGTGAAGGGGATGGAGAGATAGTTCTCCCAGAGGACACAAAAGTCATTTTCCCCCTAGGAGGCTTACAACTGTATGTAATTCCAGCTCCCACTCTGGCCACTTCAGGCACCAGCAAATAGGTGGCACACATTCATTCTCTCTCTCTCTCTCTCTCTCTCTCTCTCTCTCTCTCTCTCTCACATACACACACACACACACACACACACACACACACACACACACACACACATATATACACACACGGGGGTGGGGGGCAGGGACAGAAACAGCTGAAGACTGACAGAGACGAAGGCAATTCAGTCTCAAATTTTAAAAAGTTTTTAATAGGCCAATGATATAACTAGGTGATAGAATGTTTGCCCGGGGTGCTTAAGAATGCACAATCTGTAGCACTGAAAAAGAAGGAAGGGAAGGAGGGGAGGAAAGAGGAAGGAAAGGAGGCAGGAAGGGAAGAGAAGGGAAGGGGTGGGGCAAATATACATAAATTTTGAAGTACACAGTCAAAACTTCCATAACTCTCAAATGTTTAGTAAAAACTATGTGTGAGTTGTCTATACAACTACAGAGAGGGCAACTGAGCAAGTGAGGCTAAAAGAATTGTACCTAGTCAAATTTGGGAGGTGTACAGAGTCTTGACAGAGTCTGAATGTGTGATATTTTGAGTGACTGGGGAAGAAATGAAATGGTACTCACTAGTTGCTTGACTTTGCCTGCCTGTGGAATGCCAGCTGATTGTGGAAGGAGAGGGCTCGGCTGTGCAAATGTGATCTGGACTGGAGTGCCAATGGCAGGTTTATCGGCTTTGGTCCCAGCAGAGGTAATGGCAGGCTTCACAGATGGAAGACAAAGAGGTGTAGCAGACACTTCTCCACAAGTTGCTGATGGAACGGCCAGTGTTACTGCTGCCCCAGACACAGCTGGATTTTCAGGCTGAAGGGACACTGCTGCCACTGTATTTGGTACCGATGTTGTAAGTGGTTTGGAAGTCTGAAGCAAAACAGTTGCAGCTGTTGTACTTCCTGTTGCAGCAGCTGGGGACACAGAATGCAGTGTCACAACTCCAGTGTTTGCTCCTCCTGGACCAGCAATTGAATGCAGAGTCTGTTGAACAGACAGAGTTCTGGGTGCTGTTGCTGCAGAGACAAGGACTGGGGAAACTGTACTTGTCACCACAGGAGAAGTCGCTGTTGTCATGGTACAGGAGGAAATGACCACATCACCAGAAACTTCCTGAACACAGTTCTCAATGAAGCTCTGGGAGTTTGGAAGAAGCTGTCTTAAGGCAACCACACTCTTCTAGAAACAGTAGAGGAAAGGAAAACACAGATAATTGAATAAGCTAAAAGAAAGCAAAATTTGTATTAAACAACATCAAGTTAAGTAAGTACATCAAGTGTTTCAGCTGAGAAAACTATTATTTTTGTTTTCCTACCAGTATCCAGATAAAATAAATTTAAAGGTCGAAGTGCTTTCTCAGTGAAAAAAAAAATTTAAGTTAAAATATAGTAAATTTATTTTGGATGTCAATGATCAACTTGATAAAGTAAAACACTATAGCATTCTTCTCCCTACTCATCTAAGCCATTGGCAGATTATTATTACTTTAGTGTGTGTGTGTGTGTGAGTGTGTGTATGTATGCATATATATATGTGTGTGTGTAAAATTATTTATAACAGAAGAATCAGGGTTGTTTTGTTATTAAACACTCTTTCAAACACTGAATGTAAAGCCTTTACATCAAAATAAAACTAACACAAAATAAAAAATGATTTAAGTTTCAACTGGAAATGTAAAAGAAAGTTCTCAGAAAAACCTAATTTGGAAACAAATGTTAAAGTAATAAGTCAAACAGACAATGTGAGTGTTGTTTAATTATCTCTTAATCACACTAGGAGTAACCTGAAAGGCCAAATGTATCCTTTTCTCTATGAAGCATTTAATACTCACTCTCTCCGCTCTAGGTGATGCCAAAAGATATCAAGTTAGAAAGAAAAAAGGGGGAATGGGATTCACAGGTCCTTAGAAAGCAGATCAGCCAAGTAACAATGTATGGGGAAAACAAGCAAACCAATACTTAGTAAACTACCCCAAAAAACCAGTAAGAGTTAGAATGGAGCTACCCTCTGTGGTAGATAAAGCTGCTCCCAGAAGCCAGAAGCCATTAAATGAACCTCTCATTGCTAGCAGTGGGCTACTGCATCAAGTTGTTGGTCAGAGAGTCCCAAGGCCCCAAAATAATATAGGCAATTGCCACTGCTGTTGGTTGCTCACAAGACATAACTAACAAGACTCTATAGCTAGGGTCACAGAACATAGAAAAACCAAGTTGAAACTGAGCTGGAAGCTCCTCCTTGCTGGTAACCCTCACAGTCCTCAGAGGCACTATTTAGGCCACTCCAGAGAAAAGCCAAAGGTTTTATTCAGCTGTGGACTCTGCATGTACCAAGACCAACTGGCCAGTCAAGATACACTCACGAGTGCAACAATGGCAATGCTGCTACAAAGGTAATCAACTGTTTTCTGACTGGATTTGAGATCCTGCTACTGTAAACCTGTTCAGAATCCCTGAGCTGAGGTCATAGGCCCTAGTAACAACATTATTGCTATTCTTTTGTTAAATGAGCATTATATATTGACAAATTTGCTTCGTAAATAACTATGCTTGTGTTTCTAGATTAGTCCTGTTGTTAGCTTTGGGTCACAGAAGCTTTTTTTTTTTTTTTTTGCAATGATCAGTAGTAACTGTTGTAGGTATAATGTTATTGTGCACTGTGTAAAGATTATCCTTGTATTACTCAAAAGCTGTTGTCTGTGCCCCCATATATGGTTACAAAACATTGCTCCCCAATTATTCCCTGATAGTTCAATAAAGCTGATTAGGCAATGACTGTGCAGAGGAGAGAATAGGAATGGATTTCCTCCTAGCCAGGAGAGGGAGAGAAGGACAAGAAGTGGGGATCTGCCATGAGGGGGGGGGGTCCAGGAGACACCATGAGAAAACACCTAGAGCTGAGAGAGCCAGAACAATACTAAATGCAAGTATCATGGGCACTCCAGCTGGGAGGTAGCCAAATTATTTTAGAGGATTAGAAAAGATTAATAACTGTTCAGTTATTATCCCCTTAAAGCTTGTAGAATAAATATAATAGTCTCTCAATTATTTGGGACCTAGCTGGGTTAAGAAAAAAATGTCACTTTTTAACAATGCCACTAATAAGCCATAGAGACTACAAATTAGTTAAAGCACTAAGGAGAAGTAGCCACTCATAACTGAGATGTATATATCAACCCCTTCAAGGCTCGGGATATCACACAAGTGGGGGAAGAATGTTACAGCAGCAGAGGAAGGAAGGGGACATGGGTGTGGAACATGGATTCCAGCTGTGATTCCCTTCACAAGGTCTGCATAAAAGGGAAAATGGGGAGAGGATTTAGTAGGGAGAATAACAGTAGAGAAGGGTAATAAACACCATGGATATTTAAAAAGGCACATGGAAACCTACTATTCTATAAATTTCATATGTACATGTATGAATATATACAATGGAGTATTTATTTGGAGCTACCCTACACAGAGAACAATGTGCCACCAAGAAGCCATGGATGTCAAATAAAAAGCCCAGTACTAAGTTTGGATTAATCCTTTCAACTTATTAGCCAAAGAAACCCCTAAAGCACTACAGGCTATATCTATTTGGTAAAACCCTATTCTGGAAGACACCACACACTAGCCACAGGACATGGAGAAACCAAGTTGGAACTAACCAGGAAGCTACCTCCCTACTGGATAGTTTTCACTGTACTGGATGGTATTATGCAGGCTACTGGGTGTAAGTTATTAATGGTCTTAGCTAGAGAACCTTGTGAATTTTAGTAATGATTGGCTTGGCAAAAATACATTCATGAGTGCAACATCGGCAAGGATATTACAGAGTTTGAGGTCAGCTGGGTATACAGACTGAGTCCCAGGACAGCCAGGCTACTCAGAGAAACTGTCTCAAAAACCAAAACTAAAACCAAAACAAACCAGGAACAAAACTGATAAAGAGATCACTCAGCAGTTAAGACTTGAGTAGTTAAGACCTCTTTTCCAGAGAACATTTCAATTCCATTCTCAGCATCCACTGGGTGCCTCATAATCACCAGTAACTCCAGCTCCAGCTTCTGCTCTCTGCTGGCCTCTGAGAATGTACATACATGCATGGCATATACTCAAATGGACACATACACATAATAAAAAGAAATGTTAGCAAAAAGAGACAGCTGTATCGGTGGTTAAAAGCAGTTATTGTTCTTGTAGGTGACCCAGGTTTGGTTGCCAGCACTCACATGGTAGCTCGCAATGATCTATTAACTCCAGTTATAGGGATCCAACAGCTTCGGATCTCCTGAGACATCAGACACACACACTGTGCATTTATATACATGGAGGCAAATCACTCACAAAATAAAAACAAATCTTGAAGAAAAGTAAAAATAGTGATTCAAATGGGTTTTGTTGTCTCTAAAATAGAAAATAAATACCATATAGCATCTATTCTCAAAAAGGTCATATGATAATCAAGTGAAAACAATGAACACAATATCATCTGCTGTGGTTTGGATAGCTCTTCAGTATCAAAGTCCTGTGGGTTACAGGACTGATCCCCAGCTTGGCACTAAGGAAGAGTACCAGTAATGTGACCGTCATCCTAAATAAGGCCACTAGAGCATGCCATTTGCAGAACTGTAGGATCTGGTCTCTTCCTCTTTTCCTTTCACTTCCAGACCATGTTACATAGAGTTTGATTTTATGAATGCTGCTGTCATGATAAAATCATGACACTGTGTTGTCATATAGCTAATCCCACAGAGAAAGCAATCACAAATTAGAAACTCTAAAATCTGTCAAAATATGTCTTTCTTTTAAAAAGTCTGTCACCTTGACATTGATTCTGAAATGGAAAGCTGACTGTCATCATCTGTCACACAGCTCACAGTCATCAATTTTCCTCCATTACTCTCATAGGGATAAAGCATTAATGGGCTAAGGTGAACATCACTGCTATGAACAGCACCTACAACTAAAACACCTTAGGAATGAAGGGGCCTTGGAGGCAATGTTTCTACTGTAGGCCAGGGCATTCAGACCATGGCCATGTTCATTTCACAAACAGACAGTCTAGGCAAATTCTGCCCAATCCTAGGTATGGTTCTAGATGTGCAAAGACCAAATTTCATTTTATTTATGCTTTAAAAATATACTAGGCACTGCATTAATCTTTCAATTCTTCCTACACTAAGACCAAGTCTCTGGCTAATACTTTCTTAGTCTCTTTGTTCCTTCTTATCATAATCCTCACTCACCTAATCAATCCATCACTTTCTCACAGTTCCTACCGTAAATAGCCTTAGGGAAATGGGGTGTTCCCACCTCCTTTCCACTCATCCTTTACAAAGCAGAGCAAGTCTGACCTATGTGCTGTCTTTTATCCTGAATCATTACCCCAATATTCTTAAAAGGTAACTCCTCTACTACTTAAATATTTACAGAGAAAACTTTTAATTCACTACTACACTGGGTCTTTAATGACTATAATTTCAACTTAACTCCTTTTTAACTTCTGAAAATCTAAATGAGTTTTTTTTTTTTTTACTCTGCCAAAATAAGTTGTTATCAAAGATATAGCTTTTCATCAAAAATTTATTTTCTTCAATAACTCAGAAGAGGAAAATCAACATTATAAATTATTGAAAATTATGCACACTTAATTTGGCACTAGTAAATTAGCTAAATTATAACCACATTAAATTTGGCACTAATAAACCATGTTTGATTTACTTTAACATGGATCACTGAGACCTCATTCTCTCTCATTCATCCCTCTATTATCTGCTCTCTCTCGAGTCTGGAAGGTCAGGTGACTTACTTAACCTCAGCCCCTGGGACGTAGCGTAGAGGCAAGAAGATCAGAAATTCAAGGTACTCCTTGGTTACTCGTTAAGTTTGAGCCAGTAGTCTGGGATACATAAACCCTGTCTCAGAAACACTAAAAAGAGAAGAGTAAGGAACTAACTCAGAATTTAAAGCTACGTAACAATCAACATGTCCTGTAATCCCAACACTTAGGACACAGACAAGGAATTCCTGAAGCAAGCAGTCTAGCTAAACTAGCCAAACCCTTGAGTTGTGTTTTGTGAGACATTGCCTCAATATAAAGTGGAAAGCAATTTAGGGAGATGCCCCACTTCAACCTCTTGTTTCAACACACACAAACACACACACACACACACACACACACACACAAACACACTTGCTACCTCCTCTTGACTTAAATATATACACAAAATGTATGCATCCATCCATACACATGCAGACACAGTTATACACACACACACACACACACACAAACTAAAAACAAAAATCGTTGAATATATTTCAATACAAACATCACACAATATTAAGTTGTCAAATTACATTAAATTACATTCATGAATAGAATGTTATTTTTAGGGGAACCAATGGGATAGCTCAGTGGGTAAATGTGTTTGCCACCAAGCCTGGCAACCAGAGTTTTATACCATGAATCTCCCTAAGAAGAAAATCTACTCACACAAATTGTCCTTTGACCTCCATACATGGGATATATGCCTCCGTACCCAAATAATTAAATGCAAAAGTAACCTTTTTTTAAGGTTACTGATATGTCTGTTTTTCTAAACTATTCAAATAAATACTATGTTGACTTACACTTTACAAAAGTAATAAGGTTTCTCTCATCGTTAGTATCCTCACAGGACTCTCCACTCAAACATTCAAATTTTAACCTAAAGTAATTTATCCCAAACAATTTCTCCAAAGAAATACATCCCTACCTTAAGAAAAGGAACAAGGTGCGGCTGAGGTGCAGACTTGAGTTCAATATACAGTTTCCTAGTAAACTCCTCTGCTTCAATTTCTGCATCCTAAGGAATGGAAAAAAGAAGATACTTTTAGATCTACAAATATTTTAAGAAACAAAACTGGGTGCAATGGTGAATGCCTGTGCGGCAGCTACTCAGGATGCTGACCCACAAGGATTGGTTTAGCCTAGGAGATGAGGACAGTGAAGATCACAACAATCTAGTCTCTTTCAATGAATTTTTTTTTAAAAAATGAAGTACTTTATAACTGTAGACAAGCTTTTCATAAGTAGTCAATTCCACCTTTACAAGGCTTTTTTATCTCATGTCATCAGAGAACTAAATGAACAATAAGTAACAGACATGTCCGATTAGAGAACACAGTAAAGAGAGTATTCTCTTTATGAAGAAGACTCTAATATGCAAACTGAGAAAAGAGCTGATGTGAAAGTTTAATTTTACAATTACCTTAGTGTACCTAAGATTGAATTTTTAAAATGTTATTGTAAATTTATAATAATTCCAAACAACTAATGAACCCTTAATTATAATTTTCTATTCTACACATTTCAGGGAGCTTGTTGGGGGAGGTCAGTGTGCTGAGATTTAAACTAACAATATAAAGTAAAGAATGGACAAAACTGCTGCTAATAAGTAAATGAGAAATTGAACCAATCCTCAGTACACTGCTGTGCACTTGTGATTAAAAAGAAAACATGAAGAGATGGGGTTGAAGAGATGGCTCAGCAATCAAAGAGCTCTGGCTGCTCCTCCAGGGGACCTCAGCACCCATATGACAGCTCACAACTATTTGTCACTCCAGTCTTGGGAGAACAGATGCCCTTTTATACAGACATCAATGGAGAACAAAAATTCCATTCATACACATAAGGTAAAATAAAAATAAATTTAAAAGAAAAAGAACTTCACTTTAAGACAAAAGGAAGGGGGCTGGAGAGATGGCTCAGTGGTTAAGAGCACTGGCTTCTCTTTCAGAGGTCATGAGTTCAATTCCCAGCAACCACATGGTGGCTCACAACCACCTGTAATGGGATCAGATGCCTTCTGGTATGTCTGAAGATGCTACAGTGTACTCACACACATTAAATAAATAGATAGATAAATTAAAAAAAAAAAGACAAAGGGAAAATAAATTCTATCAAATCAGAACGCTTCACATACAATAGTTTGATATTTGGTACCAACATAAATCAATTCTACTGCAGAACCAAGAGAAACACTGGAGGGCAAGTGCTGTGTGTGTGAGGTACCAGTAAAGCCATCAGTGTATTTTCATTCTTGCTTGCTTACCTGCCTTCCTTCCTTCCTTTCTGTCTGTCTGTCTGTCTATCTGTCTTTCTTTCTTTCCTTCATTTATATTTAGATAGTTGGTAGACAATTTTCTCAAAAACAAACTAAGGCTATCAAAATAACTAATAGTATTTGTTGCCAATGATAAAAACTGAAATTTTCAACCAAAAAAAAAAAAAATCACAATTCTGGAAAACATATAACTCTTTCTCTAAACTTGATAGCTTCTTATAATTTAAAGCTTTTCTTAAATGACTGCTGGGGTTCCTGGCCCAACTTTGCTTGCCTATACCCCAGATGGGACAAGCTGCCTTGCCTCACATTTTTAGACCTTGTGGGGCAGAGAATCAAATATAATGACTCTTGTATTTTTCTTAAATGTGACCATATTCCATGATGGGTAAGGAAGGTATTCTTGTCAGAACGACCTAAGACAGACTCAGTTTTTTTAATGAACTAACAAAAGGGGAAACATGGAGAGCTTTGGGGGCTGCTTGGCAGAATTCTGCACTGGCCAAGGACAAAGAAATGGGCTTCAGGCAGGAATCTGACATTAGACTAGAACAAAGAAATAATTTCAAGCACGAATCTAAATTTTAGGCTAGAACAAAGAAGTAGTCTTCAGGCATGAAAATGACTTTGGGCTAGGTCAGGGAAGTAAGTGGCTCAGATATTTTGGTCATCCTGATAAGCCCTTAGAAACAGTGATCACGGGAATGATCACAGGACTGTTTATTACTTTGCTTGTTCTTTGACTATTTGGGTTTATTGTCTTGCTTGTTCCTTGACTATTTGCATCCATTGTGTTGCTAGTTCATCAACCTAGAACTGACCTTAATACTTGGATTTAATTAAAATGGTATAAAAGCAGAGTGGGAAAAACAAACAAACAAACAAACAAAAATATGGTCTGTCTTAGAAACAGAAGGAACACTACCCAATTCATTCTATGAAGCCACAGTTATGCTGCATATTCTCCCTTGAAATGGAATGGTTTCTGTCTAATCACGAACTTGTCCCAATTTCCTTTTATAGAAGACTTCATAAGAGATTTTTTTCTACTTCTACCAAGTTTAATGTTCCAAATAGATTTTAAAAACTTTTAGCTTCAGAAGATATCATATATATTTAAGAGATGTAGGAATAAAGGTAGGTAGGTAGAGATTTATAGCTATATACAGACACACATATGGAAAGTGGAGTGAAATTAGGAATCACATTACCTTAATACATTAAATAACTGAAAACTTAGATCTGCATAATACAAAGAATCAACATTTTGTTTTAAACAAGCCATGCTATTACAAAAATCATATATCAGCAAAGAGATTCATTCACAGTGTAAAAGTAAACTAGTAGACTAAAGATTATTCACATGGATCTAGAGAAGGCTATTAAAATGCCCAATATTCCAACTACCTGCTAGGGAACAGAGATTCTCATACAACCCATCACAAAATAGAATAAGAGAAATACCCAGCCATGTTCTATTAAGTGCAGCCTCAAACTTACAAAATGCAAATCAGCATCATTTCCCACTCGGTTTCATTATTTTGGAAATTGTAATTTTTCTTTAAATATTATATATGTTAACAAACAATGGCTTTGCTATTCTTAGTTAAATAGAGTTTTAATACTTAGTTTTAATTCCAGGGCCACAAAAAATAAAATACTGAGGGATTCTAAGTTTTAGGAATATTAAGGCATCCTCTGCCAAAATATTTGAGATTTGCTATCTATTGGCCTGAGATAAACAGGTCATAAACTAAAAAGGATATTTAATGAATTTACAGCTGTTACTATCTGTATACAATATATACATAGAAAAAACTGGCATAAAAGTAATAAATATTCAAAATATCATGATATATGATGAAAATTAATTATACTAAAGATTTACTTTATGTAGTGATTGTCAAGTTTTAATGAAGTAAAAAGTTTTAACAAATATACTTATAAACAAATATTATTAAAACATCACTATTTCCCATACAATGCCCTCTCATAAAGCTTGAAGAATTATACAATACTAACTTACCAAAAGTTGTTCCACCAGCTTCTTCACATTCCGCCCCATTTCTGGAGACTGCGATCCACTACATGCTAGTTTTATTAACATTGAAAGGAAGTTTTTACATTTCTTCACATTTTCTAGCACTGTCTAATATAGGGAAAAAAAAAACACAAAATGTTAGTAAATAGGAATTAGAACTCAGCAAGAAACTATATACAAGATAAAAGTGAAAGTTTACCGGAGGAAGACCAGTCTGAGCAGCTACTGAAGTCTCGGCTTTGAGACCTGAGTCATTTGAAGGGGTAGATAATACGCCTACACTTGATGGCTTCAGGATGGATACAGTATTCACCGGCTTTGCAGGAGTAACTGTGACAACATTGCTTGGTACAGTCACAGGCTGAAATTAATTAAATCAACATAAAGTTAAATATGTATCATTATGATACCTTAGTGTATACTTTGCTTTGCATTGAAAAGACTCCAAATGAATTTTGACATCTCTGCTTTCAAGTGATGGTATGATAATCTGAGGCATTTATTAGAACTCTGGCTTAGCAAAAACCTGTATTTCACTCTCAGCTACCACTCTACTCTTCATTGTCATCTACTACAGCATTAGCTACCAGCAAGGTAAACTTCTAATACTAACTCCCACCTGCAAAAGCAGACTAGGAATGCTACTTATTATCCATAGGGTGGTCTGTGAAAAAGTGTCACTCAGAAAAGTCTTTAAAATATTAATATCTTATTAATGCAGTTGGGAAAATATCTGAATACAAACATAAGCTATAAAGTTATGATTATTAGCATCCACATAAAAGCTAGGCATGATGATACACTTCAATAATCCCAGTGTTTGTGGGGTAGAGACAGGTAAATCTCAGAGTGGAAGTTTTTCACTGGACAGCCAGTTCCAGGCCAAATGGCAAATTCCAACTTCAGTGAGAAACCCTGTCTAAAATAATAAGGTAGACAGCAATTGAGGAAAATTTTATTCAACACACATACACATACATATACAAGTGAGCATATAATACATACACGCATGCATACACACACACACACACACACACACACACACACACACACACACACGTTTGTGTTTCTCTAAAAATATATTTGTAATAGCAAGTCTCTGTAGTTTATATAAACTTTCCTTTTTTAGAGTATAAAACAGAGTTACCAACTACTTTTCATATGCTCAGCTATAGTAATCTTATATGGACCATCAGTATAAGTATAATAGAGAAGAATGCTTTATTTCCACAGTAAAAGGAATTTCATTAATGTCTGTTTTCAGCCCGAGCTGTCCCACATTGGGCAGCAAAAATGTCGAGAGCCACTCTGCCCCAGGTTTGAGGCCAAAAATGTCAGGGACCACTCTATCAATGTTGGGACCCACACTACCAAAAGCCTTGGGGGCTAAATTGTTAGAGCCTGCACTGCCCCAAGCTGCTCCAGTCAGAGGGTCGGGGTTCAGCAAGAGAGAGAGTGAGGACGGACTCCAGGAATGTGATTCAATCCCGTTTATTCTTCAGTCTCTCTTCTTAGTCTAAGTCCCAAGTCTTGAGTTCCTAGTCCCTGGTTCCTAGTGCCTCCAAGTTCCAAGTTACTTCTTCCAAGTGCTAAGTGCCTAACGTCTAATGCCTAATACCTAACTCCAAGTTCTTCCTCCAAGTGCCAAGTGCTTAATGTCTAATGCCTAATTCTGTTTCTTCTGATTTCTCTAGTCCAAGTGTCTTCTACCTAATGCCTAATAACTAACTCCAAGTTGTACTCCTCCTAATTCCAAGTTCTTCTTCCAAGTGCCAAGTGCCTAATACCTAATTCTCTGTTCCAAGTTGTACTCTCTCTTCTGTCTGCCTCTTGACTTTTATATGTCTCACTTCTAAGTCACGCCCTTAAGTCTCAGCTTTAAATCACACCTTTCAGTCTCACACACCCAAGGGAAGATACTGGGTATCTAAAGCAAGATGTTACCAGAGTGTGCTCGGCTGTTGTAGGCTATTGTAATCAAGTCTCTTATCAGGGTATATGGCTCAAGATGGCTGCAAGGATGATAGCTGCCTTAAGTCGGCTCCCCACAAATGTCTACATGTATCAGAATGAGGTGGTATGACTTTAGCACCACCTACAGGACAGAAAGCTTAACACAGACATTGTAAGCTATGGTAAACAATTAGAAAGCCACACAGAACTAAAGCAACAAGTACACTAAAAGTTACATAAGAAAAGTGGAGTTGAGTGAATAGTATGTTCAGAGAAGACTAACAATACTACACAAATTTATCTGAGATGCTTACATTCTCAAGAAAAGTTTTTTTTCTGTGTATGTCAAGATAGGTGAATGGACACCAAAATTTTCCCTTCAGAAAAACTGGTATGAACATCAGACAGACTGTTTTGGTAAAAAGGTAAATAAATTTAAAATACCTATGAATAATGACTAGAACTAATGAAATTTCAAGGTAAAATTAAGGCCCTGGAGAGATGCCTCACTTGCTGCTTTTCCAGAGGACCTAGGTTCAATTCCCAGTACTCACAAGGTGGCTCACAGCTATCTCTAACTCTAGTTAGAGGTGATCCAATCCTCTCTTCTGGCCTCCCTAGGCAACAGGAACACACACACACAGTACATATGCATACATACGGGCAAGGCATCTGTACACCTAAAATAATTATTTTTAAAAAAATGATATTTCAGAATTTTAAAAATAAAAAGGTTTAAAGGTAAAATTAGAAATCACAACTAAAATCAGTCCTATTTCATTAGGTAAAACAGAAAGCTTCAAATGCAGCATCCAAGTGAATTCTTCCCCAATCTAAACTCTTCCATATTTTCCAGAGACAAATCCTATGACATGGATTCTGAATCCTTCTAGACTTTGAAACTTTATTGTTTGTAACAATAAGGAAGACTCTTCAGAGACAAAAAGTGGTTCAGACATCTGGAATTCTAGCACTTGGAGGTGAAATAAGAGGATCAGTCATTTAAGGTTAACCTCAGGTACATACTAAGTTTAAGCCTAGACTACATAAGACTCTATTTCAAGATTAATAGTAATTATAATACTCAAGAAAACCCATCTTATAATTAGCCATATAATCTGCACTTAGGAAAGGGTAGTTTTGAACTAGTGAGGATGATGGCCTTCAATGTCTGGTGAGTGGGTCCTCAGAGCAGTACTGACCATTGTGTACAAAGCAAGCCATATCCAGTGAGATGTGAGCTCTCAAATGTTCTGTTGTCTGTGAGCAGAGAAAGTACGCAAGTCATCTTACTACCCTGTCAATATTTTATTTTTTCACCATGTTCTAGTTTGAATCTTAAATCACCTCCAAAGACCTGCATTCTAAAGCTTGTGGCCCAGCCCCATGACACTACGGTACAATGACAGAACACTGAAGTAATGGAAGTTAATGGAACTCAGTCATTAGAGCTGTACCATTGAAGTGGGTATTGGGAATCCTTTCTTCCTGTCTTTGGCTTCTGGTTATAAAGTGAACTACCTCTTGCATCATACACATGATTTGTACTGTAATGCTACAGGGTCAATGGGGAGATACCTAACCTTGATGTTTCCACTGAAGTTATTGAGTGGACTTTTTAAAACTCAATCATAAGTCTTCCTTAGACTAAAATATTCTAGAGCAGTCAATGGTATTTCCAATATTAGCAAGACTGAATTGCATCAATTAAACAGATCTTGGAGACAGTAGAAAAAAGGGCAAGATTATGTGTGAAACAGATCTGTGTAAAAATCAGTTATACGTGCTTTACTAGATCATGCTGTACTTCAAGGTCATTTTCTGTACCTAGCTGAGTAATTACATTAGGCTTGTTCATTAATTAAAAACACTAATTCTAAATTATTTATACCTTTATGTTTTTAACAGTAGGCCTAATTATATCTTCATCATTAAATATAAACTAATACAGAAGGCAAGATTTCAACGTAGTTTTTGTGTCATATTTGCAACAATAAGACAAGTTTCCCAAGTCATTTTAAACAAATTCTGGCACCTACTAATAGGAAAATACACATGTTCTAGAGAGAATCTAGAGTTGTGCCTGATCAGTACTCTAGTTGAAGAATAGTTTCAAGTTAAGACACTTAAGCTAAAATCCCTATTCTTCTACATATTAGTAGAAATGTGGACAGTTTTTTAGCCTCTCTAACATTATCACATATATAGATAGAGACAATACTCTTACTAACAAGGATGAAGTGAGGTGATTGATGGATTGAAAGATACCTAAAAGTATAAAGAACAGTAAGTGCTCAATAATGGCTAGCTATTGTTTTTTAAGGCACTGTTTTTTTTTTTAATCAGACTTATTGCTTATGACCCCAGATAGTAGAAAAGAATGTATTTAAAGAGTGTAATTAAATAAATTTTAGAACACCAACAGCGATACTGATATATAAGCACAGTATTCTATTTAAGTAAGCAACAAAAAGATGCATCCTCTTTGTGACAAAGGAAACATGACAGCTTTCCAAACCATGGGATCCACTAGTGGCCCACATACAGCATTAGCTTAGTATTGGACCAGACTGCAGCAAGCACAGATAAACTGAAGCAATACTCTTATTAATGATGGGATTCTATCTTCTAAAACTCAGTAAAATCACTAAATCAAAACATTCTATGTGGTACTTTGTCTCCATAGTAGGTAGGACATATACACTGATCAAGGAACTTAGAAGATGTATGAATAGACCTCTGTCCTGATGACCTCTGGGGGACCCTGTGCTTTCCATTTCTGCTCACAAGGAAAACAATTCCCTTGGGAGACCAGCTACTATAGCTTCCACCTGGTACTTCAGGTCCCTATGTCCACAGATGAGCAAGAAAGATGAGCCTGAACCATGAGAGGAGTAATTAATTCTCATCATCTGAAAGATGTAGTTTTTAATCATATAACAGAGGATTCTAAGATTTGAATATTCCTTCCAAAACTCACATTGAAATATAATTCTCATTATACTGATATCAAGAAATAAGACCTTTAAGAAGTGATTAAGACCAGTACCTTTTGGTTATAAATGGGTTACGGCTGCTATTACAGGAATAGGGATTCATTCGTAGGAGAAGTATCCTAATCAAAGGTTAAGTTCAGCTCCCATCATCCCCTCCTCTATTTTGCTTCCCTCTCTCCTGGGACACCATGCTCTCTTGCTGTATGATATCTCTGCCATAGGATAAGGCTCTCCCCATATACTGACATGATTCATCTCCTGAATCATGAGTCAAACTTCTATTCACTACAAAATACTCAATCTGTGCTGTTCTGCTACAAGTGGAGAAAAACAGAAAACCCAGGAGAGGGCAGAAACATACAGTCCACAGAGATCTTTAACACAGGAAAGGTGACTAGTCGGCAACTCCCAAGACCAGCAGAGGCAGTAGGCAAGAGTGAGGGCAATACAAGGTGGACAAAGGAATACTGACGATCCTTTTAACCTTTGTTTCTCCAGGAAGAAGCTTACCAGCATCCCAGAACACCTGTGTATAACACGTATAAGAAGTGTATATACAAGATGCAGATTTCACTGAACCGTTGTAAAGAGTGTCTCAGCTACTGGGTAACTTTCAGTTATCCTCTGCTGCAAAGAGACCTTAGACAAAAGTACAATTTTCCAAGAAGAGTCCAGTAAAGCCCAGAAGAGTATGTTGACTAACAGTGGGACAATGCTGACAAAGGACATATACTCCAATGTTCTCTATTAGGTTGGCTGAATGAAACTTTTCCAATCTCGAATCTAACTTAATCCTTCTCTTCACAAGTATTGACTCCTAACAAACAACCTATCCAAATTCTATTTTAGCACCTACTTCTGGAGACTGAAATGCATGGTTATTAGGTGTCTTCATATTACTTTAATGCATTTATGCAATGAATGATTAATAATGATAGACACCATGTTTTCTTATTTCTGCATTAAGAGTTCACTGTCTGATAAACAGCATCATATATTATATGCCTTCAACGTCTCATAGATGCTAAAATATCTGGCAAGAAATAATTGAAAAATCATGAGAAAACAGTCACGCACGCACGCACGCACGCACGCACGCCACTTACTTGTCCTGAGGAAGTACTGGAGGCAGTGGTTGCCACAGTTGTTCCTATCTGTGTCAAACTTTTAACAGGTGCCACTGTTACTTTCTTCACTAATTGTGAGCTAGAATTCTGGGGAAAGGAGACAAAGATAACACAGTTATTGGCACTAGTCATTTTGTTCATTGGCTTATTTTTTTGAGAAAGGGTCTCACTGTGCAGGTGTGGCTAGTCTAGATCTCAATATATAGGCCTGGCTGTCCTGGAACTCACAGAGCTCTACCTGTCTCTGCCTCAAGGCACATGCCACTACACCCAATCAATATTAGTCATTTTAAATCAACCAGTATTGTGAACAAAATAAAAAGACTTTCAGCAAATGTATTTGGTATATACTGTAGTTTACGAACACTATACTATAAGCTTAACTGGTCAGTTGGTTAGCTGACATTTCTTAAAAAAAAAAGGCAACTGATTCATAAAATAACCTTTTCTTTTATATTAATTCTCCAATTAAGCAACCTCTGTAACATTCAGCATTGGAATCTTTGGCCAGCAAAACTGCTCAGAGAATACAAGGCTGACATCCTGAGTATGATTCCCCAGATCCTATGGTGAAAAGACAAAACTGAGCCCTCTGATCTCCCCATGAGCACTGTAGAAGTATGCACCACACTCATATACACATATTATACACAAATAAGAAAATATAAAATCTTAAACTTGATCAAAATTGGAAGGACAGGAAAGATGGAGTTCCATCCTGTCAAAAGAAGTGACTTCTGAAAGTCGTCCTCTGACTTCCACAAGTGCAGGTAAGGCATGCACATCACCCGACTACACAGACACCCAAGGCAAACAAAAGTATAATAAAGTTAAAGGAGAAAAGGAAAGAGGAAACGAGCAAAGGGTCAACCTTTGACATTGGCTGTCTACCTCAATTGTTCTCTGCCTTAATGTTTGAGACACTATTTCTCACTGAACCTGAAGCTCTTGAATTGGCTCCACCAGCTGCCAGCAAACCCTAGGAATCTGCTTTATTTCAGTGCTATGATTACAGGTGCATGCTATCTATGCACCTGGCATACAATGAGTGTACCAAACTCAAACCCTCAAGCTTGGGTACAAGTACTTTACCAACCTAACTAACACTAGCATTTTCTAGTTAAATAAAAATGTTCATAAGAATATTTTTTAAACTCACTGACACACACAACAAATTTCAGTTATATAAAAAGACCAAAGTCAATATAAATAAGTTACATCAAACTAATGAAATATTAAAGCAGATTCCTGAATTACTTAAAAGTAATGTCTATAATGTATAGATGAAAATGAATACTTTAAATAGGAGTCTTATTAAGTATAAATCTAAAAGTGAAACAGAGATGAGGAGATGGCTTACTCAGTAACGTGTTTGTTTCAAAAGCATGAAGACCTGAGTTCAGACCCCAACATTGTATAAAAAGTAAAAAACAAAACAAGGAAAACAGGTGGGCAGTTGCCAGGGAGGCAAAGATAGAAGTGTCCTGGGAGGCTGCTGATCAGCCAGTCTAGTTTATCTGTGAACTCCAATGTCAATGAGAAACCCATCTGAAAAAATAAACTGAAGAGCACCTGAGGAAGATACACAATGGGTATTAGCCTCTGGCCTGCAAACCCCACATAGGAGCACACATGAAAGCACATAACCACATACACACACATTCTAAAAACCTGACTCACAATGAATATTTATGTTCAGCAGATGCACACTGTCCTTTGGCAACAATAAAATCACTGAGTATGAAAGTACAACTTTCATTATTTTAGCAATTATCAAGTATCAAATCCAAATTTGCACTTAATTTTAAAGTTGAGCAAACTTATCTCAAATTTTTACTGGCAAACACACACATATTTATATGAAGATAGTAGCTGGAAACTAAGAAGATTAAGGTAGATTACCGGCACTGTACAGATCTTGACTGTTTGAGCGTTTGCTGGTACTGCTGGTCTTGGAGTTACGTTACTTGTGGTCTTGGCTCCTGTTAAAGCTTGCTGAGGAGATACCAGCATCAACTGACCACTGTTACTTTTGATCAAAACTGTTCCTATAATGAAAAGGAAAACAACTGTGACTCTGAAGCTGTTAAATAAAACACAAACAACACATACTTTTGTTTCCCATCTCAACACTGGGAAATGCTTGGAAGAAATGCCTAACATATAATGAACTCCATGTTCACTAATTACCATAAGATGGTAAAATGTTTTCATTCAAAGCTACTTACACTGAGCATGCAGCACAAACCTGTAATTCTAGGACTAGGAAGCTAAGCCTAAAAAAAATACAGGCTCACAGCCAGATGGGGGAATACAGTAAGAGCCTGTCTTTAAAATAATATAGCAATAAAAAATATTTTTAAATCTAAGCCTATGAAAAGATATTCTTGGAGGTCAACATTTTTCCTCCATGATACTAAAACTACAATACTACATTAAGACGGACAGAGGGCTGGAGATATGGCTCAGAAGTACTTGACGCTCTTGCAGAAGACTGGAGTTCTACTCCCAGCACCTATATGGAGTTCTACAACCCTCTCTTGAATTCCAGTTCCAGGGAAATGATGCGCTCTTCAGGCCTCTGAGAACACTGCACACAAGTGGTACACAGACACACACAGGCAAAACAATCATACACATAAAACAAAATATCTTTTTAAAGATGCCGTAAGAATAGCACAATGCTACATAAGCTGATCAAACAAATAGAATAGAAAACTCCTAGGAGACATGTCATACAGATTGGCCATCACGCATCAAAATGACTATTTAAAAATTTTAGAATATTTGCATAGACTTTTCTAGAATATCTTTAACCTGAAACTGTGAAAGCATTCAATATGCTCCAAAAATCCAAAACATTACTAGCATAACACTGTTAGAGTAAAGAATGGAATGCACCCTAGAATGCACCCTACCATTGTCCCTTAAGAGTTAACTCCATTCGGGGGATTAAGGATCTGGTAAGAGCCATCCATAGGAAGGCAGGCTCACCATAAGATATAGTCAGATCCCAAGGACCCTAACTCCAGCTCTTTTATAAGGCATCTCTGATGGGAGAAAACAGTGGGAGAGACAGAAGTACCACTCAGGTCCACACAGTAGCCTGCTCCTATAGTAAAGATATCACTCAAAGAGAAGCATGCCACAGTCTTGTCGCCATGCTAAATATCTCCTTAGAGAAACTGATTTGCCCTCAAAATGCTGAAAAATTAAGTGAAGAAACTATAGCATACAAAAAATAAATCTTAATTGAAACAGAAGAAAGATGAAACACAAGGGAATAGAAAACAAACATAAGTATCAAAGCTAAATCTAACTATATCAGAAGTACAGCACTAGATAAAGCAATACCCACTCATTTGTTATTTTCCTAAGACTTGTCATAAACTTAAAAATATAGCAAGTTTGAAACTGGGTATAATAGTTCAGCCAATAATGCCAGCATGTGGGAAGCTGAGAATCCAAGAGTATCCTGACCTATACAGTAAGTTTGGGGCACTCTCAGCTAAATATGAAGACCCACTCTCAAAAGAACAAAAAGTGAAAAAAAAAAAACCATATCACACAAGAGCAAATAGAAGAAAGCTAAAGTAGTCACAATACTATCAAACAAGACATTTAAAATACAAATGCACCAAACTGAAGCAGCTGAGTTTAGGACAACCTCGAATTTTACGTGTTTTGGGCTATACACACAGCTTTTCCTAAAAATGCACTTGGTAACCTTAGACCCTCACCTGTATATACTATGCATACATGCTCCTAATTTAACAATGAACATGTTAGCAACTTCCACAGATGAATCACAGGTAACAAAACTACAGAGCCTAAAAATACATAAAGAAAAATTATAAATAAATATAAATAAAGAAAAATAGTTCAACACTTATAAAATCTCCATTTTCACTGAAAGTACAGAACTAGAGAGATGAAGGAAGAGGATATAGATGAAGGCAGAGCATTTACTCCAAGGACAATGCCTACAACACCAAATACTCACAGGATGCCAATAAGGAAGACAAGACTTAAAAAGCAGTATAAATCAAGTAAGCTTAGCACACATTCAGAGAATATTTTACCCCACAAATTAACTGTACAGAGAAAAATTTTAAACAGATTGTCTAAACTAGGTGTGATGGTATACAGCTGTAATCCCAGCACTTGGGAAGTTGTACAGAAATGACTGCAATCTCAAAGTCAGCCTGGTTTACTTAAGCAAATTTCAGGTCAATCAGTACTACTACAGTACTGAGGGAGTAGGAGGTGCTGGAGAGATGACTCACAGGTTAAGATGCTTGCTGCTCTTTCAAAAGACCCTAAGCTCATTAGCAGCATCAAATACTCACAACAGGAGACTCACAATCACTTGTAACTTTAGTTCTAGGGGATCTAAACTTTGAAAATGATTGCACTCACGTACACATGTTCATACCGACAAACAAGACAGATGCACAATTAAAAATATAAATAAAATCTAAAAACAAACAAAACACATTAGTACATACAACAAGTCCTGATACATTTAAAAGTACTGAAATCATAAATGTGTTGAGCCCAACTACAATAGGATGAAAGTAGAAATAACAGGAAAATAGTTGATAAATTTACAAGTATACAAATACATCCAGAAGCCAACAGGTCAATCTAAAACAACTTAAAGGGAACTGGAAAATATAGATAAGTGACAAAGAAAATGTGAAATAGCAAGATTTATGGGGTGTAGTCAACGTAATGTTTACAAGAAAATTTATACCAACAAAAGTCAATCTTTAAAAAGCTCTCAAACCAGAGCTGGACAGTGGTGGCACACACCTTTAATCCTGGCACTCAAACTACAGAGAGAAACCCTGTCTGAAAAACAAATAAACAAAAAAAGGTCTCAAACCATTAACCTTCCATAACCTTGTAACACTGGAAGTAGAGCAAGATAAAAACTAAAACAATTACATGGAAAGACATGTAAAGATTAAAACAAAGATAAATATAATATTGAACAGAAAAATAATTGAGAAAAATTAATAACCCCAAAATTTAACTATTTGAAAAAAGTATCAAAATTGATAAATTTGCAAAGTGTGGTGAAGCGGGATAAATCTCAGGATTGGGAGGCAGAGGCAGGAAGATTTTTGTGAGTTTCAGGACAATCATTGCTACATAGTGATACCCTGTCTGGAAAACAAAACAAACAACAACAAAAACAAAAACCTGACATACTAACTAGACAAAAAGACTTAGAAACTATGTGGAACATCCAAGGATGCAGTATTTCCACCTTGCCCTTAGCACCCAGTTCTGCATTCATAGTGTGGCCTTATTATTCTTCCCACTGTAACCTCATAGCCAAGTACAGTGGCTGCTCAATAGGTATTCTGTCTGTTTCTGAACAAACTGTAGAGGAAGAATCCTAAACTGTAAATCAATAAGCCAGATAAATTTATAAATGAAAGAGACAAATTAACAGAAAGTCATAAGTTTATCATGAAGAAATAAGACAATCTGAATATAAGTTTAAAATATGTAAATAACAAATCAAAACAGTATTCAGATAATAAACCCAAATTTAGACGGTTCTATTGGTCAAATGTACCAAACCCTGAAAAAAAAATGCTAATATTTAACATCTTCAAGTAAATAACATTTAACTCATTTTGTCAGGTCAGTACCAGCCATACTAGAAACAGGCAAAGAGATCACAAAACTTCCTGAGCAACTATCAGAAACTAAATCTAGTATCATAGCAAAAGTATTATATACAAGGACAATAGGACATTATCTCAAAGGTTGGTTCAATAACTAAACATTAAGTAAAATATTCTATCAACGGCGAAAAAAAAACCCCACAAAAACTACATAAACATCTCACAGAAGCAGAACAAATTTGACCAAATTCAATGTCTCTTTTTTTTAAAGATTTGTTATTTTTAATTAATAAGTATGCACATATACATATATACATACACATGTATATATACATATACACAACACATAGATACATACAAACATACAATATGGTTGTTCATCTTCCAAAAGTAATTAACATCAAAATGGTCACTATTATTAATTCTCTAGCATGACAATTGCATAATGCTAATGTTAAGCAGCTATGAATGCTTTCTCAATTAAAATCATACCCCAAAAATTATGTAGAACTTACACTATGTGCCCAGAGGCCCCCTGATCTGAGGAATTATTTTCTGGAACTACACACTCTCCAACTATCACACCCAACTCCCACCACACAGCAAATACCTGAACTAAAACCATAGAGTTGAAAAAATAATAAACCAAATAAAGAAATAACACTATATACATAAATCCCAACATGGCTTAACATGAAACACACAAAAAGCCAAGACAACAAAGCTCCTTCAAAAATTCACACTTTTTCAACAAAGACATCTAGTGACGGTAAGTCAGATGAAACCTCAGAGAACTCAAAACAATGATTAAAAGTATGTTCAAAGACACAAATGAGCAAATGAATAAGGTATGGATTGTGTGGAAAAAGATTTCAACAAATACTTAAGGTGGGGGAAAAAAAATCAACCTGAAATGCTAGAAATAAAGTCAAATCAAAATTCTGTGGAAAGTCTCAGCAATAGAATAGATAAAGAAAAGGACAGAATATCAAAGTTTGAAGACATGGTGGAAGAACTGAAACAATCCAAGGACAAAGACATAATAATAAGAAATCATAAGATATTTGCAATACTCTGAAAAAAAGTATGGCTATTAGGAGTGGAAGAAGGGGCAAAATCTCATTCTAAAGACATAGAAAATATTTTCTAAAGAATTATGATGGGAAATTTGTCAGTTATAAAAAGAGATGCCAATCCAGATATAGTAGGCATTTATGACATGAAGGCCCCAGAGGCCCTCAAAACAACTCAGACAATTGCCATTAATCTTTATAGCCCATGAGAACTAAATGGTAAGACCCTATTGCTGAAGACATTCTATACTTTGATTACAAGACATAAAGAAATCAACCTAAAACTGATCTGAAAACACTTCCCTGCTAACTAACTTTCATAGTGCTAGAAGGTACTATGGCAGGTCATGGGGGAAAATAGGCATCAATGGTAATAGAGCAAGCCACACATGAGACAAGATGTGCTCACCATTTTCAATAGTGACATGACAGGTATGAAGGTAACTAACTACTTTTGGATCGGATTTAAGGACACCTCAATGGGAAGGAATTCATGCCTGGAATTGTAAACTGGTCAAAACCCATAGCTTAGAAAGCTTTAGGTGAGGTACCCTACTACTGCTGTCTTGCTAAACAGACAAGTTTCAAACAGTCTTCTAAATATTTATTTACACACATAGATTAGTGCTGCCTTCAACCTTGGCCAGAAAAGCTTCTCTTTGCAGTGGTCAGCACTTAAGGCCAACTCATAACTGACCAAAGTGTTGGGAATAAGTGACTACTTATTCTTAAGACTACTTATACATAGCTCAGCCATAAATGGAGTATCAGAGAACACAAAGGAAGAGAAAGTGAAACGAATATAAAAGTCAGAAGATAGAGATGAATGCTCAGGATAAAGCTAGTAAGACCAGTCAACAATCTAACGGGTAGTGTTAACTGAACTCAATTAGGTTAGCTTAAAAAAAAATGATATGAATGGAGGGGTGGGCATGGTGGGGTGAGCATAGGAGTGGAGGGGGGATCTAGGCTGGATATAATGAAGACATTGTTTACATATATGAAATTGTCAAGGAATGAAAGACATTCTATTTTCTAAAGAAAAAAGTTCTCATACATTAGGTAACAGATTATCTTTTCTCTATTAATATTAAGATTTTAAAAGTGGACTGCTGGGGGAATCACCACTCCTGAACTCAAGCTGTACTGCAGAATAATAGTGATAAAAACCAAATGGTATGGGTACAGAGACAGACAGGCCGATCAATGGAATAGAATTGAAGACCCAAAAATAAACCTACACACCTAGGAACACTTGATCTTTGACAAAGAAGCCAAAACCATACAATGGAAAAAAGAAAGCATCTTTAACAAATGGTGCTGATATAACTGGCATGTAGAAGAATGCAAATTGATCCATATGTATCTCCTTGTACAAAGCTCAAGTCCAAGTGGATCAAGGACCTCCACATAAAACCAGGTACACCGAATCTCTAACAGAAGAGAAAGCAGGGCGGGGCAGTGGTGGCGCACGCCTTTAATCCCAGCACTCCGGAGGCAGAGGCAGGCAGATTTCTGAGTTCAAGGCCAGCCTGGTCTACAGAGTGAGTTCCAGGACAGCCAGGGCTACACAAAGAAACCCTGTCTGGGGGGGGGGGGGGAGTGAGAAAGAGCCTTGAACACATTGGCACAGGGGAAATTTTTCTGAACACCAATGGCTCAGTCTCTAAGATCAACAATTGACAAGCAGGACCTCATGAAACTGAAAAGCTTCTGTAAGGCAAAGCACACTGTCAACAGGACACAATGACAACCTACAGATTGGGAAAAGATCTTTACTAACCCTACATCAAAGGGCTAATATCTAAAATATACAAAGAACTCAAGAATTTAGAGTCCAGAAAACCAAATAACCCAATTAAAAAATGGGGTACAGAGCTAAACAGAATTATCAGCTAAACAGGAATCTCTAATGGCTAAAGAAATGTTCAACATCCTTAGTCATCAGGGAAATGCAAATCAAAACGGTCCAGGGATTCTACCTTACACCAGTCAGACAGACTGGCTAAAATCAAAATGTCAGGCTACAGTAGATGCTGGCAAGAATGTGGAGAAAGAAGAACAAACACTCCTCCATTGCTGGTGGGACTGCACCGATCTGGTGGTTCCTCAGAAAACTGGCAATAGTTCTACCTGAAGACTCAGCTATACCACTCCTGGACATATACCCAAAAGATGCTCCAACATATCACAAGGACACATGCTCCACTATGTTCATAGCAGTCTTATTTATAATAGCCAGAAGCTGGAAACAACCCAGGTTTCTCTCAACCAAGAAATGGATACAGAAAATGCAGGACATTTACAAAATAGAATACTCAGTTAGTAAAAATGAGGACATCATAAACTTTGCAGGCAAATGGATGGAACTAGAAAATATCATCCTGAGTGATATAACTTAGACCCAAGAGGACATAAATGGTATGTACTCACTGATGAGTGGATATTAGCCCAAAAGCTAAGAATACCCATGATAGAACTCACAGACCACATGAAGTTTAACAAGAAGGCAGGCCCAAGTGTGGATGCTTCAATTCCACTTAGATGGGGGGTGGGGGTGGGGGGGCAGAGGGAGGGAGAGAGCTGGGTGGGAGAGGAGAGGAAGAGAAAAAAGGAGGGGCAGGATCAAGTGAGGGGGAGACAGGAGAGAAGCCCAGAGGGCCAAGAGAATAAATAGAAATATGCAGCAGTGTGGGGTGGGAGTTGGGGGGAACCACTACAAAGTCCCAGACACCAAGGATGTGAGAGGCTCACAGGACCACATAAGGACAACATGAGCTGAAATGCCCAACAGTGGGCAGATGGAACTTGAAGAGACCACCTCCGGTCGATAGACATAGCCCCCAGTTGAGGGATGGGGCCACCCACCAATCTCAAAAATTTTGACCCAGAATTGTTCTTGTCTAAAGGAAATGCAGGGACAAAAATGGAGCAGAGACTGAGGGAAAGGCCATCCAGAGACCTTCCCAACTTGGGATCCATCCCATGAACAGACACCAAACCCCAACACTATTTTTGATGCCAAGATGTGTTTGCCGACAGGAACCCGGCATGGCTGTCCTCTGAGAGGCTCTACCAGCAGCTAACTAAGACAGATGCAGATACTCACAGCCAACTATTGGACTGAGCCTGGGGACCCCTACGGAAACGTTAGGAAAAGGACTGAAGGAGCTGATGGGGATGACAACCCCATAGGAAGAATGACAGTATCAACTAACCAGACCCCTCAGAGCTCCCAGAGACTAAGTCTCCAACCGAAGAGCATATATGGGCTGGTCTGTGGCTCCCACTACATATGTAGCAGAGGACTGCTTGTCTGGCCTCAGTGGGAAGGGAGGTGCTTGGTCCTATGGAAGCTTGATGTCCCACAGGGGGATGCTAGAGGGGTGAGATGAGAGTAGGTGGATGGAGGAGTACCTTCTTAGAGGTGAGGAAGGAGGATAGGGTGGGGGCTTGTGGAGGGGGGACTGTGAAGGGAGACAACATTTGAAATGTAAATAAATAAAATACTTAATAAAAAAAAGTGGACTACGATCCATTTTCTACATCACACATAATTGTTTTTTGCTTTTTTGTTCTGTGAATTGCTGTTTCAATGGCAGTCTGATCTGGATGCAAGCTCTTTGATCTTTCAATATTCTCACAATTTGTAAATAGTTCCTGAAAGAATAGCAAATATATAAAAATCTAGATCCAGAAAGATTATAACTCAAATGCTATAAATCAAAACACCTGACTGGTGGCTTTCTAGTCTCTCCTCAAATAACCTAGAGTTAGGGAAATAAAATAGACAGCCATCACTCTTTCAACAGCAGACAAGGCACACAAACTCTTAATATGCAAACAAATTGTTTCCCTTTAGCATCCATAAGAAACAAAGGTTACTCTTTTGTACTGAGCTCTGTAAAAATGTATATACCTAAACTGAATTTTTCTCTAGGTACCATGGGCCAAAATCCTCTCATTTTTCACATAATAATTTCCCATACTGAGTTTAAAACTACTTATATTGCCCTTTTCTCCTTTCCTAAATGTATTGTAAGTAAATTAAAATACTAGGTTTTAATCAACCTTCATTGATCAAAATAGAGATTGATTTGCCAAAACAGGTTTTTATCTCTTTAAATTTCACCTCTAGCGGGCGGTGGTGGCACACGCCGCCTTTAATCCCAGAACTTGGGAGGCAGAGGCAGGCAGATTTCTGAGTTCGAGGCCACCCTGGTCTACAGAGTGAGTTCCAGGACAGCCAGGGCTATTCAGAGAAACCCTGTCTTGAAAAACAAACAAACAAACAAAAAAAAACAAAAACAAAAACAAACAAAATAAAAACATTTAAAAAAATAATAATAAATTTCACCTCTAAAATTAGACACATATGACTCCAAGAGATTATTATTTTGCATATTTGGTGTTAGTTTCATGAATGCATTGATTATTTTTCAAAAATAACAGAAAATTAAGCCCAAAGTAATCCTTGAAAATTCAGGAAATCTATTGAATTTCCACAAGAGAAATGTTGTCTACTTACAGTTATATTCATAGTATTTTGCACAGAATCCAGCATATGTTGCAGTTATCAGTACATAACAAAATATATTATCTATCTCCCCCAAAAATGATAATGCATAACATGACTTAAATGTAAAGACTTCTACTTTAGTAAATAATAAAAGACAACAAGCAACCAACTTAAATGAACAATAAGTGAATTATTAAATAATAAATTATACTGCCATTAATATTTAAACATTTGGCTCCTAAAATGTCTTAATCGGTAAATGAACTTGCCACCAAGCCTGAGAACCTAAGGCACCAGTTCTCAACCAGTGAGTCCAGACTCTTGCATGGGGTCACATATCAGATGTCCTAAATTCCAAACAGTAGCAAAATTAATTATGAAGAAGAAATAAAATAATTTTAGGGGTGAGGTCAGCACAACAGTAGGAACTGTATTAAAGGATCACAGTGTTAGGAAGGTTGGAAGCCACTGTGTTAGGGATAAACTTCAGTCTTGTGTGGCTAGTGCTTTTATCAGTCATCTATTTATACCGTGGGTTTGAGATAGGACCTTAGTGAATTGTAGGCCATGCTGGTCTCAACCCTGAGACCATCCTCCTGGCTCAGCCTCCTCACTGAAATTACAGGCCCAAGCATGGCCTTAAATTCCTGAGTGTTCCAATATAGGAGCTGTGCACTCTCAGACCTGGCTGGATATAAGTATTTTTAAAAACAAGTTCTATTTAAAGGACATTCTGAATGAAGTTAAGTATTCAAAAGAATTTATCTTGGTAAATTAAGAACTGACACACACTCTTGAGGGACTGTTAATCAGTGCATGAGAACTGTATAGAATTTATAACCTATAGTTAGTCAATGTCACTTCATTCTATTGGCTCTTCTGCTACATACCAGTAGAAATTCCCCTAAACAACTCTTCAGGTACCTCTCATGTTCTTCTACCATTAACAAGTCCTTTAAAAGTTTCTCCTCTCTTCTTTAGTAATATTCTGGACACATTTATACTTAAGTAAATCTGGATTTAAGTCTCCTTTGACTTATATGAGTTACTTGCCTGGCATTGGACAATCATCTATCCCTACAGACTTCCTTTCCTTATTTGCTACCTGTCAGTTATGACGACATAACTGACATAATAATAAGAAATAATAAATAAATAAAAATAAAGAAAGAAAGAAATAATAATGTATTAAAAGTGACTACCATGGCAAACCAAAGTAAAATAACTTGTTACAAATTATCAGCAAGCTTTCCACCTTAATGTTTTCTATCTTAAATACTTTTTTTTGACTTTCTAAAAAACTTCAATGATGCTAGGTGGCAGTGGTGCATGCCTTTAATCTCAGCACTCTGGAGGAAGAGGCAGATGGATCTCTGAGTTAGGCCATCCTGGTCTATTGAGTGAATTCCAGGACAACCAGGGCTACATAGAGAAACCATAGGGGGGTAGGGCACACATTTCAATGACTAGACAAGAATGTACATTGTAGCACATCAGCGGGTAACCTCATTCAAATACATTCATCACGACGACTTTATAAGACTACAGGCAAGATAGTAACTTAGAACTGTCAAATATATAGTACCCAATGATATATACTGTTTTTACCAGTGGAGGTACTTTGTGTACCATACAACACTGAGAGAGTTTTGTGAAATATGCTTAACATAATCTGCTCAGGATGTCCATAACCAAACACAGCATTAGCTCTCAGTCTTAATTAAGGTTACTACTGCTATGATGAAACATCATGACCAAAGCAACTTAGGGAGGAAAGGGTTTATTTCCTTCACAGTTCCAAATAACAGTTCATCATAAAAAGCAATGAAGGCAGGAACTCAAAGCAGGGCAGGAACCTGGAGGCAGGAGCTGTGGCAGAAGCCAGGAGTGCTACTTACTAGCTTGCTTTCTAAGGCTTGTTCAGCCTGCCCTCTTATAGAACCAGGACTGCCAGGCCAGGAATGGCACCACCGACAATAAGCTGGGCCCTCTCACATAATCATTAATTAAGAAGATACCATACAGGCTTGTCTAAAAGCCTGATCTTATGGAAACATTTTCTCAATTGAGGCTTCCTTCTCTCTGATGACTTTAGTTCATGTCAAGTTGACATAAAACTAGCCTACACACACCTCCCCACCAAAAAAAGACCCTCTGTCCTTTTGATAGAGGATACTAAAGTAATCTTTTCAATTAATGTTTCCATTTTTGTGTAGCCCTGGCTGTCCTAGAACTTGCTCTCTAAACTAGGCTGGCCTTACACTCACAGAGACCTGCCTGCCTCTGCCTCCCAAGTGCTGGGATTAAAAGAATGTGTCACCACCGCCAGGCTTAAGCAAAGTTTTCTTGGCAGAGTTTTGTAGCACTACCAACATGTTCGATTTCCACTTTCTGCTTAGAAAAATTAATGGAAGACAAATTCACGATATTTTTCAATGAAGCTGAAGCAAGTGACAACAGTAAAATATTTACAATATGTCAATTATCACAAACCAAAACTTTTATGCGAATCATAAAACAGCCTGACAAGGTAATAAGCCTCCAAAGAATAAAAAGCAAACAAAGAGGGCTGGAGAGATGGCTAAGAGCACTCACTGGCTGCTCTTCTTCCAGAGGACCCAGATTCAATCCCCAGCAACCACACAGTAGCTCACAACCGTCCATAACTACAGTTCAGGGGATCTGACACCCTCACACCAATGCACATGAAATAAAATTCAATAATTAACACCAGGAGTAGTGGTGAGCGTCTTTAATAACAGGCGGGAGTTCGAGGCAAGCCTGGGCCACAAGGGCAGTTCCTGGCAGAGTAACCTGTCTCGAATCCCCCCCACCCCCCACTCCAGCCCCCAAAGGCAACCAAAGACTCATTTAACACAACACTCACATATCACGTCAAATACAACAGTTGCACGACTCAGATTGTCAACCTGGGCAATTGTTCCCTACCAAAAGGGTTCTTTTAACTTAACGTTACATTTATTGCACATTTAAGATGGTATAGAACAAAGTTTTTGGCCAGGTGCAGTTGTACATACAAGTGATCCTAGCTCTTGGAAGAAGACAAGACTTGAGGGTAATCCATCCCTACACAAAAGAGTTCAAAGCTAGCCTGGGCTACAGGAGATCTTGTCTCAATGAAAAAAAAACAAAACAAAATAAAATGGAACTAATAGCTTCTGTTGTAAACTTATTTTAACTTGCTTAAATTAAAAACTTCATCGCCTAAAGTTTCAAAAACTTTCTTCTAAAAAAGGCATCTTTTTACTGATTCTTTCTCCACATGAAAATTAACCCAGGGTCCCTATGTCCTCATCTAGGTGCCAGCCAATGCTTCCAGGGCAGTCCTGAGAGGGCCTCTTCCAGGTCTGACTGTATCTTGGGTGAAAGGACCGCTTCCTTTAATACGAAATGCAGTAATCAACTAGAGGTTATATGAATGCTGAGGCCAAATCACTACCCGCAGACTCGCTGCAAAGTCAAGACTAGGAAGGGCTCTCTTGGCTCTAAGTTCCTCAGAGTTACGGGGTGATGCCATGTCCCGAGTCACCTCAGGGGAGCAGGAGTATTCCACATACCTGGAGGAAGCTGCAAATTAGCCGGTAGTTGGATTGTCGTGGTGCCGGGACTTTTCACGGTGACTATCTGAGGAGCGGGCAGCCTAGGGCTGCCGAGTTTAGGCAGGGCAGTGACAGGAACCACTTTGGTCACTAGAGTCCCCACTGGGGCTGGCAAGGGCTGGGGAGCCACAGACTCCACGCAGACACTGACAGGAGCCTTAGTCACAGGGCCCAGGGCCATCGGGGTGCTCTCCACCCGCACGGGCAGCGCGGCGACCGGAGCCATGGTCACGGCCCCCGAGGCGCTTGAGACTACAGGAGCAGCGGCGCCCGCCGGCTCCGTGAGGCCCGCCGGCATGCCCTCGGAGGCTCAGCGGCAGCGACGCTGCCCTTCCCGGAGCTGAGGCGAGGAGAGCCGGGGCGGGCGGCAGGCGACTCGGGTGCAGTCCGGGCGCCGCAGCATCGCGGAGCTCACGCGCGCACCGGGCCCGGCTGGCGGCGACACCGCCGGGCACTCCCTCAGCGGCGCTCACACGTGCGCGCTCAGCCCGGGTCCCGCGGCAGAAGCGCCCGGACCGGCAGCTCTCTCAGCGCGTCACTTCAGTTCCCACCCGGGGAGCTTTAACTCTGCGCTTCCCCGCCAGAAATTCAAAATCCTACAGACCCGCAGAGCCCACAAGCGACCCGCAAGCGCTCCACACAGACCCCGGCGCGGCTCCGCCAGCCATGTTTATATAGCCACGCGGAGCCCTTGCGCACGCGCCCTGGCGGCCCCCGCCGCCCGGGGCTTCCCTGAAGTCTGACCTTCTGATTGGCCAGCGAGAGGAATCGCGCTAGTGACGTCACGAGGGGCGGCTCCGGAGGAGCTCAGACTCTTCAGCAGAATCCGAGGCGTTGTAGCGCTGGTTCCCGGAAAGTCATCACGTGCGAGCGGCGAGCAGCGCCGGCTGACTCGCCGCAGGGCGCGCCTCCGCTGCCTTGCCCCCGCCTGAGCGCCTCACAAAGCCTCCAGCCGCCTCTCCTAGGATGTTATACCTCAAGAAAAAAGTGCGGGGAACTGATTCTGGACAAGGTGGAATTCAGTTACTCAATCTCGCTTCGGGTTTGTCTCGTTTCTGGTTTTATTTTTTTTTCCCGGCGTCACTGAGTCTCGCAAACATTTTCTTAACAGTAGTCATTGGAAAAATCGGAATAGTGTATACTTTTATAGTTCTTATTATTTTAGACTTGAAATAGCTAAAACATAAACTGGAAATATTTTCTGTTCCTCCTTACTGTCCACTTCTAGCTTACTTGTCTTTACTGAATTTTGTTTAGACAGGGTCTCACTATTTAGCCCTAGCTGGCCTTTGCCTCAGAGAGGCTTTATCCCTGTCTCCCGAGGGCCAGGATTAAAGGCGTGCACCGCCACACCTGGATATTTTCTTTTTACACTGTAGTTTAGGATGATCTCGAACTCATTCTGACTTAAAAGTGTGCTAATCCCGCCTTGGCTTCCTACGTAGCGTATTTTTTACGTAGAAATTGTTAACTTCTAGCCGGGCAGTGGTGGCACACGCCTTTAATCCCAGCACTTGGCAGGCGGATTTCTGAGTTCGAGGCCAGCCTGGTCTACAGAGTGAGTTCCAGGACAGTCAGGGCTACGCAGAGAAACCCTGTCTCGAAAAACCAAAAAACAAAACAAAAAACAAA
>JANHMN010000013.1:68809518-68872347 GCA_030674055.1 Rhabdomys pumilio
GTGTGTGTTGTATGCCATGTATGATCAGGTTTCCTTAGAGGCTGGAAGGTACTATAGGGTCCTCTGGAGCAGATGTTAAGGATTATTGTGAGCTGCTTGATATAGGTACTGAAAACTAAACTCAGGTCCTCTGGAAGAGCAACAAACACTCTTAAGCACTGACCCATGTCTTCTACTCCAAGGTACAGTCCGGAGATACCACACTCATTATTTGGTGTGGGGAGCCAACAGAAGGTGGCTATCATCCTTGCAGCCATCTTGAGCCATATACCCTGACAAGAGACTTGATTACAACAGCCTACAACAGCTGAGCACACTCTGGTAACATCTTGTTTTAGATACCCAGGATCTTCCCTTGGGTGTGTGAGACTTAAAGGTGTGAGACTTAAAGGCGTGACTTAAAATTGTGATTTAGAGATAAGACTTAAAGGTGTGGCTTAAAGGCATGACTAAAAGGCCTGACTTAGAAGTGAGACATATAAAAGTCGAGAGGCAGACAGAAGAGAGTAACTAGAGTAACTAGAACTTGAATCAGAATTAGGAACTAGACACTTGGTCTAGAGAACTGGGATTAGGACTTGTTGCCGAAACGCAGGACTTGAGACTTGGAGGCACTAGGGACTAGGAACTAGGGACTAGGAACTCAAGACTTGGGATTTGGACTAAGAACAAGAGACTTGGAGAGAAGAAGAGACTAAAGAATAAATGGGATTGATTCACACTCTGTCTGGTCTCCATTTTTCACGTCTGTCCTCACTCTCTCTCTTGCTGAACCCCTACCTGTCCCAGCCCAAGCTGCTGCTCCAGTCTTCTCGGTTCAGAGTCTAGCAAGAGAGAGAGAGTGGGGATAAAGGGGAAGAGATGCGAAGAATGGAGACAAGACAGAGGTTCTGATCAAGTCTCAAGTCTCATTTATTGTCTCTCTTATTGAAGAGAAGTCAGGGATACTTATAGGCTTTTGCCACGTGCCTTGTAGGTGCATGGATATGATGTGCCTTGCAGGTGTGTATATCATGTGTGCCTTACAGGCGTGTATGGCGTGGATAGCATAGCACTAGCACGCATTGCATGCCTTGCAGGCGTGGATACCATATGCGCCTCACAGCTGGGGGCACTAAACAGCAAAACAAGATATGTGGGATAAACAAGATATTTATCAGAGTGTGCTCAGCTGTTGTCAGCTGTTGAAAACAAGTCTCTTGTCAGGGTATATGGCTTGAGAGGGCTGCAAAGCTGATAGCCACTTTCTGCTATGAGTCACCTCCAACACCTACCCATGGACCAGAGCAGCTTGGGGCAGTGCAGGCTCTAACAATTTAGCCTCCAAGACTTTTGGCAGTGTGGGTTCCAACACTGACAGAGTGGTCTACAACACTTTGGCCCCCAAGCGTGGGGCAGAGCGGTTCTCAACAATTTAGAACATGGAATTTTAATACAAAAAGAAGTATTAGTAGCTGGCACCTATAATCTCAGCACTCTAGAGGTGGAATTCAATCCTCAGCTGTCTACAGTAAAGCTCAAGGCTAGGCTGGGCTGCAGGAGGTCCTGTCTGGAGAAAGATAGGTTAGCTAGTAGCGATTGGTTAACTGTTAAGAGTGAATTCTTTAAAGTGTCTGTATGTAACAGGTGAATGGCACCAAAAACCATTGCTGTACTTTGAGCACATTCATCCAAAGCCACTCGTTGGGAATATACTCTTAGATGCAAGAGTGGAAAGTGACATGAGGAAGTAAGGGGTCGGCCACAAGAATAGACTCATGCTGTGTACGGAAACGCATTACCTCAGTATAAGCGGTCTTGTCTGTCTGTTTTGTTTTATCTTGGTTTGCATTTGTTTGTTATTGTTGTGTAGTTAAGAACATGTAAATAAAGCTAGGTGGTGATAGTCTTTAATCCCAGCACTTGGGAGGCAGAGGCAGGAGGATCTCTGAGTTCCAGACCAGCCTGGCCTACAGACTGAATTCCAGGACAGCCAAGTATACAAAGAGAAATTCTGTCTGGAAAATCTAAAAAGAAAATAAACAAACAAACACACGTACGCTTCAGCCTTCCTGGATTTGCAGATGTGTACCACCAACTGTGCCTTGAGTTAGTCTGTGTGCTATAGAATATAAAATGGCATTAGTGTCCAGAGTTGAGCTTCAGACCTTTTAAAAGAGAGGTTGACAGTGCAAAAAGTTATGCCACAGGCAATGGGGTGGTGTAGACAGATAAATATTTATGAAAGGAGGAGTGGGGAGTGGACATTCCCTAGGAATATAACTTGTATCTCCACACTAAGTAATGATGGAGGGCTGGAGTCTACCTACCTGTGGCTATAGCTCTGCACTGTCACTCAGCGCCCTCTATTGACAAAGCTTAACATTTCACCAGCTAACAAAGGAGAAAGGCTTTCTCAAAACTACATCACAGTAGAGGGCACGGGGAAGCAGAGAAGTAGAGATCAGAACTTCAGAACTAGCATATGTGTTAACAGTATTTTATTCTTTGGAACATGTTTTCGGAGAATAGTGAGAACAGTATTGTCTCACATTTGTTGCAAACGTCTTTAAGCCTGGCCTGACAACAGCTGGATCTTTGCCTCTGCATTCTTTGTCTTTCAATGTTATTTTGGTTCGAATAAAGAAAATCTGGCTTTTAAGTAGATATGTAGTTGGAAAGGGAAAGGATTTCAATAGACTTTTTATATTATGATGGATAAGCAAAACTTGGCAAGTAGTAGTTTTTAAAAGATGAGTGGCAATATGGAAATTGAACTATCAATCATATTTTATACTCAGATACATTGCATTTCTTTGGTTACATCTCTTTCTTGGTTCTTTAGGGCCTCAGCTTATGGTTGTGAAGTTGTTGCCCTCCTGTCTCAGTCCCCAGACTGCTGAGATAACAGACATGCACCCCACATTCAGCTATGTTACTGAGGGAGCATTTACTCATGCAGAGCTCCACTATAAAATATATGTTGGGAAAATACTAGTTCAGGATCCAAAGCCCGCATAGTAGTCCCCTCATGCCCAAGGTCTCTTTTCAGCAGCATCAATTACTGAGAATCAACTGTAACTCAAAAAAATTAAATGGGAAGTTCCAGAAACAATTGGTAAGTTTTAAACTGTAAACTTCTCTGAACGGCATGAGGAAATCTCTTTTCTTCCTACTCTCCTACCTAGGATGTAAATCACCACCTTGTCTGGCATGTCCTCACTATATATGCTTCCTGCCCATTGGTCACTGAGCCATCTCTGCTGCCAAATGAGCTGGGGGCTATGGCACAGTTCTTGTGTTGAAATAACCCGAATGCTGTAGCCTAACGTACACCCCCAGCCTGGATCACTTCCTTCACCTCAGCTAATTGCATTTTTTATCATTTCATCACAAAAAAGGTAAATGTAAAGGTCTTAGTTACTTTAGTTACTCCTTACTGCTATGGCTAAACACTTGACAGAAACAACTTGAAGGAGTAAAGATTTATCAATTTAGTGCAGAGTTCCAGGGGTTCCCAGTCCATCATTGTGGCAGAGGCTAAATGGTGCTCATGGTGACCTGAGCCTCTGACAACAATTCCTCACCATGTTGGTGACCAGGAAAGAGAGCGTAGACTAGAACCAAAGGCGTGTACAATTAACCTTCAGGACCCCACCCTGAGTTGCCTACTTCTGCCTGGGAGGCCATCAACACCACCAAAGGCTCTATGACCTCAAAAACAGTGGCATAATAATATGTTCAAACATAGAAAACTGTATGGGAAAGTTCTCTTTCAACAGTAATGGAACAGAAGAAGGTATTTGAGAGGCCACATTTTCATACCTTTTATTATATTGTAGTTAGTTTTTAAAATCTATTTTATGTCCACTGGTGTTTTGACTGCATGTATGTATGTGAGACGGTTTCAAATCTTGGAGTTACAGACAGCTGTCAGCTGCCATGTGGGTGCTGGGAACGGAACCAGGATTCTCTAGAGAAGCATCCAGTTCTCTTAACTGCTGAGCCACCTCTCCAGGTCCCTATACTGTTGTAATTGTTCTATTTTAATATTGATAATTGTTGATCTCTTATTGTGCCCAATTTATATAATGATTTCAGGAAAAAGAATGTTCTGTGTTTCTCCATAACTTCCATCTCATAGATGTTAAAAACAAAAAACAAACAAACAAACAACAAAAAAAAAGAGACTTATCCAGGTTTATCTTCAGTAAAGAGAATTCATTAACGGTCACTTTCAGGGATGACTGTGTTTTTCCAAAGCCATCAAGACTGTCACCATACCCCACGAAACTATGTTTTATAAACTACTGTAGAATTGAGCAAACCTGGGATTACAGTGCACCTCATGTTAAAGCAGAAGTAATTACAGCTCCTAGAGGTGGAAAATTTACATGCTCATGTACACAACATCCTTGCTTTTATCAGGGATTATGCTATCTCAGGCTATCACTATCCAACTGTGGCTGTTTGCTGCATTGGAGTTACTCTGGCTAGTATTTGGAATGTGTCTCTTACTGTAATCTACCCTTTCCTCTGGCTATTACATTTTTTATGCCCCCTCTATGCTCCCTGAGCACTGAAGGAGTTGTCTTGTGTGCATCTCCTGCTGAGAGTAAAGCACTGAGCCCCAGTTCCTCAAGCACAGATATATATTTTTATATAAACACCAATCAAGAGCAATGCATCCAGCCACAAGGAATATGAATAAAACCATTCAGGTTTTCAATGTCCATACCACAAAGCTAAAGGTGCTTAGGGCTAAGCAATTATTTCTCACTTTTCCAATTCTTTGATAGTGACTGCGGAATTGTCACATTATCCCAGCAATCAAATAATTAAAACCAGACTGCTTTAATTATTCTCTTTCACAGACAGAAAGTAAGTAGCACCAGTTTCCATTCCATTCACCCATGTCGGTCTTTCCTGTTGGAACTCAGGTAGAGTCCTCTGGCTATGGTGTACAGTGTGCCTCAGAAGCACTGAGAATATCTCCCTATAACGGAGACATGAGCAGAATCTCCTAGAGAGGAAAAGTAGTTGCTTACCTCAAAATAAGCTTGTCCTTTTCACTTTTTCTGTCCAATCTCTATATCCATCTATAGTTGCCTAGTGTCATCTGTTGCCCCAGTGTTCATAAGCCTATGTGGTCTATATATTAATGTAGTCTATATATTCATTTACGTGGAATCTTGGCTATCTTGTCAGAGAAGCAACTAAATGTGTGTGTGTGTGTGTGTGTGTGTGTGTGTGTGTGTGTGTCCGTGTGTCTGTGAGTCTGTGTATGTCTGTGTTGTGTGTAATGTAAGATCATCTGCCTCTGGTGCAGGAAGCACTATATATGTGTGTCTTAGTTAGGGCTTTATTGCTGTGAACAGACATCATGACCAATGCAAGTCTTATGAAGGACAACATTTAACTGGGGCTGGCTTACAGGTCAAAGGTTCAGTTCATTGCCATCAAGGCAGAAACATGGCAGCATCCAGGCAGGCATGATGCAGACAGAGCTGAGAGTTCTACATCTTTATCTGAAGGCTGCTAGCAGAATACTGGCTTCCAGGCAGCTAGGATGAGAGTCTTAAAACCTACACCCACAGTGACACACTTGCTCCAACAGGGCCACACCTTCTAATAGTGCCACTCCCTGGGCCATGCATATACAAGCCATCACACTGTGACATACCCTTCTTTCTTTTTTCTGTTCTCTTAATTAGTGAACTGCTGTTCTGTCTTCAGAGTCTTTTATAAACTTACCAAAAGAGCACTGAGTTTCCTATCAATTTTATGTCATAGTATACCAATATGGCCCAAACTCTGACACATTACTTCTGACATGCTGTAAACATTGTTTCATTTTTTTCACATAAAAAATTCTAGAACTGGAGAGAAGGTTTGGTGGTTATGAGTACTTTCTGCTCTTCTAGAGGACCCAAGTTTAGCCTCCAGATCATTGTCGGATGGCTCACAATCATTTGCTGCTCCAGGGAGTCTGATGTCTTGGGATCTCTTTCACTCACATAAGAATGCTCACACAGAGGCACATGCAAACATATAACTAAAAATAAGTATTTCAAATTTTCTGCAATGAAGATATAGTCAAGAGATCACACATGCACACATACACAATTTATATTTGTTTATATAAATACACACACACTCACAAATTTACCAATATTCTAGTCCAAACTACATTTATGACAAAATGAAACAAACTAAACCCATCAATCTATCTGCAGTAAAGCACCAGATCTTAGGGTGGCATTTCTACCATTTGGATTTCTAGGAGAATCTTTTGTACATGTTTTCCTTGTTTCAAATGAGATGGAACATTCTGCAGAGAGCTGGCCAAGATAACAAGACTTCAGGATGACCTTGAAAAGTAAAACTATCAGTACAGACAAGAAAACACAGAATAGTGAGAAAATACACAAAGAGCCCCCAATGAATGTTTAAGTATCAACCCTGTATTTGCACATCGAGATGTAAATGACATCTGTTCCCCTGAAGAACTGGGGAGATGGCAAATAGCTACTTTTGTCTGGAGGGCTAGGTGGGAGGAGGTAGAGGAAAAGAGATGAGGTGGTGGGGGTGCTGGACAGAATATTTGCTATTAGATCAAGCAGAAGCAGGCAAGACTCAGAGCTCCTCAAGATGCTCCCTTTTAACTATTCTGCCTAGTCAGAGCTCCTGGAGAACACTGTTATCTGCATATCCATTCTGTACTGGAGGTAGTCATCAGAGAGGAAGGAGCCTCAGTGGAGGAAATGCCTTTATGAGATCTAACTGGAAGACATTTTTGTTATTGGTGACCAATGTGCAAGGGCTTAGCCCATTGTGAGTGGTTCTATCCCTGGGCTGGTGGTCTTGGGTCATATGAGAAAGCAGACTGAGCAAGCCGTGGAAAGCAAGCAAGTAAGAAGCACCCCTCCATGGCCTCTGCATAGGCTCCTGCCTACAGAATCCTGTCATTTGAGTTCCAGTCCTGACATTCTTTGACAATGAACTGTGATGTGGAACTGTAAGCCAAATAAATCCTTTACTCCCAGCTTCTTTGTTATGGTGTTTCATGGCAACAATAGACACTCTAAGACACCATTTAACTGGAACTCTTCTATAAGGGTCAGTTGCCCTCTAGCCAGACAGTCTAGCTTCAGGTGTCTCACTGTCTCCAGTTGGGGCCACAAACTGATCACACAACCTTCCTGCAAATATATGCTGTTTTCAGCAATTATAGCTTTAGTGATTTGGGGGCATCTCATATTCACTCTGCTGACAAAATTCACCTAGAAGGCATGTTAATCCATAGCACATAGAGGAGGATGGCTACCTCAGAATTTCTGCAAATGATCCACTCTGACTCATCTTTAGATGAGCTGCAACATGTGTCTGTTGTGACTTTCTTGGGGAGCTATGAAAGTAACAGTAACATCAGTCTTTAAACTGAAACAATACCGGCTTCCAAAGAATGACTCACTCATCAAGATGATTAAAATGAGTTCATTAAGGTTTACTAGTCAGAGCAGTAGACAGCTCTGTATGCTTTCCCCTCACTTACCAAGATCCCGTTTTACAGGATTCTAAGTTCACAGAAGAACTAATGCAAACATGGGCTATGAACACTACAAGCAGCAGAGATGAGTATTGGATGAAATATCATAAGGCAAAACAAAACTAGACTCTGGAAAATTATGTGTGGACTCTATCTTTACCCTTATAAATTCTAGCAATGTCAAAGAAGAGAGTCTCAGCACAGGATAATTCCTTTGCTACTGCTTGCTATATAAAATAACTAATTGGAGACTTTCCCTGAAATGGAGTCACTGACCATAACTCAGACAAATCCCACTGCAAAAGCTGCCAGTCTTAATCTGTATACATGTGTGTGTGGTACTGAAATTATCATCTTTGCCTGAAATATGTTTGTGTGTATGTAATATGTATATAATTTTACATGTATGGGTGTTCTGTCTGCATGTATGTCTCTTTACCACATGAATGCCTGGTGCCATGGCAGTCAGAAGAGGGTTTTAGATCCCCTGACACTGGAGTTAAGATGATGGTGAGCTGCCATGTGGGTGCAGTGAATCAAATTCAGACCCTTTGTGAAATGGCCAGTGCTCTTAACTACTAAGCCATCTCTCCAGTGCAAACATATATTATTTATTTGAGACAAAACTCTCTTCTGGCCTCTACAGCACTAGGCATTCTATGGTGCAGAGACGTGTGTGTGTGTGTGTGTGTGTGTGTGTGTGTGTGTGTGTGTGTGTTGCAGCCCGAGCCGCTCTGCCCCACGTTTGGAGGCCAAAATGTTGAGAATCGCTCTATCAATGTTGGAACCTGCACTGCCAAAAGCCTTGGGGGCTAAGTTGTTAGAGCCTGCACTGCCCCAAGCTGCTCCAGTCTGCGGGTCTGGGTTCAGCAAGAGAGAGAGTGAGGACGGAATTGAAGAATGAAGACCAGACAGAGTGTGATTCAATCCTGTTTATTCTTCAGTCTCTCTTCTTCTCTCCAAGTCCCAAGTCTTGAGTTCATAGTCCCTAGTTCCTAGTCCCTAGTGCTCTTCCAAGTGTCTAGTTCCTAGTTGCTTTCTCCAAGTGATAAGTGCCTAATGTCTAATACTCTGTTCTCTGTTCCAAGTGTCTAACGCCTACTCTCTAGAGCCAAGTGTCTTCTACCTAATGTCAAGTAATCTGTTGCTTTGCTCTGTCTACCTCTTGCCTTTTATATGTCTCACTTCTAAGCCACACCTTTAAGTCACGCCTTTAAATCATGCCCTTAGGTTTTGTCTCTAAATCTAATCTTAGGTCACACCCTTAAGTCACACACCTTTAAGTCTCACACACCCAAGGGAAAATCCTGGGTATCTAAAACAAGATGTTATCAGAGTGTGCTCAGCTGTTGTAGGCTATTGTAAGCAAGTCTCTTGTCAGGGTATATGGCTCAAGATGACTGCAAGGGTGATAGCCACCTTCTGTCGGCTCCCCACGTGTCTGTGTGTGTGTGTGTGTGTGTGTGTGTGTGTGTGTGTGTGTGTGTGAGAGAGAGAGAGAGAGAGAGACAAGGTTAAAGGTAGCATGAATTTGTCTCAAAACTAGATGTGTAGCTGAGAATGATCTTGAATTTCTATTTTCCTACTGTCTCCATCTTACAAGTATTAAAAATATAGCCAGATGCCATTATTCTATTTATTGTAATGCTGGGGACTGAATCCAGGACTTCATGTATGAAAAACAAGCACTCTACCAACTAAGGTATACTCCCAACCCCGTTTATTTTGGAGACAAGGTCTCACAGAGTTTATCCTGTAGGGCTTAAGCTTGGTACTTCCTTCTGTCACAGCCTCCTGAGTAGCTGAGATTGTCCACTGGCCTCACCAAACCCATACTTCATTGAAATTTTGGTCATTGCTAATAAATAAGATCAGCTGTTCTCCTTGAAGAGACAATTTATTATTGTCATTTCAGAAACAATAAAATATAGTTTGTCTCTCAGTGCATCTGTTGAATACAAAATAGTGGTTCATTAAAAGCACTTAACCCAACTGAGAATTCAAACAAGTACACAAATGCTTCTCTTCAAACTTGTCTTCTTACTGTGATGTGTTCTCTATTTATTACACATAATTCAAACATATCATTTTTACTGACTCATCAATAGTTTTTAAAAATATAACCGTGTTTTGACAAAAGATGTAAATTAAAGAAAGAAAATGTGCCAAGCGTTGTGGCACATACCTTTAATCCCAGCACTCCAGAGTTAGAGGCAGGTGTTCTGTCTCTGTGAGCTCAAAGCCTGCCTAGTCTACCAAATGAGGACAACCATGCTGTAACACAGAGAAACCTTGTCTTGGAACAAAAGGAGAGAGAGAGAGAGAGAGAGAGAGAGAGAGAGAAAGTGAAAGTGAGAAGGTTAAACAGTAGAGATAGGCAGATGAATGGACAGTAAGTATCCTACTATGTTAAAAACAACACCAATGGTTAAGATCCAAAAGGTAAAGACAGACAGATGGATAATAACCTGACCTGCTATTGATACAAACAACACCAATGATAAGATCCCAATGGCAGGGCCGGAGAAGTGGCTCAGTGATTAGGAGTGTGGGTGGCTCTTCTAGAGGATCCAGGTTCAGCTGTCCACTTTGGGGGTTCATAATTCCAGCTTCAGCTCCAAGGGTTTCAACACCCTCCTGACTCCAGGAGCACTGTACATGTGTACATATATATATCCATGCACATAAAAAGAAAGTCATTCTTTAAAAAATGGATCAAAAAGGGCTTTCATTGTCATTTCTGGGTCTCTTCATTGCTAAGAGCTAAAATGCTGCTGCTGTTCCCAGTACTAGACTCCACACTAAAGCACAGCCTTCATTTCCTGTATCCTAACTGGATACCATCCAAGTGGATCTTTGCTACAAAATATTTCAACTGAAACTGGCTTGGTGAAAACGGCAGAGTCATCAAAATTCACGAACCATGCCTGATTTAGGCCTTCGATTGTCCCTGCATTACTAGTGCAGTATAAGAAACCTTACATGCATAATTATGCCTGTGTTTATATACAGCTCAAAGATAAGAACTATAATATACCAAATAAACATATTACTAAGGATTTCCTAGAGCAACAAAACTATGCTTTATGTGATTTGAAGATGAATGGCCACCATATCCATCTGCACGTTTCAGAATCCGACAGACAACCTTGTTCAGTACAAGATTGAAGCCTCAAAAAGTGGGTCGAGGCAACAAGGTCTGGAGATATAGCTTAGCTGTTAAGTGTACTTACTGCTCTTAGAAAGAACCAAAGTTGAATTTCCAACACCGACAGCCATCTGTAACTCTAATTCTAGGGGATTTTATGCCTTAGGACTTCCATTAGCACCAGGCATGACTGCAGTTCATAAACAGCCATTCAAGAAAAACATGCATACATCAATAAATCTAAAACGGGCGGAGGACCAATGGTATGTCCAGTCCAAGACTGAAATTCAGAACTCCCTGCATTGTTGGTGTCAGTCCTCAACTGAAGCTGAAGATGGGTTTGAGTCCATAGACAAAGGCAACAGAAGCCCTTGCTCACAAACAAGTACCAACATATGATGGCAGGCTCTGCCTTCTTCCACGTGTGGTTCCATGCAGATTCGCAATCTAGCGGATGGTGCCACTCACACAAACAAAGCCCTTTCAGCTGCTATGGAATTGTCTCTGGACACTTCCAAAGATACACTGAGAAAACTGCTTACTAGGTATTTCCTGATTCGGTTAAGATGGCCATCAAGCTTAACTGTCACACCTATCACTCACCTGAAGAACTTGTAAAAAAATCCCTTGTTTCCATTGTTTTTCTCATTTTTAATAGATACTGTCTTATGCTATAATGTGGAAACAAATCTAAGCAAGTACTTATATTGTTGTTGTTTTCAGACAGTGTGCTCACAATGTAGCTATAATTGTGCTGGCACTGACCTTGTAGACCAAGAAGATTTTTTTTGTTTGTTTGTTTGTTTGTTGTTTGTTGTTTTTTGTTTTTTTTTGGTTTTTCGAGACAGGGTTTCTCTGGGTAGCCCTGGCTGTCCTGGAACTCACTCTGTAGACCAGGCTGGCCTCGAACTCAGAAATCCGCCTGCCTCTGTCTCCCAAGTTCTGGGATTAAAGGCGTGCGCCACCACCGCCCGGCGACCAAGAAGATTTTAAACTCAGAGATCCACCTACACCCAGCTATATGACTTTTTTTGTTGTTGTTTTTACATGACTTTTTAATTAATAAGGCTGGAAAGATTTTGGATTTTCAAGCTTTACATGAGTGGATTTATAGTAGTCACTGAGGTCTTACTAAATATCTCCTATGTCCTGAGCACTATTCCAGGCTCTGGCCATATACCAGCAAATACAATGACAAAGAAGTTACAATCCTAGTTGGCAGTAAAGTTGTTCCGCAAGTCTATACAACTGCATCTTAAACACCGTAGTTGGGTAGTATTCGGTTAGGGAGATGCAGTACTCTCTTACACACGGTAACCTGTGTATAAGGTGGAAATGTGCAGCAATTAGGAAGTTGTGAGCATAGGCTGCATATTGGGTACTTGCCACTGTGACAGGTGCCTAACAGAAGAAATTTAAAGGAAAATGGGTTTTATTTTGGCTCATAGCTTCAGAGAGTATATGATTACTTGACTCCACATTTCTAAGACTGTTGTGACGCAGACCATCATGATGGCAAAGGGCTGTATGCATAACTATTCACCTCTCTTCAGACACAATAGACAAATGGAAAGCAAGGGCCAAGGTACATGCAAGGACCCATTCTCAGTGACATAATTCCTACACTAGGTTCCATTTCAGTGAGTTTCTAGAATTTTCCCAATAGTCCTAGCAGCTGAGGGCCATGACATGAGACTATGACAGATATTTCATCTCTATACCATAATAGTGGGGGATAGAGGAGTGTGGACAGAATTCCCCAGCTCTGAGGCTAAGAGCTTGTTCAGGGTACACAAAGACAGTGTGGCAGCTTGGTAGGAAAGCAGAGGAGAAGAATGGCAGGAAATGAAACAAAGCTGTCTACGAATAATTTGGGCAGAGTTTCCTGAGGGTTTGTCAGAATCCTGGGCTCCATACAATCTCAGTACCAACATCCCCAGACATTTGTGTATATATTACATCATACAAGATATTAAGTATATTTGCTTTGGTATTTTAACATTCTTGGCTTAAGATGGAGTTTAGTTTTTGTTGTCCTATCTCTGAGCTACAACACTTGGTTCAAACCATGCCTTCACAGTTATTTCTGTTTTATTTTGAAAAAAGTCTTCACTAAACTGCCAGCGAAGCAAGCCCTGAACTAGCAATTCTCTTCCTCAGTCTCCCAAGTTCGGATAACAGGTCTGTCTGACTACCATTTGCAGCTTATAAAGAATCTTTGTAGCCGGTCAGTGGTGGAAGACGAAATCTGGTCAATACACTGGAAAGAATGACACAAGTGCAAAACGTTAATCTCTGCCTTCTATACTGTTGGAAAAGCAAGGTAGAAACAGTAGCTAATAACACTATTTGTGTTAAGATATATTATTTACCTCCTGGCTGTAACAAAAGCTACTCACAGAAAGGATTATTAGGGCTCACAGTTCAGGCGGATACTACACCATGGTGGGTGGGTTATGACAGCAGAAGACGAGGTGACTCCCACATTGTTCTTACCATGCATAGTCAGGATAAAGATATGTTTGTGCTCAGCTCATGTTTTATTTCTTATTCACCTTGGGTTCCTAGCCCGTGGAATGGTACAATATGTTTTGTGTGAATCTTCCAATTTAACCAACTTTGGATAATCCTTTACAGGATTGCCCAAACAGCTGTCTCTTTGATGAATCTAGATCCTGTCAACTTTACAATGCAGACAATTACAAATTCAACTCTTGCCAATGGGCACCCAAAGATCATACTCTTAAGACATAACCTGTTAGCCCTGTCCCCATAGGCTTGTAGCTCATACCTGCATTCACTCCAACTTCCAAAGTCTCTAGAATCTTTAGTTTCTGCTGCAGAGTTTTATGTCAACTTGACACAAGCTAAAGTCATCTGAGCCCAAGAAAATGATGAGTAATGATATGGAAGTGTAAACCAAATAAATTATTTCCTCCCCAAGTTGCTTTTTGGTCATAGTGTTTTACTGTAGCAATAGAAACTGTAAGACACATTACACTGTCCAAAGGTTTAAGTGCAGATTCTCTTGTAAGACTCATGATCTTGGCACCTGTACAATAAAACCAAGTTACATGGTTCCAATAAACAATGGCACAGACTAAACATTTCCATTCCAAAAGGGAGGAATGAGGGCAAAACAAAGGCTCTGGTGACCTGACTCCAGCAAGGCCACATCCTACAGTTCCACAACTTTCCAGAACAGCGCCACCAACTGGGGACCAAGTATTCAAACACAATACTGTTTTCTCTTCAGTCCTGTTCTCAAGAGTCTTCCATGATACACAGAACTGGAATGCAGCCCCCTCCTCCTGCAAAGGATTGCCACCTTATGAATAAATGGCAGTTCCTCACTTTTTCTGTTTTACCTCCTTCTTTTGTTCTTAAGGACATAAAATGTTTCATTTCCTTTTTTAAAAATCTGATATTGTATGCTACATTTATTATAGAAGATTTTATTTTTAAAACTCCAAAACCATTAGCAACATACCCTTTGTTAAATTCACAGGTTGTAAAGGAAATAGTCCCTTGACACTCATAAATTTGTAAGATTGGGTGCAACCATATGACATTTTGATCACTTTTGGACAAGGATCAGATCTTGTCCAGTTTCATGTTTGCTCAGCATGTATCCAGTGAGATGAACAATGTATGAAGGTCACTTCAAGTCACTGTGCCTTCAGCTTTCTTAAAACCACATATTTTTGTATGATAATGCTGTCTCCCACTCCTGGAAGTTTGCTTGTTTTGACTTAGAAATCAAATCCACTTTGTGTGTGTGTGTGCAAATATACATATATGTGTAATGTATGTATATTTTTTCACTAACTGTGGGGGTCTTCCATCATGTGCCAAGGAGATGAACAAATTGAGTTCTTCACAAGCAGTTAGACCGGGTAATTATTTTGCCCTTTTCTCCCAATGTCTGGGCCTTTGAAGGAGTCACTCTGTATAAGTTAACAACCTTATAAGTATTTTATTAAGTCACACCATATGCAAGCTGTCAGAACAAAGATGAGTATGATCTGGAACCCAGCCTTAAAGCTCTATTAGAGCCTTTAAATTAGAAGAGAAGGCAGACACAAAGAGTTTCACAACATTAATCCCAAATGAAAATTATTGTGATTTAATGTCCATATTCCTAATACATAGTAATAAGGACAAAAACTAAGTCTAGCTGGGCATGGGGGGGACACATGTGATCCATTGAGAGGTTCAAAAGGATCAGGAGTTCAAGGTCATCCTCTGGCTACAAAGGGTATTTGAGGCCAGTGTGGGCTACCTGAGATCCTATCTAAAAAAAAAAAAAAACAGTAAGCTGAGCTTATTCTTGTCCCTATATTTTTAGCATCGATCACACTGCCTGACTTACAATCCTTCTGCCTCAGCCTCCGGAGTCAGCACACAGAGATTTTATCAAACTGCTGACACCTCACCAACACACTGATGTTCTTACCGTTCATCAAGAAATGCAGCCCAAGGTTCAGTTTATTTTGAGACGACTAGCTCCTTAACTAACAGAGAAGAGACAAACTTTAAAAAATTACTAACTTTAAAAATCATCTTCTTTTCCCCTAGAATTTGCTTGTATGAAGAAAAGCAACAACAGTATGCAAGCTGCACAGTGTAGTATCAGACTTGTGTGGAACTGAGGAATTGAAAAAAAAAACCTTCCCATCAACCTATGTTTGAAAATAACTGACATTCTTGAAGATGAACATAGAAAAACTCAATGGTTGGTTCCAACTCACTGATTTCTTCTAAAACCTCAGGAAGAAATTCTAATCAGCAGAGAGCGTGAGCTCCTAGTGGTCCTCAGTACTAGGTTGACTTCTTTGACTTTCTCTTCTCTGCTTCGTCCTTTTCCCTTTCTATTTCAGTTACCTCCAATTCAATTTCTTTGGCACTAAACATCTGAGAAAGAAAACATCAAAAACATCTATCAATACTTGAATATTTTCTATCTGTAACTTTCTGTCTTATAACCTCAGAAGGCCACAAAATACCTCAATAAATACAAAGTGATGCACTTGGACCTAATACGTTAAATTCAGGCTCGTAACATCCAGTAGCACTGCAAGGCAGGGCATACTTCCTTACACATCTTGTCCATGCACCGCCACTCTGTGACATGTGAACACTACACTTATTTCTGAGAACTCCCTCTCCTTCATCCTGCTGTGTGCTTCTCTTATATAGTTCAGCCATTGCTATGACTAGCATGTGAAAGGTCCCCACAGACTCAGGTATTTTGGGTATCTGGTGCCAACCTGGTGTTGCTCTTTTGGAAAGTAGTGGAACCTTTGAAAGGTAGGGGCCTTAAGTTTTACAACTTCTTGTCCTGTCTCTACTTCCTATTATAGGATGATGATAGCATTAGGAGATGAGAGAGGAGTTCTTGCTCAGATTGGGGAGCAGGGAGCAGACAGACAGACAGTGTGAGTGCATGTGTATACACACCTGTAAGGACAGTATGAGAAGACACTCCTTACTAGAAGCTGACTATGCCGGCACTTGATCCGGAATTTCAGGGCTGAGAGAAATATTTGCATAGTAAGCCACCCATGCTACAATTGTTGGTTATTTCAGACATCTGACCGCAGCAAACAGACCACTCCAGACCACACAGTTCCAAGGGGGGGAGGTTTATTCAGGAGATAAGGCAAAGGTGGGGGGAAGAAGATGGAAGAAGAAGAGAGGAAGAAGAGAAGTAGAGGCCGGCCATGACCACGTGGAGAGAGAGGAAGAGAATGGGGGAGGGGACAGAGAGGCAAGAGGGTAGGAGGGTAAGAGTAAGAGAGTAAGAGATTAAGAGAGAGAGGAGGGGGCAAGAGGCCCCTTTTATAGTGGACCAGGCCTACCTGGCTGTTGCTAGGTTACTGTGGGGAGGAGCATACCTGGCTGTTGCCAGGTAACTGTGGAGGTGGAGTTTAGACAATAGTTCTGTGAAGGCCTCCCCAACTAAGACAAGCTTACAGTTTCCAATTAATTTCCAATTAAGGGGTAAACAGCATGTTCTAGGAACACAGAATGAACCAGGAAAGGAGATCTGAGCATGACATAGCTGGTCCTTTATAGTGGAGTCAAAGGAACAATCAGCTGACTCTGTAGGATGGGGATAGAGTCTGAGACACATTTCTCCCAGAGCTGTTGAGTTCACGGCAGCATCTGACTGTTCATCTGCAGCATCTGACGACTCAACCTCTTGCCTCACCCCTGTCTGGCAGTTCCAACTTTTGCCAGCATGGCTGAGACTTTTAGAGCCTACGTATCATCCTTGACCTTTATTTGGGCACCAGGTTTCTTTCTGAATTCCACCTTTAAAACTGTTGACATTGTTCATAAGAAATATTCTGTGCTTTTCCCCATTTAGGCGAATATAGTTTCCTTCTGTTTACTACTATTCCTGTATTCCCCCTGTTAGCAGTCCATTTTATTTGTGGTTTTGTTAGGTCTTGCTACTTTATCTAGACATTATAGAAGCCTGGTTAAACAGGCCAAGAATCAAATCCTGGTATTTTCTACTTCTGTATGTAAGAACACATAAATACTTTATATTTCCTTTTTGTTTAATAATAATGATTGAAATGAGTACAATTCAGTAAGCATCTACTGCATAGCATACTACCATTTCATAAAATATGAAATAGTTGGGCTGGAGACATGGCTTAGTGGTTAAGAGCACTGACTGCTCTTCCAGAGGTCCTGAGTTCAATTCTCAGCAACCACATGGTGGCTCACAAACATCTGCAATGGAATTTGATGCCCTTTTCTGGTGTGTCTGAAGAGAGCAATGGTGTACTCATATACATTAAATAAATAAATAAATCTCTTTTAAAAAGAAGTATTAAATAGTTAATAGCATTTCGATGGTGGTGAGTGGTGGTGGGTGGGTGGGTGGTGGTGGTGGTGGGTGGGTGGGTGGGGTTTGTTTTTGTTCTTGTTGTTTTCTTTTCTGAGTCAGGGTCTCACTATGTAGCCTTAAATGCCCTGCAACTCACTATGTAAATCAGGCTAGCCTTAAACTCACAGAGCTCTGCCTGCCTCTGCCTTTAGGGTGCTGAGATTAAAACTATGCCTGTCTCATATTTCTTTGAGGTAGAAGGTCTTGCTGTGTAGACATGGCTTGCTTAGAACTTGTGATCCACTGCTTTGGTCTTCCTAGTACTAGTATGATTGACATGTATCATCATGGTAGTTATATAGCAGTGCTTGGATGGAATAATTATTAGCCTCATTTTGTATACAAGAAAGCTGAAAACGAACAATGGGGGCAATGTGCTCAAGGTGATCCTGTGAAATGAACTGATCTGCTAGAGTGTCGACTCAGGTCAGTACACCTCAGCATGTTAAAGTGGGTCTACTAAATTCAAAGTGCTCTATTCACTATGCTGAAGTTACATGCAATGGCACGATAATTTGCTTCCAGAAAATGTACCCTTCTACCACTTGTCAACAATTTATGCGTAACTTGTGTGTGTATGTCTGCCCCAGCAGGTATGCCTGTAGCGTAGCTAAAGAAACAATCCTGACTTTTGTGGCTTCAGAGTATTGGTGTATCTGTCCCTAAAGTCTTGTCAGAAGTGAAAACCGAGCCCACTACTCATCTCTACAGCCTGTGTTTACACTCTGTTGTTTCTGTGGGGTTGTGCAGAGGGCCTACTCCAAGGCCCTGTCCCCACTCCTCTTATTTATTGAAACTTTGCTGCTGTCCTGTCCTTTTGTTCCACCTTTTAGAAAAGTGGTAAAACACTCCACCCCCCATGTTGTTTTACACAGTACTGAATTTGGCATGAATTTTTTTCTGAAAATATTTTCCTTAAACACAAAAGAAAACATGTATAAAATCAATCTTCTAAGCCTATTTTAGTTCAGTTTCTTGTGTTTTGAGAGGTTTTATGCATTCTACATAGAAAACTATTGGCAAACTAGAATGCTAACAATCCTACCTCAGGAACAAGAAACCACGGAAGAAACTCTCTTAAGTCACTGAGACCACCAGCATAATAATCTGACAAGTTGTTCTGATTTTAACTCATAATGACTGAAGAAAGGCATACAAGCAATGTCAGGACATTGTTCTTGTAAACTGTGTCACCAAGAAATATGAAAAGGTTATTATACTAGGGATTAACATTAAAATGTGAAAGAGGCTCAAGGCATTTTCAAGTGAAATGTAGAGACCTGAGATGAAAAACCGTCATACAGGACAGAGGCATGTAGCCCATCGGGACAGTGCTACAGGACAGAGGCACGTAGCCCAGCGGGACAGTGCTACAGGACAGAGGCATGTAGCCCATCGGGACAGTGCTACAGGACAGAGGCATGTAGCCCAGCGAGACAGTGCTACAGGACAGAGGCACGTAGCCCAGCGGGACAGTGCTACAGGACAGAGGCACGTAGCCCAGCGGGACAGTGCTTATGATGCATAGGACTGAAGCATGTAGCACAAATGATGCACAAAGCCTTGGGTAAGATCCTCAGAACCAGAGGAAATACTGAAGTGATCAGAAAGTATGGAGGCGCTCTCATGGACTGGAGGTACACAAGTTCCTGCTCTCTGGGTGAGTAGACTATAAGGGATCCTACTGACAAGCATAAACACTGAATGCTGAACCTGTATCAAGCTCTTATCATCTCTAAGTCTTCACAAAGCCAGGAGTATGCCTCTGCTTGCAGTAAGCTAACAGATTAGCAACTCACAGCCCAAACAGAGATCGCTGTGCTGCCAATGGATGTAGCATGCTTGCAATGGCAATTCACAGGCACCAACAGCATTTTAACATCTATCAAACTATGCTAGTAGTATCTTTCCTTTGGCCAGTAACTTACCTTCAAAGGTTGATGTCTTCGTATTATAGCCAGTTCAATGTTCTTTCCACCAGACTGGACAACCTAGTGTAGAGCAAGGACACACATAAGGACCTCTTCAGCTGCCATGGGCACAGCTCAGTGTCACAGTGTGTGCCTGGTGTGTGTGTGTGTGTGTGTGTGTGTGTGTATCCTTGGGTTTGAGTCTTCAACACTATAAACAAACAACAACCTACTTCTGAAAATTGTATGTTTAATGAACAAAACAGAGTAAAGAAACCCAAAACAAAAGCTCAGAACACAGTTTACAAGGTCACTCACTTCGAGCAATGCTCTTATTGCTAGTTTGATAGCTTCATTGTCATTTGAAATTGCATCTTCTGTGTAATTTTTTTCTAGAAATTCCCGGACAGTTTTAGCACTCCGGCCTATTGCATTTGCCTAGAAAAATTAAAAGAAAATTATTGATACAAATGGATTTATTGTTACCATATATGATCAGGCTTTTGGGGTTTACTCCAGTGTTGAATAATAATAAAATCATAAAGTGAAAATTTGACAAGCATTTTAAAGAGTTACTTGTTATATGTGATTAATCCATAATGTCATCCCCAAATCTTCCAGAATTCCTTCTAGATCTACCTTCACCTCCCTAAAATCCCCACGTGTATGTCCATCCTCTTTTTAAACAGCCCACCGAGTCAAATCTGTGCTGCCTATATACACTTCTGGATCAGCCACTGGAGCGTGGTTACCCACCAGAATCACATCCTGAACCAAGACCAAAATGGAATCATGAGCTCTTGTCCGCTAGCACCCATGGTAGAATGTGGACTTGTGGTCTTGTGCAGGTAACCAAAACTGTTCGACGTTTACAAATGCAACTGTCACGTCACATTAAGAGGACAGCCACTGTGCAGTCCAGTCCTCCTGACTTCTGTGCCTTACACTCTTTCTGCCCTCTCCTTTGAAATCATTCTCTGAGCCTCGGGGTGACGTGACAGATGTCTCATTTGTAGCTGAGCACTCTATGGACACTTAGACTCAGCACTGTAATCAGCTGTGAGGTCCACATCAATCATCACCCACTGCACAAAGATGCTAATGTGGTGGAAACATTTGTAAAAGCTATTAGTTTTTGAGTATGTGTAAGTATGAATATGTGCCCACAGACACCAAAAGACCTGTCACCTGATATGAGTGCAGGGAACTGAACTCAGATCCTCTGCAAGGACAGTATACACTCTACATCTAAAGTAAACCCTTCTTCCTGGCATAGTTGTTAGTATTCTGTCTAAACTCCACCTCCACAGTTACCTGGCAACAGGCAGGTATGCTCCTCCCCACAGTTACCCGGCAATCACCAGGTAGGCCTGGCCCACTATAAAAGGGGCTGCTTGCCCCCTCCTCACTCTCTTAATCTCTTAATCTCTTACTCTCTTACCCTCTTTCCTCTCTGTCCCCTCCCCCCTTCCTCTCTCTCCACGTGGTCATGGCCGGCCTCTACTTCTCTTCTCTCTTATCCTTCCACCTTCTTCTCCCCACCTTTGCCCTATCTCCTGAATAAACCTCCTCCCCCTTGGAACCGTGTGGTCTGGAGTGGTCTGTTCTGAACTGCGGTTTCGGTCGGACTTCTTCTAACAACTAACAATAGTTATTGAGACTAATTTGCTTCTCACAAGTTTTTGTTAACTGGTTGCTTCCCAGATGTATATAGTAGTTTATTAGAAAATTTCCCTGAGTCCTGAAAGTCTCACAAGCTTATCTCACAGGGACTCACCCGGCCACACACTGGCCTCAAAGACTCTTTGAAACTGAGAGAAGACTCTATAGCACTACTTATGCTTGCATTTTTTCATGCATCAAAAGCTGATACCATGTGGACTACACTACCAAGTATGGCTGCCAACCTGGGCTGGACCCTCACCCGTGAATCAGACATGCAGCAGTTTTTGTCCTGCCACAAGTTGTAGGCTTAGTTGAGGCCACCCTTCACTTTGCTCCAGTGTAGAGCAGGCTTCTCCTTAGGCCTGCTAATCTCCATGACAATCACCTCTGCTGCAGCACCTCTGTTGTACTTTCCTGAAACATTAAGCTTCCTAGAGCTTTTCTATCCAAACTCTGTATTTTGAATTTCGTTCTGCTACTCGTTTTCACTGTAGACCCTGCACAAGGGAAATCAGTAATAGTTATGCCACAGATTCAATGTTCTGCATATTCAATTTTCCTCCACCAAAGAAATAGGTCCAATACATTTTAATTTAGCCTCAAGCAAGTTCTAAGGACATAGGCAGAAAGCAGTCAGATTTCTTGCCAAAATATGACAAGAATGCCTTTGTATTAGTTACTTTTAGTTGCCGTGATTATACACCAGGACCAAAAGTGAGTAATAAAACAGTTAATCTGGGATTACAGTCTCAGAGATTCAGAGTCTATCATGAAGAGAAGCATAGTAGAAATAGCAGACATGACGGCGGAAGTAGGCAGCTACAAGCTCACACGTCAACTACAAACACAATGCAGAGTGGGCCAACTACATTAGGATGAGGGTACAAAGTCTCAAAACCCAAAAGTAGTGAGATACTTCCTCCAGCAAGGCCTACCACCTAAACCTCCCCAGACAGTGATATGGGGACATGACAAACAGCCATAACCTAATGGTATTGTGTTACTGCCTGCTCCATCCCAATTACTAAACATTTCTCCGGGAGTGCTCAAACCTGCATAATAATTTACACATACCACCCTCTGAGATGGCTAAAGAACCAGGCACCCCTATAGGCCATTGACCTTTGCCCTAAAATGCCTGTGAGATCCTTGGGGCCTGCAGGTGAGATAAGAATAGGATAGCTGGTGCTCCTGCTGTGAGGTACTTAACTGCTAGCTTTCTGCTAAACTTGTTTATCAGTGTGGGACTGAGAGGAAGTTGTCCTTTTATTACTACTATACCACTGGAAGGAGAAACATCTGAGGGGAATAGACAATTATCTTGCCCAGCTGTGGATTCCACAGATACCTGTAACATCGACCTTTGATGTCCACCTTTGTTTTTTTCTAATTATTTTTTTAAGATTTATTTTATTTATTTCATGTATATGAGCACAGTGTTGCTGTCTTCAGACACACCAGAAAAAAAGCATCAGATCCCTTTATAGATGGTTGTGAGCCATCATGTGGTTGCTGAGAATTGAACTCAGGATCTCTGGAAGAGCAGTCAGTTAAGAGAACTGAGCCATCTCTCCAGCCCCGATGTCCACCTTGATGAGCCCTTCTTTTAGCCCATCCAGCATGTGTGAAGTCTGGCACTAAGGCTGTCAAACTTCTGTTAGTACTGAGAATAAATTTATTTAATGTAAATTTGAATTGAGTCTGTGTTTTTTTGGTCTTTCTTAGTGGATTTAAATGCATAGCATTTGATGCCATAGCAGTGGCAACAACTGAAAATTAAGTGTTTAAACAGACAAAGTGTGCCCCCCCCCATTCCACTCTCTCCCTGCCATAGGCTCATGACCAAATCATAATGCAAAAGGCATTTATAAAGTTCAACTTCAAGCATCCCCACAATTTTTAACAGTCCCAATGGTGTTTAAAACACCAAAGCCTCTTCTTGAGTCAAACTCTTAATCTTAACCTTCATAAAAAAAAAAAAAAAAAAAAAAATACATACTTCCAACATGCAATAGAATAGAATAGAATATACATTTCTATTCCAAAACGGAGAAGAAAGCTCAAAGCAGAGAAACACTGTGAGGAAGGCATGTGCTAGCACAGAAAAACAGAAGACACTAGTGTGGTTGAGCCAAGAAGGTGGACAGTTAAGTAGACAAAGGGATTAAAGTAGCACAATAAACTTCATTTTGTTTTCCAGACTCCATTTTAAGTTAGCTCGCCCTTAGAGAGGCATGGCCCCCACCCTGGTGTTCTGAGAAAAACACGAAATGTCTCTGGCAGTTGCAATATAGACACCACAGGTGCAGAAAACAACAGAATGGGCTAAGAAAACATAAGTCATTCCCAGGTCAAGATGCTCCTTTTTGATACATGGTCCCTCCTTGTGGTTTGACCAGATGTTTCAACAATAAACTTAAAGGCCAACATTCCTTTACCCTCTCATTTAACACCAAGGCTTTGAAGCTCCAGCTTGCAGGTTTTCCTTTATAAACCCCTTTCCCCTAGACCTTGGAGCCGCTCTCTCCTATCTTATTACATCAGAAAGCTTTGTGTCCCAGGCTCAAGCCTGAATAAAGACTCTTGTGTGCTTGCATCAGAGTTGTGGTTCCTGGTAGTCTCTTTGGGGTTTCTCAACACACAACATTTGGTGTGTTGGCTGGGAAATCCCCAGAGTCCTGGGACCCCGGAGGGTCTGGCACTGGCTGGTAAGTGTTTGTTTAAGTGTCTTCGTCTATTGCTGTGTCTGTTCTTACTTTTGTTTTTTGAAAAACAAAAAAGTCTCAAGGTGTCAGTATATGTAGCAGGGAGTGACTTAGAGTGGAAGCACTGGAGGGTCACAGCTTCAGGGGTGGGTAGGGTCAAGGATATGTTCCTGCAACCAACCCCTCCTGACCCCAGGGTGGATGAGGTGTCCACCAGTCAGAGGAATTTCTTGTGGAAGATGGAAAGTTCCACCATCAGTCACTTTCCTCCCAGTGCTTTTGATTTCTGAAGTGGAATCTGTGAGTCCAAGTTTTTGGATTCATTTTTGTTTTCAGTTGTGGAGCAGCTATTTTTTCTATGTCTATCTGTTCTCATTCTTGTGTTGTTTGGTCTTTGTCTGCATTGGACTGTGACAGAGGCCATGGAACAGAAGACAGGGTTTCTCTGTGTAGCCCTGGCTGTCCTGGAACTCACTCTGTAGACCAGGCTGGCCTCGAACTCAGAAATCTGCCTGCCTCTGCCTCCCAAGTGCTGGGATTAAAGGCATGTGCCACCACTGCCCGGCATACCCCCTCAATCTCATTTTAACTCATTTTAAGGAATTTAAGACTAGGGCATATAACCTCTTTTTAGATGTGAAGAAAGGAAAGATGGCCACTTATTTTGTAAGAATGTAATTTCAGGTCTCAGCTTGAACTTCTGCTGGAGTTTGGCCTTTATGGTTATTGTTTAAGAGGTAATTGTATAACTGCCCTGGTAAATTCTGTAAAAATAGTATATAAAGCTGCCTTCAGCTTTAATTTGGGGTTCTTCTTGCCAGCATGCAAGGGAACCCCAGTGCACTGGTTTTTATCAATTCATCAATTTATCAATAAACCTCATGTTATTGCAGCGAATCACATCTGTGAGTGTCTCTGGGGGAGTGTGTCCCCTGGTTTTGGATCTTTAGAGTCCAACAACTGCAGCTTGGAGTGGCCAGCTCTAGATGTTGGCTGGCCACTGGAGGGAACCTTCCATCACCCCATGGTGTCGGCAGTAGAAGATAAAGTGCTACAGAAGGCTAAAGGGCACCCTGATCATGTCCCCTTTCTAGTAGTGTGGAAGGAGTTAGTTACTACACCTCCACCTTGGATTAAGCCTTTCCTCTTTCCCCTTCCTCACATTTCTTTGTGAACAGGAACAATTTCAACCCTGGTGACCACTGAGTGAGAGCCTCCCAGACTAACAGCTCCTCTCTACCCTGTTTCACAGAATAGTACCCCAGAAGACCTCATGTCCCCCCTCTCCTTATGGATTCCCTTCTCCTGTGCCACAGGGTGATGGGGAACAACTGGAGCTGGCTCTGGCTCCACCCTCACCACCAGTGGCAACAGCTTTGGGGTGAGAAGGGGGATCTGCACAGGGCACAAAAAGTAGGTGCACGGTGTCCCCTGATGCTAGAGGGCCAGAAGCAGACTCCACTGTTTTGCCCCTACAAGCAACAGGACCAGTAGATCAAGATGGGATTCAACCCCACCCTTTGCTGCTGCCAACCTCTATAATTAAAGGACACAAAATGCCCAATTTTCTGAGAACCCTAAGAACCTTATTGACCTCTTAGACACTCTTCTCTTTACTCATCAGCCTACCTGGGATGATTGTCAGCAGCTTTTTCAGGTTCTTTTTACTACTGAAGAAAAGGAGGACATTATCCTAGAGACTCGGAAAAACATGCCAGGAAAATGGCACCCCAATCCAGAACCAAGCGGACAATGACGGACTTCCTTTTAGGAGACAAAAATTGGGGTTTCAATATGGCTGGAGGTAAGGGGTATCTCTAGGTCTACCACCAGGCTCTGTTGGTAGGTTTCAAAGAGGCTGCTAGGCGGCCCACTAATTTGACCAAGGTTTATGATGTTAGGCAGGGAGCAGATGAAAGTCCAGCAGCATTTCTCGAACAGGTCATGGAGGCTTTCCACTGCTCTATGAACATAGACCTTGAGAAAACAGAGAATTCTAGCATGGTAGCCCTGGCTTTCATAAATCAGTCAGTGCCAGACATCAGGAAGAAGTTACAGAGTCAAGAAAGATTAGGAGAAAAGTCATTGAGGGATCTAGTGCAAGTTGCAGAGAAGGTATACAATAACAGAGAAAGTACAGAAGAACAGATTAAGACAGGAAAGACATTGAACAGAGATTTGGCCAGAGTACTTCTAGCCAACAATGCCTTGGATCAAGGAGAAAGGAAATGCCAGCTTTACAGGATTGCTAGAGGAAAAGATTCTAAAGGAGGCTGCCAATCACAATTAGGTAAGAATCAGTGTGCTTACTACAAGGAAGAAGATCATTGGGCTAGAGACTGTTGAAAGAAGAAGCAGCAGATTAAAGTCATGGTCAAGGAGGAAGAAGATTGAAGAAGACAGGATTCAGACCCCCTCCTGAACCCAGGGTAACCCTTAGAGTGGAGGGGAAACCCCTGTACTTCATGATAGATACTGGGGGTCAAAACTTGGTGCTTCTAAAGGCCAAGGAACCAATGTCTTCCAAAAGGTCCTGGGTCCAGGGGATCACAGGTACCAAACAACATTCATGGACTACCCGAAGATCAGTAGATTTAGGAATGAGATGGGTAATCCATTCATTTATGGTCATTCTTGAATTCCTCTACCCCCTTGCTGGGAAATATTTGCTAGCAAAGATGAGAACTCAAATTAATTTTAAACCAATTACTAGTTCATAAAGGTAATCCAATCCAAGTTTGGACACTTAACTTGGCCTCTGAGACTGAGTACAGATAATATGAGTCACCAACCTCCCCAGAACAAGGCTTGGATGTCTTGCTAAGGAAATTTCCTGAGCATTTACAGAAACAAAGGGCATGGGCCTAGCAAAACATCGACTTCCTGTGTTTGTTGAGCTTAAACCAGGAGCTGACCCTGCTTGGGTCCACCAGTATATTATGTCCCAGGAAGCTCAGAAGGGGATTATACCCCATATTCATAAACCATTGGCCCTGGGAGATCTCAAGCATTGCCAGTTGGCTTGGAATACTCCACTGCTACCAGTGAGAAAGCTAAAGTCTAATGATTACCATCATGCCAAGAACCTATGGGAAGATAATTGCAGAGTGATAGACGTATACCTCCTGGTATCTAACCTCTATACTTTGCTGAGTTCATTGTCGCCTGACCGAAAATGGCACTCCGCCCTTTTTTTCCAATCTAAAAGATGCCTTTTTTTTTTAATAGCTTACCCATACCCCTAAGAGTCAGGAATACTTTGCCTTCAAATGGTATGATCCAGAGGAAGGCATCAACAGACAGTTCACCTGGACTAGCCTTCCCCAAGGCTTCAAGAATTTACTCATCATCTTTGATGAAGCTCTGCATGATTACCTGGGTGAGTACTGAGCTAACAACCGGGATATTACCCTTCTCCAATATGTAGATGATCTTCTGATTGCAACAGAGTCCAAGGGAAGTTTCCAAAAAAAGACTCAAAGACTCTTGCAGACTCTGAGGTGAATGGGGTATCAAACTTCAGCTGAACAGGTTCAATTTTGCAAGATTGCAGTAACTTACCTCAGTTGAATTCTGAAGGAAGGCTAACAGTGGCTCTCAGCAGCAAGAAAAGAGACTGTCCTCAGTATTCCTATTCCCTGACCACTCAACAGATGAGAGAGTTCTTGGGGTCTGCAGGCTTCTGAAAATTATAGGTTCCAGGCTTTGCTGAGATGGCTAAGCATCCATATGAAACCACTAAAATAACTAAGGACTTTATCTGGACTCAGGAACAACAGAAGGCTTTTGAAAAGGTATAACAGGTCCTGTTGTCTGCCCCTGTTCTGAGGCTGCCAGACATCACTAACCATTCCATCTATGTGTTGATGAACATAGAGGGGTAGCTAAAGGAGTTTTGACCCAAACTTTATGGCCATGGAAACAGCTGATGGCTTATTTATCAAAGAAACTGGACCTAGTGGCAGCAGAATGTCCACCTTGCCTGCATATTATTGCAGCCATGGCACTGTTGGTCAAAGATGCAGATAAATTAACTCTGGGACAGAATTTGATTGTGACTACTCCCCCATGCAACTGAAGTGTTACTCAAGCAGTCTCTCGAGTGATGGTTCAGTAATGCCTGCATGACTCATTATCAGACTTAACTAATCAACCCTGACCAAGTTACTTTCTAGCCGCCTGTTTCTCTGAACCCTGCAACTCCTACCCAATCCTGACTTGAACCATCCACTCCATCAATGTGATGAGATTCTGGCTCAGATACATTGTACCTTACTTGAAGGACTCTCCTCTTTCCGAGATAGAGCACACTTGGTTTACAGATGGGAGCAGCTTCATCCATGAGGGCAGGGGAAGCCAGGAGCAGCAGTGACTACAGAAACAGAGGTAATCTGGGCTCAGTCTTTTACTCTAGGCCCTTCAGCTCAGAGGGAAGCATTAACACAGACCCTCATCATGGGAAAAGGACTGGATGTTAACATCTACACAATCAGTATGCATTTGCAAACCGCTCTTGTGCATGGAGCCATTTACCAGGAATGAGAACTCCTAACAGCAGAAGGAAGAACTACCAAAAACAATGATGAAATCCTACAACTCCTTAAAGCCCTTTGGCTGCCAAAAAATACTGGCAATCATTCATCGCTCAAGGCACCAAAAAGGAACAGCACCAGTGGCTAGAGGTAAAAACCTAGCTAACAAGGCTGCTAAGGAGGTAACTTTACAGGAAACAGCTATCTCTGTATTGGCCACTGTCTTACCTGAACTATCTAATCCAAACCTGCCAGAGCAACTGTTCTATACAGAAGAGATTAACTGGGCTAAAAACCAGCCCATGCGTCAATGTCTAGAGGGCTGGTGGCAATAAACTGAAGGTAAACTAATATTACCTACCCCTTCACCAAGAATTATTCTTAGAAAAATCCACAGAGTCACCCACATGTGTGTTGGATAAATGGCAGATGTGGTCAGACAATCCAAAGTGACTTTCAAGGATATACAGTGTACCCTTGAGTATATAGTGACAGACTGCAAAGCTTGACCAATACTCGCAGCAATCCCAAACATCCAGGTTCCCCACTGTGAGGTAAGAGACCTGGGACCTATAAGGAAATTGATTTTACAGAGGTTAAACTGGAAATGTCCAGCTGTAAGTATTTGCTGGTATTTGTGGACATTTTCTCTGATGGACAGAGGTGTTCCCAACTAAGACTGAAACAGCAAAGGTAGTGGCCAAGAAATTGCTGGAGGATATCTAACCCAGGTATGGATTTTGTCATATGATATGGTCAGACAATGGACCAGCATTTGTGTCCAAGGTAAGTCAGGATGTGGTAAAGTTCACTGAGGCAGACTGGGAATCGCATTGTGCACACCAATCCCAAAGTTCAGGGTAGATAGAAAGAATGAATAGAACATTAAAAGAGACCTTAACTAGATTAATCTTAGAGACTGCTGGGGACTGGCTAATGCTCCTTCCCTTTGCCCTGTATTGGGTAAGGAATTATCCTTACCAGATGGGACTAACCCACTTGTGGTTATCCCAACCCCTAATTGTACCGAGCCTGCAGTTGGAAGCCATTGCAGAACAGAAGGAGGATTTAAGATTTAGTTCAGAGTTACCATATGGTCTTATAATATGTTTGGCCTAAATTATGTGCCCTTTAGGAAGCAGACCTGGTTCCAGAACTGCGTAAGTTTCCACCAGGAGACTGAGTCTATGTGAGGAGATTTCACCAAGGCATACTTGAACCAGATGGAAAGGACCTTACATCATCCTCTTGACCTCACCGACTGCCATCAAAGTAGACAGAATAACTGCCTGGGTACAACTACATACACACACCAGACCTGATAATCCCTTCTCCACTAAAGAAGACTACCTAACTCTAGCCTCAATGGAATGGAAGGTTCAAAAGGGCACCAACCCCCTCAAGTTAAAATTGACTCAGTTCTTTGTCTCCTGTCCCTGCTAACTGTATGCATTACAGCCCCGAACTCACACAAGCCTTTTGGTTAAACTTGGGTGACTGAAAATTCTGAGACTGGCTATCATGCCCAACTAGCCTGTACAAAAGAGCCAATTGGAATATCCTGGTTCTCAGGCTTGATTTTTGATTTATGCCAGCTGGCTCATAAATTATGGCCCAACACCCAACAGACTCCTCAAGATTCATACCCTGAATACTGATGAAGGACTTTTTACATATGTCCAGGACAAAAAGAGCTATCAAATGTGGGGGTGGAGAACAGTTCTACTGTGCTGCCTGGGGATGTGAAACATCAGTCCCCAGCAATAGGGGACCTAGAGTTTCAAAAGAAGATCTTATCACGGTTGCTCAGGCTCACTGACAAGGGAAAACAAGCCAAGGGATGAGAAGCTGGGAAACCTTGAAGTCTCTGCATCAATGGGCTTACTACAATCCTTGGTTACTCTTTATAGTCAGACTCCTAATGAGGACAACCACAAGCAAGTCAGCAACTGCAATAGGCCCAAATCAAATTCTAGCACCCCCTAAACCAGTACTGGTCCCAACACCTTCTAGACCAACAACTACCTTATCACCAGTTGCTCAATTGCAGGGACCCTTAGTTCCATAGTTCCCTCTTGAACAACCAGAATCAGTGGCTCTCTTCTGGTCAATGATGTTAAATACCTTCCAGATATTAAATCCTTCCAAGCCTGAACTTACCACTTCCTGCTGGTTACATTATATGTCAGACACCCCCTTTAATAAAGGTATTGGGTTAACAGCATAATACAACGTTTCTGAAAGGGATTCTGCATGTAGATGGTCTCAGGAAGGTCTAGCTTTAACCCTCCAAACCATATCAGAACAGAAAAGGTCCCCTTGTCACACCAACACCTCTGTGATCAGACCACTCCCATAGTCCACTCCAAATGGATTATTCCTCAGAACAGGCATGGTGGACCTACTCAACAGGACTGACCCCTTGTGTGAATGGGGCAGTTTTTAATTCTTCTACTCCAGACGGGTTCTGTATATTGATTCAATTAGTGCCCAGTATAACCTATTATTCAGAGGAATGGTGCTGAAAGCCTTGATAAGACAAACTGAGACAGGCCTAATGAAACACACAGAGAACTTACCTCTTTGATCTTCACACTGACTCTAGGGGCAGGACTAGCCAGAGCCAGCACTGGATTAGCTGCACTGGCATTACAGGAAAAGAACTATAACAGTTTAAAAGCAGACACAGATGAAGCTATCCAGTACCCAGAAAGATCCATTTCCCACCTGAAGCATAATGTAGATTCTCTGGCTGAAGTAATGTTACAAAATAGCCAGGGACTAAACTTAGTTCCGTCACTCTACCAATTGACCCAAGTCTGCTGAAGTGGCAAGAATCTGCAGCATACCATCAGAAGTTTTTTGATGCATTTCTCTCTTTGGAGTTCCGACAAATGGAGCTCAACTGTGCAATGTAAGGTAGACCAATACATTCGTGTTGTTAGCAAAGAATCCTTCATCACACGTCCTTTCACGTGATTGCTTTAGCAGAACAACCTCTCTCCTGTGTCTGCTTCAGTGAATCATTCCTTCATGTGTTTATCCAAGCAAAACACAATCCAATACAACTGACTTTCCAAAGAACCCTTAAGTTTTCACTTCAGTACTGTTTCTGATTCAGGGGCACCTGAGTCTTTCACCATAAAATAGCAGCAAGTTAATTTATATAGCATGTAAATACTATGGTATAAAATCAAGTCCACATCCAATAATTAGAAATAAACTCTGAGGCTGATCAGTGAAGTGTACACCTTTAATCCCAAAAGGCAGATCTCTCTGAGTTCTAGGCCAGTCTGGTCTACAGAGTGAGCTCCAGGACAGTCACGGCTATTACACAGAGAAAACCTGTCTTGAAAAACTTAAAAAAGAAAGAAAGAAAAGAACACTGAGACAATGTTGAAATACTTAATTCATTTAAAAACGAAATCCATTCTATATTTGTTGTGTTAGCCTTTTTGGTCTACCATTACAAAATACCACCAATTAGGTGGCTTCAAGAATGAAAACTTCTCAAAGTTCTGGAGGCTTTGAACTACAAACTGCTTTCAAACAAGGGTTTTCTTACAATATCGTCACACAGCTCCCTACCCTACCATACCCTAACCCACTCCATCTCTGTTTTGTAAAATATGATTTTAAATAAAACCATAGCACTTAGATTAACTTACTAGAATTTGTTATGTTTTCCTCAATTCATAAGTTGAAGTTCTAACTCTTCAATATGACTAGTTTTGAAGGTAAGATGTTTGGTGAGATAATTGAGGTTAAATGAGATTTTTAAAGTAGGACTTTAATTTTTGTGTCCTTTGAGATGAGAGAGACACCTAAGCAACCTTTTCTATGGAAGGGACAACCTTTTAAAAGCAACCTTTTCTAAAGGAAGGGACAAGCCAGGCAGTGGTGGCACACACCTTTAATCCCAGCACTTGGGAGGCAGAGGCAGGTGGATTTCTGAGTTTGAGGCCAGCTTGGTCTACAGGGTGAGTTCCAGGACAGCCAGGGCTACACAGAGAGACCCTGTCTCAAAACAAACAAACAAACAAAGGGACATTTTAATGTCCTTCTCAGTGATGTGTTCATATTCTACTCAAGGTAGTTGCTTTCTAACAGTTGATTACAGGTTGGAATCTGGAACCATGTGTTTTAAACTTTTGTTTGTTTGTTTGTTTTGTTTTGTTTTTTTGTTTTGTTTTGTTTTTTTGTTTTGTTTTGTTTTTTTTTGAGTCAAGGTTTCTCTGTGTAGCCCTGGCTGTCCTGGAACTCATTCTGTAGACCAGGCTGGCCTCGAACTCAGAAATCCGCCTGCCTCTGCCTCCCAAGTGCTGGGATTAAAGGCGTGTGCCACCACCACCCGGCTGTGTTTTAAACTTTTTAAACTGGAACTTTTAAAACTGTTTACACTAAAGTAAACTAAAAATTCCTTGTTAGGATATGGTGGTATATGCCTCTAACTCCAGAAGTCAAGAAGCTGAAACATGAGTTCTAGGCCAGCACGAACTAAAAGCAAATAAACAAAAAAGCAAGCAAACAAAAACCCTACAATTTCAGAATTCTGTTCTCAGTAGTGACAGGATTGTAAATTTTTTGGTTTTGGTTTTGGTTTTGGTTTGCTTTTGTAACGGCTTCTTTGTAGGCTGTATGCATCTCAGGCTGGGCTCAAATCATTTATTCTCTTCACTCAGTAACACGGTGCTGTGACCAGTTTTAACTTTGAATAGTTGACAATCATTGGTAGTTTGGAATGAATCTTTTATACTGCGCCTTGGTCACCTGGAAAACACTGGATCACTGAATTATACAGATATTCTAAATGTTGATCTATCTCATTTCTAAAATGTCAAATAAGTAAACTTCTTTTTACCAATAGTTTCATCAAAGAAATACTGAGAAACTGTCAGGCACATTGTGACAGATAGATAGATGTTTCTAAATCTTGCTTAAAACCTTGAATTGTATCATTAGCAACAAATACTATCTGATGTTTTCTGCAGAAACAGGCTCAGCCTGTTCAATCCTGAGAACACATCCTGGCAAATTTCACATCTGAATAAACACCATTGTCGTCTATTGTTCTATGAGACACAAGTGAAGTGCCATCAAATATGAGCAGTTTTGACTTGCAAGGGAAAGAATAAACTAATTGTTTTTCTGAGCACAATTCCCACTATGCTTGCAGATGTGCCATATGCGTATGATCACTCCACCACACAAAATGCTAAAGGGCTGTGCACGTAGCCAATATTTTACAGCGGCAATTAGCAGCATCTACTCTTTCATCAAAGATAACTAGAATTTGCTCGTCTACTTGCTGCAAACTCATGATGGTGCAGAGTACCACTAAGGCTTCGTGCTTTGGCACCAGCAGCTTTACCACATTCAACAGTTTATCTGTCCACATATAAAAAGGGAATGGTCACTTATGTTATGAGTTTTCCTTGTGGGTTGTAGAGGCTCAGCTAGCCTCAGATATACTATGGGAAGGAAAGTGAGAGCACAGTGATCTAGGTCAATCACATGATGACTGACCTAGCATTTTATTTTTATTGGGTTCCAGATGTTTAATCTTGCCCTTTTATAGAAATTCCGAGGAAGCACTGAGAATATCAAAGGGGTAGAAATGGGAAACTAACTCTCAAAGATTTCTCCAAGTATTGATAAGGCCTCAGCCTTCAATTGGTGACCTCAGGGGCACAGTCTTATTACCCAGCTAGTGACTGAAGGGTTCAGTGGCTCACCTGCCCACACCCTATTCAACCAGAGGGGCAGTGAAGATCCCATCTGCAGCCTTAGCCAATTATCATTTAAGTCTATGGAGGTAGTTATATCTGTTCACTTGCTCACATTTGCAAGATGCCTCAGACTTTACTGCCAAGAATAAAACCCCCCTCCCTAGTTTAATTCACATGCTGACAGTGAAGGTATCACTAATATTTCTGGATTGATATGAAACTAAAATGCCCAGCTATTAGATTCAGTCAGCTTGCAGGCCAGAAGAGACACAGTTATGGAACCCATCTATTCTTAGAACAGGACGAAGTTGGACAATTACTTAACAATTCACTTTGGGTTGGTTGCTGTAAGATTGTCTCCTACCACCTAAACTACAGAATTAATTGTAAATTGGCCAATCTTCTTGGTCACTCTGATCTAAAGATTTCTGACAGAGAACACTGATTATCTGCGGTGGTTTGAATATGCTTGACTCAAGGAATGTCACTATTAGGAGGTGTGACCTTGTTGGAGTAGGTGTGGTCTTGTGAAAGAAGTGTGTCATTGTTGGGTGGGCTTTGAGACACTCCTCCTAGTTGCCTGGAGGACAGTCTTCTCCTGACTGCATTCTGATCAAGATGTAGAACTCTTGGTTCCTTATCCAGCACCATGTCTGCCTGGATACTGCCATGCTTCCTGCCATGCTTCCTGCATGGACTGAACCTCTGAACCTGTAAGCCAGCTCCAATTAAATGTTGTCCTTTATAAGAGTTGCCTTGTTCATAGTGTCTCTTCTCAATAATAAAATTCTACTAAGACAGAAGTTGGAAACAGGGACTGGGATATTGCTATGATAGGCCTGACCCTGTTTTTATTTGGAAGAATGTGAATTTGGGACTTTGGATTTAGAAAACAATGGAAAGCTTTAAGTGGTGCTTAATGAGACATACAAGTAGAAGCATGAAAGACAGTGTTCCTGAGGCTGATTTGAACTGTGGGGACCTAGTTCAAGAGGTTTCAGAGGAGTCTTTTCTGTATGTGGCCTAGATACTGTTCTTGTTATATTTTGGTGAAGAATATGGCTGCTTTTTGCCCTTTTCTGCAGAGCCTACCTGAGGCTAAGGTAAAGAGACTTTGATTAATTACACTGACAAAGAAAATCTCAGAAAAGCCCAGCATTGATTTTGCCCTCTGGTTTACTCTCATGAACACTGTTTTGATCAAACATGGCAAGCTTAGAAAGGAAAAATACAAAATGTATGGTAAATGTAATAAAGGGGAACCAGAAAGTGAAATAGAATTAACTCTTGTGTTCAAGGAGACAAGCAGATTAAGGGAATGGTGAATTTGGAACAAGATCTCACTCAGCTAAGCTTATTGTTTGCCACTGAACAAGAAAAAGTTATAGCATGTTAGAATAATAATAATAATCATAATCATAATAATAATAATAATAATAATAGGTTATTATTAATTGGTTATTGTTTTCACTAGGTCTTTAAATCTGGAATGAACTATAATCCCAAAATGGAGAATACAGGATTTTGATCTGGATCTTCAGGCATAGTAGCCATGAAAAGCTTAGGCCTAGGCATGATGGTATATGCTTTTAATCCCAGGATAGAGAGGCAAGCAAATCTCTGAGTTCAAGGCCAGCCTAGTACAGAGCAAATTTCAGGTAAAGAAAAAGTTAAGTCCAGGTGTGATGGTACACAGATTTAATCCCAGCATTCTGAATACATGGCTATGCACATCTTTGAGTTCAAGGTCAATCTACAGAGTAAGGTCCTGGATAACCAAGCGTAGGCAGTGAAGGAGTTTTAGAAAACAGAAATCTGGTAATGATGTAATAGAATGAGAGGATCAAGTTCTAGTTCCAGCAAGTAGCAGAACTTGGCAGCTTTGGCCATGTGGCCCTGGCTTTTGAGTATAGAGGGGACTACGGGGACAACTGATGCTAATTAGCTGGAACTAAGAAATTAGTGGTGATTAAGAAGAGACTAATGTCGCTGAGGTAAAATCTTCTGGGAATTGTCTTCTGACAGCACAAAGAAACTGTGTTCCTCATGTTTCAGCTGGACTTGATAATGTGTAATAATCACCAGGGTGGTGCTGGTGAGGCTTGGTACTGTGAGAGTCCAGGGAAGGCCACTGGTGAAGGTACAGCCTCAGTTGCAGTTGATGGCCTAGCACTGAAAGGGCCATGCAAAGAATTTGAGGCTTGTCATCATGAAAAGAACCTATGAGGGACTATGGGTGAAACCTAGTTGCAGTGGAAGTCTCCAGTACGATGGAATAATCACCAAGAACAGCAGAAGCAGTGGAGTGAAGTCAACCAGACCCTAGAGTGCTACAGAAGGCAGATCTGGAGATGTGGCACAAACTGTTTGGAGGAGACCTGAAAATCATGTGTGCATCCCAGACACTAGAACAAGAAGCTGTAAAGTTGAAGTTGCCTTAAAGACCCCAAGATGTTTGAGCTGCCAGAGCCGTGAGATATTTGCTGAGTAATGTTGCTACTGGAGTGGAACCAGCCTAGGAGAAATGTGTTGCAGTCAACAGAGCAGAAAAGAGTTGGGGATCTGAAGAGCACTTGGACATCAGACATGGAGAAGCAGAGCTCAGAGTTTGCTCAGCTGGCTTTTGGTCTTGCTTTGGTCCAGTATTTCCTTACAGTGATGTTTAGGAATGGTAATGTGTATCCTGTGATGTCAGAGGTATGGATCTGCTTTTGACAGTTAAGGGATTGGAACACTGTTATAGACAATAGAGACTTTGGAAGTCGGATGAAATTTATTTTGCATTATTCTATGTTTAGGTATGGCCCTCATAGTCTCATGTGTTTGAACAATCCTATGGGGGTCAGGGAGTATATTGTGGTGATTTGAATATGCTTGGCACAGGAGGTGGCACTATTAGGAGATGTGGCCTTGTTGGAGGAAACGTGTCACTGTGGGGGTGGGCTTTAACCCTCCTCTTGGCTGCCTGGAGAACAGTCTTCTCCTGAATGCATTCTGACCAAGATGTAGAACTCTTGGCTCTTTATCTAGCTTTGTCATGGTGTCTCTTTGCAGCAACAACCCCTAACTAAGCACTTGTCCAGCTCAGTCAGCTCCTTACATGTAACATACCTTCTAGTGTCATGAAATCACAACGTTCAGACCACATGTTCCAGACACAGAGGCAGTTCCTTCCATGCAAGTGTGATTTACCACTGTTTCCAGACACCATGATGGAGCTCATCAGTTCCAGGCTCCTTGACTCCTCTGCTGCACCGTGCATGGCGTCTGCACATGGACTGTGTTAATGGAGGTCATGGACCTACATCACCAGCTGTTGCCAGATAAAAACTCACACTGGACACTGAAAATGACAACTGGCAGGGTGACTGAGAGCTGGCAAACTCTCCTTTGCAGTGGCCAAACTGGTTATGTACAAGCAGAAAGACAACAGACTTTCAGACATCAAGGGACACACCCAGAAGGACTCATACCAAATTCAGATTTATTTTTCATTCTATCCATCCTGGTTCTCTTTTCCAGATTATCAGTCTTTCATTCCAAGATACTAGGGTTTCCTGCTAACCTTGCAATGTGTAACAGTTTTATATCCTATTATTTGAGCTACAATACTACATCTCAAGCTTCTGAGATCCCCTTTCTCTTATATCGAGTCTTATCATCATCCTGCAGTTGTGGAGTTTCATAGACACCAGCTAAGGTACTATTAGGTACAGTAGATCTGAAGAGACCTTCTGAGGTAAAGAAATCTACCTCAATATGGGATTCCCATGAGAGCTGACAGTCTCACTGAGATCAGACACGGTGAATGTCTGGCTACCAGATCTCACTGGCCAGGAAAGACATAAAAAATACTGTACACACTCACAAAGGCATTAATGGGGAGGTCTATGAAAACCAGTTACCTCCTGGAGCAGAGGTTTGCAGATCATATTTTGAGAATTGTAATTTATTCTTTATATCTGATTTGGCTAAATACTTTAGACTTTTAAGTCCCAGCAACTGTTATATAGGAAATATTTGATACACATCTACTTTCATAACAAGTCATCTGGACAGAGTCTTCCATAACTCACCTAACATACCACCACACGGGCTTGTCTTTCTCTAACATCTAGAATGTAACCGGTTTGTTTTAGGCGCTCCTACCTCCAGTGTTCAGAACAGGTCTAGGCAAATTGGCCTTGGTCCTCTTGTTGAAGGAAGATGAGCCCCTTGCACCTCCAGTCTCATCTAGCTACTGTTCTATTTCTATGCTCCTCTTCATCATCATAAAAAGACAAAACTAGACACTGCCTTCCCCATCAGCTGCTCTTTTTGGAGGGGGATTTCAAACCTTATGAACATATAATGAAATATTAACAGTATATTCCTTATCTCTACAGCCGACACTAACACTGAGATATGTATTGTACTTTTCTCCACTTACACACACACACACACACACACACACACACACACACACACACACACACTCACACACACTTTCAGTATTAGAGATACAATATTTTATTACATTCGTTTATTTATTTTGTGGGTATGAGTTGTGTTGGTGGGTGGAGGTCAGAGGACAATGTGAAGAAGTTGGTTTTCATCCATCAGGTGGGTCTGTGGGTCCTGGGAATTGAAGTCAGGAGACCTGGCCAAGCATCCTTACCTCTCATCAGCCCCATGTAGTCTTGTTTGACTACATTATACTTACCACATCCAGAAAACATTACAGTGTTATCTAATGTAAGTCCACATATAAGTATCTCTGCACCTCCAAAATATTCTTGGAGTTTATTTTCCCCATCCAGATATAATCAACAATTATGGTTCACATTTGTTTGTTTTGATTCGCTTACTTAGAAAGGTCTTCTTGTCTTTATTCTGTCTTTCAATAGCAAGAGACTATTTCATGTTCTGAATATATCTGATTGTTCCTTTCTTATTAGACTCAGGTTAAACCCAGCGGTATTAATACTTCAAAGGTAATGCTATTTCCTTACCCAAGCATCAACTGGGAAGCATGTATATCACTTTAGCCACTGTGACAGCTATTTTTGTCAACTTGACTATATTTAGAATTAACTAAAACCCAAGTGGCTGGTACCTGTAAGGGATTTTGCTTGTTTGTTTTTTGTTTCTCAAGACAGAGTTTATCTGTGTACCTCTGAGTGTCCTGGAACTTTGTAGACCAACTCACCTGGCAAGAGATTTCTCTTAATTAAATCATTTGAAATGGGAAGATCCACTTTAACCTGGGCCACGATTTTTGGTGGCAGTCTATATAGAAGTCATGGAAGAAGGAAGCTCGTGTGACGGTTGCTTGCCCTCATTCTTGTTGGCAAGTCCACTCCTCACTGGTAGGAGGGCCTGCTTCCTCAGGATTCCCACAGTGTGTACTGTAGACCAGCTGAGACATCCAGCCTTATAGAGTGAACTGAATTCTTGGGCTTTCCATTGGCAGACAGCCACTCTTGCACTAGCTGGACCACAGTACATAAACCACTGGAATAAATCTAAATGAAGTCTTCTTTGACAATGAGCATAGTCTGTAAGTTCCCATGTGTGTGGAAGATGTTTCTACAGAGAACATGGTCTCTCTAGACTAGAGCTGAGACTGCCATTTACCTTTGGCAGACAGCAGAGCAGAGCATTCTTCAAATCCAGGTCACTGGTGAAGTTTCAAACAATTTGAAAATTCTTTCATTTTCCTAAGTAATGGGCAACAAAACAAAGCTTTTCCGGATGCCTTCAGGCATTAGACAAACTAAACAGAGAACCATTTATGCAAATTTAAAACTATATTAGAATGGATAGTAATGTTGTAAAGATAACTGCAACCTGAAGATAGCAAGCTTAAAATATATTTCAAGACTTACCATAGAATAATTAGATTTGTTTAGGGCAATGACTGGAAGACACATAAAACAAGTAAGGGCACCGAGCTGGCTCTGCAGGGCAGGACTTGTTGCCGACCCTGAACAGCCTCAGTTGGCTCCTTAGGATCCAGAGGACAGAAGAAGAGACCTGACTATTGCAGGTGGTCTGTAACCTCCACACATTTACTCCACACACATACAAATAAATACGTGTGATAACATTTAAAAAGATAGTACAGGTCATAACATTTCTAATTGGCAGGATGAAATACTAATACTTTTCAAGAGCAAATCCATAGCTTCTGACTACTAGCTTGCCTAGGCAGACTAAAGACATCTGTGAGAAGCACCCTTATGTTGGTTGCAAGATTATAATCTGCTGCTTTTGGCCTCTGTATTAAGAAACAGTAGCTTGCTAGTATGATTAGTTCATCAACGTATTTCCCCCTTGGAGACCATATTTCATGTGTATCCCAACCTGGCCTTGAGCTTAGTGTGGAGCTGCCCATGAGCCTGAATGTCGGATGTTCCTGTACTCATCTGCTGGATAACTGCTCCTGGGACTCAAACCCGGGGCTTCGTGCATGCTAGGCAAAGAATCTGCCATGTGAGGTACAGCCTCAGCCCTCAGCCAAACTGCTGACTCTATAATAAAGACCATGGTGGTGTTTCCACCATTAACTTCTTTGGCTTTTAGTACTTGTAAAAATAAGCTCAATGTGGAATTACTTAAAGCTTGAATACGTAACTTTAATAATGAAGTTAAAAATCACTTTTACTACTCTCTGGAGCTGTAGCCAAGGTAGTTTATGAAAATTCACTGTTGGAAACTGTTACTAAGTTTCGCTGGGTCCTGGGCATTTGTATTTCCTTTGAGGGAACCATTAAGGAAGGTGGCAGTATTCTGAAACAAGAATAACTTACACAGAGAAACAATTCCACTTATTATATGAAGATTATTTCTATATACTAACACATAGTATGTATTGGAGTTTCTGGCTCTCTGACTCTCCTAGAAGAGAGGACATGGGATTGGATACATAGCTCAGTAGTTAAGAGCACACACACATGATGGCTTACACCAGGGCCAGACGGTCTGATCCCCTTTTCTGACCTCTGAGAGCACTGGACATGCAGCATTCAGACAAAACATCCATCCATATAAATGGAACAAATGAAATGTTTCTCTGTGGAAAACAGACTCAGAAAGACAAATATTACACTTTCTCCTCACAAAACACATGAAAGTAGGCAGGGGTAGTATAAAACAGGGAGGGTAATGGATGAACAAATATGAATGGAGTCCAATGATATGCCTGCATAAAAATGTTAACAGACCTCAAACATCGATGTGGGGGTTTATTGATCAGGTTTATCTTGTTTTGTTTTCTGAGACAAGGGGTCAGGCTGACCTGAAACCCACTATGTAACCCTGGCTGTCCTTGAACTCTCAGCAATTCTGTGGACCCAGCTTCCCAAAAGCTGGGAATATAGGCATGCACCATCATGGCTGGCTTAAACCAAGGTCTTTTCCCAATCCTAAACCATCATTTCTGAAGAGCTAAATGACTATAATCTCTAGTCTGTGTCACTGTCAATATTTTAATGCAACATAATTCTGTCATGTCCTTGAAAGCAATAAAGCATTTACACTTATTACAAATTTTGCAATAAATTAATGCATTTATCTGACAACTTCTATAAAAAATGAATAAATTCATTACTCACTTTCCAAGCATGATAAGTACCGGAGGGATCTGTCTGATACAATCTTGGGATCCCATCATCATCAAAGCCTACAATTAAGGCTGAAATACCAAAAGGCCTTCGTCCATTGCTCTGGGTATATTTCTAAAAAATAAAATTTATTTTTACTATAACACTGTCTTAGTTACTATTCTATTGCTGTGATGATACACTATGACTAAGGCAACTTTTATAAAAGAAAACATTTAATTGGAGGCTTGCTTACTGTTTCAGAGATGTATTAGTCCAATATCATCACAGCAGGGAGCATGGCAACAGACAGAAGACACTCTGGAGAAGTAGCTAACAGGTAAGAGAGACTGGGCTTGGTATGGGCTTTTGAAACCTCAAAGCCTACTCCCTCAGGACACACCTACTCCAACAAGGTCACAACTCTTAACTGTTATCATCCTTTCAAATAGGGTCACTCCTTGGTCACTAAGCATTCAAATATATGAGTCTATTGGGACCATTCTTAGTCAAACCACCACGAACACTATCACATCAAATAAAATTTAGAAACTAAGCATTGCCGTCAGAATTATCTACTCTCCTGATTATTTTTTAAAACCTTCTCAGTACTTTTAATTTTGCATATGTGTGTCTTCATGTGGGTGTGTGGATATGAGCACAAGGATCCCTGGAGCTGGAGTTACAGGGGGTGTTGAGTTGTTAGGACTCAACCTCTAAACCTCTGGAAGAGTAGTAAATGCTCTTTACCACTGAGCCAACCTTCCGAGCTCTACTTTTCTAATTTTATTGTATACATTTTTTAGTGTTTCTTGATTATTTTTAATTCATAATGACATTTTAAGTAAATCAATGTGTATAATCTGTAAAGTATAATCACAAATTTACCAATAGATGTTATTTTTTTCTTAAAAGATTTCTGTTCCACTTTTGTTATGTCCCATTTTTAAATAAAATTTTAGGTTACCATATCAGTTTTGTACTCAGTCATGCCTTCCTCCTCGGTAACCCCACTTCCCTACCCACCTTTTGCAGGTGTTTTCCTTCCCTCCTCTGTTTTCATGTCAAGTGGATTTCATTCTTCAGCCCAAGTATGCACGGATGTGTGATAACATGGATAAGAATGGCCCCAGAAGCTCCTGTACTTGAATGCTTAGTCACCAGGGAGTGACTAGCAATTAGTAGGTGTGGCCTTGTTGGAGGAAGTGTGTTACTGGGGTGGCTTTGGGGTATTCAAAAGCTCAAGCCATGCTCAGTGTCTCTCTCTTCCTGCTGTCTGTGGATCCAGATGCAGAACTCTCGGCTCCTCTCCAGCACCATGTCTGTCTGTGTGCCACCATGCTTCCCATCATGATAACAGTCAACTAAACCTCTGAAACTGTAAGCAGGCCCAATTAAATGCTTTCTTTTATAAGAGCTGTCATGGCCATGATGTTTCTTCACAAAAAGGAACCACAACTAAGAGTATGAAATCTCTTTGACCCAGTGGAGGACTGGGCATTTGTTTTGCTTGTCAGGGAAGCTGTGTTAATAAGCCGTGCTTTGAAGGCACACCCTTGTCTGCCTAGAGGAATACTGTAGCTACTGTTTGGGGCTTCTCCTACTTGATAATATTGCTACCAAATATTCTCTGTTCACTGTACTGTGTCATCTCCTTCTGTCCCAAGAAAAGGGATCTTTTGTTTCTCTTGAAGAAAAGCACACATTTCCCCTACAGACAATGCAACACTGAAACCAATTATATTTTTCTTATTACTTTTGTGTCTGGGAACTTTCTGGATTTGTGCACCAAGGAGTGGCATTCTAACTGAGACGGGTCACATGAAGAGGCAGCCCTGACAGAAGGCTAAGGACTGAATAATAGGTAACTTTACTTAACTATGTGGCTGATGTAGCTCTGTGTAATTCTGTGGTTTGAAACAGCTTTTAAGTGGCTTTTCTCGGTCTTATTTGCATATGGGATCTGTGTTCTCATTTTTCGAGTTTATTATGCCATGCTTTGCTAGTAATGTTTGTACAAACTACTAAGCTAAGAACATAAATTCTTCTTTTAAAATACGGGTTATGTTTAATTTTTGTGCCCTGCCTAATATTCTAGTTCACAGCGAGGTATGAAGTAGATGCAGTAGCTATTATTTTAGAAGAAAGACCTTCCTACTTTACTTTTCAGTCTTTACATTTTTGTAAAAAGGTAATACAAGCAAGTGAAGTCTGTAAGGTCCACATGAACCCTCTCTGGCTCGGGGCACAGCCTCCCCTGGCTATCTTCCAGTCACAGACTTAAAACTGTGCTTCCACAGTCTATTCACAGGGGAGAGTCTAGTCCAGAAGCAACTTTAAAAGCCACACATAAGAACCTTGCCTGTGTGCTGTTCTGTATCTTGCTTTTTTGTTAAGATTCCTTTCTAACAACTGGGAAAATTGAAACAAAATATCAAAGCAACAATACAAAAATTTTGGAATTTCTTCTAAAAATGAAGCAACAAGCTTTAAAAAAACAAAACAGTGATTTGATGCATATTGTTCGTTTTAGAACGTTAGTATTTGGATTATAAAGCACCTATAAAAATCTCCATGTATAACCAGGGTATTTTCCCTGCCGAAGCAGCCAGAGGCTCAAGTCAGCAAAGCCGGTGGCATTCTAACACGCGTGCTCATGGAAAGAAAACAAACTCAATAGCTTCCCAAAGGCAGTAAGATAGAGGAAAGCCAGTATTCCATCTTTAAGTTGCAGCTTTTGCAGATCTACTCTTGACAAATTGCTTGTTAACAGAGGGGCGGCTTAAGGAAATATGGTGTGCACATATGGTATACGCGCACATATGGTATACGCGCACCAGAGTGTTTTAACCACAAAGAAGAACCAAGCTACTCTGTTGTAGGTTAATGAATGGAACTGAAAACAGTCCTATTAAGTGAATTATACCAGTGTCAAAGAGAAAAATATATATTTTCTCCTTTTTTGGGTTCCTGTATTTTATATAAACACATAAAATCAACTATGGACAAATGACGAGTCATGCATGTACAAGTGACATGTTATATATGTACAAAAGAAGTGAAACCACAGAGGGACGGAGGAGTAAATTTTAGGGGGTGGGAGAGGGAGGACGAGGATATAGGATAGACATGGTGGGATTTGTTCAATATAAAAAATATACTTCCTGAAATATCTTTACATCGAAAAACAGATTTGAAGAGAGTAATGCAGGCCTGGTACGACAGCTGAGTGGGTAAAGCACTTGCTGCCAAGCCTGAGCTGAGTTTTGTCACCAGAACCCTCTTGCTAGAAGAAAACCAACTCCTTCGGCTTGTCCTCATATGTGTACTGACACATGTCACTGAACCCAGAATATGTAATTAAAAATGTCCATTCAGGGCCTGGAGAGATGGCTCAGCGAGTTCTGAGTTCAATTCCCAGCAACCATGTGGTGCCTCACACCCTCAGTGATGAGATCTGGTGCCCTCTTCTGGAGTGCAGGCATAAATGCATGCAGAACACTTTTTTTTTTTTAAAGATTAAAAATATTTTTAAATTTTTTTAAAAAAAGATTAAAAATATTTTTAAAGGAGAACATAAATTGACACAAAACTCTACACTGAGCATCTTAATCAAGGAGGTTAGGTGAGAAAAACAACAACAAAAAACCCCAACATTCCTGTTGAAGGACAATTTGCTCAAGTAGAGATGAAAAGAGTGAGCCAGCATGTGGGAAAATTCGAAGTCATTACTTAGAAAACACAAATTAAAGCAACTATTAAACAATGCTCAGTTAAAAAAGAAATAAAAATGAAAACCAGCATTCATGAGCCCTCTGGGATAACTGGCTGCACAATACAAAAGGGATCAATCCTCCTAGAAAGCTGTTTGGCACATATAACAAGAGCCTGAAAATCAATTCTAATCTTCAATCTAGTAACCCCTTACTTAAAACTTAATTTAATAATACAGTTTTAAAAAAGGACAAGCAACGATCAAGCCAGAATAATGTTGTTGGGTATCAGGGAGGGAGAACAAAAAAGCTGAGGCAACACCACTTCCAAACAACCGCCAGAGCTGGTCACAGATTCTAACACCACAGCTGGAGAGAAGACGCAAGAAGGAGAGTGTGCCACACCCAAGTACACACGCGGCAGGTGAGAACCCAGCCTGCGTGGCGTTCAATGACAGGCATGTGTAGATTCAGAAGAGAGCATATCTAAACTGATCAGGTGGACTTTGGTTTGCAGGTAAAGTAATGGATATTTCTTTGAAAAACTTTAAGCAATGATATTATTGAGTTTATAGAAGGCTAAAATTTTCCTTTGAAAATCTGACATTCTCTAAAAAAACATTATAATTCCAAGAACTGAAGCTCATCTTGATTTCTGGTGATGCAAAGCCACTTTACCCAAATAAGTGCATGAGGTAATTCTGCAAATGAATAAGAACCTAAGGCATTCTGTGGACTAAAGGTTTAGAGCCCCTGCATATTTCTAAGACAGGACCAATGATAGCGCTGAGAGTGTCAGCTCACCTGCTTTAGAGTCGCTATGAAGCGAGTTATATACTCTACGGTGACAGGGTCCTCCACTGTGAGCTTGTGGCTCTGGCACTCCACCCGGGCTCTGCTGATCACCACTCTAGCGTCAGCTGTCAGACCTGCAAAACCAATCAAACTTTAAAGTCTATACATGTCTCAATATGTATTTTCCTTGTCAAAAGGTTTAGTTTTCAGTTCTTTCTTAACAGCATCCTTTGGCTTGCAGTAATGTCTTCATAAAGGATCTAGAAAATGCCATGTGCCTTAACTGTGATTTATTTCCTTTTACAGACTAATTTCATATGTCCCTCTCTCATTTGTAAAGGAAATAGTAAGAGCAAGAACAAGACTCTGAAGCACAAAGGCACTGTATTCAGAGTATGTCTGAGGAACTGTGATATATCAATTCTCAATTTTTTTGTCAAAATGAAAATTTAGGAAATCAAAGATGTTAAGACAGGGGGACCTCTGATAGAGCTAAAATATCCAAACAAGTCAAGATTAATTCTCAGCATGTCTATGTGTACACTCACACACACACACACACTGACGTATATGCAATTGTTCAAAGAAGGAGAAAGGGACATTGGATGCTCTGCAGCTGGACTTAAAAGCAGCTGTGAGCTGACTTCAGCACGGTTTCTGGGGACAAGCTCAAGTCTGCAAAAGTTTTACTGCTGAGTCATCTCTCCAGACCCTTCACTGCTCAGTTGATACTATATTGTACTCAAAACCACATCCACTCAAAACATCAGGAAGCAGGCACTTCTCAGTCATTGCTCTTTATCTGCCACAAGCAAGAGATGGCCTAAACCCCTCCCTCCCCCGGTTAAAAGTTTTGCAGCTAGAAACAGTTCAGATAGGCTACTTGAGAGTCTGTCCTCTTTATAATGTGATCATGACCCACAACCAGAGAAACACGATGTCAAAAATACATGGGCGATGGCTCAGCGAGTGCCTGTCACACAAGCAGTGACTTTGGTGCTGGCAGGCTGAAGGTGTCAGGGCCATATCAAATCCTTCCACTAGCATGCTTGCTCTGTTTCACCAGGATTGTGTGACTTGCTTGTGACTGCGGTTTCAGCTTCCCTGAGCCCAGCAGGTGACTGACTGCAGGTGACTTCCTATACCCCTGCATACTCCCTGTGGCTCACTGCTCTTTAGTATCTCTTTATGATGCCTGGTGTTTCTCAGTTCTCTTCTCTGAATAAAGCCATTTACAGCTCAGACTATGTTCACTCCTGGGGTGACAGAGACAGTTTCTAATCTGCTATCTCATTCCAGACACCATTTCCATTTCGAGTGTCCAACAATACTTTGTAGAATCTATAGGGTTTTCTTTGTACATGTAAGATTAGGGTACCTGTGATCAGAGATTATTTTCCTATCTTTCTTTTACAGTTGGGGTATTTTATGTCTTTCCCTTGACTAATTACTCTGGACAGAAAATGAAGTGACAAAGCTGGTATCCTTGTCTGTTGAGATTACAGACGTGAAGTTTCAATTGTTTATCATGAATCAATACATCAGCTGTGAGTTATTCACATGTACTTTAATTGTGCTGAGGTAAACTTCTAATTTGTTGTGTTTCTTTTTAAAGAAGGAAGAGTACTGAATGATACCAGATGTACATTTTTTGGATTCAGTTGATGTAACTGTCTAGCTCTCCCTTTGGTGTTCATGTCCTGTTAGTGTGGAAATGGAGTCATCATCTCAGACATCTACTGAGCTCTTGACTGACTGAAAGACCAGGTAGTCTGTGCACTTCATGAATGTTGTCAGAATGCAATGGTATACATATACTCCTAAATCTTTTGTATTTCTGTGCAAGTGGAAGCAATGACCCTGGTTTTCATTTCTCATTTTACTTGAGAAATGGTTTTATTTAGCCAATACACATAGTTTCTTAATTTTGTTCACCTTTTCAAAAACAAATTCTTGCTCTAGTTTTCTGTTATCTTTCTGTTCTGTTTATCTCGGTGTGATGTTGCCTTTCAGTGTAGAGTCGCTGCTGGGTAAAGACTCCTTACGTGTTTCCTTCTCTTTCCTCTTAGCAACGGCTTAACTACATCCATAACTTTTGACACCGTTAAGTCTCACTTTTTATTTCTCTCAAAATATTTACTAATTTCACTTATGGAAGCTATTGATTTATTCTGTCCATGGCGTTTAGAATTATATTGTTTAACTGAAATACATTTGTGCATTTTAAGTTTGCCTTCTGCCGTTGATTTCTGGTTTCATTCCTTTTCAAGCAGAAAGATACTAAATATGATTTCATCTTTTAGATTTGTCAAGAATTGTTTTGTAACAATAAGGCATAGAATGATAAAGGACCTTCTTTTGCTGAATGAGCATTTTAAGGGTTAATATAAAATCCCCATTCAAAAAACAATCAGAAACTAAGCAAAAAAAAAAAAAAAAAAAAAAAAAAGATGAGCCATGTTGTGGGAGCTGAGGAGGCCTTGGGTGAATGTGTGGAGAGAAACCGGAAGTCCTGAGTGGGGGTGTACTCATTGCGTGTGGCTAGGTCAAGGATCAATGCCCTAGACCCATGGAAACTGGCAAAGCTTTCCTCCAGGGTCAGGTTCAGAGTGATGACAAAGCCTTCCTCTGGTGCAAGTATTAGTGTTGACAGTGTGCTCAAGTAGCAGTGTTTAGGAACAGTTGGCCAGTGTGTGCAGGACTAACGACTGTACTTCTTCCAGATATTCACAGCTTGAGACTGTTCTCCTAGAGACACCTTCTACCAAGAGCAGTTAGCTCCTCCTCGTGTGCTGTATACAACACATGTGCTGTGGTTCCAGCGTGGTGAATCAGTCAGTGTGGCTCCATCACACAGCCCACCTGAACTTGGCATGTACATGTGTCTGTGAGTCTGTCCTTTCTTCATACCCTTGCTACCTTTGGGCAGGTTAAGGTACCAAACCAAGCAGGATGCAGCAACATCTCTCAATCAATGTAAAAAGGCAAATATACACAAGAAAATATGCTCAAAACTATCAGCCTTGAGGAAATAAAGTTTAATCCATGATCAGAAATTGCACATATATAAAACAAAGTTAAAAACAATCACTACAAACCAAATGCTACTGTGACAGTAGGAACAACACAGCCACTCTTACAATCTGGCACTGATATAACACTACAGATGTGTGGTAAACACAGCCAGCAATTGTACAGTATTTATTCCACAAAAATAAAACCGCATATTCCCAAAAACACCTACCCCAAGATATTCACACTTTACCTGTAAAAAGCAACAACTAGAAGGGCCCAAAGATAAGCAGGCAACCTGTTAACAGCAGCGGCACATTCATACCATGCAACACTACCCAACAATGAAAGGGAACGCAGCTGCTAACGCTGCCAGCAACCAGGGGAACTGCAGAGGAATCACTGCAAATGAACAAGGGTCGCCAGCAAAGGTCCAACTTGTGCATCATAGAAGATTCAAAAATGACAAAATTATAAAAACAGACTTGACTAGTGGCCAGCTGGTTAGAAGGGAAGGGTCTGGCATGAGTTAGGCTGAGGTGACGGAGCAGTTGTGCCGTGAATACAGTGGAACAGTGTGAATCTACATGTGAGCTGAGCACATCCAAACGACTCAGCAGATCATGAAGCCTCTTCCCACAGACACTGTCCGTAAATGTCCATACTTCATTTGTAATGTATGACAACTGGAAATGGCCCAAATATCCTTTAGCGGCCGAGCTGTTGACAAAGGTGTACATTCACACAACACACTACTACTCATTACACACATCACATATACATGTAAGCGGATGCAGAGAAAGCTGCTGATATCTCAGCAAGTTTATGTTGGCTTACGCAAACGGTTTTAAAGATGGCATCATTGAGGGTAAATGTAAAAGACTCCTCTGTGTTTCTTAGAAATTTCGTATGACTCTATAAAATTTATAAAATACTACAGGCCGGGAAATGATTCAGCTACAAGTACTTTTAGAATAAAGTTAGCCCCCTCCCCCCTCCACACCCACATAAAAGCCAGCATGGGCAGCCATACCTGTAACTCTAATGCTGGAGGAAGCAAGAGACATACTGACCCCCAGAGCCCTAGCTGCCTGGAACCCACTAGAGCAGGCTGGCCTCTAGCTTACGGAGATGCCTCTGCTTCCTGAGTGCTGATATCAAAGACTTTCATAAAAGATCTAGTAGAAAAGCAATAAAGGAAACTTATCCAACAACCACCTCTGGCTTCCATGTGCATGCTAATACACGTGCATGTACAACCATAGGCAAGCTCACACGAATCTATATACACACCCACACCCCCCAACAAAATTTTGGGGCTGAGGGTAGTAGTTCAATGGCCGAGTGTTTGCAAGGCATAGGGCTTCTTAAAACCTTATATACTCATGATTCCTTTTATATGACCTAGATGTATTGATATATAAAACAAGTACACAAACCAAATATTTTCTGACAATAATTGTTCAGTATGCATGTAATTTTATCATTAGAAAAGTAAATTTGCATACTACAGAGACAGTTGTTTATTTTCACACAAACAATTAAATCTTGGCTGAATAATTGGTATAGTTGGCCATTGAGCAGCTTCAGCCCTTTTCAGAGTTGATCAATACTTTGATTTTATAACCACCAATGCTGAGAATTCAACTTCATATAAGTACATGGAACAAAATGACAGACATATACTTAAAGTAATTTTAGAAATAATTGGAAATTCTGTACTGTCTTAGACAGTATTCTGTTGCTGTGAAGACTACAGAAACTCTTATAAAAAAGTATTTACATTGGGGACTTGCTCACAGCTTCAGAGGCTTAGTTGATTATCATCATGACTGAGGTGGCGCTGTGCAGGTGGACATGGTGTGGAGAAGCACCTGAGAGTTCTACACCAGATCCACAGGCAACAGGAAGAGTGAGACACCGGGCCTGGCTTGAGCATCTGAAACCCTAAAGGCCATCCCCAATGACACACTTCCTCCAACAAGGCCACACCTCCTAATCCTCAAGCAGTGACACTCCCTGAAGACCAAGCATTCAAATATATGAGCCCACTGGGGCCATTCTTATCTAAACCAACACACATCCTAAATCAAATTTATTGATTTTTTTTTGTGTGTGTGTGAAACTCAAGTCAACATTTCAGAGAACTCTTAAGATCAAACATTTTAACACATATAATTCAAAAGCACAACAATTTGATATAATTTGAGAAATGGTAGTAGAAAATATTGTCTTTGTCTCTCACAATGAAGCCATTGTACTACCACAAAAGTTAAAAGCTTTGCATATAGGTAAAGACACTGCAACTCTTACATGTATATGTGTGTATGTGTGTATACATATATGTATGTGTATGTAATACATATATGTGTGTGTGTGTGCGTGCATGTATGCTCAGGTGCTTCAGACAAAAATGGAGGTGGTGTGTGGTTAGTGGCATGCACAGTGTAAAATGCACATGTTCACACCCAAGTCTGGAGAGTTGCTCCATGCAACCCAGGTGAACATGTCCACAGGCAGCTCTGATTCATATCTCTTTGTCAATTAAGTTTTGGTTGTCATAGTCTAACATTTTACTATTGTTAATTTTCCTCAATCTCACATTTAGTTTGGTCACAGCACACAGTTTAGAAAGTCGAGACTTAGCATGTCTGTATCACATCACACACAGATATCTCCCTCCCTCTGTCCCTTCTTCCCTCCCTCCCTCCCTCCCTCCCTCCCTCCCTCTTTTCCTTCCTCCCTTCTCTCTCTCTCCCTCTCTTCCTCCTCTCATCCCTCTCTAACTGGGGTTGCAGAGATGCTTCACCAATTAAGTCCGACTCCTCTTGCACAAGTCCAAGTTCAGTTACCTGCATCCACATCACGCAGCTCACAACTCCACTGGAGGGTATCTGACACCCTCTTCTGGCCTCCACAGGCATCTGCACTTATATGTAGAAACCCACACATGTATACATAGAATACAAATAAAAGTAAATAAAATCTTTTAAAAACTATATAAATTCTACAAATAATTAGATCTATAAATTACATGTAAGGAGAAATCCATCTTTAACATTTATGCTCTACTATCAAAGATTATTATTTAAAAATTTCCAGTTTATAGAGCTGTGGCTTTTTAAATATAGGTGACATTTTGTGCTTAAGTAAATGAAGGAAACCTATAGCAACAGGTAACTGTGCTGCCCCACTCTCCTCCATAAGTATCATACATAGCACTGAGAGTCTGTACACACCTGCAAAAGCCATGCAGACATGGTCATCAAGGGCGCAGATTTTCCTCACTGTCCTCTCATCTTGAAGCTTGGCCACTGACTTTTTTTCCACCCCAAGCACAACTATATTAGTTCCTCGAATTCCAACCTATAAAGACATTATTTAAAAAGTAAATTTAAAGCCAAAACTGGCTAATTATTCTAACACGTGTCAACTAGTTTCAGGGTTTCTCTTAAACAATTAATAAAATGGAAAGGAGCCATCTAGGAAATAAGATACACAGGTTCTGGCTGACTAGATGCCTAATCCCCAGTCTCAAGGCAAGTAAGACAAAGAGGTAGAAGTTACAAAGAAACACAATCAGTGGTGCATGAAAATGATACCTAAATACACAACAACTTTAGGGCGAATGAAGGAAGACGATGGTGATCCAAGCAAACTCCTTTTAGTGGCAGAACCAATCCTGACAATGTAGGATAGAAGACTGGGGCTGGGAGATGCCTCTCCGGGTAAGAATCTTGCTGTATGAGAACAAAGACAGCATCCACGTCAAATGCCAAGCATGTCTGTGAGTGTCTACATCCCCTTGGAGACAGAGAAGAGTGGATCCCAGCAGCAAGCTGTCTTGCCAGCAAACCTAGGTGAAACAGCGCATGTCTGGTTCAGTCAGAGGACAACTTTGCAGGCTCAATTCTCTCCTACAAGCACTTGGTTCCTGGGGGGCTGTCAGGGTATCAAGCTTGGCAGCAAGCACCTTTACCTACAGAGTCATCTTCCAGACCTGCTCTCTGCCTCTTGAATATAGGTGCCATGTGCTCAGCTGCCAGTTTCTCACTGTGATGTCCCCCATGAACTGCAGCTTTGAACTGTGAGCAAAGGGTATTTGACTTCTTTTCCTGTTTGTCTTACTTTATTTCATTCTTCTATCTTACCACCCTAGCTAAGACCTGGACCGTGTGTTGAATAAAAGTAGGTAAAGCAGATACATTTGTATTGTTCCTGATTTGAATTGTCCCCCATTTAATATGATTCTGGCTCCAGGTTTGCCATATATAGTCTTTATGTTCAGATATATTCCTTCTATTCCTAGTCTCTTCTGGGCTTTTATCACCAAGAGATACTGGGTTTTATCAAAAAGCCTTTTCTGTATCTACTCATAAAATAATCTTGTGATTTTTGTCCTTGAGTCCATTGTTTTTTTGTTTTTCTCATTTAGTATCTGTTCTTTGAGAACTTCAAATAATGCATTTTGACCACCAGCTCTCCTCCAACTTCTCCCAGATCAGTTACCTACCCACCCAACTTTGTGTCTTCTTTTCTCAATCCATTTGAATCTAATTTGCTCATGTCTGGTCATCCCCAGCCCCAGAGCACAACTGACCTACCAGGGGCTAAATCCTCAAAGAAAACTGACATTCTCTTTCCCAGAAGCCATCAATTGCCAATTACCCCTTAGCTAGAAATGAGACTTTGTGCTTACGGTCCCTCTCAATGTCTAGCTTGAGCTTACATAAGTTTTGTGAATGCTGTCATAGCCACAGTTGAGTTAATATGTCTAATAAGTCCCTTGTTATTTCCTTGAAATCATTAACCATCTTTGGCTCTTACAATCTTTTCTCCACCTATTCCACAACAATTTTTGAGCCCTTGAGAAGAGGTTATGTGATATAGAAGTATGATTTAGGATTGAGCATTTCACAGTATACATACTTAACCAGTATCTGTATTAATCACTCATACTAACAAAACAAGTTTCTCATTTTAGGGTTGGGAGATGCATTAATCTATGGGTACAACAAAAAGCCATTATGAGTTGTTTTTCTAATATGTCCATTAAACAAAATAATAACAATAGGTTTTCCCATAGGACCCAAGAACTAACTAGCTACAGGTTCTTGGCCTAAAAAACAGGGTCAAGTATGGGCTGCATCTTTTGGAGTAGGCAGTAAATACAGTCAGAATTATATGGTTGGTTACTCTCATAAAGTTTGTGCCACTATGGCATCAGTGAGAATGCCTTAACAGACTAGTCACTATTGTAGCTTACATGGTTCTCAATGAGTTGGCCTGAAATCATCTATCTCAGAAGCTAAGCGAAGTCACTCCTGGTTAGTACTTGGATGAGAGTCCATTTATTTTCTGTATTACATTTATTGCTTTGTTCGTGTGAACCATCCCAGAATCTAAGTCAATCTGACTGTGATGAATGAAATTTCTGATGTGTTCTTGAATTGAGTTTGCAAGCATTTTATGAAGAAATTTTATATCTATCTTCATCAGAAAGAATGATCTGTAATTTTCCTTGTGAGATCTCTTATTTAGTATCAGAGTAATACTGGTTTGGTAAGTAGAGTTTGGAAGCATTCCTTTCCTTTCTAATTTATGGAATAGTTTGAGCAACAGTGATGTCAGTTTGTCTGTAATGGTCTAGATGTCAGCAGTGATAACAATCTAGACCTGAACATTTTTAGTTCGAATAATTTTTATTATTGTTTCAATCTCTTTGTATTACAGATCTGGTTATATTCTCATGGTTCAATATTGGTAAGACATATACAACCACACTTATGATTTTCTAATCTAATGGAATATTGAGTCTCTAATAATCATAATGGTTTTCTAAATTTCACTGGCATGTCTTTTTATTTCCAATTTTATGAATTTAGACATTTGCATACAAGTATTTAATGTACAATGAACATATTCTCCATGCCTTATCCTCTTCTGTGAGTTGGATGAGGAGTGTTCCCCAAGGCTTGAATATTTCAGCTCTAGGTCTCCAGTGGTCACACTAGTTGGAGAGGTTTAGAAGTTGCACCCTAGCTAGAGGACGTCTGTCACTAGAGATGGGCTTTCAGAGCGTACAGCCTGGCCCCACTTCTGGTTCATTCTCTATGCCTCAAGCTCATGGTTTGAAGATGCACACTCCGTTTCCTGCTACCGTGTCTGTCAACTGTTGTTATGCCTCCCTACCCTGATGGGCTTTATTTTTCTGGAATTGTAAGCTAAAATAAATACTTTCTTCCATAAGTTGCTTTGGTCATAGTAGTTTATAGAGCAATAAAAAAGTAAATAATACATCCTGTTTCTCCACTGCAAAACAAAACAAAACGAAACAAAACCAAACCCAAACCCACGGCAAGGTCTCACGTTGTCCATGCTGGTCTCAGAGCCACTGGGAGTAGCTGGGATGATCTTAACTTCCTCGTCCTCACATCTCTTTCAAGAGCTGGAACTACCAGGGAAAACCACCGTGCCTGCTTCACGTGGTGCTGTGGACCAAACTCAGGCGTTCGTCAGAGCTGGGCAGGCACTTTACCAACCGAGTTACATCCAAGACCTCTTTCTCTTTCAGTTAGTTTGTCTAAGGGTTTATCTTTTCAAAGACGCAACTCTTTGTTTCACTGATTGTCTGCTTTTAAAAAAAAATCTCATTAATTTCTGTTCTGATCATAATTCGTTTTTCCTCTCGAATTTTGAGTTTCTTCTGAGGCTCTAAGCTCCATCACTAAACTGTTTATTTTAGATCTGACTCTTCAGTACATGCATTTGTAGCTACATTGCTCACTCTCTCTCCAATGTAACGGTACATCGTTTTCATTTTCATTTGCTTCTAAGAATAGAATTTCCTTTTTGATTTCTTCTATGACATATTCATCATGTTGTTCAATCTTCACAAGTCTGTATATATTCAAGCTTCTACTATTATTTATGCTTTTTTCATTATGATCAAATAACATTCAAAATTGATCATAATCTCCCAGTATTTTAAGACTTACCTTGCCTCCTATTATGTGATCTATTTCCATGGACTACTGAGAAGAGTGTAGAGTCACAGTGCTCAGATGGAGTAGTCGGTCAAGTCTCTGGAATCTCTGGTGTCACTTACCTGATGCTTCTGTTCAGTTTTTATCAGGAAACATATGAATCACTATTATTTTGGGGGTTGACATGTGTCTTTATACTGGTAGCATTTGTTTTATAAAACCAAGAGCACCTGTTTTTTGTTCATATATGTTTAAAACTGTCCTGTTCTCTGGGTGATCACTTTCTTAATCACTTTTAAAGATTGTTTTAAATCTATTTTGTCAGATATTAATCACATGTTTCCTATTTTCATTTCTTTGGAATACCTTTTTCCATTTTTTTTCAGTCAGAGGTTGTATACATTTTTGATGACGAGGTGCATCAAACAGATTTTGTGATTTTAACTTTTTGCTGTATGCCAGAACTCCAGAACTCACAGAGAGCCTCCTGTCTTTGTTTTCTGAGCGCTGGGAGTTAAGTGTTTACCGTTACATTTGGCTAGATCTTATTTTTTTTTTAATTCAGTCTTCTAGTTTGTGTCTTTGGGCTGAGAAATTTACACCACTAATATTGACGTGTTGAAATCTGCTAATTCCAGAGTCATACTTTCCAATGTTTCGTGTGTTTTCTTATTCTTCATTTGCTTATGTTGCATTCTCATGTGGCTTAGTCTTCCCTTTAACCTCTAGATGTGTTTCTGTTTTAAATTGGAAAGATTCCTTCAAGAATCCCCTTAGAGCTAATGTAGTGGTCATAAATTCCTTTAGCCTTTAAAAGAATATTGTTATTGCTTTTCTTCTTCACTTCTGACCAGCAGCTTTACTATGTATTGTAGTCTGGGCTGGTAACTGTTTTCTTTCAGAACTTGAAATACATAATTCTAAGAACTCACAGCTTTTGAAGTTTCTGTTGAAATCTGGTGTTAATATGACAGCTTGCTTTTGTGTGTGACTTGGTGTTTTTCTCTTATACTTGCCAAATACCCTTTTTTCTTTTGTATATTTAATTATTTGACTATAATACAATGAGGGGAGATTGGATGGCTTATTTAGTGTCCCACAGTGTCCTGTTTTGAATGAAAATGGCCCTCATTGGCTCGTAGTGAGTGGCAAAAGGACTGGGACATTTGGCCTTGCGGAATTGCTGTGGCTTTGTTGGAGGAAGTGTGCCACTGGGGGTGGGTTTGAAGTGTCAGAAGCTCAAGCCAGGCCCAGTGGCTCTCTATCCCTTCTTGCTGCCTGCCAATCTGGATGTACAACTCTTGGCTTCTTCTCCAGCACTGTGTCTGCCCGCATGACACCATGCTTCCTACCATGGTGATGATGGAAACAATGAAACCTATAAGCCAGCTGCAATTAAATATTTTCCTCTATAAGAGTTGCCGTCGTCGTGGTGTCCCTTCACAGCAACAGAAACGCTAAGACAGAAGTTGCTACCAGCAACTGGGGTATTGTTGTGGTAAGCCTGACCATGTTTTTGCCTGAAGAACTATGGACCATTTTGGGACTTTGGACTAGACTGAACATTTAAGTGGGGCTTAATGGGCTCCACTAGTGGAACATGGAAGACAGTGGTGCTGAGGGTGATTTGAACTGTGGGGGCCCAGCTCACGAGGTTTCATAGAAGAATAATATTGGTATGTGACCTAGAGGTCATTCTTGTATTTTGACAAAGAATGTGGCTGCATTCTCCCTTTGTCAAAAAAAAAAAAAAAAAAATAGGCCCAAGGCCCAATTGGAGAGTTTGAACTAACAGCATTGGCACAGGAAATTTGCAGACAGCCTTGTATCAACTGTGTTGCTTGGTCATTAGTGGCCAGTCTTATGCAGCTCTATAATAAAAAGGAGCAAGCTGAGCAAGAAAAATACAGAATGTACAGTTTTAGAAGAAAAGGAACACAAAGAATAAAGGGAGGGTGACTATGGGGCACCAGGATAAACTTCTAACTTGTGAAAAAGAATTACAGAAAAACACACACCTTTAGTCCCAGCACTTGGGAGGCAGAGGCAGGTGGATTTCAGACTTCAAGGCCAGCCTGATTTACAGAGCAAATTCTAGGCCAGCCACACGTAGGCAGTGAAGGAAACAACTGAAAACAGAAAGCTGATGTTTTATATGTAATTGAATGAAAGGGGCCATGTTCCAGCCCCAGCAAGCAGCAGAACCTGGCGGCTTTGGCTACTGGTTTTGACTTTAGAGTCAAGGATAGAGGAAAGGGACTATGAAGTCTCCTTCTGTGACTAAGAAAAGCTGCTGAAGCCAAGACTGTGGCAGGAGTGTCTGTGCATGGAGGTCCAGAGGCCACAGTGTGAGGCATGGAAGGTCTCTGTATGAAGCTGTAAAGGTAAACCCTAGATTGCCTTGGAAGCCCCAAGATGCTGGAAATGCCAGAGCTATGGGATGACTGCCACTGAAGGCTGGAAGTCAACCCAAGAGAAAGAAGTGTGTTGCAGTCAACAAAGCTGACAGGAGTTGGAGATCCGAAATGCACTTTGATATCGGTTATGGAGATGCAGAGTTTGGAGTTTGTCCTATTGGCTTCCAGTCTCGTCCAGTATTTCCTCGATATGGCTCCCTTTCCTCTCCTTTGGAATGGTAAGGTATATCTTGTGCCATTTGCTTGTTGCAAGTATGTGATCAGCTTTTTAATTTTGATTTTACAGATTGCCATGAGTATCTAAACTTTGCCATGAGAGACTTTGAACTTTGGACTTTTAAACTTTGTGAAGACTGTGATAGATTATGGGGACTTTTGAAGTTGGACTAAATGCATTTTGTATTATGATATGGATACAAACAAATGGGACCAGAGAATGAAATGTGGTGGTTTGAACGAAAATGACTCCCATAGGCTCATAGAGAGTGAGATTGTTTGAAAGGCTTAGGACACATGACCTTGTTGGATTGGTGTAACCTTGGAGAAGTGTGTCACTGGGGGTGAACTTTGATGTTTCAGGAGCTCAAACCAACCCCAGTGGCTCTCTCTCCCTTCCTACTGCTTATTGATCCAGATATAGAATTTTCAGCTCCTTTTCCAGCACCAGGTCTGCCTATGAATTGCCATGAGTCCAACCATGACAATAATGAACTAAACCTGTGATCCTGTAACCCAGCCCCAATTAAATGTTGTCCTTCGTAAGAGCTGCCATGGTCATGATGTCCCTTCACAGCGATAGAAACCCTAATTAAGACACACAGATCTACAATGTCTTCTACATACCTTCTTTAATCTTTGGCATTGAAAGCTCCAATTGTTCCTCATTACATCACCTTTATGCCCAGACATTGTCCCACCTTCATCTGTCCTATTGGTGAGGGTTCTATGATCTTAATAGACTTTTCGACTATGTCACTTGCAGCACTTAATTTGCATTTCTTTTCACTGTTTCTCTTTATTGAATTTTACTTTCACATCCTATTTTCACTTCCTTATTCTCTTCAGTTGCTTGTGTGTGTGTTTTTAAAATTTATTCAGAAGTTTGTATACTCTCTGATTTCTTCAAACACATTTCTAATCATTGTTTTGTTTTGTTTGCTTGTCAAGGATGGCATCTTGTTTACTCTCACTTGAGTACATTACTGAGATTAATAATTTCTGAAAGAGACATGATGCTTTGCTTTTTAATGTTTTTTAGAGTTAGATGGTAAATCGTTGTTTGGAATTTTTAAGGTATTTTTGTTTTATGTGTCTGGGTTTTGCCTACATGTGTGTCTAGGCACCACATGCATCCCTGATACCCATGGAGGGCAGAAAAGGAATTGAATTCCCTGGAACTGGAGTTATCCGTGGTTGTGATCCACCATGTGAACACTGGGATTCAAACCAGGGTCCTCTGGAAGAACAGCCAGTACTCTTAACCACTGAGCCATCTCTTTTGCCCAGGATATTTTTATTAATCGCTGCTCTTCTTTTAGTTTAAGTGTCTGTAATGTTCAAGACAGACTAGACTGTAGTACACTTGAGGTGTTGTTTTTATCTACTGGGCGTCTGTTCCAAATGCTGCGCTCGGCCTCTGGTACTTTTTTTTTTTTTTTTTTTTTTTTAAGACTACTGGTGTTGCCTCATTCTGGCCTCCATGAACATAGACACACATGCAGGCAAAATACCTATACACATGAAATAAACAAAGAAATACCGCTTGGTTGGTAGTTGAAACCTCAAATCTTTCAGCATTTATTCCTAGGATCCCAGATACTGATCATATACTCCTGGATGGTCTAGTCACAGATGCTTGTCCCACAGTGGGAATCATATATGCTAGTCACACATCTAGTAGTCCTTTAGGTCAAGAGGTGAAGGCTGTTCTTGCCTTTGAGTAGTCTGTTGTCAATGTGAGGTCTCATGACAGACGCTGGTTAAATCTCTTGGCATTCCTTCAGGAGGCTGGTTTCTAATGCTATTATTTCTCCTAAGGAGACTTTTGTGAGGCTGGGTCACTATAATACTGGTCCACTCTTCATGGGTCAGGATGCAAATGTTGGTCCCTGGGTCTGGGCAGTCCTTCTTGATGTCTGGTGTGCTGCTTGGAGTTTGGGATCCCTGTAGACACTGTCTTTGATTTTTCATCTTGTTAAATCCTGTGTAGTTCTCATAGCTTTTCCATCACCTGGAGTTACAAGATAGTTGTGAGCTGTCAGGCGTTACATGCCAGGAACTGAACTCAGATCCTCTGGAAGGACAGAAAGTGCTCAAGTGCTCTTAACTGCCTATGCCACTTCTGTAATCTTGTACTGAGTCTTTTAAAGATGATATCACACTGCTGCTCAGGTCACATGCTGAGTGAATATCCCAGATCTTTCAGTCTGCTGCTGCTTGCAACTTTTTGAGTCTGCCTCTGTTTCGTGCTTTAAAATACAGTGGGTAAGGCTGGTTGGATGTCTCAGTGCCATGGTTAAGAGGCTGGGGTGATTGTGTGTGTGTGTGTGTGTGTGTGTGTGTGTGTGTGTATGTGTGTGTGAGAGAGAGAGAGAAAGAGAGAGAGAGAGAGAGAGAAGGAGAAAGAGAGAGAGAGAGAGAGAGAGAGAGAGAGAGAGAGAGAGAGAGAAGAGAATTACCAACACCCACATGACTACCTATAACCCCAGTCCTAGGTGTTCCAATGCCATCTTGTAGCTTCTGAGAATAATGAATACATGTGGTACACAGACATATATGCAAGCAAAACCCCATACACTTAAAAATACATTATTTTAAAAATATGGTGGATGCTGGGAACTATACCCAGATCCTCTGCAAGAGCAGACAAGTTACACTCTGACCACCACACAAGTACCACAGTACACAGGCACACGCAAGTGAGTGTACACTGGTGTGCACGTATGTGTGTGTGTGTGTGTGTGTGTGTGCATGTGCACACACACACACACATACACAAAGTAAATAAACAAATAAATACATGTAATTTTATAATTTTAAAAGGAAGCTTGTGGGGTTGGAGAGATGACTCAGATTTAGGAGCACTGACTGGTCTTCAATCCGCAGCAACCATACAGTGGCTCACAACCATCTATAATGGGATCTGATGCCCTCTTCTAGTGTGTCTGAAGACAACAAGTGTACTCATATACATAAATAATTCTTTTTTAAAAATTAAAAAGAGACTAGTAATCCGGTTTAGCAGTTTAAAGAGCCTACTGCTTTTTCAGGAGACTGGAGTTTCTTTCCTAGAACCCACATAGAGTGGCTTACAACCCCTGTAACTCCAGGGGACCCAAAATTCTCTGCTGGCCTCCACAGGCACTGCATTCACATATGCACACACACACTTAGACATACAAATTAATATATGTAATTAAACAATCTAATAGATTGCTTTATTTTATTAATTTATCAATTAATATTATTAATTAAATTAATGAATTAAATTAAATTAATATACTCTCCAGCCAAGATCGATCTTGTGGAATTGGTTGTATATTGGTTGTATACTAGATTTGTTTGTTTCTTGATTTGACTCAAGACCTTACTATGTAGTTTAGGTTGGCCTTGAACTCACAATCTTCCCGCTCAAGTGCCACCGTACTCTGTATTGTATTTTGAACAGCTGCTTCTCTGAACTCACTTGCGACACAAGCCTCTGTGCAGGGCCACTCACAATATGGCAAACGGACTCCAGTAGAGTGAGCAACAGAAAGCAAGCGAGGGCAAGCAAAGATGAGAAAAAGGAGCCATTTCATTGCTACTCAGTCTCTGGAGTGGCATTCCAACACTTGTATTTCATTTATTAGATGTAAACCATCAGCATCACTCCTCCGAGGGCCAGGGCACAGCATGAGCACTCAAGGTGAGGAGTAGAGAGAACTTCAGGAACACTTCAGTCTCACCAAGTCAGTTACAGTCTCACTCAAAATTCATGTTTCACATCCTTAAATAAAACTGCAGCTGAACTCAGAGATGGAGGCACCATCTTAGATTCTTACTCCTCCCTGGCAAACACCAAAGAGATAATTATGACAATGTTTCTCTGGAATCTGCTTCATTACCATTTTTGTCCCAACACTAGCAACCACTTTTATCTATATTATTACTACTGGGAGTGGGGGGCGGGGGAACTGGTCTCTCCAATCCTAGTTATGATC
>JANHMN010000013.1:68876206-68889663 GCA_030674055.1 Rhabdomys pumilio
ACACACACACACACACACACACACACACACACACACACACACACACACACGCTCTTCAATGGATCTCTGAGTTGAGGATAGTGAGTTTCAAGACAGCAACAGTTACACAGAGAAGTCCTACCTTGTAAAAAACAAAGCAAAAAAGTGAATTTCTTTTTTGATAGTAGGCTTTGAATCTACCATCTTGCACATTACGTCCCTGAGACACATCCATCCCTAGCTCTGTCTTCAAAATTTGAAACAGTCTTACTAAGTTGCCCAGGTTTGCAAAGAAATAACAATTTTACCATTGTTATAGTTTATTCTACTTTTCCTCCAGCTTTATAAACAAAACGGAGCTTATGGACAAATTGACTTAAGAACATACTCTATCAAATTAATACGAACAGCAAGAATTTATACAATACTGTTTTAATTAAAGAAAGAAAGAAGAGTCCAAAGATATGATTTAAATATGTCTTAAGTTTAGCTGTAGCAAGAGTTATATATAACCTGGTGTAACATTACTGCCTATGAAACAAGTCAGTAAGATGGGAATATTTAAAAATCTGCAGCAGTGTGTTCTGAGGTTAAAATGTGTTTATAGGTGTCATAACTTAAATGGTTCCAGATGGGTACTAACAGGCATGTACATTTACCTATTATTACTTGCCATGTATTTTTTATTAGATACCATTTTCCATTGGGAAGAATCTTAAAGTTGGTGAAATCAACCCTAACTGAAAGGGAGGGAGGAGAAGGAGGAGGAGGAAGAGGAGGACTAGGAGAAAGAGGAAGAGGAGGAAAGAAACTCATTTCTTTCTATTCAAAATCCTAGATTTTAGTTGATTTGAGAAAATTGGTTGTATTCATCCCTCCCTAAGCCCTTCAACCCTCTTCTTCCATACTAGCCACTCTTTAAAAAGTTACATCTGGAGGAGCATTCTTGACCAAACTTGCAGTTATTTTACAGTGTCAGGACAAACCACCATTTGCCAGAAGATGTTTTTGAAAAGTGTTTGATTATTTTTGTTACATATACGCTTTTCTTTTTTAAAAAACTTGTTATACTCATAGATTCACAGGAAGTCTCAAAATCAGAGGGTGAGAGGGGACCTCTTCTACCTAGTTAAGCCTGATGGCAATGTTTTCCTACCTACAGTAAGTACATTGTCAATATCAGGAAGCTGGCATCGATGCACCTCACAGAGCTTCTCTAGATTTCAACAACTCACTGCATTCCTCACATGCATTTCTGTGTCATTTATCAGGTGTAGGTCGCCACCGCACCTACCACCACAGTCAAGGTCCCTTGAGCTTTCCACTTGCAAAACACACCTAACAATTCCTGCTTCAGTCACTTTGACAAACACTAATCCATTCTCCATCTCTTAATTTTCTCTACAAAAAGTTTATATATAAGATGTAAATGTCTTATGACTTTTATTTTAAAAAAATAAATGTAGATTCACAGGAAGTTGGGGAATGATCGAGTTCTCCCTTATATGGTGACGTATAATCTTTAAAATCACAGAATAGAAAAATCAGTGGTTAATATTAGTATAGGGAATATCTATACATTTAAAGAAAAAAATTATTTTTTATTATGTGCATTGTGAGCCTGGAGTGAGGATGTGTGTATATACATGAGTACAGGCTTCTAATAGCAAGACTTGGGTGTCAGACCATTGGGTATGGGCTACAAGGCAGTATGAGGCACCTGGTATTTGTTCTGGGAACCAAATTCAAGTCTTCTCTCTATAAGAACAACAAGTGCTTTAAACACTGTTGCCCTTATAGAGAGGGTCATCTCTCTATCTCTGTCTTTAGTTTTGACTTAAAAGCATTTTATAAACAGTAAACATATTAGAGGATGCATTTTTGAAATATTTAGAATGATTGACCAGGAATAATGGCGTATACCTTTAATCCCAGCATTCAGGAGGCAGAGGCAGGTGGGTCTTTGTGAGTTCTAGGCCAGCCTGGTCTACATAGTAAGTTCCAGGATAGTAAGTAACTACAGAGAAACAGATATGTCCATGTGTATATGCATATATTCATTAACATTTAATTTTCCTACTTATAAAATTGAGATAATACCTAGTTCACAAGGTTGTTGCAAAGAAAAATATAAATCAGTGAATTAGTTCCCCATAACCATCTGTTGCAGAGGAAGCTCTTCAAAATATTAACTATTATCATTCGTTATTGAGTTGAGAAAAGATAACGTTTTAAGAGCAAAATCAGAAAGAGCACAGCTATAGCAGGAACCAGTGTTTACTTTAAAATGTCTGTGTAAGCAGGCATGACGGCACTTGGGAGTTGGCGGCAAGAAGATCAAGATGATCTACAAAGGGGTTCATGGAAGCTGAGCCTCACGTGATCCTACCTCAAAAAAAAAAGTCAGAAAAACTCAAAGATCTATATTTGAGCAAATACACATTTGGAACTGTATAGAGAAAGGAGTGAAAAGACATACGTCAACTTAACTAAAGACATATGTTAACTTAACTTGGCAGCAGACTAGAAATTAGAAAGGTATATGAGGGAGAAATTGCCATTTTACTCTCTCTCTATCTCTGTCTCTGTCTCTCTCTTTCTGTGTGTATGTATGTTATTCAAAATTTTGTTGAGCATAGCTTTTTAACAAAAGTAACAGCATGGAACAATTTAATTCCTAGAGGTTTCTGACATCAGTCTGGAAGACTATGGCTAATTCTATTAAGAACCATTTAAAATACTGAACAAAATACTTTTAAAACCTATATGTTGTCTGGCAAAATGGCTCCATGGTTAAGAGTGCCTGCATAAAACCCAAATAGACTCTTGTAGCTCCAGTTTCAGGACACCTGATGCCTCCATAGGCACCTGTACACACATACACATGTCCATAGGAATATTCATAATTTAAAATAAAATAAATCTTTAAAGAAAATTTGTGTTCTCTCTAAAGAACTAACAAAGAATGGAGATCTGTGGTGCCATGATTCTGATAAACATAGAAACGATAGGTTTGGCTTTTACTCTTGAGATATTTGCCTACTCTCAGAGCATAGTTAAGAAACCAAAGTGGACTTGATAGACAAAATAGAAGTCCAACACCTGTCACAGTGTTATGGTAACATTTAGGCTTTTGTTGAGTCCCAAAGGCTATGGCACAGGAATCAGGCACAACAAACCTGCCTTCGTTGTGTGCTCTTCTGCACAGGGACTGTCCTCTCACATGTCCTCTGCAAACATGTCTGATGTGAAGATTGCCAAAACTCAGTGATACATTGTCTTTAAAAAAAAAAAAAAACCCTTAAGTTAGTGCATGTGTGCATGTATGACCATACATATGTGTATGTGTGTGTATGTGTTGTGTGTAAGTATGTGCTGTGGCATGCATGAATGTGGAGGACAAAGGACACTTAGGGTGGCAGTCGTTAAACTTTCTGTCTTATTAGAGATAAAGTCTTGACTACTGCTGCACTCACCAGGGGAGCTGGCACACATAATTTCTGGGATTCTCCTGTCTTTATCACCCATCTCAGTATAGAAGTTCTGGGATTACAGATTTGGCTACCACACCTAACCTTACATGGGCATTTAGGATTCAAACTCAGGTCTTTAGATTTTATCCCCAGGCCACATCCTGGCCCCCAAATACACTGAACAAGCAGGTAAAGTGTAATGAAGCCCATGCCACTGATGGTCACGGCACAACCCACAGGCAATAACCTGTTTTGCCTATTTTAACTGTTTAACTTTGAAAGGTGCACAGAGATTGGGTCAGTTCTAGGTGGCTCTGCTACTCCTTACATCAGACTCAAATGAAAGACTGGCTTTCCTCTTGCACTTGTGTGATTCACTGGCAGGAAAGAAACACCTATGTTGATATAGGAAGAAGGGGAGAGGTCACTGAAATGGAGAATAAAAGTTAGATGCTGGAGAGACATTGCTGTAGTTAAGGGCACTTCCCACATAACCAAGCATTGCACAGTTCCCTGTGACTTCATTTTGTGGAGAGCCCGTGTGCTCTTCTGCCCCTGTAGACACACACACACACACACACACACACACACACACACACTCAGGCATGCACACACACAATCACTGATACATAAGAAACAAATCTTTAAATTATTTTAGAATGAAATTCAAAATCCTCCAAGATGTCCTATAGTCAGTAAAAATGTACTGTCATTGGAATTCCTGGTTCCTTTAGGAAAAAAAAAAAAAAAACCTCAAAGAACTTAATTGAAATTAACAGGTTTTAAAAAATATCCAAATAAAAAGTTTTCATACCTAGAAAAAGAGAGACAGAGATTTTCTTTCACAAAATATCATGAAGATTTAAATGATTTCAATCTATAACTGGAAGAAAATCAGTTATCAGACTGAAACTTCCTGATCTTTGGATACCTAGAGAACCTAGAAGAGTTTTACATTGTCAAAAATAGAGTAGACTACTAACTAACTAACCAGCTAGCTAACTAACTAACTGTGTGTGTGTGTAATGTATATATGTACATACATGTGCTGAGTATTTTGCCTGTGTGTATGTCTGTGTACCACAGACATGTCTGGTACCTGCAGAGGTCAATAGAGGACACTAGATTCCCTGTGTATATGTCTGTGTACCACAGGCATGTCTGGTACCTGCAGAGGTCAATAGAGGACACTAGATTCCCTGAAACTGAAGTTATGGATTAGTGTGATCACCGTCTGTGTGAGAGAAACCAAACCTACGTCCTATGTAAGAAGAGCCCAAATACTTTTTTTAATCATTTTTTTCACTTTACATCCCAATATAAACCCTTCCTTTCCTCCCAGTACCCCCTCATGCAGAACCTCTCCCATTCCTCCCACCTCTTTTACTTTGAGAAGGGGGAGCCAGCTCTAGCTATCACCCCACATACTACCCCTGCCTCCTGAGCACATCAGATTGTTATAGGACTAGACTACTGTGGCCAGAAAAGGCAGTCAGTCCACTTATGGGACAAAGATCCATAGGCAGATAGGTGACAGATTCAAGGACAGCAACTGCTCCAATTGTTGGAGACCAAGCTGTCCATCTGCCTCACATGTGCAGGGGACCTAGGTCCAGCTTGTGCTTGCTCTTCGGTTGGTGACTCAGTCTCTTGAAGCCCCACGGGTCCAGGTCAGTTGATCCTGTGGAGTCCGTATCCATTTCAGGAACCTCAGTCCTTCCCCCAACTCCTCCATAAACCTCTCTGAGCTTCATTTAATGTTTGGCTCTGGGTCTCTGTATCTCTTTCCATTGGCTGCTGGGTGGAGCCTCTCAGTAGACAGTTATATTAGGTTTCTGCTTGCAAACATGACAGTATCATTAATAGTGTCATGGATTGGTTCTTGCCCATAAGATGGGTCTCAATTTGGGGCAGTCATTGGTTGGCCATTCCCTTCATCTCTGTTCCGTGTCGCTGCACATCTTGTAGGCAGGCCATATTTTAGGTTGAAGGTTTTGTGGGTGGGTTGCTATCCTTTCCCTCTACTGGGAGTCCCTGGCTATAGGAAATAGCCACTTCTGGATCTATATACCCAACTACTAAGAGTCTTAGCTAGAGTCTCTGCCATGGATCCCCTGGGGACTCTCCCCATCCCAGGCCTCTGGCATGTCCTAGAGATTGTCCCCTCCCCACCGATTTCCCTTCTCTCTCCCCTGCTCGACCTATAACTGATCTCCCCATCCTTGCCCTGCTCTCCTTCCCATCTCCTCTCCCACCCAATTCCCTCCTTCCATCAAACCCCAAAACCTATTTTGTTTCCTCTTTTGAGAAAGATTCAGTCATCCTCCCTTGGAGCCCAAGCACTCTTAATCGTTGAGTCATTCTCCAGTCCTACTAACTCAATATTTATCTTTTTATTGCATGAATATATATTTGGAGGGGGATGGGGAGGGGGAGGGGGAGAGGTAGAGAGGATGAAGCTGCTGGGCCCTTGGTGTAAATCAAGACATAAATATAACATAAACTAAAACATGTTATTCCTTACCATGTATCATTCATGAGAAAAAATAACCAGTTTAAATTTATGTCATTCAATAATTGGTAGATTATTTATTGTATTTTTGACTATTGAAAGTCACTTTTGACTATTGAAAGTCACTTTGCTATTCAAAGTGGCAAAATGGGAACCAACATAGAAAGAAATCTTGCTGCTGTCAAATAAATCCTATTATTTTGAAATAAGACCTTTCAGTTGAATGAACAGACTCCTTTTCTCCTGGAGCTCTCACTTTATACTTGAAGGTCTGACAGAGTGTGGTGATCCACCTAGGCAGGCAGACATTTGAACATGAACAAAATGAGTCTGTTGTTTCACGAAAAATATAACTAACCGGATTTATTTCAAAGACAAAAATTCTATCTTTCAGGTAAACGCTAGGATTTTGAAGACCTTTGCTCATCATTATGAACTCGCCAATTCTCAATAACCAAAGACTCTTGGGATAGAATGATAATATTAGCCAGTCTTTTGTTCGTTTGTTTGATTATTGAGACAAGGTCTTGCTGTGTAGCTCTGGCTGCTCTAGAACATGATGCATAGTTGAGGAAGGCCTCAGATTTGTGATAATCCCCCTACCTCTGTCTCTCAAGTGCTGAAATCTCAAGTATGCACTCTCATACCTTGATATAAGTATAATTTTTTATTAAAGTTTGATAGGAAAGTACATATAAGTAAAAGAAACATTCAAACAGATAGATCAATGGATTTTAATATAACAAAGTGCTAAAAGTTTATTGATATTATTTTAGATTATGGATGTCAACTAATCTGTAGGAAACAATTTCCCAAGTTTTAGTTTACTACCAAAGAACACCTAATAATATGAAATCACTGAATTATTGATACAAAGTGCTCAAGAAAGACTTCAAGTACTCCTTTGTTAGCTAATATTGTTGCAAAAATATTTTAGCTATATTTTCAACCAGACTACCATATTGTAATAGTTTAAATATAGAAGCAGATATAAAACTCTATCTGTAATTAAGCCAGTCATTAAAAGGACTCAGTGGCAAAGTATTTCCTAGCAAGTGCGAAGTCTTGAGCTCAATCCCAAGGACTGGGAGAGACAGGGGACAAAAACAAGAAGAGACAGTGATGCCCTTCTCACTACAATATTGGTTTTGAGACTGGCGAGGTGGCTCAGTGGTTAAGGCACTGCTGCTCTAAAAAAAAAAAAAAAAAGAAAAGACCCAGCACCCACATTAGACTTACAACTGCCTGTAACTCCAGATCCAAGGAATCCAACACCTCTGGCCTCCACAGGTACCCACATGCACGTGCACATACATACACAGAAACACATAATCACAATTAAAATGATAAAATTGTTTTTGCAAATGAAATAATTATTTATAGAAATATGTTAAGTATGTGAATGTGTAAAAAGCATTTTTCATAAGTTAGTAACTAAAGCATCTTTAACTTTCTAATCTTTAAATATTAATAGATATGGCACGTTTTAATATGGTTCCTTAAGATATTCGAAACATTTCAAGATGGAACAGTAAGGAGTGCAGCTTTGAAAACCTGGAGGAGAGAGCTCTTAGTGACTAAGTACCTGCCAGAAGCAAAGAGCAGCTTGGATATGTGTGAGTTTTTCACATGCTATGTGGTCTTGTGCTTGACCAAAATAACCAGGCAATAAGTGGCCAAAGAAATGATGCCCCAAACAGCAGGAAGAACAATTGGCATGGAAACAGACAATGGAACTTGGGATACATTCATTTCCTAGATCTGAGTTATGGAACTATCAGATGCACAGTTTTAAAACGTAAGATAATCATAGCAATAGCATTAAAGACAAGATTAGGACTTTTAGACAACAGAAGGCAGAGGAGTGTGAAGCACATTATTAGCTGATGTAAATGCTCTGTGATTGGAGTTTAAAATGGCTTACAAAGACAAAGACAGAAGTGGTCAACGCTGAGCTGAAGGCAGGTGTGGGTAGATAGTAAACAAAAACCTTTATGAAAGTACAAACACATAAAATATAGAGACACTGAAAGATATGATTAGATGTGTTAAAACATCCACTTACATAATAGTTGGGTGTCATGCAGAATATTTACACAATTGAGTAAGAATGGTATTACAAATGAACATAAAAGTGCTTCATTTGTAATATTTCAAACTCACAGAAGAATCAAACTTAATATGTAGGAAAAAAACATTAATACCACACATAATAAAATTTACACTTAAACATTTGTAAACTTGTGTGGAATTCAATAAGAAACTCTTTAACACCATCTGAATATAAAAATGTAAGAGGCTACCAACTGACTTCTATATTGACGGGAATTTGGTTTTCAACATGGCAAAAGAAAACAGCTGTAAGCATGAGATTTTTAGGGTAAAGGACAGCCATTGAACCGGAAGGTAAATGAAGGCATTTGTCATACAAACAGGCCATGTGAGTCACTAGCAGACACTCATTAAAGGAAACACTAACAGATGTTCTCCAAGCAGAAAGAAATGATCAAATAAGAAATAAAAATATTAATTTAATAAATACACACACAAAATCAAATGTCAATTGTATGAAAGAACAACAGTCTCTTATGGGTTTACATAGAACATTAAACTTGGTGTCAAAATTGATATATGATGTGTAAAGTGGCAAATGAACTTAAAGTGCCCAAACTTTTATTGTTGTGCAGAATAGTAAATCTCCGCATTCATAGTAATGCTTGACTGGTCTAAAAGGCATGTTTTGTTCTTTGGGGAAATTACCAAGAAATTCATATAAGAATGTTTAAAAAGAATAAAAATTCATCAAAGACAAGAAAAGAACTAGGCATGGTGGCACATGACTATGATCCTAGCGCTCGGGAACCAGAGCCAGGAGGACTGTCAAAAGTTTAAGGCCAACTTGGTTTACATAACATAGTGAGCCAGTTTGCCTGAACCACAGAGTAAGAACTCTCTCTCAAAACTAACAAGAAAAAGGGGCCAAAAAAATGACAGTACCTAGGGATGAAATTGAGTTCTAGAGTATAAGCATAGGAGATACGAAGTCTTGAGTTCAATCCCTAAAGAGGACAGGAAAAGAAAAAAGAAAACAAACAATACAGGATGAAAAATAAAAATTAAATGGTATTTAGTTGATTTAAAGATAATTATATTAACATTTATATTTTCTATAATAATTTAAATGTTTTAATTAGATGACTTAGATCTTTAGAACATTTTTTAGACAGAGCCTCATGTAACCCAGACTGGCCTCAAACTTGTTATATAGTTGGGGCTAGTCTTGAATTCTTTCATTCGCCTGCCTCTGCTTCCCAAGTTTTGCGAAAATAGATGTGTGTCATTGAGCTTAGCCACAAGGTCTTGTCATTGAAAGTGGATTTTAGGAGGCCTAGAGAGATTTCTCAGCAGTTAAGAACACTTCTCGATCTTCCAAAGGACCAAGTTCAACTCTCAGAACTCAAATCAGATGGCTCATAATCGCCTATTACTCCAGTTCCCGAGGGATCTGATGCCTCTGGCCTGGGAGATACCTGCACTCACACACACACACACACACACACACACACACACACACACTGAAAAAATAATCTAAAATCTTTCAAAAGGAGGTCTTAGGTTAAGATGAAGAACAAGTGATAGTTAAGATTAGCTTACTTTGCCAAAATGACCTACCAACTTTAAACTTTACATGGAGATTACAATAGCCTTCTTGGTGATTAATGAAATAAGCACTCCCCAAATTAAAACAATATGCAATATGCAGCAGCATGCGTGATATATATGACCTGCTCTCTTCCTCCTGTATGCTCTCACTGTGGCAAATAGCTATGGATTGCCTACATGATTTAAGCAAATGTGAAAATTGACAAGAACTGATAGTATGGTACAACCTGAGTCAAATTTCAAACATTACAAGGAGACAGAATATATTCTCTGACAAATAAAATTATTAAAAAAATATGTAAGGGCCTAGTTGCAGAATATAAATTATTTAAATTTTTAGGAAAACCCACACATTGTAGAAGGATTAACATTAGGAGTTGAAAAATACTTTGGTAATCATTATAAAAAACAAAACATGTTACAGGTATTGTTATAGCCAAAATAATGACTAAACAGGAGATGATAACACTAAGTACTTACAGCAGAAGGGAAGAAAATAGGGTCAGAGAGATGATTCTGAGAGTGTACTGCTCTTTCAGAGTCTCTAAGTTCAGTTTCCAGTACCTGTATAGTGTTTTGTAGCTGTCTGCAACTCCATTTTAAGGGTGTCTTATTTCATAGCATATTCTGGCCCCTCTGGGCGCCTGCATGTATGTGGTGTGTATAAGCATACATACACATTAATTAAATAATAATTTAAAAAATTGAAAATAGAAAAACAAAAGTCAATCACCCAAACACTAATGTCAAGATGATTTATTTACTCAGTATATTTAATATTATGATTCTGGAGAACAAACCAATAGCTTTATTGTTGTGGTGAGTGTTTGCTACACCACTTTGGTTTCTGACAGATTGCACACACCCAACTGTCCAGGAGCTATTTTTGTATCTGCAGATGAAAAACACATACACGTTACCTTATTTTTAAAATACCTTGGCTACCTCAAAGTCTGGGCACCCCTAAACCTTCTCCTGCTACCCCAGGCCCAACTGGGGAAGTGGCCCACTTATCTGGAGTCTCACATGACTGGTTGGCTTTATTTCCTGTGGCTCTTGCATCCCTTCCTACCACTCTCTTTTGTTCCTCCCTGTGTCCCACCCCATGCTCAGCCATTGGCCATTGGCATCTTTATTGATAGATCAAGAACCAATTGGAGACAAAGACCTTCAGTATCTGAACATGGAGATTCATGATTGAATCAACACTTTAAAACCAGTCTCCAACGCTTACACATACTAGGCAAGTGCTATACCCCTGAGCTATAGCCCATCTCTAAGATGTTATATTTCATAAGCTCAAAAGCAGCAGGGCCAATGACTGTGGAATAGAACCTTTGCAGTCTGTGGCCATAAATCTTTCCTCTTTGCAATCTGATTATCTTGTAGTTTGTCATCCTGATGCAAAATTAGCTGGTCCAAGAGAACACCTGTAGACTTATACTTTTTAAACACTTATGTTAATAAGGGTTTTTAAATGCTTCAACCTTCCTTATAGCCCACCAACCAAAGGGGGACTTGGACCTGTTTAGAAGTAGTTCTTTGGAAAGATTCCAATCTTTGTTGTTGCAGTCCCCAAACATCAATCAGCGCAGCAGCTCAGTCCAGAAAAACTGCAAGGCTCTGCCCATAGGCACAAGTCCACCAAAGCAGCAAGAAGAACACCACCAGAAGTTCTTTGGTACTCTTCTCTCTATGTAACCACAAAAAAGATCAGCTAAGAAAGCAAGGCAAACCAATGCAAGCGCTTCATCAGCAAAGCCCAGTGAAGATCAGCAAGGTGAACCAATGCCAGAGCACCGTCCACTGTCCATTGGGTTATACTTATACTCTTTCCAAACATCATGTGTCCTCTCAACCATCTGCTCCAGCAAAACATCACATGCCCTTTCACCAGACAGCTTCCAGAAAAACATCACATGATGCAACTGAGTCTTCAGAAAACCCCAAAATTCCCACTTCAAACACCATAAAATATTACCAAGAAAACTTTAAAAAGACCCAAGTGAGAGGAAACCAGATTCCTGGGTGAATTACTCACATCCACCTCTAGACACTCGATGCAATACCAACAAGAATTCCAATACTTTCATTTTTTCATAGGAAGAACTTAAGTTGATACTTAAATATTGTGTGATGAACTTTCACATATGCATCTACCCATGGAAACATGGCCCTAGTAAGAGAAATAGGGACTGTCCATCATCCCCAGAAGACCCTTTGTCTGTCTTTGTAGTTCCTCATCCATCCTCATTTCTAGTCAGTAGTCTATTATGTCTCTAGCTTAACTCACATTTGCCTTGTGTCAGTTTTTACACAAATGGAATAAATAGGTTATACTCTTTTCTATTCTGAATTCTTTATGAGATTCATGCATTTTCTTGCTGCTAGTAATGTGCCGTCCCCTTTTAACTGCTGACAAGCATTATGTTATAGGTATGGACTATATCAGCTCGCTAACCTGTATTGAGTATTTGTATTATTTCCAGTTTTGTATTATTTTATTAAACTCTTTGGTGTAGGCAGTATTCCAAGAAGAGTAATAAAAGAGAAGCATTCCAACTTCTCTACCTCCATATAAATTTATATTTTAAAATATTAATTTAAATAAAAACATTTAAAAAATTACATGTTTAAAGCAATGTAATATCTGGTATTATGTTAAAATAACCTAAACTAACAAAGAATTTTTTAACATATTATTTGTTTACTATAGTAAAATTTCATTTTCTGCCAGGCTATGGTGGTGCACGGCTTTAATCCCAGCACTTGGGAGGCAGAGGCAGGTGGATTTCTGAGTTCGAGGCCAGCCTGGTCTACAGAGTGAGTTCCAGGACAGCCAGGACTACACAGAGAAACCCTGTCTCAAAAAACAAAAAGCAAAAAACAAAACAAAACAAAACAAAACAAAAACCAAAACAAAAAACCAAAAATTTTCATTTTCTTAGCCAGGTTTGGTAATGTGCATCTTCAATTCCAGAACTCAAGAGGCAGAGGCAGGTAGATCTCTGCAAACTTCTCAGCCTGGTCTACATAGCAAGGTTCAGATCAGGCAGTCTACATTGACACCATGTCTCAAAAACTTTATCATTTTATTTATGGGAATTATAATTAATAACTTGAAGCAATCTGTTTTGGTTTAATACCTTAATTTAAAACATGCAACTCTTCACATTTCTATTGCTTCTTTCTTCTTTCCTCCCCCCCTCCCCCCTCCCTTCCCCACACCCAGGGTCTCTCTACGTAGCTCTGGCAGTCTTGGAACTCACCAATACCCACTTCACACCACATTCAGCCCTCCTCTTTCCTGACACTATTTTGACACTCAAATTCTGTCATTATGTATTATTAACTCCAAAACCATAACTTGACTTTTGTAGTTGTCTTCTAACATGATAGATTTGTAATAAAGGTGTATATGTGCCTTTTCTGTTATGCTTACTATGAAGGTAACTTTACTGCTTTAAAACATCATTCTTTCTGTGGATTTACCACACTTTCTAGCACAGTACACTTTAGCATCAGGACTACCCTTCAGAGCAGTGTGTGCTGGTACATACATACCTGTAATGCAGGTATCTGGAGGATGAGCCAGGAGGACTAAGATCAACCTTGAGAGTTCCAGAGCAGCCTGCAACCTGGGGAACCTGAAACCTCATCTGAAAAAGGTTTTTCTTTGGTATTTTTTGTAAGTCATGTATTCTAGTGACAATTTCTCAAGTGTTGTTTGTAGGGAGTATCTTAATTTCTCCTTCATTCTCTCTCTCTCTCCCTCTCCCTCTCCCTCTCTCTCTCTCTCTCTCTCTCTCTCTCTCTCTCTCTCTCTCTCT
>JANHMN010000013.1:68902024-68933327 GCA_030674055.1 Rhabdomys pumilio
TCCAAAGGTCCCAAGTCAGATCAAGTAGATGCACAAGTATGGGGAGGGTCTATCTCTAGGTAAACTCTGAGTCCGGGGTTCTTTTCTACTGTTAGGCTAGACTTGGGGAGCGTGCACTCCAAGGTGCGCACGTGGAGCGCAGGAGCCATTTAAACTAGCGAATCCGCGTTCTCTGTGCTGACCCGGTAGACGCTCCCGAGTCCCGACTGTCCTCTACCCTTCTGGGCCGCGGTCGGGGCGAGCCTCTTCCTCAGAGGGTCGAGGGCGCAGTTAGGGGCAGTGTGGCGGGCGGACCCCGTGTTTCCTGTGACAGCGCAGCCCGGCCGCTCCCTCCCGCCGTGGCGGGACCATTTCCTGAGCGTCCGGGCGGAGGCGGCCGGCGCGGCGCTACCATCAGCGAAGGGAAGCAGGGGTGCGTCCAGAGAACCCGCGAGGGCAGCGGGGCGGACCGCTGCGGCACCCGGGGTTCGAGCGGCGCCGGCGGCAGTGTAACCTTCAGACTCCTTACTTGGGAGCTGCAGCTCCGCGTTAAGGCCGAGCCGGCCAGCGAGGCGCGCGGCCCCGGAGCATCCTCCCCCACCGCGCGCGCTAAGGTGGGACTGCCCGGAGGCGGGCGTCGGGCCCCCAGCTCCGCGGCCCCCGGAGCGCTCGGGACTCGCTGATCGCGGGCTCGGCGGCAAGATGTCTGTGGCGTTCGCAGCCCCGAGGCAGCGGGGCAAGGGCGAGATCACGCCCGCCGCCATCCAGAAGGTGAGCTGGGAGAGGCGCCGGGACGCGGGCCGAGGCGGGGTGGCGTGGGGCGGGCTGACGCCGGCTTCCCGACCGAGCCCTTTGGCGCCTGCTCTGCCCGCACAAAAGCGCCGGCAACCGCCGCCCGATTTCCCCGCGGGCCGTGTGGCCTCGCGCTGCGGGGTCGGGAGGGAAGCGGCCCCCGAGACTCCGGCGTCGCCCCGCCCCGCCGGGACCCCACTCGGGGAAATCCGAACTGGGAGTGCTGCGCCGCAAACTCCTCGGAGTTGAGGCCCTGTCCGGAGAACTTGAGAGCCTTCCGCAATGGCTCGGGGCAGGCGAGGAAGGAGCCGGGGGCACGGGGGCTCTCCGGGGGCGCACCCGGGATCCGTTCTGGTCTGCAGCAGATAGATGCGCCTGAGCGCGCAGGGCGGGCGCTAGGGTTCCGGAGGGCGAGCCTGCTTTTGGCGACCCGGCTCTGTTGGCCGTCTACACCGACGGGCGGGCGGTTTACATGAAGTCACGATAGAAGCCCTGGGAGCTGCGTCCTCAGAGAGGACCCAGTTGCCGCCCCGGGGTTGCCAATTGGGGACACAAAGGTTCTTTATTATCCTCTGAGCTTGTGTCTAAGCAAGGCACTATTCTATAGAAGATCTCAACCTGGTAGACTTTAAAAAGTCGCCTGTTAAGTTTAACAGTTTGCCCTGAGTATTTCCATCTTGTTTCCTGCCCTCGAGTAAATTTAAGAAGAGCAAGTCAACCTGTAGTACTAATCGGGGTACCCATGCAGACCTGTGGGTTACAGCCATCGGTTTCTGTTTACTGTCAGGGTCTTTGTAGTGTGGCATTTGACATTTGCCCAACTGTTGCTTTAATTTGTTTGAAGAAACCCGCCAGGCAGTGCCTGGAAACGCAGTTGGTTTCTTTAGTGTGCCAGGTTGAGCCTGCGGTCTGGTGAACAGCTTTCTTTAAGCACACACGTGCAGAAAGCATGTTTCTGAAGGGATTCTTTTTGAACTCTAGAAAAAGTCTGGCGCTTTTCTTTTTCTCGGAGTTTTTTCTTCTATAAGTCTATTAGTTGCTTATCGTGAGTGATTGATCTAGGTGCTAACTGGTTATTTTTCATTCTCAGATGAAAAGTGAAAAATGGATTAAAATTCTTTTGTTATTTTATGTGTATGTGTACATCTTGTGCATGGCGTGCTTGGGGAGGTCAGAAGAAACATCAAATTCCCTGAAACAGAGTTTCCTTGTGGATGCTGGAAACCAAAACCAGGTCCTCAGCAAGAGCATTAAGTGCTCTTGTCCTCTGAACCATCACTCCAGCCCCCCAAAAGTATTCTGATTCAAGTTTTGTTTGCAGTGTCAGACGTTGGTATTAGACAGGAGACAGATGGTTGGTTTTTTTTTTTTTAACGTGTAGTGAATTCCTTGGTTGAGTATTGAATTGCTGGCACTCGAAAGGCAGGCAGATCACTGAGATTGAGGCCAGCCTGGTCTACAGAGTTAGTTCCAGGGCAGCTAAGGCTACACCCTATCTTGAAAAACAACAACAACAACAAAAAACAAAACAAAAGAATTTTTTTGTATCTAGTGATTATATTTAAGAAGCACACCTTAGAAAAGAGTTTGCTTTTAGCAATCGAAGATTATGATAAATGTGCAGGAAATACCAATTAATTGTAATTGAATCTTGTTTTTAATTGAAAATCACATTAAATGATTTTTGTTGTTGTCCCCTGGTTATTCATTAAATTATGAAAGGTGGGGCATACTCAGGATGTCCCCCTAAATCTTAAGCTCCTACAAACTTGGGTGGTATGCTAGGGACACCAAGTAGGTTTTATTGTTTAGTGGCTGTGGCAGAGATGAATTACTTAACCCTTGAAACCAAGGTTGCTTAGATTGTTGTAAGGTGGTGAAATGATATTTGATGTATATTACGGCTTTTAAATCTTCTGAGATACCTCATTTTATATTACAAACTTAAATTCTGTTAAATAAATTAAATGCATAGAGATCGTTGCTATATGTTGGTTTGGAGAATCATGAATCTATACAGTTAGAAAGGAAGCTACAGTTTCCTCAGGTCCTTCCGGCAGCCGGGCTTCTGTGCTTCTTTTCTTCTGGAGAAGAACAGATTTTCTCCTTCACACTCCAGAGCATGAGACTGCTCCAGAATCAACTGGGAGCCAGCTTTCAACTGGTAGAAACTACTGTTACAGAGGTAGAGGTAATCGGATGCTTCTGTATTTAAAACAAAACAAAACAAAACACTCAAGAACAGTGGCCTAGACGATGGCTCAGCTGGGTTCAAGGCACTGAGAGAAGCAGTGCCACAGAGGTGTCCTCTGACCTCACACCAAAGCACAGTGAACTAGAGCTCTAAAACACACACACACACACACACACACACACACACACACACAGTCTGATTAAATAAGGCAGAAGAAACACTTCTGAGTTTCAGAGAGAGTAATTGATAGGCATTAGACATAATTGATTAAATGTGATATCATTATACATATACAAAGTAAGATTTTTTTTTTCTTTTTCAAGATAGAGTTTCTCTGTGAAGTCTCTGTCCTTGAACTCACAGAGATCTGCCTGCTTCTGCCTCACAAGTGCCTAGGATTAAAGGTGTGAGCTACCTCTCAGCCAGCTCTAGGATTTGTGTGTGTGGCAAGTTATGAGCACTGTATTAGCAGAAGACCTCAGTAGGTTCACTTTCTATGTAGATACGACATTTCTAGAAAGATTCAAATTATGAAAAATCAGTTGTTGCAGAATTATCTATGCGAGTCATGTATAACTTATTTCATAAGTGATTATACATTTTAACAGCAATGGAAACTTTTAACTAAGTTAATTCAATCTCATGTTTCTTACAATGAATTTTAAAATATTTTGTCAGAGCAAGTAGAAACACTGTCACAAAGTAATTCTAAGAGGGTGGTATTTCCCGTGTTCACCAATCATGTTTCAGTCATGTTTCATGATTTTGTCATCTGTAATGATGGCTTCAAGGAAACGATATTTTGTTTCTCGGAAGTGCCTTTGTAGTGTTCATCAATATCTTCCTCCTCTCTTCTGGCTTCTTAGTTCTTAATTTTACTTGATGTACTAGGTTTATAATAAACTCTCTGGTTTTTATTTCAGATGCTGGATGAAAATAACCATCTTATTCAGTGTATAATGGACTATCAGAATAAAGGGAAGGCCTCGGAGTGCTCTCAGTAAGACAGACAAGCTCTTTGTCTTGGGTTTTCTGGTTGTTCCTTTCCCTTTGAGCAACAGCTTTAGTGAGTTATATTATTTTAAAATGTACATTTCAGTCTTTTCAAATGTACTTGTAGAGTTGTGGTCCTGTCACCTCAGTTGGTTTGAGAACATTTTAATCACTCCAAAGAAAAACAAACATTTATTGGCCATCATTGGGAATCTTTCCCACCAACCTCTTACCCCCATAACCTACTTTCTAGTGGTATAGGCCTGACTATTGTGGACTTTTTGGATAAATGGATTTTAGCAGTGTATGAGCTGTTTGGACTGACTCCCTCTGTGGTTTTTGAACTAGCGTCCTGAAGCCCGGGCTGGTGTCAGACTTGTGATTGATCCCTGTCTCTTCCTCTCAAGTGCACATGGTGGGCTGTGCCAGCACCCAGCCCTGGTTGACTTTTTTCACACAGCTGACTGGTGCTAAAACATATATTCCCAAATAATGACACATACACACTCTCTCCCTTTCTCCCTCCCTGTCCTCCCCTGTCCATCCCCCAGATAATGACTTTAAACTTGTACAGAGCCCCATTTATAGAAAAGTATAATCTTAGCCTAGGGATGGTCTGGCCACACACTTAATCCCAGTACTTGGAAGGTACAGGCAGACAGATCTCTAAGTCTGAGGCCAGCCTGCTCTACAGATTAAGTTCTAGAACTACACAGAGAAACCCTGTCTTGGGGGAAAAAAAAGGAAAAGAAAGAAAGAGAAATCTTCATGATTCTAGTTCCTTCTGAAAATACTGATGTTCTAGAGAACCAGTTACCATTTACACGGACCAAACTTTTGAAGTGATCTCTTGGAAGTAAGTGATAAACCCTAATAGATGTGGGCATGGCCAGGAATACCAGCACCTTTAAAGCAGGAGAATTATAAGTTCAAGGCCAGCCTGAGCCACACCTCAAGACCCTGTGTTTAAAAAAACCTCATAAAAACAGATCACCAGAAGAATCTGACTTTGTGACGTGTCCAGGGCAGCAGTGTCCGGCAGATACAGATGAAGACGACACGTTTTCTAGTAGATCCCATAGGGAAGAAGTGAGACTCGTTCTTTATGTTTTACAAAATACTGCCACCTCAGTGTGTAACCAGCATCCCAGCTGCTCACTCCCTTTTCCATCCTGAGCTGTGTGGAGCGTGTTGGGTTAGAACCACGTGTGTGGTTTTACTGAGTCTGGCGACTGCTGCCCCCGAGAGCACTGCTTTAGAACATTTCACTCAGCCGTGGTGTGTGGCTTGCCCTTTCCTGGAGGTCTCACTGGCCGCTCTTGGGAGACAGCCCCAGCGACTACTTGCTTGCTTTTCCACCTTTGTTCATCTGTCTCTTGCCCTCTGGTGATTTACTCTACGTCTCAATTTCAGGTTTCTCTTGAGTCTCTGTCCAAAGTTAGTTTTAAAATAAAAATCTACATGTACTATTATAAAAATTTTATCGCTACCTCTTATTTCCCATTATCTTATTTCCTTCTCTATGAATTTATGTCAGTACACATAGATCATGATCTAATGTTTATAGAAGTGATTTTTTTTTCTTGTTTAGGACCATGTTTCTGTTTGGCAAGTGCTGTCCCCACTGAATGATTGCCAGACCTAGGCTGTAATTCTTAAGTGGATTACTAGGTCAGAGACCATGCTAAATTGCCAAGTACCCTGCCAAAAATTTTCTTGCTTTACTTCATCCCTGTCCTGGTGTTCACCCACCACTGCCAGCCCTAGATATTGCTCATCTTTTACAAAATTATGAATATCTGATTGGTAAAAACTAACATTTTTGAATAAATATTCCTTCAAAGCATTTTCTACTTAATGAGAAAGGCTTAATGATAGTAAAATTACTGTATATCCTTTGCTGAAATTCTCTAGATGTCAACAGATTAGCCCAGTCACCCTATTTCATAGACATTTGAGAATGATTGCAGATATGGGTTATGTTTAGTCACCCAAGTTTTCCCGAAAGTCGGTAATGCTTTCCCAGCTAGTGTGTCCTTTTCAGATCCCAGTGTGGCTCATCTTTTGCATTTAGTGGGTGTGCCTTAACTGTAGCTGCTCCTCAGACTTAATGTTTCCCAGTGTTGACATTGTTGCAGAATGCAGTTATTCTGTGGTGTGCTTCTCAGTTAAGTCCCAATTTATGTTTCTGCATCATAAAGTTCACACTGTGCCCTGTGGTGTTTGTGTGACTGTCCCCTCCCTAGTTGGACAGCAGCAGCTTGTTCCAGTATCAGTGGTAGCTTTGTCGCTTAGTTAAGCTGGTGCCTCTTGTTTCCTCCACCAAAGAGCTCCTGGCTTATTTGTAACTCATATTCACGTCACTGGGCAGGCACCTCGAGACACACGCCTTTCCTCATTATGCTTCGACATATTAACTTTAGTAGCCACTAACGATTTTTCTGAGCTGCAGTCCCTGCTCTGATGGGTTACCTTTCTTTTGGTGTTTGCTCTTTTCCAAGTTGTTGATGCAGCTTGTGAATAAAGAGAAAAACGCCCCCTGCCCTCAACACTGCTCCGTGCTCCTGTTTCTCGTGTTGAAGCTAAAGGAACGTGCAGAGGAGCATTAATGAATGACAGCTCTCTGGGAATGAAGAGTCTGACATTGACTAAATGTTTCCCTTGAATCAGCTTTGTGGATTAAACAATTTCTATTGTGGGTGAGAGAGAATCTTTGAGGCCCACCGTCTCGAGGAGCTATCCACATCTAGTGGTGCTGAGAGAAGGGAGTCCTGTTCCTGGGGTGCCCTGCATGAGTCAATAACCCCCACTTGCTATTGCAGCAATCCTAATTAATGCACTGGATCCCCCACCCCATTGTGAAAGAAAACATGAACTTGAAAAAAAATATCCACCCCCTACACACACACACAAAAGAAGAGTTTTAGCTAGATGGCTCATATCTGTAATCCCATCACACAGGAGGCTGAGACAGAAGGATTGCCACGAGTTCCAGGTGAGCCTAGACCATATGAGACCCTGTCTCAAGAAAAGCAAACCAAACAAGTCCTTACCATTTTAAAACTGTTGATAGTATTTACATTGTAAAACGATTAGAAAACAACAACATTTAAAACAAGATATGAGCACACCCTTATCACACAGATTCCTAGGAGTGAGTCCTCCCTGTGTATAGTTCTGGCTGTTGTCTTCGGAAGACACAGAACTAAGCTGTGTAATCTGTAAGTCAGCGGTTGGAAGCGTTCCATACATAGGCCATGTTCTTCCAGGTTTGCTAACGCAAACTTGAGACTGTTACTGCTTCCGTCTATGTGGTTTGGATGTTTTCTAAATCAGTCCAGATTTTGCTTTAATCAGAACTCCCCTCCCCATTTTGGTATTTTAGGATGGCTACAACTATTTCAGAGTGTTTTACAAATTTTAATGCCCAAAGCTAGTATTGGTCATCGTTTGATGGAATCTTAGTTTAAACTACTATTCACTAAACTAACTTTTATCCTATAAACTATAGTTTGACCATAGAATATGTGTTCTGTTAAAGTTATTTTTAAAATAAGTTTAAACTTTTCAAATTAATTTTTAATTAATAAATTTAGGACTGGTCATTTTGCTTTTTGGTAGGTAATACATCTTGTCTTTAGTGGTGTTTTTAGGGACTGATGTCTCTATCAGTAGTGAGCATAGACATATGGAAGTATCTGTTAGAACTTGTTAGGACCAGACAGTCATCAAACGTAAGGTTTTGATGGATCTGTAACTGTGGCTGGCTTCCAGTGGGTCTCATCATCAAATGTAAGATGTGAATATGATTGATAATCTCCCGTTAGTTATTCGTATTTCTTGTGTTAACATAGTACTGAGAACAGGTACAGTGATATTTAAAGATAAGATACCATAAAAGGCACTGTCAGCCAGTTTTATCATGGTGTGAGCATCACAGAGCATATTCCATAGGCCAAGATGGCAGCCGTGCGTCGTGGGCACACTGAGGATACCCACTCCGTCCTTGACTGAAATGTAGAGGAGCCCACCCATAAAGACTGCAGTGACAAGTGTAGTGGTGCTTACAGACTAGAACACGAAATTTCAGGGGAAAATGTTTTTATTTTCATGTCCATAGTCTGAGTTCAAATTTTCCTATGAGTTTTTGTTGTTATTGTTGATTTTTAAATTCTATGTTAGGCGACTTACATGTAAACTCAGAAGAGAATGAGAAAAAAAATATAAGTAACCAGGTTTTTGTTAATCATTTTCGAGATTTGTTTTGTCTTAGCTTTTTGATGAATATTACTTATTTTTCTTATTGCAGTTTTACTCCAAGGAGTACCTGCTAGCCTGAATTATTGATATCTGCCTATAGTCCCAACTCTCGGAGTATAAAGGAAGAGGATTACTAATCCAGACAAAGATCTGTCTCAAAATAAAGTGAGATAAAATTGCTGAATTAAAGGCCAGTTTGGTCTATGAAGTTAGTTTTAGGGCCAACCTGAGCTAAATTGAGATGCCGCCTCAAACAAATAAAACAACAGAAGACTGGAAACCCCATTAAACTTGGATTTGTTTGCCTTCTTATGTTAGGAAAAGAACTTAGAGGCAGTGGGGGGCGTTGGCACGGGCTCTGTGTTGGATGGGGTACTGTTAGTGATGGATGTCAGTGTTCCCGTGGGGTGGCACTAAGGGGTGGGCTGCCCTTGTTTAATGTGGCATTGACATATCTTTGCAACTGTTAGATGGCTTTGCCAAACCAGATGTGTGCGTAGACATGGGCAGAGTGAAGGGACAGCTGCTATAAATACTGCTCAGAAGCCTGAGGAAGGCGTAAAGGTTTCTCCCTATCCAGTCCTGAAACCTCCAAAAATTTAAAATCATTTCAGAAGTTACATTTGATGTTGAGCACAGCTGGGTAAATATCTTGAAAATCTAACTGAGTTAAGGTGTGAGTATAGACACTTAAAGCTGCAAGAGGCTTTCAGGGCCTGCTGTAACTCCTGCTAGACAGTCAGCAAGCATGGGACGTGCAGTAACTTCCTAAGGGCAGATCAGCCTAAGTTAGACGTTTTGTTATGTCACGAGTAGGCAAAATCTTCAGTTTTGGGCATGTTCACCTGCCATGGGGTTGTTAGTCATGTAGTTAGTTGTGTTCATCTGCTATGGGGTAGTTAGTCATGTAGTTAGTCGTGTTCACCTGCCATGGGTTGGTTAGTCTCACGCTCTCACTTGAGGATCATGCCAACATAAGAAAACTCAGAAGAAAGGAAACTTAAAAACGTAGGTTTTTAATTCTGTGTGTCCCAATTAAAAGTGTCTGCATGGTCCTGCCAGTTGGCTCAGCGGGTAAAGACTCTTGCCGTCACCAAGCCTGGCTTTAGTTTGATCTCCAGGACCCACCTGGTGGAGGGAGAGAAGTTGTGGTCCTCATATTTCTCCCACCACTGTGGATATAATTTTAAAAATGGGTGTTTGAGGGCTGGGCATGGTGGTGCATGCCTAAATCCCAGCACTCAGGAGACAGAGGCCAGAACTTAGGCAGCCCAATCTACAGACCACAGAGTGAGTTCCAGGAGAGCCAGGGCTACAAAAAGAAACCCTGACTCAAAAAGAGTGAGTTGGGGGGGGGGTGGCTGTTTGGTTATTTTTGTCATCAGTGCGAGGTACTGTTAAGTTCCCGGTAAGACTTGTATAGAGTAGTGAGACAGTCTCAACTGCTGCTTGCTGTCGGTGTAGTCTGGAGAATTGTAAAGACATAATCATAAGAGCTACTCTTGGTCCTTGTTTACCCAAGGACTTTATAAAAAGTCTCCTTTCAGATTCGGTGTGTGAGGAGTGGGACTAAAAGTATAGGTTTCTTAATGAGGGACCTGTGATCAGTAAAGAGCCAAGTTTCTCTTGTTAGAAAAATGGCGGTTGGTTGCTTATAACAAGGCTAGAGAATTGTTTCAGTTTGGATCTGAATTAGAATGCTTCATTTATTTGAATAAAATTCTTTGACATAGTCATTTTAAATTTATAGCTAGCATCTATAATAAATGAATTTCAGCTTTTGAGACATGGTTTTGCTATATTCCCAGGCTAGCTTCTCAAGTGCTGGGGCCATAGGCCTTTGCCGCCATGCCTGGCCTGAGGAACATGAAGTCTTAAATAGTGGGACGTTTTGGTGTAGGTTTTAAATTTGTATTTATGGGGCTTGCTCTATTCATGTACTGAAACCAAACAGTAATTAGATCACTGCTAGTTTCTGGTTTTATGTGAGTTAACTTTAAAAAATTACCAAGTGACTCTTAACTAATTATTAAGCAATATTACCAAATTAACTTTAAAAAATTACAAAGTGACTCTTAACTAATTATTAAGCAATATTACCAAAAGTCATTATTCTAGCAATATTTAACCATACAGCCCAAGTCTTAAGAATTCGAGTTACAGTTTTAAAGTGAATTATTCTTCTGCCATTTTGTTCATGTCTGCTGTGGCATTTTTAAGTTGATTGATGAGTACCTTGCCCGTTATAGAAGAGGAGTATGACATTAGCTAAAATCAGCTGTGACAACTGAAGGAGAGGGTGTGTGGATCCTACCTTGGCTTAAGGTTTTTGTTAAAATGCAAATGGCACAGGAGCACTTGGGAGGCAGAGGCAGGTGAATCTCTGAGTTTGGGGCCAGCCTGGTCTACAGAGTGAGTTCTGTGCTGGTCAAGGTTGTCTAATGAGACCCCTACAACACAAGGAGAGCAGAGGGAAGTCTAGGGTGGTGAGCATGCCATTGGATTCCTGTGTTCTGGTTCTTGTAAAAGCCACTGTGCTGTGTCTGTCGCTGGATGTCTCATATCCCTTGACGAGCTGTGGAGTCGTGTGTAACTCAGGAATGTAAACCGTGATTCCTCAGTGGTAATTGGAGAAGTCAGAGCTGGTACATCATTGTCTCTGCCGGGGTTTTCATTGCTTTGATGAAACACCATGACCAAAAAGCAAGTTGGAGAGGAAGGAGTTATTCAGCGTATGCTTCCACATTGCTGTTCAGCACCAAAGGAAGTCAGAACAGGAACCAAAGTGGGTAGGAACCTGGAGCCAGGAGTTGATGCAGTGGCCTTGGGAGGTGAGGTGGTGATGCTGCTTACTGGCTTGCTTCTCATGGCTTGCTCAGCCTGCGATCTTATAAAATCCAGGACCAGCAGACCATGGATGGCACCAGCTACAAGTGATCTCCAATTGAGAAAATGCCTTACAGCTGGATCTCAGGGAGGCATTTTCTCAACTGAGGCTCCTTCCTTTCTGATGACTCTTAACTCTAGCTTGTGTCAGGTTGACACAAACCCAGCCAGTGCACATAGAAAATAACTTGAACATGCCCAGCTCGCAGTGAGATTGTTCTGCTCTCCATTACCTTAAATGTATTATGTGTCAGTTGGAATTATTTTGCAAAGGAAATAAGAAAAGTTGAGGTGCTATGGATACAAAGGTAACATCTTTCATTAAGCTCTAAAAGTAATTATAGTACTGTTTGTTTTTAAGCAGGTTGGAAGATTTTTTTTTAATATTGGCATTTGTTTTGTTTTAATAGGTATCAGCAGATATTGCACACAAACCTGGTATACCTTGCTACAATCGCAGACTCTAATCAAAATATGCAGTCTCTCTTACCAGCAGTAAGTACCTGTACAGTAGTGTGGTCAATGTCTCTGCAGCTGTGTGATGTCACGGGGTGTTGTTTCTTGAATGCTGTGTTGTTTTACTCTCTGATGTGAATGAATTATCCCCAAACCCTCCCTGTTTAGCTTATTTTTAATTACTAAGTAAGTTGCTAAGGGGTCTGGGGTATTTCATTTCAGTGTTAACCACTTCCACCCGAATCTCTCGATATCAGGACTGTTGGCCTTCACAGCAAAGTCAACCAGATACCCAGTGTCTTAGAATGTCTAATCTCTTCTCATCACTTTACTCAGCAAACGTTTGTGATCGTCCCAAGGCCAGACAAGATCCTGGAGTGGCCTGGCTCTGTATCCCCCAGTTGACGCTTTTGTATCTACATCTATTTGTTAGGGAAACTAAGTCACTTGCTGTGTAGCGTCTCACACTCTGGATTCTGTCTCACAGAATCTATAGATATAACATGTCCCTGCTTCTCAGTGGCACAAACTGGTACGTAGGTGGGGAGACTCAGCTGAGTCTGAGGTTGTTCTAGGTTTCTTTTGGGTCAAGTCAGGAAGATGTGCTTTCAGGATCCCAGATTCCAAACTAGTCAACTTTTACGCCCAAGACGGGAGCAGGCAGCTTTAAGGCGTTTCTTTCATTTTCGTTTATTTGGGGATTAGGACTCAGGGATCAGTTTGAATGCTTGGACATTGTTATTACACGATATGCATGGTTATTGCGCACTTTTAGTTGACAGAACTGGATTTTTTTTTTAAATATTGAGATCTAAGAGATACTTCTACTCCCAGAAATAGTTTTAGTTATTTTATTTTACTGAGACGAGGTCTCCCTATATAGCTCTGGTTGGCTCAACATTTGCTGTGTTTACTTCACACCTGCCTCTAAAGGCATGCACCAACATGCTCACCTCAGAAACTGTTTGACTTAGTTTTGATTTTGTGGTTAGCGTCTCCTGTCTCCATCCGCAAGCTTGCAGTGGATCACTTGCTAATGTGTCCTGGAACGTGCGAACCCTGACAGCAGGACCCTTTGACCTTAAGCTACATCCTGCGGGGATGGTTAATTCATTTAGTTTTGAACATGAAATCGTTTGTATGAGTATTGCCATAAACTTTATTACCCTTGAGTTGATTTTGCTTACAGCGGGAGGAATTGGCTTGCTTCTGTTCGCTCCCGAGTGGCTGCCTCTCTCTCAGTATGCTTGGAAATTACCTTTTTCCATCTGGTTTATCAAGTATTGGTATATGTGTGGGCCTGTGTCTGACCTTTGTTCTGTTGGCCTTTGTAAGTAAATTCCATGATGTCATCACACCCGATCATGCAGTTCTTCCTTCTTCCCCTCCTCAAGAGTGATGTTTCTGGCTTTCTCTGTTTTTCAGTGCCTAGCATCTGTATAGATGTACGGTGCACTTTGAGTCTTAGCGAGTGGAAGTGCGGTGGAATTTGAGTCTTCGCTTCCAGGCATTGTCTTTAACTGCTAGCATTTTGCTCTCTGTATTTATAGTTGTGTCATTTGTTCCCTGCCAGTCCTGACCCCTCTGTTCTTAGAAGTGATAACACAGGACTTCCCTGTCTGTCTCCTGATCTCAGAGGGAGAGATTCAACTGACCAATAAGTGTGATGTTGGCTGTCATATTCTATAGAAAACTTTTATGGAAATAAGTAAAAGTAAGTCTGCTTTGGTTTCTGGTGTGCTAATTAAACTGTGTATCTCAGGTGAGGTGCACCGAGGTGATCTTGTGCTTCTTCTTCAGTCTGTCAGGGTACTTTACATTGGTAAACTGACCAGTAACTCCTGCCTAGTCATTTCCTGTGTCTGACTCACTTTGGTTTTTTTGGTTTTTGGTAGCTTTTTTTTTTTTTTTTTTTTTTTGGCATGGGACATCTCATTGTAGCTGAGGTTGGTCTTGAACTTGCTGTGTAGTTCAGGCTGGCCCTGACACTTAGCATTCTGCTTGTGTTCCCGAGGTGCTGGGATTACAGACATGTGCCATTGCTGCCCAGCTGGAATCTTGATTTGTTAGTGTAATTTACTTGTATTGTCTCTTGTGACTTTTCTGTCAATCTTGGCAGACATAGATGATCTATTTTTAAAATCTTTTTAAATAATCAATTTTTGGCCCTTATTTTTCTGTATTGAAGGATTTTTTTTAAGTTTTTTTGGACCCAGAACCTCATCACACACACCACCATCATCATATTGCAGATAGGTTCTCATGGAGTCTGGGCTGGCCTTAAGCTCACTGTGCACTTGGGTACAAGGCATGAATGTGGTACACTGTTGTGTGACAAACCTTTTCCAGGGGAGGCACAATACACATGATACTCACCCAGATAGGAAACCTATGACAGCAAAGTCTGAATACCACCGAAGGCCAGCTTGGTAAACCAGTGAGTTTTATTAGGGTTCTTTACAGGAGCAGAACTGACTCGAAGACAGTTGCATTACCAAAGCCCACCTCAGCATGGGTGACAGATCACAGAGCTGGGGACATAGAGCACACTGTGCAGCTGGCAGGCAACTTACATAGGCTGGAGAGTGCTGTTTCCATGTGACTCAGTTGGCCTAAATCTATTCCAGTCAGCTGGGCTGGTTTCTGCTGCTTCTAGGCAACTCATCTGGTCTGAGTCCTCTTTGCAACTTGACTTGTCTTACAGTTGCCTTTGTAGCTTCTATGCAGCTTTTCCTGAATCTGGCAGGGCGGAGCTTACTGAATCTGGTCAGTTTCAGGGATTTCCTGAAGTTGTTTAGAGTTGTTCATCTCCCTGCTTATTAAAGACCTTCCCTTTAGGGTGGCGTGTGTCAATCTAGGAGGAATATACGACATACTCATACATGCATTCAGGTAAAACACTCATACACATGAAGTGAATGAATAAGAAAATATGTGATATTTTATGAGAAGCCAATGTGGTAAACTTGAGCACAGAAATTATTTTGGTGCTGTAAATCTCTAGCCTAGAATCTCATCTGTTGCTAAATCCTAAATGCTTTTCTTTGCATTTGTTCTCAAAGTTTACATTTTTCTTTATAGTTCAATTAGTACAAAATAATTTAACCATATATTGTCACATCTAATTATTAGCTGATAATACATCTAATGTATTAATTTGCTGTTACATGATTAAAAATGGGAAAAAGACATTTTAGATTCATTTACTTGGACTCACCATCCCATAATTGGTTTGACTCATAAATTTCATGTCTCCATAGCTATTTGGTATATTTAATTATTACAAAATAAAATTTTGCCTAATATCCATCAAAGGTGAAAATAGAGTGGTCTGTTCTTTTTATGGTCGTGAGGAAGCTAAGCTCACAAAGAAGGAGGTAAGAGTTTAGGAAGAGTAGAAGTGAGTGTATCATTAATAGAGTTAACAGGAAGTTTGAGTAATTAAAAATCATCTAGAGACCTGGTGTGGTGGCGGGGGTTCAAGGCCAGCCTAGTCTACCAGGACAGCTAGAACTCTGTAGAGAGAACTCAGAAAACAAATGAAAAGTCATTCAGAAGGTAAAGCACTGTTTTGGAGTGCTTCAGGGGGAGGATGGATCCGAGACGGCTGCGATAAGAGAATGGTAGCACCTTAGAGATGGGGCACGGCCATCACACCTGTACCCCAGCACTTGGGAGATGCAGACAGGAGAAACTGGAGTTCAAGGCTAGCCTGGGCTACATGAAGTCCTGTCTGTCTCTCCTGGATTGTCTGTATGTCCTCTCACACATACAGTGGACAGTTAAATGGTTTTTAAGATTATGGGAGACCAACATAATTAATATGTTTCAGATTTTTATTTATTAATTTTTCATGGGGAAAGTGGTCTTTCTGTCTCACTAGTTCATCTAAAGTCCATAATATCGAGAGTTTCAGTATTGGAAAAACCTCTTGGATATCATATAATCTTAGTACTTTTAGCCTTGGCCACATCTCAGAATCATCCAGAAAAGAAAATTAGTTTACACTACTAGTAACTGAATTGTCTGGGGGTGGGGTCCTGTTACTGTCTTTTAAAGGCCTAGCTTGGTTCTCAGGGCAGGAAGGGTTGAGAACCTTGTGTGTCCATGCTTCCTGAATGAAGCATTCAGTGATATTATGGTATATTAGATGATCAGAGAAATTAATGCATGTTCTTACAGTATCAGCTTCCCTTGATGAGGTAAGTTATGAGTCGTTTACATAGCCTGAGAGAGAATACTATGTAATATTATTATGACGGTTAAATGTGAATCCCTGATGTTTAAGCATTTCAGAGGTAATCAGTAAATACCGATGGGATGATGGTGGTGAAGGTGAAGGCAGTGGCAACCGCAGCCTTCCTGGGACAGAAGGCATGGGATTCAGAAGCAGTTGTGGTAGGATGCAGTTACTCTACCGAGCGTCTGCAGATGGTTGTTAATCTAGTGGATAGTCATTTGCAATTACATAAAAACACATTGTCATCTCAAAAGAAGGCAGTGAAGGGTCCTGTTTTTCACTTAATTCAGGTTTTAAATAGTTCAGCTTCAGCCACTTAGAGTCTTTAACTTTTAATTTTCTTAAGGGTAGTTGTAATTGTGAATGACTGCATGCAGAGACTAAAAGGCTGGTCTGTGAGTAAAAATTGATTTAGAGTTCCTAGTTCTATATACTAGACAAACTTTCATTTTAGGTGATATGACATTTAAGACCCCGAAAAAAAAACCTTTGGTGATAATTAATGGCTTTTCTTTTTTAAAAAAAGCTTTAGCAAAATTGAGTTTTAGTTTTTAAGTTCAGTGAGTGTTCCAACAGAGAGAGCATCATTTAAGTCTCTTCATGACTAAAATTTAATATAGCTACTTTATAAGTATAATAAGTAAAATAAAAGAACGTGCGGTAGAACATTCTGAACATTGCAGTGTGTGTGTGTGTGTGTGTGTGTGTGTGTGTGTGTGTGTGTGTGTGTCTGTGTGTGTGTTGCTGTGTCACATTTATTGATCTGCTCATTCCCTCTGCCATTGTGTAATGAATCCAGGGTCAGCACTCTCTGGTGACGACATGGTGCCTGCACTTGCTTTTGTGTCTGTGTGTGTATTTGTGCATTGCATGTGGGTACGTGCCGGGCTGCATATGTGGTAGTCTGGACAACCTTGTGTATAAGCCCTCTGGGTTGTCTGGCCTGTGAGTTTCTGGGGATTCTCCCACCTCTGCCTCCCAGCTCCACATGAGACAGTCAGCTGGGATTACAGATGCCCACGCTGTGTATTTGCTCTCATGTGAGTTCTGGACTTCATGCTTGCCTGGCACTCTTACTTGGCCCTGCCTTTCCACAGCATCTCTACCGTGCTGTTTAATTTGGCATTTAAATGAAAGGCTCAAATTCTTGTCTGAAGTTATGGAACAGAGCCCTAAGTATGAACATTAGGACAGTCATGGTGTCTGTTGACAAAACAGTATTTTTCCTGACATACTTGTTCTTTGACTTACTGATTTCTCTTTTTAAATTATGCATGTTAACGGTGTGTGCATCTGTAAGTACATGCTCATGGAGTCCACGAAGGGTGTTGGATTGCCTAGACCTGGGGCTGCAGGTCTTTATAAGACTCCTGACCGGAGTGTGAGACCTGAACTTAGTCCCTCTGCGAGAACAGTCGTCTTAACCGCTGAGCCATCGCTTCCACTCGCTCCTGTTACTTTCTAACTTTACTTTTTTGAGTGCTCAGCTCGTGACATTAGACTACATGTATTCCTATGCTTCTCAGCGCATACAGTTCTTCAGGGAAGATTCATTTACGTTCATACTTTCCTGTGTTCTTGACTTCAATTTCTCCCTAGAAATAGATGGTTTCAAAATAAGGAGTTTCTTGCCTGAGTGTGAGACAGGAATCTAGCTTCCATTAGACACACCTATTTGCATGTTCTACAGGCCTTTCAACAGTATGAAAAACTAACAAGACCCTTGTTTTTGACTGTTGTTCGATGAACTTCCTGGGGGTGGGAGGAACATCTGTTCACTCCAGAAAGGGAGCCCATGACAGACCAAAGTACAGATTCCACCAAGTCCTCTGTGGTGAACCAGTGTGTTTTATTGGGGTTACTCATGGGAATATGGGTGGGTGGGGTTCCTTACAGGAGCAGAAATGACTCAGAATACCTGGATCACTGAAGCCTACCCCAGTGTGGGTGACAGCTCACAAAAGCTGGGGGACCTGGAGCACGCTGCACAGCCTGCAGACACTCAACAGGTTAGAGTGTTCTTCCCAGGTGCTCAGTTGTTCGGAGCCTCTTGTAAGCAGCTCAACTCTTTTGTTGGTGGTGATCGGTTTTTTTTTGTTGTTGTTGTTTGTTTGTTTTTTTTTAATGGAGTTGGCTAATCTCTGCTACCTTTGAAGACCCCCAAACTCGGGAGACCCTTACTCAAGTCTCGAGAAGTAATGGCCACCCAATAAATCGCAAGACACCATACCTGGATGCAATCAGCAGAGGTTTATTAGGGAGAGTTGGCCAGCCAACTGTCAAACTGCTTGCTATGTAGGAGCAGAATTTGACAAAAGACCAGCAAGCCAAGGGGCTTTTTATAGCATGGGGTGGGGAAAGGGAGGAATTTTTGCTCGGTTACACATGATTGGTTGATTTACAAATTTTGAACATCAGCAGGCTGTACCAGTCATGGGGGGGTGGGGGCAGTTCCTGCAGGCAGAAGCTTATCTAGGTTAGCAGAGCATCTAGTTAGACTTAAATTGCAGCTTTCTGGAACACTGGGAAGACCTTAAGGGGGGGTGGGGAGGGATAACCAAGGAAACAACATAAAAACAGTGGAAAGTTAGCTAGTTCCTGGAACCACCCAGATGACTTGCATCTTTCTTTGTGGTCAGGAATGTATCTTCCTGCTTTGGGCCTTCCCCACCCATAGGTGGGTTCTCTTCCCTGAGGCTTGAGGAATGTTAATTCAGCAAGTGTCCTCTGATTCAGGGATAATGTACTCCTCCCGGAATGTATCACTGGGCAGTGAAGGCCTGAAATCTTACGTTCAGTTCCGCTTTCTTGGAACGAGTGAGCCTGCATTCTTTTGCTCAGGTTTAGGGGTCATAAAAACTTTCTATATTTTTCATGCCCTTTAAAGAAAAGCCTGTATATATTTTATAAAATGGTCTTTATAATTTTTCACTCTACATCTTGAGGCTGAGTCTTGACCCTTCAAGTTCTGTGTGGTGTCTCAGTCTTCTGTATAGCCTGGCTGTTTTGAGAGTGACTCTTCCTAGTCTTCACTGCTCAAAAACTCTTGGGAAGGAGTACACATTAGATTCAGTACAGATTAAAGCATCAATATTTATCTGATCTTCTGGGGAAGAGTTTTTGTTTTGTTTGTTAGCATAAGAAAGAAAACACTGTAGAAAGATTGATTTTATTCCTTCAAAATTGTAGACCAAAGTATATGCCTTAAATGTTTATGCTTAAATGTATATTTTATATGGAACAATATGTACTATTTTAGAAATGCTGTGTGTATCAAAAGTACATTCATTTCAAGTCGTAGATGAGATTACTGGCTCTGCTCAATTGGAGATCGCTCTGCCAGCCAGTTGTCCTGTGTTTGTGGACACTAATCTCTCTGTGCACGTGTATTTTTATATGTTAGTATCACAGGCAACATTTTACTAACATGCTGCTGCTTTTTTTCAGATCTATTTGAGGGAAACAAATATGGTGTCTCCTGGACTTTATCTATTAAATTCAGAAGCCTTTGCAATTTAATCGAGATATGTAAAGAAATTGGCTATATCTTTCTGTGAATAGTATGTGTGTGTGAGAGAGTGAGTGTGTTAGAGGTGTGAGACACAGAGAGAGAGAGAGAGACAGAGAGAGAGACAGAGAGAGAGACAGAGAGAGACAGAGAGACAGAGAGAGAGGAGATGTTGTTGGCATAGGTATAAAAATGAAAGTACCTTCTAATGGAACCTAAATATTGTCCCTTTGACTTTAATTGGAAAGACTGTTTCAGTATTCCAACAGTAAGAAATGAACAACTTACTGTTTTTTTATACTATATCACGTGTGTTGTGTGTAACATATACATGTTTGAGCTTGTGTGTGGAGGCCTGAGGTTGACTTCCAGCATTTTCCTCAGTTGCTCTAGGTGTTATTTTTTGTGGTGGCTGTCTTACACAAGCTGGCTCTTCCTGGTTTGGTTAGGCCGACGGGCCAGCCAGCTCCAGGGATCTTGTGGGTCTGCCACCACTCACTTTCTGCTCCCAAGATTTACATGGTTGCTGGAGATCTCCATGCTTGTGTGACCCGAACTTTACCAACTGAATCAGCTCCCCAGCACCGTCACCTCTTAATATTTGTACAAGTACACAAAAGTATTCCTAGAAAGCTGTCTACTGAAGCATTGCGTGGATTAATAAAACCAACAAACAGAAGCTAGTGTCAGGGCGAGGGTGTGTTAAACAAGTAGAGCTGTTTCGTAGAGTTTTATTCTTGAATAAGTTAATTTGTACAATAATGAAGAATGTGTATAGTAGAATTTTTAAAATTACAGAATAGTACTGCCCCAGTTGTAAAAGTTCAACATATATTTAAGTCTGTTTTAATTTTGTTTCAAGAAGTGTATATGCTAAGCTTTTAGATTTTCTAATTGTATTTATCATGTTTATAAATGCATCACTTTTGTAATTTAAGAAAATTGATACAGATGTAGAAATAATATGAAAAATGAATACAAATATGCAGGTTATTTTTGTTGCTGTGACAGAATTCCTGAGCAAACACCTTACGGATTAAAGATTTGCTTTGGCAACAAGTTTTCAGAAAAAGGAGTCTGGCCAGCTGGCTGCACTGCTTTTCCAGCAAGATAGAACATGGTGGAAGAAGGCATGGAAGGAAGCCGTTCACCTCCTGACAATTGGGAAACCAAGAGAATTATCAGGGCGGGGACTGGGCCAAGGTAGACCTTTCACAGGCATGACCCCAGTAACCCCCTCCTTCCAGCTCGTTCTCACAGTCTCTTGCTTCAGTGCTTCCAACAGTCTACCCAAAATAAAGCTGTCAGTGGTTTAAGGTTGGTTGGTTAGAAATCTCGGGATGTGATGATTTCAGGAAGGGATTCCAGAGACACCCGAAAGTGTGCTTTGCATTTTCCTGAGCTCCACTTGGGGAGTCAAGTTGACCTTCGGGACAAACTGCCACACACACAGACTCTTTCATTTCCCTTATGTATGGTATACCTGTAGCTTGCTGGTTGAGCATTTAATGGTCTCATGTTCACAAGGCCTCAAATTAGATTCCAGCGTTTGCATATAAAGTCGTATGCATCCTTAAGTACTTGGTCTTGGAGAGGTGGCACAGTAGGTAAGAAAGTTTGCTGTGTAAGCCTGGAGCCTTAGTTACCTTTCTATTGCTATGATAAAACACCACAGCCAAGGCAACTCATAAAAGAGTTTATTAGGGCATACAGTTGCAGAGGACTAGAGTCCATGGTTGGGAGCATGGCAGCAGGCAGGCCGTCTAGGAACAGTAGCTAAGAACTCACAGCAGAGAAAACTAACGGGTGGCATGGACTTTTGATGCCTAAAGCTCACCCCAGTGACACACCCCCTCCAGGAAGGTCACACCTAAAGCTTATTCCAGTGATACTCCTCCTCCCGGAAGGTCACACCTAATTATTCCCTGCTCACCAACTGGAACAGACATTCGAATGTATGGGCCTCTGGGGTCATTGTCATTCAAACTGAAGACTTGCCTTTGGATTGTATCACCCACATAAAAAGCTGGCCGAGACCGTGTGCACGTGTAACCCACCCACGTGCTGTCGGAGGAGGTGAAGATTGGCAGCCAGCCGAGCTCAGGTGTAGTGATACAACCACTATGTTTCCCCTCAGCAGTGTCCTCTGCCCATTTTGTTTTGAAGCATATTCTAGAAAATTCCTCGGAACGGTAATGCATTTGCTTTCTTATTTAAAATTTAGTGATGGTGACGCCTGTTACTCCAACACTTGGGAGGCTCATTTAGGTCAATCACAGGTTCCAGGACAACCTGGGCTACAATAGTAGGCTCAATTTCAGTTTAATGAATTGAGAATGACTATTCAGTAATTAGTATGTTGGAGTTGGAAGAACTTGGGTTGTCTGTAATCCGCGCGCGATCTTCCCGCCAGCAGGAACTCATGCGGACACACAGGATTCTTCTACAGCAGGCTTTATTGCAGCCGGAATGGAAGGGAAGACCCCGATAGCAAAGAGAGACATCCTTAAATACCTATTAGGTCGGCGTGTTGGCGTGTACCTCCGTGATTGGCTAGCAGAGCTCAGGAGAATATGACGTCTCGGGATGCGTCACACGTAGGCTGGTTCAAGGGACTCTGAGCATGCTCTGAGTACTTGTTTACTAGTTAAGCGGGGTGAGTCCGGGCTGATGTCGGCGCCATCTTCCAATGGCGGTGGTGTGATAGTACGTGATGACGTTGGCACACCACACCCAATGACGTTGGCGCACCACAGTTGTCAGTTTGTTGTGTAGGAAATACTTGCTCTTTTAATGTCACTGAGTTGATTGGGAACCTGGTACTAAAACTGGGGAGTGTCCAGGTAGTAGACTAAGCTCAGAGCCCCACACACAGGCTTGAGGCCCAGGGAGTCTGCAGATTGGTACCCTGCAAATAGGTTGGGGACATTAGCTATGGAAGGCCACTCAGGCAGGTCTCGTGGTTAGCCCTGAGGTTAACTAGCTTTCTTTTTAGTCAAAAGGTTAAGATGATTCAGTTTTGAGAATTAATTTGTGACACTTATCCTGCAGAAATTCAATACTGGTCATGATGGCATCCTTAGATTTCTTGTGAGAATGAGTGACCTTCCTAAGGGTCAAGAGGAGACTTTTCTAAGCTGTTGAAGATAGATGTGTGTGGATATATGATATATGATGAATATATGTACACACATGTATACATTTATCACATGTGTGGTGTGTGTGTGTGTTCACTTTTGTGAGACTAAGTTAGGGCCAGAAGGTAAGGCGAGCGTGCCACTGGTAAGGCTGCATGCCTCTGCATGGCTGACCAAGGCTCTTGTGTATGTGTATAGCTTTTATCAGCTTTAGGCAGGTAAAATGTACATGTCTCTCCTTTTGTTGTTAGTTTTGATTCTTACGTTTCTGTGTCATTTTAGTGCCTCCTTGTGGGAGCTTTATTAATGCCAGTTATACTACAGATGAACAAGCTAAGGATTTTGTTTGTAGTGCTGTTTGTATTCTAAGAGATTGAAGGTAATTTGATACAACGGTATATAGTTTTATGGAAAACTACAAAATTTTCAAGTTCATTAGTTAATTGAAAATATATTGTTTATAATATTGGATTAGTGATTAGTACTTTTGAAGTGTCAGTGAACAAAACAGCCAGAAATCCCCACTCTCTTGGGTGTCTTCCATTGGGCAGGGCAGGCACAGTAAAATGGTGTCCGGTGTTGAGAGATGGTGGGCTGTGGCAAGGGAAGGCAGAGGGCAGGAGACGGGTACTGGGGCTGCAGGATGGGAGGTGCACGGTAAGGAGCCATGTCAATAGACAATCAGTACATGGACTCTTCTAAGGACCTGGGTTTTCCTCTGAAAGTTGAGAAGTTGTTCTAACAGAACTCTGTGCAGACTCTGGAGATTCTGGTACAAAGTCTGGAGGCAGCTGTTAAACAGAGATGTGGCAGTAGTCAGACCAGATAGAAGTCTAGGAAGTGGCAATTGTGGGCACATCCCAGGATATAGTAGAGGCCAAAGGATGGGCAGAGGATGTAACCAGGGGGGATGAGAGAGTGAGGCGTTGGGGTGGCCCCACCGTTGTCAGGGTGGAATTGGCTTCCTGAGACTTGAGCATGGGAGATGATGGAGCTTTTGCATCTGGGATTTCCAGGAGAGGTGAAGGAATGGTGGGGCGGGAAGAGGGCTGGTTTAAGAGCGCCGTGAGCATGCTCAGGGCAAGGCCTCGAATCTAGGTTTCATAATCATTTCTCAAATATTTATCAAGTAGATACTGGATGACTGGAGGCCCCAACAATTAGCAAATAATATAATCGTGGCCCTCACCCTAATTTAACCTACTGCATAGTATTGACAGACAGTGAGCACTGACACACGTGGGAATTAGAAGTGAACTAAGCAGTGGAGCAGAGGTGTCTGAGACGTTGAGAATAGACAGTGGGGCCAGCTATTTTCATGCCAGGAAACGGAGCAAGTACAGTAACCTTTTACACGTCATTCATACACGGTAAAGCCATCCTTTGAAGGGTATAGTTGACTTTACTACTAGTCAGAACAATGCTCTCATCCCCAGAGTTTCCAGTGTCCCTTTCTTGGCTAGTTTTAAATTCTTTGACCTTTTTGTAATTGACTGTAGGAGTTTTTAAAAATAAGAACTGGACCACAAACCCAGACCTCAATGCTGGGCTTCAAACCCAGGGCCTGTAAGTCTTTGTTATCTGTATTTCTCTCACATGCTTTTTACTTTGAAATTTGCCGTGGTCTGCTTGAAACGTCATCGGATGAATAGTTCTCTGATGTTAAAGTTCGTTTTCCTATATCAAGGTTATGAAGGTGTGCCTGCATCTTCTGTTGATCCAATAGCTGGGAATGTGGCTTAGCTGACCAGCATGCATGAGGTCCCTAGGTCGAGTTTCTAGTAGGGACAAAAAGAATAGTTCCCGTATCACAGTTATTGGGAAGTGTTAACTGCCCACTGAACGCCACTCGCTGTTTTCTTCCTGTACCTGTGAGTTCCCCGGGACAGCCAACATCTAGGCTCTCTCTTTGGTTTGTGTGTCTGTTTTTGCACCACGCACATGTTTTTATTATTGTGTGTTGTAATTAGCTTTTATGGTTTCTAGTAATTGTTCTAGATTGCTCTGGGTATTCCAAATCCTTCACGTGTCCATGTAGATGTTAGAATGATTTTGTGACTTTTTAGGACAAGTGCTCCATGTCACCTGTAGGTTGACATTAGGGAAACCCATTATCCTTAAGCATTGAGCGAAGGTGCCACGCCCTTCTCTTGCAGTCTTGTTCTCAACAGTGTTCTCTTCAGAGATTCCGAACATCTCCTCTCACAACAAATCCTGTCAGGTCGTGATGTATTCGTGTACTCTACCTGTGTGTTCTGTCGTGCATCTCTGAGGAGACAGTGACGTGCTTTCCTTCCCTAGTCTTTTGTTGTTGCTTGTTTCTAGTTTACTTCTAACATTCATTTTCCTGTTGGTTTATTTTACTGAGTATCAGTGTTAGTCTAGTTTTTGTCTGTTTCTTAGCTTCGGGGGCAAGAGTGCTTTATTTCACTAGTAAGACGGTGTTGGTTTAAAGGTTGTGTAAGTTTTATTTGGTTGTGAATGCTTCTCTTGTTCTGTGGAGGCCATGGTGTACTGTGGGATCAGAGGACACTGTGGACGTTTTCTCTCCTAACTTAAATGGGTTCTTGGGGTCACACACTGGTCGTCAGACTTGTGTTATGGGGCTCAAGCACCCTTTGCTGTGAGCCACCTGGCCAGGCCCACCACTCCTGTTCTTAATGGCTGAAGGCCATTATGTGTAAGTATTAAGTTTATCAGACACTTTCTCTTCATGAGAATTCTGTAGACTTCACTTTGATGACACAGAACAGAGCACTGTGTCATTTCCACAGGTCATTGTACTGACCTGCATCCCTGGAGGGATATCCACTGCTTATGATGCTCTAGACTTAGTTTGCCCCTGTTTTTGTTCAGTGTCTGAAAACACGTCCTGTAATTTTTCTTCCTGAACTGTCTTGGTCAGGGAGTAATGGGCTCATAACGAATTGGGACCTGCTCTCCTTAGTTTTGATTTCTGTAAGGTTACATATGAATTTCTATTTTTTCTTTTTATTCCTAAGTGATTTAGACATGAGACCACAATAAAAGCTCATGAGGTGATTTCTTCAGGAAAGGTTTTAAATCATGGATTAGGTGCTTTTTGTTTGTTTTGTTTGGTTTTGGTTTTGATTTTTCAAGATAGTTTCTCTGTGTAGCCCTGGCTGTGCAAGAACTAGCTCTGTAGACCAGCCTGGCTGAACTCAGAGATCCGCCTGCCAAGTGTGCTTGGATCAGGTTTTTTTAATAGAGAAATTTTCGCATTTACCTCCATTCTTTCTTTCTTTCTTGGTGCTGGGACAGTCCAGGGCCTACCAAGTGGTAGTTACCCTAGTGCTGAGGTACCCCACCCCTCATGGAGCTGCATTATTCCACCCCTTAGGAGCTACCCTGCCCTTCAGACTTTCTGTTTTCCTGTTACTTTTCTTAAGCTAAATATTTCACATGCCCTGTCTATTTCATCTGATTATCAGAAGCCTTGTTTAAACTCGTTCTGAGTGGTCTCTGGCTGTCTCTTTCTCTGGCTTCCTCTCTTGTCTTAGTCCTCTCTGCTTTTGCTTCACAGATGTCTGAGGTTGTGTTATGAAGTGTGTATGCACTTTGGTTTGCCAGCCCTTGCTGTTGAGTGCATGTTTCATCTTGGAGAACAGCTCTCCTTTCCCTGATGCTTAGAGCCCTGTGCTTCCAGTGCTGTGCTGAGCTGCTCTTGGGCTGCAGTACGTCACTGTTATTTTGAATGCTAGTAGTAATGTTTTTTTATTGATGTATTCATTCATTCATTCATTCATTCATTCATTCATTCATTCATTTCTTCCACATTTGCCCAAATATATGTTCTGTATAGTTTCTTGCTTTTTAAAAGATTCATTTAATTTCTTTGCGTTTAGTTTCATTTGCTTGTTTGAGAGTCTGCCTGTGTGTCCGCCATGTGTGTACCTGTTGCCTGCAGAGGTGAGAAGTTGTTGGTCTTCTTTCTGGAGCTGGATTTTCAGGTTGCGAGCTGCTCTTTAGGTGCTGGGGACTGAACTCTTTGGAAGAGCAGCTGGTGCTCTGGATTCTTCAGCCGTGTCTCCAGACTCTTGAGTTTTTTGGTGAACCTCTTTTAACAAATTCTTTCGTTTGCTTACATTAAAGAATTTTTATTTCATCCTCATGTTGGAGAGAATATTTTATCTTAGTCTAGAGTCTGGGATAGCTTGTCAACTTTCTGTGTGTTGTCTTACCACTTTAAAGGAATTGTTTACTAGCTTTGGAAAACTCTGAGCCAGTAGTGTCCACATACATCACTGGGTTTTAGTATGCATTTTCTAGCTTCAGTTAGATGTTGTGTTTGCTTCATGTATCTCTCTCAGGGCTGGGCCTCCAAACTTGGGCTGTGTGCAGACTAGAGTGGCTTCTCACTTGTTGTGTCCCGGCCGTGTTGTCTCTTTGCTGGTGTTTTCTCTTTCATCTCTGTATCATTTTCATAAATTATCTCCAGTCCTGTCTGTTGTTTCTATTTGTTGCACTCTTAATTTCCGTGATTTTATTTTCTGACTCCCTTAAAATATTTCTAGGACTTTATAGACATTTTCTATTTTCCTGGTGCCTCTCCATTCCCAACCATTCTTGATAGTATCAAGCATTTTTGAGTGCTTTCCGTGTCTTTGTTATTTATAGGGTGGAGGAGGTTGTTCAGGTATAAAGAGGCTTGTTGCCAAGCTGACAGTGTGAATTTGATTCCCAGGACCCACATAGTGAAAAGAGAAAACCAACTCCCTCAAACTGCCTTCTGACAGTGACCCCCCATCCCCAACACACACATAATAAAAAAATTTTAAATTAATGTTACTCTTATTTGTCTATCTTTTTGGATTGAAAGAAGATGTATATAACAGTCACTATGTTAGACGCTGTGAGGCACACCACTCTAACAGTCACTGTGTTAGCCACTGTGAGGCACACAACTCAGTGACTCTTCATCATGCTCACAGCTGTGCACCGTTTACCACTGTGTCATTTCAAAAACATGAAACCTCGAATCGTCAGCTGGATAAAAGCATGAGCTGTTTTTGTGGAAGTCCTGGGTTCAGTTCCCAGCCTGAAGGTGGCCTACAGCATCTAAACTGCAATCCCAAAGGATCCAGTGCTCCACTCTGGCATCCTTGGGTACCAGGCAGGCATGTGGTACACATATATACATACAGGTAAAGCACCCATACATTAAAAAAAAATTAGTAAGTGAAAAAACCCTCATATCTGGTACCACTGAATCTTGATTCTCCCTTCTCCTCCTCACTGGGCAACAACTAGCCTTCTCTCTACCTCTGTTTTTGCCTGTCCTGCACATTTATAACACGAGTCATTACATGACTCTTCTGTGCAGCCTTTCTCCTTGGTTGACCTTCAGGCATCCCTATAACCATGCTGCTTTGTGGCCCAATAGTGCCCCACCCACTGTATGATCATGCATGTTTTATCTAGTCACTGGCTTACAGAGGTTACATGTTTTTTACTTGGGGGTTCTTCTGAGGGATCCCTGAGTGAGTGCTTTACCTACACAGTGTGATATGCAAGACTGTGTGCCTTCAGATCTAGAAAATGTACAGGAGTTGGAATTGCCAGATTCAGTGCTGCTTCCGTGTTAAGCTTGTTGAGTGGTGGTGTTTGTCATGGTGCCTACACCTTTATTACATCCCCGCCGGGATGTGTGGGTTTCTGTCCCTCTACAATTTGCTGTTTCGTCTAGGTTTTACTTTGACATTATTACAGTTATCCTGCTGCTGTTGGATGTTTCCTTCCCGTTTTCACAATCCCTGTGATTTTAACAGTCAGGCATTGTGGTTGGGCATCAGCAGTACACATCTGTGTGTTTTCTTCCAAAGGGAGCCATTTGCCTTTGGTGTGGAAATACCCAGAGATTACCGTCAGTTTAGTGAGGCTCAGGTTAGACGTGCTAAGGCCGATCTATTAAGTTTGACATTAGTCTAAAAAGAGATTGTATCCTCTCCAGCGAACTTGAGTTTTTCCTGAGAGCCTCCCTGTCTTGTGGGCCTGCACCAGCAGTCAGTCACCTTCCAGCCATCTGCTTCACTGTCACCTCCTGGCTGCTCTCCCTGCTTCTCGTGGTTCTTCTCCTGACTTTTATACTTAAATTTTCTTTTTTCTGGTTGTTAAAGATTCCAAAGAACTCCAGCTTCCTACTGGGGCTCACTCTGTGTACAACACAGTCAGGGAAAAGGCCAAGGTCTAGTGTGTGGGCTTGCATTTGACCCCTCTCTGGAGGGGTAGCCTTCAATTCCTACACTCAAACTTGCTTTGTAGAGCCTTCAGGTTGTTTCTTGTTTTGTTTGCTTGTTTGGTGTTCCCAGTACTTTATAGCTCTCATTAGCAGGAGAGTTAGTTTGTTATACCTTGTAATGATGGCAGTGAGTCAGGGTGAACTAGAGATTGAATTACAGTCAGGTTTGGAGGTGAGGTATGTAATTAAAAGTAAAATGTTCGATTTACTTTTTTTTTTTTTTTTAAAGAAAGAAATCAGAACTAAATTGTTAAGTATATAAGGATACAAGTTATCCTTATACAAAGATCAAGATCTGAGGATAAGATTTAAAAATTCTAAAGGTTAATGATTTACTGGATTTACGAATAAAGATGTTAAAGGTTGTGATTTTTTTTTTTTCCTAAATGGTGTTGACTAAAGAACAGTGTGTCTGTCTGCTGTGTGCTGCTGTGCTCACATCTGGAAAGCCACATAGTAACTAGAGGTGGCGAATGTAAGGAACCGCTGAACCAGACGTTACCATAAGGTCTGAAGCGAAAGGGCAGGACAGATGTGTGTGTGTGTGTGTGTGTGTGTGTCTCCTTTCATTCTTTTGTGAACTCTCAGGTTTAGTGAGTGGTTTTCATTAGGATTGTCAAAGGCGTGCTTTAGAGGGCTCTGTCTGTGTACCCTTGGAGGCCATCGTAACATTCCCAGCCTATAGTCGTGACTGGCACAGAAACGTTGAGCCGAGCTGTTGACTCCTATTTTAAAGCACTCTTCCAGTGCCTGCCCACTCTCTAAGTATGAAAGACCGTGCTCTCTGTGACTTCTTGCCTCCTTTGCGTATTTTGCTGCTGTTATCTCCTTTGCAGGTAAAAATCTACCATTAGTAAATACACAGATATCATCATAAGGAAGGACAACTTAGTTTTTAAAATTAATTTAAATAACAACAATAGACACATTAGAGATCATAAATAAATAAATGGGAAGTCTGAATACCCTGTTAGAAAATTCCTTTCCCTGTGAGATTTTATAAGTTAAAATGCACTTTAACTGTAGTCTGCTTTCCAAGGCACTTGAAGTTATGAGGGATATTTAATATGATATTAATAAATGCATCATTAAAATGCACTGGAAGAAACTGAAATGCATTTATTGTTTTGTTTATATTCAGTTTAGTAATATAGACAGCAGCGATTCCATATGAATCTTTCATACACTATTCTGCCGCTTCTCTTGTTTGACTAAGCTGTCTTCTTTCAGCCGCCCACACAGAATCTGCCTATGGGTCCTGGAGGGATGAGTCAGAGTGGCCCTCCGCCCCCTCCCCGGTCTCACAGCATGCCTTCAGATGGAATGGTGGGTGGGGGCCCTCCTGCACCACACATGCAGAACCAGATGAACGGCCAGATGCCTGGTAAGTTTTTCTCCTCTAAGACATTAACACCAGAGTTGCTTAGCAACTGAAACGACATGGGGGCTCCGGGGATACTAGATTGTTGATGACAAAACTGCTTTGAATGCCCCCGAGTCCACGCTCTCTGCGAGTTTGTTAGCTGCAGAGCTACGTGCCCTGTATTCAGTGTTTATCAGGGCTGCCCTTGGGCTTTGATGGAGCTGACACACAGCATTCCTCTGATGAACAGAACTGGCTAAATTTAGTCTGTTTGAAACTATGCAATACAGTCGGCTTTAGAAGCTTTTGGGGGTGGGCGGGGGAAGGGATTGTGCCATGGCTTAAGAATTAAAACCTGTTCATGAAAAAGTACCATAATGTTTATTTACCTGAAGATATATTGATCTCAGAAGTAGGGATACTGCAAAGACCACATGGGGACAGGAACAGAATTGCCCCTGAAGTGCCTAGGGTATTCAGTATTTCCTTGCAGATATTTCTGAAGCCAAATCTTGATTCTTATTAGTACCTAGGTTTATAGAGTATGATTAATGTGGAAGTTGATTTAGAAGCAGTATTAGAAGCTGAAGACTAGTGTAAGCTTTCTTACACACTGAGTCCTTGCCTTTACCTGTCAGCTGTAACATCAGTTTAACAGTGACCTTCTTAGGCCACTTGGGTGTTTACCTGGTTACCTTTTAAAGAAAGTTTCTTTAAAACTACTGTGTTTTTATAATTAATAGTCTAGCATAGGTTTTGATAAAGTGTACTATCCCTTTAATATGAGAATACTTTTACTTTCTAGAGACAAAGATTATTTTCATTAGCCAGAAAGAAAAGAGCACTGTTCAATTAGCAATAGAGTAAATTAACATAACAGCCATTTTTATTATTAGCCTGATAATTGAAATGTCCAGCATAGTCTCTTACTTGGCTGGCTGTGCCTTGGGTTGCATTGGTGTCCAAGGAGGACGGACATACTAAAAAGAATCCAGGGGAGAGCACTGAGCCGAGAGACAAGGTAGCCTGCTTTAGAAGATTGGTGTGCAGCTGATATCGCAGGAGGTAAATGGTGTTTCTGACATTCTCGTCTGTTTCCTGCTAAGGTTCACACATTTATGGCCTCCACACAGCGTGGAGAGAGGGGCATAGACAGATTACTTTTTAGTTTCCAGTTAGGCTGTAGGAGAGAGAGAGAGAGAGAGAGAGAGAGAGAGAGAGAGAGAGAGAGAGAGA
>JANHMN010000013.1:68933337-68949995 GCA_030674055.1 Rhabdomys pumilio
AGAGAGAGAGAGAGAGAGAGAGAGAGAGAGAGAGAGAGAGAGAGAGACAGAGACAGAGACAGAGACAGAGACAGACACCGAGACACCTACCTGCCAAGTCCATGTCTGGCTCTCTAGGACACCAGCTTTAGAACTGGGACACTGTGCTAGTCCAGGTTAGCCAGTTTCAAGCTCTGTGAGTTTGTGTGGTAGAAACTTTGATTAGAATTCTTAGCCAACTCTTCGGATTACAGTGAGGCCCAAGACCAAGGAAACTGCTGAGAAGCAAATAATTATTGTTAACTTGACATACCGGTTTGTCTCTACAGCCTTACGTAATTGAGATATGTTTTCTATTAAAAATTTTAAATGCTTATTATTATGCATGTGGATGTGTTCAGAAGTGAGAGGAGATTGAGGAGTCCTCTCTGTCTTTCTGAGGTGGGGTCTTGTTTGTGCTGCTGCAGCCGTGTACTCTGTGCCAGCTGGCCTGTGGGCTTCTCTCTGTCTCCCCTCAGGTCGCCCTGGGAAAGCTGGGTTTCAGGTGTGTGCTACTGTGTCAGGCTTTTTATGTAGACTCCAAGCATTGAGCTTAGATCCGTAGGCTTACACAATAGGAAATGCTTTCACCTGCTAAGCCACCCCTCCCACACCTATAAGTAACTCTTTTTAAGAGCAAAGATTATCAACCAATGAAGAGATTTTCTTGAATACTATAGAGTTTTAAAGCAATTTCTAAATACCCATTACTGTCTTAAAAATACGAAGTTTACTGTTTGGTATAAGAGAGTTTGAAAGACCAATAGTTTATATTTTCTTCCATGTGTTTTTAATTTCCTAGCATAGTTTAATAGTTCATTTATATAATCTTAATTTTAGGGTCACTTATATCATTTGATCTTGGCTAAAAATAATCACAGATTTCTTTCTTTGAATCAAATTTATCAAAAAGAAATTTATTGTTGCTGGGGTTTTTTTGTTGTTTTTTTGTTTGTTTTTTGTTAAGCCTAGAAAGTAAACCCTGTGTCCTTCGAACCAAATCAAAAACACAGAAGTTCCTGTACCCACTGCCTCTCCAGATGCTGGGTTCTGGGTCTAGGAGAAAGAAAAAGGGCTCATATAATTTTTTGGTTTCCTTCTTCACCTCCCTCCCTCCCTCCCTCCCTCCCTCCCTCCCTCCTTCCTTCCCTCTCTCTTCCTCTTCTTCCCTCCCTTTCTAAAGGAAACACCCTTTACATAAGCTCTTCAGTCAGTGTACGGAGATCTGTCTCATTCTCTGTGGCGACCATACCATATCCTTTTTTCTTTTAAATAAAAAAGTTTTCCCTGTGGTTGTCTGTCTGTACCGAATGTGTGTGTGGTGCCTGAGGAAGCCAGGAAAGGGTGTGGGATCCCTTGGACTGTAGTTACCAGCAGTTGTGAACTGTGGTGGCTTCTGGGAACAGGACCCAGGTACTTCACTAGAGGAGCCAGTGCATTTACCACGAGCCATCTCTCCAGTCACACCCTTCTTTATGGCTGTGTCTACTCTGCATGCCATTTCCTGATGACAGACACAAAGCTTACAGTGCTTTGGTATGTCTGTGCGCATGTATGTATTTTTGCATTCATACATATGTGTACCCCAAAACTTTCTACCTATAGAATCCTAGAAGTTAAATTATTGGATCCCCACTACATTTTAAGCTAGGTGTAGTGGTGCATGCCTGTAATCCCAGCAGGAGAGCTGGAGGCTCAGGAGTCTGAATTTGAGGCCAGTCTGTACTACAGAATATTTGTGTCATCAAACCAAACCAAAACCAGGACATTTTAAAATTTGCTAGTCATTGCAAATTGCTCTGTATAAAACAGTACTTAGATTTGCATTCCTTCAGCAGTGTACTAAAGTGTTTCTTTAGAATGTGTTAGATCAGAGCTTTGAGGCAAGGGTCCCTCTGAACGTAGACCCCACTGGTTAGCTAGACTTGCTGACCAGCAAGCCCAGGGATTACAGGTGTGTGCGTTCTGTCCCTGCATGTTACACACATTCTGGGTTTACACACATTCTGGGGATCCAGACCTAGGTCCTCATGGCCACGTGGTTAGCACTTTACCCACTGAGCCAGGTCCTCATGGCCACGTGGTTAGCACTTTACCCGCTGAGCCAGGTCCTCAACTTCTGTTTTAGGATTTGTGTTATGATCAAGTTTATTTTTATGTAGCTGAATCTATCCATTTATTACGACTGAGCTTCCAAGCATACTTAAGGCCTTCCATTTTCAGAATTGTTTCCGAAGTTCTCAATGTTTGAAGTTATCTTTTATAGTTTGTTTTTCTTTTACTGGTTAAATTTTTCACTAACTAGTTAATTAATTTATCTGTTCACTTTGCATCCCAGTATCTGCCCCCTTCTCCTCCCAGTCTCCCCGGCCTCCTTCCCTTCTCTGGAAGGGGGTTTAAATTGTTATACAGTGGAAGGAATGAGGTAGGGACCCTACTGGATGCTTTTTCCAAACACGCTGTCTGTCCAGTTGTCCCCGCCCTCTTGTTGAGCTCTCTGTCTGTTGCCCATGGAAATTAAATATGAACTCAACTGAAAGTAGGAAGAAACGTTACCATTGTTTACTGCTTACTATTTTATGTATTTGGCATATTTTCACACTCTGGCACTTCACTGACTGTTCATCTGTTTGCTTTATCTTCTACTACTGTGCAGTGCTGCTCCGTGAGTCGCACTGTCCTGGCAAGCTAGGATTCCGTCCCGTTCCCCTCCAGACAAGTCCTGGTTTTCCAAGATCTGTTTTCTCATTACTAAACTGGGGAAATCACATGTACCTGATCACAGTGACCAGTTCAGCTGTTTGCTTGTTGGCTCTTGACTCAGCTTGTTGCTTAGACTGATAGTTCAGTAATGAAACACAGACTTGTACCACGTACGTCTGTAACTCTGATTGTCCATTCTGACCGTTTCTCTTTGAAGGGCCTAACCATATGCCAATGCAGGGACCTGGACCCAATCAGCTCAGCATCACAAACAGCTCCATGAACATGCCTTCAAGTAGCCACGGCTCCATGGGAGGTTACAACCATTCTGTGCCATCGTCCCAGAGCATGCCCGTGCAGAACCAGATGACAATGAGTCAGGGGCAGCCAATGGGAAACTATGGTCCCAGACCAAACATGAATATGCAACCAAATCAAGGTAATTGTCCACAGCATTCCTGTCCCTCTCTTCCCAGCTCCAGCTCCTTCATACCCCTCCTCCTGACTCAGGATCTCTTTCTTATTACGGGGATGTGTGTTGTGTGTGTGCATTTGGACACATAACATGCATATGTAACTGGAGTTCGTTTAGCATTGCTTGTGTTTAGGGCTGACCACTTGGGATCAGAAAGCCTCAGCAGCCGTTGAGCACGTGTAGCCCTTCATCTAGGTGTAGGGATTCCTTGTGGACTCTTCTCTGTGCAGATGGCCATTTCACCTGGTGGTGTCATGCTGGTCCTGTTTAGGCAACTGTTTTATTGAGATTTCATAGGTACATTTTCCCTGTTGTGTCTAGTAGACACTCTGTCACCGGCTATCCTAGGTGTGTCTGGCTCTTACAAGCAATCTGTTGAGAAGGGGATGCTTTTTAAGACAGGTTTCTTAGTCGAGGCTGGTCCAGACATGTGGAAATTCTGCCTCAGCCTCTCCATTGCTGGGATTGTAAACACAAGCCCCAGTACTGAATGTTTATGTTTTTCTCGAGTCGAATGTATCTTTGTCTTGGTGATTTGAGACAGCCTCTGTCTTAAGTGTGAACCAAGTCACAGTTGTCCACATGAGGAACAACATTGAGCTGAGGCTGCCTTGAGTCTTTTTATTTGTGTTTAGAAATTGCCTTCCAGTGTTTAGTGGGGGTGCACCTGCACTCCTGGCTAGCTGCTTAGCATGCTGGAGTGCACTACAGTTTATTACTAGTCTTAGTGAACTTGTTACCATGTTTCTCTTTTAAGTATCCTGTAAATAATAACTAAAAGCCAGTAAGTGGCGCTCTGTTCTGCTAATTGCCGTGTCAGAGCATTTGGCCCAATGCCACCATAAAGCTATTTCTCTACAAAATGTAGTGAGCCTTACATTTGATGATACAAAAACAGAAACAAAAAAAAAAACAAAAAACAAAAAACAAAAGCATCAGACCACTCAAAGGTACTCAGATGAAGGAAGTTGGGCTTGTGTGAAAATTATTTATAATGTAATATTATAATTTTAAAATATGAATACAGTTATAATTTTGATTAGAGGTGCTTGCTCAACTTACCTGGGACTTATTGAATCAGAGGCTGATTTGGCAAGTGAAAGTTCCATTAAAAGTTGTTTATTTTATTATAAAACCTTTCTTTAGGTAGTTTTTATAACAGTAAGCTATATTTACATCTTTTTTTCTGTTTTAGAGTACACTACATTACAGTAGTCCTTTTTAAGGAAGCCTGAAAAATTCTAAAAATGAAAGGGAACTTTTTTTGCATTTTCACCTCTTAAAAATTTCTTTCAGGACCAAAAGTTCAGTTCTTGGTACTTCCCTGCCTCTAAGTCTTAAATTTAATAAAGGTTGCTTTAATGTTTTTGTTTGCATTGAAAATGGCAAAAATCCTTAGACAAGCCTCATATTTTCACAAGAGAAATGCTTAAAAGTATTGTTTTCTGCCGGGGGTGGTGGTGGTTTATTGTTTGTTAAGATTTATTTTGTGTGTGTGAGTGTTTGCCTGCATGGATGCCTGTGCCGTGCGTGTCTACTGCCTTTGGTGGTGAGACAAGGGCATCCCCAGGAGCTGGAGTTAGTGGCGGGTTGTGGGTGATGCTGGGAGCCAAACCCAGCTCCTCTGTGAGAACAAGTTCTCGTAACCATTGAGCCGCCCCTCCAGCTCCTAGTTTAGTTTGAGATACAATGTTGTTGTGTAGTCCAAGCTGGCCTTCCTCAGCCTGGTAAATTTACCACCATATTTTATTAATGGGGCTTTTGAATCATGGAAACTAAATATTGGTGAAATTCTAAGATGGAGCTCACTGATAGGGTGAACTCTCCTTGTTCAACATCGTGGGCTTGAGAAAAGGAAAAGAAGGAAAGTTTAGTCAAGTGACCCATCACGGTTGGAAAAAAATAACAACTCAGAGTTCTGTGGCAGTTAACTAGTGCATTGTAACATACTGATATATTTGTTACTAATGCATGATGATATTTACGTTTTAGTTTTCTCCTTGCTGGGACTATTTCCACAAGAGCATGCCTACCGCACAAGTATTCTACCACTGAGCCACACCTCACGCCCCCCCCCCCAACCCCGGAGCGGTAGTAGTCTTCTAAACAGGAGCACTACAGGGCAGAGTCTGAATGCATTCTTTCTAGTAGCTTTTAAGCTCATTCCCCCTGCTCCCCTTGTAAATTGCTGCCGCCCCTCCCATCTTTCTCTCTACTTTGAATGTAAAATTAAAGGGAAAAAATTCTCTCCAGATCTTTTTTATTGTAATTTTACTTACTCATATTAAATAAATCTAATATGTAAATATTGTATTCACCTTTATCTTTTAAGTTGTTTAAGAGGTAGAGAATGAGTCTGTTAGCTTACACCGCTGATGCTGATATATTCAGGCCACACAGTAGAGTAAGACAGAGGGGTAGGATTGTGGAATCCTTCGGACTTTAAGGTGCTTGTGGGCTTCCATTACGGTATTTCCTTGTGTGTTTCATTATGCTTGTTCTAACTTGCCCTCCTGCCTGGCTGCCCTCCTTTAGCTCTTGCCTCAGCATCTCCTCTAGTCCCCTCTCCTCTAGGCTCTCTAGCGCCCTCTCCTGGCCCCTTTTCTAATTGGACCTCACGAGTAAAAGCTGCTTTTAGCTTTTAATAGTTTGTGAGAAAGTTTAAATTGATAAGAAAGTTAGTTACAAAATCGTTGAAACTTGTTTAAATATATCATTTTAAATAGCTGCACAAAACTGCATGCCATAGTATCTGCCTCAAGTCCAAGGTAGATGCAGAGACTAGGCAAGCTCACTACAGCCTGGGAGTGTGAACCAGCCTGAGTGACATAGCAAGACTGTTAAAAAACTTTTGACCCCTTTATATTTACTAATTATACTTTTGTATATTTGTGGTTATTGAGATGCATATTAGCAGCAGTTGGTTTTAGATATTATTAAAACAGGTTATATGTGGTAGTATCTGTGAATATATGATAGTATCTATGTATATGCTATAGTAAGATATGTGATAGTATCTATGGATATGTGATAGTATCCATGGATATGTGATTGTATCCATGGATATATGATGGTATCTCCATGGATATGTGATAGTATTTATGGATATGTGGTGGTGTCTCCATGGATATGTGATGGTATTTATGGATATGTGATAGTATTTATGGATATGTGATGGTATCTCCATGGATATGTGATAGAATTTATGGATATGTGATGGTATTTATGGATATGATAGCATTGTGATTGGTATCTACTCTGCTTGTTGAATTTTACACATCTAGAAGTTGAGAAAAATAGAATGTTTTTTTAAAATTTAGTTATTGAACTATAGTTTTAGCAAAATAATCTCCTCTGTGCTGTTTTTGAGCAAGTTTTAGTATTGTGGAACACTACAGTCTGAATGAAACAGACAGCCCAGCATCTGCCTGCGCATCACACTCACTCTTGTCCAGGTGAAGTACTTCAGTCGTCACTTGGAGCCTTTACTCTGAGAGCCGTGTGCGCATGTGCAGACCTGCATGGACTGAGGTAGAACTGAAAGCCAACGAGGTAGGGAGCAGGGCTCCTGTGTGCACAGCCCCATGCCTGGTGCAGAGAGGAGTGCTTGGGGCCGTGCACGTCTGTCTCTTGCACAGCCCCATGCCTGGTGCAGAGAGGAGTGCTTGGGGCCGTGCACGTCTGTCTCTCTGATGACCAGGAATTGGAACTAAATGTCATAATCTGGAAAGATGTGCCAAATGAGAACAGAAAAGCCTCTGGAAATGGCCCACAGTTATATTTGCTAGAAGCAGTATATTATTCATTCACAAACATTAAACGTATCTTTATTTAATAGAATCTTATTAATTTAGTGTTAGGTAAACTCTTTAGAGTTTCACAAATTGTTGTTTTCTGTTAAGAATGTGCTTCCAGAGCTCTGTGAACATAATTCTCTGACTTAGAGTCAAGCCTTGAGCCTGGGGCTTTTGATAAATTGATTAGAATTCTTTAAGTGACGTGGGCCAGTGTGCTTGCTCTGTGGCTGCACACACCCAAACCTGACTTGAGCCCGAGCCTGAGCCTGACCTGAGCCTGACTCTTCTGTGCTTGTGGGAGAAGGGAGAACCAACTCCTGGAAATTGTCCTTTGGGGGCTGGAGAGATGGCCCAGTGGTTAGGAGCACTTGCAGAGGATCTGGGTTCAATTCCCAGCACCCACATGATGGCTCACAATCGTCCATAATTCCAGTTCCAGGGAGTCTGATGCATGCATACATATATACATGCAGGCAAAACACAAATAGAATAAGCTTAAAAAGTTGTCTTCTGACCTGTCCACCCCACACTATTACTCCTGCCTATAATGATGGTGATAAAAGATTAAGTAAAGGACTCTTGTAAAAGTTCTGGTTCAGGAAGTGTTTGCATAGTTTATATCAAACCACTTGGTCACAGTTTTCAGGCTTTTTCTTTTTAGATAGACATAAAAAATTGACATTGGTTTTGAATTGTCGTTGCAGCCATCGCGTTCTGAGTTATTTCTGCTCGCGAAGGCTCGCCTCACTTACGAGTAGAGAGCAAGTGTGTGTGGTTTCCAAGCCCCTTTCGGTTTTGTGACTTTTTGGGAGAACTCTTGGAGCACAACTGAATGCATTCTACATGTAATGTATTAGGTTATTGTCCCAGGGGTACAGATTCACATCAGGAAGAGGTGCAGAGGCAGCATCCAGAAGGGGCAGTGGGATGTTTCTGTTGTCATCGCTCACCTCGCACGGTTCTGAGAAGATGCACATAGTTTACCTGTGCTGTGAACTCCATTGGGTAGAGTTGATTAATAGATTGCCCCCATGATTATCTACATTTAGTTAATACTCCAAACTCAACCTAAGTTTAGGAACTATAGGACCGCAAATGCAGAAATCAAAACAACTGTAGTATATGGGATTGTAGGGGACTGATTCCAGTACTGGTCTCACTACTGTAAACTTAAGGGAGGAGGCCGAAAGTCATGATACATGCGCTAAATTTAAAGTCTTCCATGGGACGTCTTGTTTGGTAAGTAGTGTTTTGGACGACTGGATCGTGTTATCTTTGTTCTTCCTTACCGTCAGGACTGGCCAGTCTTAAGAATATTGCTGATACCATGGTTCTGTGATAAAGGGTTTGAGGTGCATTGTAGCCTTTCTGTTTGTTGTAGTCCACACCAGATCTTTTCTTATAATTCACCAGTTTCTGGTTTAAAAAGTTAACCTCTGATGAATATGAAAACTCTGGAAGGTGTAAGAAGCCTAGAACATGAACTTGGAAACACTGCCAGACTTGATACATGTTTTAAACTATTCCATACGCCTAGTCTATAGGCACAGTGACTTATACTTAGGCTGTTCATAGAAATCTCAGTAATTTTCCTTATATAATTGTTTACTTTTCTTTCCTCTGTTCTCTTTATTCATGACAGTCAGATGCTCTGTTTGCTTCGGTCACACCGTCATGTGTGTTGATTGACTGGCTAGTTATATGTCCCTCACTGTGGCATTGCCAACCCTCAGCTGTTACTTTGTGAAATTGTATAATGATTACACATTTCTCCCTTCCCTCCACCCCCTCCAAGCCCTCCCATACCCTTCTTGCTTTGCAGCCCAGGCTGTAGCTCCAGCTTGGTAGGTAGCTGAAGATGACCTTAAATTCTTGAGCCTTTTGCCTACATCACCCAAGTGCTGGGATATAGGCATGCACGTATCATCAAGCGTGGTTTCTGTCATGCAGGGAATAGCAATGTTCTGATGTAGCCCATCCCCGAGATTTCTTAGGTAGACAGGGCTCTTCACAACAGAGTGTCATTGTGTCATCCATTCCAGAGGTTTTAGAATTCAGTTCAGTCACCAACAGATACTTGCCAACAAATGTCTTTATGAGTCACCATGGAGTCTAGTTCAAACTGTAAGTAATTTTTTGAGGGGTTGATAACTAAAATATGTCCTAGTTTTGTCTATTGCTACATTTATTAATCCATACCATGCTAATTTTTTTTACTTTTTAATCACCAGGAAGCTGAATCCATAATAGTTCTCAGACTAGTTTTTGAAAATGCCTGCAGCACCCATGAGAAAACCAGGAAGTCTTATCTTGCTGCTATTGACGGTCTTGAGGGTGTCGCTAATTCCGTGTTGTGAGGGCTGTGCCCTCTCGGGACCTCCAGAAATTTGGTGACTGTCAGTAGGGCTGAGAATCACAGCCATTGTAAGAAATGATAATAGAAATAAGTAACTGTCTGGGAAGTGGTTTGTGTGTGAAGATATGAGCGGGTGTGAGTATGTATGTGCACGTATGAAGAATGTCTTAAAAATAACACCACTTAAGATTCTTCCCAAATTAATGAACTGTTAACATCTGTATGTTCTTTTTGGTCTGAGTGTGAGCCCCTGAGATGGTTACAATACCTGTCACATCTGTCTGTCTCCCTGGCTCCTTGCCTTGGACCTGGTACTTAATAAGAAGCACTCAAATTTGCTTCTTGACCTTCTTGACAAAATTTTCTTGGAGCTCAGGATTTCAGTAATATAAAGTATAGCAACTGTGGACTAATTTTTTGTGTTTAATGTAGAATTGTTATTGTAGACTGTGTAGTAAGTAAGTTGTCAAATTCAGAATGGATTAGTGTGGGATGGTAGTTTATGTCTATGCAAAATACATGAAAATTGTATCTTACATTAATGAGGTACTATACATATTTGTGTATGTATTATCTACTCCGTAGTATATCTAATATCAACATTATTTATATATAAACAAGGAATGTCTGAAGTGAATAAAGGAAGGTGGTGACTGGCTTGGTGCAGCTGGCAGTCCCGAGGGATAGGGCTCAGATGGCATGGTCTTTCCCGGCTGTGCCTTGTGCTGGAATTTCCTTTCTCCTGGAAGGACTTTGAAGTGAGACAGAATTTTGTTGTGATAGATTGTTGAGTGTTCCCACTCCCCTAGCTATGACTTTCACTTTGGGTCCAGTATACAGATACCGTCTAACTGCACTGTTACTTCTAAGTCAGGAGTTCTTTGGTCATTTTTTGATAATAAACATAAGGCAAACCTTTCATTTCTTGAAAATGAAAATTTAAAAAGCCCAGTCAAGTTGACAATAAATTATGAGTAACAGCATTAAAATTTTTTTAATCATATATTATATCAAAAGTTCATGAATAGAGTGATAACTTGGTGGTTAAGAATACTCGTTCTTCCAGAGGACCCAGGTTCCACTCCTAGTTACCCACATAGCATTTCACAACTGTCTGTAACTCCAGTTCCAGGGATCCAATGGGCTCCTCGGATTGTAGCCATGCTTGTGGCTCATAGCAGTCCGTGCAGGCACAACACCCAACGTTTTTGAGGAGTGCGGGTGAGAAGGTCAGGCACAGAGGTGCACTTTGACCTCCGGCTTGATGTTTGTGATCTTGCCACGTACTGTTAAGTGGATCTTGTTCTGTGGATCCCTTGCCAGAGCGTCCTAGGAAGTGCTGGTGAAAAGCTAGCACCATGCCCTGGGCGTGTGTCTTTGCCAGTCTTACCAAGCCAATTCCATGCTGAAGGGCTCCAGAGTAAGCTTTGGAGAACTTCTATTTACGATAATAAAAATTGGAGAGAAGAGAAAGAATTTGAAAAAAAGCAGACTGCACAAAGGTAGTTAGGAAGATGATAGCTCTGAAAAAGCATTTCTTTCGACAAAACAAGATGGTCACATTGCCAAGGAGGTGAAGCTTTGTGCTCACATTGTCCCTGAAGACTTACGGAAGTGGGCTGCTTGGTTTTTAGATGTTTGTTTAGATTAGTAACGAGTCGTGACTCACCTGTGTCATTGTGGCCTGCAGAACTTTCCCAAGCTCTCTCGTCTTCGCTTTTTGTACTTTATGTCTCTCCAAGTTTAACGCTATGTAAACTGGATGTATGTAAGATGACACACAGTCTTGAGACAGCGGGGTGAGATTGGTAGGTAGGATGAGGGACTTTGTCTCTCATCACCCAGCAGCCCTCCAGGAGCATCTTACACTGCCAGGTGGCAGCTCAGGATAAGATGGCTACTGCTAGTCACGTGACAGACCCTCACTCTGTGTGCTGGAGCAGTGGTACTGGATTCTCACCCTGTAGACTGTGTAGCCCATACCTTATCACAGGCCTTTTCCTGGTAGTTTTTAGAATGGGGAGATGGGGTCAGGTTAGAGGGCAGGCAAGGTGATTTTATTTATTAAGGAACACCACTGTCCTGGAGACGAGAGAGATGGTTCAGTCTTTCTTAGAAAGGACCTTGGTTCATTTTTCAATACCCACATGGCAGCTCTCATATCTGTAACTCCAGTTCTAGGGGATCCAGTACCCTCTTCCGCCTCTGGGCATACATTACAAATGGTACGCAGACACACACATGCAGGCAAAACACCCATACACACGATTTAAAACAAACAAAAAAAACCAACTTTTTTTTTTTTGAAATTTTGCATAAAATTTAAGTTTATAAAATTCAACTGATCTGTTTATGAAGTACTTTTCTAGGCTTCTGCTTACCACTATTGAGTAAGTATCTACTAAAAGGAATGACAGCATAGGGCCAGAAAGATGGTTCAGTGGTTAGAAGTGCTTGCTGCTCTTCCGGCGGACCTGATTTCAGTACCAAGCCTTCACGGTGGGCAGCTCACCACACCTGTAACTCCTGGTCTCCAAATACCCTCCTTGTCTAGCCTGGGCTCCTGCATGTATGCGATTTGCATAAATCATGGAAGCTCACATATGCACAAATAAATAAATCTTTATTCTCCCCTCCACATAGAGAAGGAAATAGAAACCGGAAGTTGATTTCGTCTGTTGGTTTTGTTTCCCTCGCTTTCCTCATGCTGCAGTGGGATGCTTTTGTCAGCGAGATGGTGAGATGATGCATGCCACTAGGAGATGTCTACACCAGAAAGAGCTTGTCTCCATTTTGAGTTTTTAAAGATGACTGGCTCGCTCTGGTGAACCTGAGGGCCACCACTAGGCTTTGGTTGTTTTCCTTATTTGCAGATAAATTTGGGCGTGTGAGCTTTGTGCAAAAACTCATATTTGAAGTCAGTGTTCCTTGTTTGATTACACATTTAGCATATTATGATGAAGAAATTCTTGTATCTATCATCAAATGTTGAACTGTTGTGCCAGAATACTGGATGATGCTGTTTTGCGTGTCCTCAGGTCCCATGATGCACCAGCAGCCTCCTTCTCAGCAGTACAGCATGCCACCTGGCGGTGCACAGCATTACCAAGGACAGCAGGCACCCATGGGGCTGATGGGTCAAGTTAACCAAGGCAGTCATGTGATGGGCCAGAGACAGATGCCTCCCTACAGACCTCCGCAACAGGGTGAGAAGCCTTTGGAAAGTTCCTTGCTTAATGTAAATAACAGTAATGGAAAGGCTTTAAGTTTTAATGAACTTTTTATCTAGGTAAATCCAGGGCTTTTGTTGAACTCCCCTAACACCCACAAAGGTAGCAGGGTTTAGGGTACAGAGGGTCCTGAGGCATATAGGAGCTTCCCAGCACACAGCATCCTTTTGTCTGCTGTTCTCTAGCGAAATACGACATCAGAAACTTTTCTATCAAATTTACTCATTTACTACAGAAAATGCCCCCTCCCTCCCTTTTTTAGAAGCTGCTAAATCTATGACAGAGAACAGAGCCAATTTTACTTCCAAGTGCTTTAATACTAAAGTAAAAAGTAAAAAGAAATCAGTTTTCCACCAGCTTTAGCCTCTGTTTCAGAGTTGTTTTTCTGAGCTGGCATTGTTTGATATTATGTGTATGGTCTTATATTAATGTTATAAATGTGACGTGTGGACCTGCTTGTGTGTGTGTGTGTGTGTGGGAATAGTGCCAAAGCATTGTGGGGAGTCCCCAGCTCAGAAGTAGTCTCTCGTAACAGCAGATTAGAAAGATCGCCTTTGATGACGTAGACAACAAATGATTTATGTCTTGACTGGTTGTGGTTTTTCAGGCCCACCACAGCAGTACTCAGGCCAGGAAGACTATTATGGGGACCAATACAGTCATGGTGGACAAGGTCCTCCAGAAGGCATGAACCAGCAATATTACCCCGATGGTAATCTCTCCTAATGTTACCCTTCCCGTTTTCTATCCCTGCCCAGTATTAATGTAGAAAGCATCTCACAACTTTTTAATGAAGGGTGAAGAAACTGCCAACTTGTTTCTTCATGTAGAAGCATTTGGGTATTGTACAGTACCGACAGGAAAGACCCTGATCTGTAATTAATTCAAGGTATATTTGTGTGGTCACTGTTGGTGCCGTCAGGAGCTGCATTTCATCGCTATAATGTCTCGCGTGTGAAAGAGGATCCTTTCATATTTAGAATTGTTCATTTGAGCCTAAAACAAATGCCACAGATTTCTTTTTCTTATTTTTTGTATTTTTATAGATTTAATTCATATGCTATAAAGTTTACCCATTTTTTACTCTTATGCATTCTATATAAAGAATATAGCTCTGTAATAATATAGAGAATATGGTTCTTATACATTCTATATAAAGAATATAGCTTTGTAATTCTATAGAGAATTCGGCTCTTGAGTATTTTTCCTTTTATTTAAGTTCCATTCTCAGGAAATTTTTGTGCCTCATATGCTTGCTCTGAAGAAAAGCTGTGTCCACAGTATAGCAGTAGATAAGGTGCACAGAATAGACTGAATAAGCAGGGCGTTTGGACTTTTAATTTAGTGGCTTTCCCCTGCTTCTAAAAGGGAACGTGAATTGTAAGAAGTTGACTCTGCCAATGAAGCTACACACTAAGAAAGTCCGTGCAGCGATAGTCTAGGGCACAAGTAGATCTCTAGTAGGCATTTTAAAAATCTTTCTGAAAATTTTGTATTTTAATGTTGAAATTTAATTTTAATGTCTATATATATTCATAACATTAAACATTAATGTTATGAATATATATAAACATATAGAACTGGTAAAATAATAGGTAATGTTAATAGGTTAATAGGTAAATATGTAATAAGTAATATTACATAGTAGTTTGTCTCTTAATGAAGTGTTTTGCCAAAATATTTCATCTGTAGAGTAAATTCTTTGGTTCTTTTTAATGTAATTATATGGCAAAGAAACTTCAGGCTAAAGTTTTAGGACCCCTCGGCTAGAACCTAATGCAGACCAACAAGAAGATGGAGTTTGAGTTCAGATCCGCTGCTTTTCATCAATATGTGAAGCATAAAGGTGTGTCCGCGTTAAGCACTGCCACCAGGTTTACACAGAAGCGTTTGTAATCTGTATCTAGCGCCGTGTCTGCATCACTGGCTAGAGCTGTGTGTCTTTATCTCCGGCTTTCTTGCCGTTGGTAAGCAGAGTAACAGTGCTTTCTCCTCTGCTTAATTATTTGTGGATATATTAAGCTCTTTTTTCTTAAATTTAAGACTTTAATAATAGTACATTTACAGAAGAATTTAAAAGGCGACACACATCTGGTAAATATAAGTAATCTGAGAATAAATTATCTTTTAGAATCGACTTTAAAGCACTACATCGCAAGCCGTTGTATTGGACTTAATGTTTTTGAGTCCTGAACATTTCCTGAAATATGAAGTTTGTCTTACTTTAAACTTTTCTATTAGAAATAGGCACAGTATTTTTGTAACCTTATAACTTAAAGTTATAGTTACTTGTGCTAGCTTGTTCTTAATCTAAGTAGTACCATGTTTTCACAGGTGTGTGTATAGTAGGTCTTGACATGTACAGAGTATTATCCACAATTACGTTTCCTTAGGCAAAATTGAGTATCATCTCTCAGGTCCAGATAATCTTGCCCATAAATACATGGATGAGTGCTTGGCGGAGTCTTTCGGCAGAGGGTCAGGCAGAGAAGGCTTTAGTCCTTGTGGGCCATGTGGTCTCTCTCTCACATTGCAGACCTTTAATGATAGATAGCAAGAGAGACACTGGGCAGCACTTCAGTGAACGGACATGATTGGGTCACAATAGAACTTTTATCTCAGCCGGCCACTGGCCATGGTAAGCTGGTTGATCATATATTGCCAACACTTAGAGTGGCTTGGGGGCTTTCATACTAACACAGTGAATGTGACAAGAAATGTAACTATAGTCCTTCCTCCTAATTAGGCCTTTTTGGATCATTAGTACCATGTTTTAGCAACTGAAGACATTAGTTCCTACATTTTGTTTTTAAGTGAAACATTAAAGAATTAACAAAATAGTCTGGTCTGCTGGTGGAAATTACTGAGTCATAAAACTTAAGGTGTCCTCCAACTCAGGAAATAGGAATTTTATGAACTTTTATGTGCAGAATACTCTAGAAATATTTCTAAAGATGCTTAAAATGACAGCATTGTAAGATACATTTTTACTTGGGCGGCAGTCAGGTGGGTCCCTGTGAGTCTGAGGCCAGCCTGGTCTACAGAGCAAGCTCCAGGAATCCAGGGTGAGAGATCATATCTTTAAAAAAATGGTTTTTTTTTTTTTTGCATCTGAAAATACTATGTATGAAAATACACTTGTATTTGATGCAATAAAATATCAGAGTGTTAGAAACTCACTTTGCTTCTTTTTGGGGTACAAACTCAAGGACCTCATATTTTGTATTGTTTTTAGTGTGTGCTGTGGAAATGGCGACCAGCAGAACAGGGGTTTGACAAAACATGAGAACTTGCATCCTTTGTTCATTCTGGTTTGACTCGAAGTACTTACACGTGAGAGGCCTAAACGTTCTTGTTTTCTTTTTTAAAGTAGAATGTAAGGGCTTTTTCCCCTCAGTGAGTATTATCACAGTTAAGAGGATGCATGTAACATTTCTAAGACAACTGCTCTTTGCCTTGACATAGTTTGCTTGTAATCTCACGGTGAAAGCATTCACGTTGGTAAATACTTGCTAATGCAATTAAAATTATTTTTTATGTATTTCCATTTCTTTTTCTTTTTTTTTCTTCAGTTTTATCTTAAAGTTTAATTGTAGGGTTCTCACTCAGTGGCCATTAACGTTTCTTCCTGTCTCTTGTCGGATTGATGTAGGTCATAATGGTTACGGTTATCAGCAACCGTCGTATCCTGAACAAGGCTACGATAGGCCTTACGAGGAGTCCTCCCAACATTACTGCGACGGAGGTATCTATATACCTTCACACATACACATGCACATCCCTCCTCCAGGAATGGCAGTTCTTGCATAGGACAGTGTCTTCCCATGCAAAGCTCTTGTAGAGTACTAGTGGCTGGCTGTCTGGAAAGTTACAGGGCCCCCCCAAACAACCTTACAAATATTTAGAATGTGTAACCGTGATGTGTCATTTCTAACAGCAGTAAAAAGACTAAAACATTTAAAAATGCTTTTTTGCTCCGTGGAAATTTCCTCTTTGAACATAAATCCATCAACCCCATCCCCCACCCTTCGTGTGTGTGTGTGTGTGTGTGTGTGTGTGTGTGTGTGTGTGTGTGTGTG
>JANHMN010000013.1:68950005-68968121 GCA_030674055.1 Rhabdomys pumilio
TCTCGGCACAGAGCCTTTAGGGAACAGCTTGCTGATCTTGTGTAGCTAGTGTGTGCTCTTGTAGCTGTCTTTAATTTTGTCTTTTTTATTTTGTTTAGCGTAGTCATGATCTTAGGACTGATGCTCCAGTCACTGTAATGCTCGTAATGGCAGAGGCGCTGAAAGAGCTGCAGTTCAACCTTGCACAATTGGCTTTAACTGCAGTTTGTTTGGCCGAAATCCTTCTGTTTGGTTTGAGTTTTTTCTTTGTTTTGTTAAGTTTTTTTTTTTTTTTTTAAATCAATATGGCATTTCATTTTGTTCTTGTATTGTTGGCTGTGCATCTTAGAGGGAAAACCTAAACCACGAATCAGGCAGACTTCTCAGGGCTGTGCTCTCCTCTTCTCCATTTCTCCGGTAGGAAACTCACAGTATGGCCAGCAGCAAGATGCTTATCAAGGAGCGCCCCCACAGCAAGGGTACCCGCCCCAGCAGCAGCAGTACCCGGGGCAGCAGGGCTACCCAGGGCAGCAGCAGGGCTACGGTAAGAGCTTCTTCATTTGCTTGTCTACAAAAGATGTGTCAAGGGTTCTTTGAAATACATAAGTGGCATTTAGCTTTCATTTTATTGTAAATGTTAATCATCTATGTATCTGTTGAGAGAAAGTGGTTTTGTGTTTGTGTGTGTGTGTGCGTGCATGCGTGTGTGAGCACATGGAACACAGTGCACGTGGATAGCCTATATGAGTCACTTCTTTCCACCCTGTGTGTCCTGGAAATTGATCTCAGGTTACCGGGTTTGGTAGTAAGTGCCCTCACCCACGGCATCATCTTCCTCTCCTCTCCATTTTTCAGATGTTCCTTTTAAAGACATAGGAAGATAATCGAGTTGGTAAAAGTGTTTGTTGCTCATGCATGAGGCCCCGAGTCAGAGCCCGAGCACCCACCAGAAAAGTACACCTTTTACCCAGTGACTCAGCCGCTGACGCTGTCTCAAACAGTAAGGCACATTGCATGAGCGTGCACATACATGTGAGCACACACACCATCATCACAGACACATACATGCAGGTGCTCCCCTTAGGTAAACATACATGTGAGCACACACCATCATCACAGGCACATACCTGCAGATGCTCCCCTTAGGTAAACATACGTGTGAGCACACACCATCATCACAGACACATACCTGCAGACGCTCCCCTTAGGTAAACATACATGTGAGCACACACCATCATCACAGACACATACATGCAGACGCTCCCCTTAGGTAAACATACATGTGAGCACACACCATCATCACAGACACATACCTGCAGACGCTCCCCTTAGGTAAACATACATGTGAGCACACACCATCATCACAGACACATACCTGCAGACGCTCCCCTTAGGTAAACATACATGTGAGCACACACCATCATCACAGACACATACATGCAGACGCTCCCCTTAGGTAAACATACGTGTGAGCACACACCATCATCACAGGCACATACCTGCAGACGCTCCCCTTAGGTAAACATACGTGTGAGCACACACCATCATCACAGGCACATACATGCAGACGCTCCCCTTAGGTAAACATACATGTGAGCACACACCATCATCACAGGCACATACCTGCAGACGCTCCCCTTAGGTAAACTAATAATCTGTTGCAAAAGAACTACAGACTAAAGACGGTTCGTTGTTTAGCGGTAAGGTGACAGTTTAAAAGCGAGAAGAATGAATTTTTGGGTCTGTTTGGCATGTATGAATAGTAAGTAGCTTTGTATGAATTTAGATAAGTGATAATTAGGTACATAAGTAACTCACTATAAAAAGTACCTTTTTTAAGTGCAAAGGGAAAGATTATTCAGATACATAAAGACAGCGTTTGTCATTCTAGTTAAAAGGGTGTATTTACTGAATTCGTGTTTCATACAGCATTTAGGAGCACATACAGTGGCGTTGTCTGTGAAATATTCATAGTGCTGTCTGCTTCCTCTGCTTGGCGCACATAGCTCTGGATTTAATCTTTAGTGCTTTGAACACCAAAAAATCCATTACAATTTCTTACTTTAAATAATACTCATTCTCTTTTTATCTCTCTTTCTCTCTCGCTCTTCCCCTCTCTCCCCCCCCTCCAAAAAGTCTACTACAGTGTCTGACTGATTTTAATTTTCTTTGGTTGTCCATCTGTCTGTCCATCCACCCATCCAGTCTTCCATTTAGGCTACTTCCGTTATCTATGTATTGCAAGTTCACGAAAACAAGTCTGGTTGACTGACTGAGCTAAATACGCTGACTTGAGAAAAGCAGTTTTCACTGGGAAAAGACAGAACATTTTTCATTAAATACTGTTTTGTTGACTAACAGGAATCCTAAAGGAGGCCTTCCCGTTGTACTCATTTATAGGCCTTCCTTGTCAAACTGTCTTTTAATTTGGAGTTTTAATAATTTGGTATTCAGTAATTGAATAATTTGGTAGAATTTATTTGAAGTTGAAAGTTGATTATTCTCTTCTGAGTTTCTGCAGTCACTGTTTTTATGGTAGGTCTTAAGTGGCTGTTGGAGGAGACACTGAAGTGTCCAAGCTGCAAGCCTCCGCTGGAGAGCTCCATCTTCTCAGCTGTCACGAGCTGAGTCTCTAAAGCGGACATGCTTGCTCAGCAGAGGTGGTCCCTTCCGTGGGGACAGTTACAGTCTTAACAGTGCTTGATTCTCAGTGTGTAAATTCTCTTCAGGATTTATTTAGTTGTATCTCATGAGGATGAGTGTTTTGCCTGCTTGCATGTATGTGTGCCACGTGTGTGCTCGGTGCTTCAGAAGGTCAGAAGAGGGCGTGGGACCCTGGAACTGGAGTTCTAGGCCTGTAGCTCCAGCTTTCAGGGTGTAACTTTTCAATTAACTTTTTTCATATCACAGCTTGTGGCATTTGGAGACATAAGTTTATTGATGTGGTACAACCCTACCACTTTGGTGATTTCAAATGTAAATTTAATCACACAATTAGAATGTCATTGATTTCACAACCTTAGTCAGAAATTATGTCATTTAGACATGCTTCTGGGTTATAGAGCCAGGACCTGGTCCTGGCTAACCCATAGTTGATCCTGTGGTTATTACTGAGGGGTTGCCTGGGTCCTTGCTTCCTGAGCTTACCTTATCAGCTTCTGGCGTGGACATTTAGCACAGTCATTTCACTGAAGCAGCCAGCAGCCCCGTTTTTGCTTTTACTACAGCCATTAAACTTTGATCTGACAATAACTGTGCTAACTGCCCTTTTCAGTTTAGATACAAGAATTTAGTAATGCCTCTTTCTGGCTTTACCTGAGTGCTTGTTGATGTCGTCTTGCAGGTCCTTCCCAGGCCGGTCCAGGTCCTCAGTATCCTAATTATCCTCAGGGTCAAGGTCAGCAGTATGGGGGCTATAGACCTACACAGCCCGGACCACCCCAGCCACCCCAGCAGAGGCCTTATGGGTACGACCAGGTAAGTTACCTACCAGCCAGTCAGTCTTCATTTCTATGGACTTTCGTTGTTTGTTTGTTTGTTTTACTAATTTCTGAGTTGAGATTTCACTATGTTGTTGTTGGTCTGTCAGCTTCCATGAACTGGAATTTCAGCCATGAGGAATCACATGTAGCCCCTTCTCCTGTGTGCTAGCCACTTCTTCACTCTAAGTAGTACTTTAAGATATTTGAGAAGGCCAGCGCAGTTGTAACAGTCACTCTTGCTTGTAACAGCTTGAAATAGGACAGCAGCTCATTGTCCCCGGGCACACTGTCATGGGGTTGCTCCAGCATCCCTCGTTAGTTACAAGCGCACGCGGCCCCGCTTTTCTCTGCTCCCTGGTGCAGCTCCTTGGCAGTACTTGGACACTTGCTGTTGGAGCTCTGCATCCCAACTTCTCTGCTCATACTTCCACACGTGTCTGTCACCAACTGGTTTTTCTCTACCCTCAGATTTCAGATGTTGAAATGTATCTTATCCTAAGATAGAGTCCCTGGAACCTGGAAGTAGTCATCTGAGTTTTTCTCTTTTTGATGAGACTCCTCAGACTGAGTGTGTGACCTAGGTACTTAGGAGTACTCCCGTGGTTGCTCTGACTGCTGTGAGAATGAGTATTGACCACGGAATGTTTCAGGTTTGTGCGGTGGATCTGCAGTGAGGACATTGTGATAGCTTCACTGTAAGGTACTAAAATGGGGGACTTGTGAGCACGGAACTGTGTGTAGTTTATAAATTAGAGATCTGAGGCTGGTGTAGATGTCACAATTTGAGGATGGTATGTTAACTAGCATTAGAGCCACAAGCAGTGTTTCCTGCCCTGTCAGGCCTGCGGCCCCTTTGTACCTACACTTGGTCTCTAAGCAAACACAAGAGTACAAGAGACAGACAGGGAAAGGGTGAGGTGCACGAGCTTGCTTCTATGCAGGGTAGAGTGGGAGAAGACTGCAGAAATTGTGCCGCGTGTGTGCAGTGCAGATGAGAAGAACACACTGGGTTCCCGAAACTGCAGTTACACACACCTGTGTGCTGGGCAGTGAGCCCTAGTCCTCTGGATTAGCAGCCAGTGCTCTTAACTACTGAGCCATCTCCATCCCAGAGATAGTCTGTCTGAGAGGTAAAATTATTATTGAATAGTTAAGTTACCTTACAAAGACCTGATGAGGGTCCTGGGGAGATGGCTCAGCTGTTAAAAGCGCTTGCTCCACTGGCAGAGACCCAAAGTTAGCTTCCAGTAGTATGTCAGGTGACTCTGCCACATGGGCACTGCATCCCTGTGCCTGTACCCACATACGGAGATACACAGATATACGTAATCTAAGAAAAAAATTTAAAAATTAAAAAAACAGATTAGATAACTTGATACATTTTAAAAGGTGGGATTCTAGTCGTATGCCTGTCGTTCTTGCAAGCATGCTGTACAGCTAAGACACAGATGGATGCTGACGGCTTGTAGAGCACCTGTCTCCATCTCCCTGCTTCTGGCATTCAGTGCTTCTCTGCCTCCGCGTCTTCTTTTGCACCACAGTCCATCCGAACTGCACGGTAGAGCACTTAGGTAGTTAGAGTTCCTGAGCCACCTACTTCACACTTTATCCTACACAAGACGCCGGCTGATGTGTTGTTTTTAAAAATGTGTGTGTGGTGTGTCTTCATGTGTGTCTGTATACTGACTGAGTCAGGGTCTTTCAGTTAAACTCAGAGCCCAGTTCCTTTGGTCTCACTAGCCAGCTTGCTGTAGGATCCTTTGTCTGTGCCTCTGGAGCTCTGGGGCTACAGCCTGTGCATGTCTGGCCTCTGATATATATATTTTTGAGGTTGGATGAGGGAGTGAAAACCAACACAGATTGCTCAGTGCAATAGTGATAAAGTTGTCATGGCAGTTTATATAGTCGATGCAGACACACATTACAGTGGGAAACTGAGAGCAAGCACTTTAAGGTGCATTCGAGCTCTCTGTGTCTGGAAACAGTTCTTGGCCTTACAGTCTTGGTAGCCTCTGCAAACCCTACCCCCGCCCCCCACCCCAGGTTGAATGTTGAGTCAAGCAACAAACCTCATCACCTTATATCTACTAGCAGGTGTTCCACACCGTCTTTCTCAAGTCTGCGACTGTCATTTGGCCCCTGGGTCTGTCCTTCCTGTCTTAGCTGATTCCATTCTACCCTGTCTAGAGTTTGTTCTCCACACAGGACCTGGAGTGATCTGTTAATAACAGTAGCCATGTTCTGACACCTTCCCTCAGTGGTAGCTTCCGTCTTGAGAAGTGTTAGGAGTTGCATGTTGGGCCTGGGAAGAGAGAGCTGACACCTTTCCAGTGTCCTGCCATAGAGTCCCGCTATATGTCTGCAGCATGAGCTGCTTCCCTGCTTCCTCTCCCTCACTCGAGCTGGCCTCCTGCTCTCTCTCATGTGCATCAGGCTCCCTCAGAGCCATTTTGCTTGCAGCTGCTGGCACCTGAACCGCTCCCCCTCTACCTGCAGTTCCTCCCCCCCCCCACCCCCGGGCTTTGTCAGGTGGCTACAGTAGTGAACACTCACTTTGGGTTACGTGGTCTTTGTTTCTATGTTGTAGAATAGCCAAGGGCAGTGACTGATGCCTGTAATCTGACCACTGGAGACATTGAGAGGGACAAAGTGGATCATGAGTTCGAGTCCATCCTCTGGGACATAGTGAGTTGGAGGATAGCCTTGTCTATATGAGACTGTCTCAGTTCATTCAAGTCCATCCTCTGGGACGTAGTGAGTTGGAGGATAGCCTTGTCTATATGAGACTGTCTCAAAAACCACAAACAAAGTAACTTTCTTGAGGATTAATTTACATGTAACAATCTGCACACTAAAGTTGTACAGTTTAGTGTCTTTTAACTGTATATGCCTGTAAAGTCATTATTAAAACCAAAATAATGAATCATCATGCCCCAAGGTTTCTGTGCCACCTTTAAAACCTCCGCTGCATCCATTGAGACTTCCTAGATGGCCACTGATAGCCTTTCTGTCACTATACAGAAGTTTGTATGTTATCTGACTTTTTTACTTTTTTTTTTTTTTTCATATTTTAAATTTATATTTTGTGCATGTGTGTGTGCGTGCGTGCGTGCAATGCAATACAACAGAATTTGTGGAGGTCAGAAGACAACTTGTGACAGTTAGTTCTTCCATCTGTGGGTCCTGGAAAGTGAACTCAGGTCATCAGACTTGGTAGCAGATGCTACCTGCTAAAGCCCTCTTGCAAGTTCAGTCGGACTTCTTTTATTGGCCGTAATTGTTTTGATATTTGCTCATATTGTTGTGACTATGAACAATTCTTTATAGCTAACTAGTATTCTGTGATAAGGCTTCCTAACCAGTTTCAGTTAAATTACCTGAACAGCCAGGTTTAATTCTTTTTGGACACATTTATTTTTTTCATCTAAATACCTAGGTGTGGATGTCACCTGGTAGATGTGTTTAGCTTGAGTCAGCGCTGGCCTGATGCCTCCCTTCACCCCTTGCAGCCTGTTTGTTTCTGCCTTCTACGTGACAGCAACTCAGTGGTGACAAAGCCAGACACACTGATGCCTTTGCAGGGCTTTCACTGCGGCATAGAGAGCATCAGGACAGACTGTGTCGAGAAGCATGGCCTCCGAGCCTGTATCAGTCACAGTTCCCACAGCACAAGGAGTAGTTGTGTTCAGGAAGCACACGGGGACAACATAAGACAGAGATCTCACATGGAGGACAAACTAGACAAACCTCTAGAAGCTGTCAGTGAATGCAGCAGAGGCAATGACTAGGGCCCTCTCCTAAGTGGAGAGGACAGGAACTCCCTAAAACTCAGTGTAAACTAAACGAAGACGTTGTCTTTACTGAGCACACCAGCACCATGGCACACCCATGGAGATCAGAAGATCGTGCTGGACTCACTCCTTCCAGCGTTGGCTCCTGAGCTCAGTCCGTAGGCCTTGAGGCAAGACTTCCCCAGACCCCTTTCCAGTGAGTTGTGGACACCGCTTTCTCCATTAGTGGCTCACTTTGCACTTGCCAGGGGAGAATTTCCCACCAGTGTTGAGACTTGGTGTGTTATAAGTAATCGGTTCATTAGTTAACTTATTTTTGGACAAGCTTTCGTCATATTCTTGGTCTCAAACTTTTAGGGTGAAGCAGTCCTCTTTGACCTCCATGGTGGCTTGGACTGCAGACATAACCATGGCATCTCACTGAAAACCCATTTTCCTGTCCTCTGACATGTTAGGATCATAATAGATATGGTAGGTCAGTTCTTGGTGGAAGGAAACTGGTGCAGAGCTGGGAGCCGTAGCTTACCCTCTCTCAGTTCATGGGTAAGGACACTGAGTCCTTAAAGAGTGTTTTCTGTAGGCATAAAGATACCAGCAGGGTTGGAGTTTGAATTCATTGTTGGGCTTGGGTTCTGTACGGACGGAACAGTGAATGGGTGGATACTGATGTTCCTCGTTTTAAGTGTTATTAGTAAGGTATACGTGTGTGTGTGTGTGTGTGTGTGTGTGTGTGTGTGTGTGTGTGTGTCTGTCTCTCTCACAGAATCTATAATACTTCATTTTGACTGCATTGGCCATGCTTTTGAGAGGTACCTACTCTCCCTGCCACCCCCAGCCCAACCCAAGAGTTACATGTGTGTGCTAATGGGTCCAGCTTTGAAGTTCTAATCTGTCTGGTGATGTAGGCTGTAAGAACCATTTGCAATTGAGTACAATATCAGGAAAATTAGAGTGATAGTACATAAACATTTGTATTTATATAATGGATGTATAGTCACTTTCCTCATATGATGACATGACAAATTATATTTGTAATTTTCTGTGTTAAACCAACTTAGGTTAAGCTGTTATCTAATTCTGGTTTTTGAATTTCTCTTTCAGGGACAATACGGGAATTACCAGCAGTAAAAATGTCCTTACATTCCAATAGCCAGTACCTATTAGTGCCACATTGTCACAGCTCTGCACCGTGGACACCCCCTGGGAAGACTCCTTCCATTCCAACTAGGTTTTGGAAAAACCTTTGGCTAAGTGGCTGCTTCATCAGCGAGTAGCTCTTATGGTTTAGTTTGTAAAGGCTTTCGTAGCTGCCAGTGCACCTGATTTCACATTTCTACTCTAGATGGCAACATTGGACAGAAAATGCATTGACAAGGAATTTGCAGCAATTTCGGAACTGTGCTCCAAATGGACTGTCACAGACTGAAGGGGTGAACAGCTTTGTGTGTTCACGAAGGTTGACGGGGTTTCATACTTTTCCACAGATTATTTTGTAAGGGGATGGGGGAAATGTACACTTTTTACAGCAGCAATATTTTGTCTATTACGTTTATTTCATGTGATAAATATGCAAAGCGGTACACTACACACTGGGCAGAGTCAGATCCCCTGTCAATGTGGAGTGCGGTAGATGCTTGCACTGTGGTGCTCTGAAGACGGGAGGGGGGAGGCAGAAACCCACCACAGGCCCACTGTTAGTTCTTAGAAGAAACTCACATCTCTCTTATCTACCAGATTAACAAGGGCACTGTGGTACAGTTTTTGAGTACAAAGACATTTTTTAAAAAGCTTTCCAGTTTTGTGTATTAAAACCTTTTTGTAAAGATGATTTATAAATACTGTTTTCAAATGCAAGGCAATAATTATGTTGCATCTGTGAACTTTGGCAGGTTTGTGTGAATGAAGAGGGAAGTCTCTTAAAACAGCAATAACTGAAAAGGAGAAAGCAATCAGGGAGCTTAGTACTGTCAGCATGTTTGTAACCACTCAGAGGAGTCAGTGTTGATTTCATCTTACTGTTTTTTTTTTTAACATTAACATAATTGGTTCATGGAGCAGAGAAGAGTAGTCCAGGAGACTTTACACGCTTATGTATTAACTTTCTTAATTGGGCATAAGCAAAGGGCATAAGCACCTTTACGTTCCTCTCTCTTCATCTTGGTTGACACAAGAGGAAATGCTTATGATGGGCGTGTCTGATTCGTACTGAAAGCCTAGAGGTGGCATGTTATGGTTTCTTGTTCTTAAGTACGATACACTTAATCATTATTTGAGACTGATTATTTTAGCTAAATTTGGGGATATGGCACGGGGCAAGAAAACATGTACTGAGAGGTTTCCAAACACATCTATTTACGCATACTTTGAAAATATCTAGCCCAAAGGTAAGTTGCTGTGTCCTCACAGTTGTCTGCATTCAGGGAATATGACTGAATATATAACACGTTCTTTGTAATTGAATTAGTTTTTGCCACTTCTAACTGCAAACAGAACAGAAGGGGTGCCATACATTCAAAGAAGCAAAGCATACTATTCTCAACATACTGTAATGAAAAAAGGGGTTTCAGAGTGTCTGTCTTGAGAGTGTGTGTGTTTAAGGTCAGAGTATAGGGTGTTCTTCAACTTGGTCAGTAGACAGTAGGCATCAAGTGTGAGCAGACGAGGCATGGAAAGCCTTCTTGGGACGGAGGTGCTTGTAAGTTCTGTGCCGGGTTCTTCACCACTGTGTACTTTATTGCTATTTAAAACTGTATCAACTCTAACGAAAGAATAAATTATTTGTGATTTTAATTTTCTCATTTGTTTCTTTAAATTAGATCTCTTTGACTCTCACTGTGTTGTCTAGAGACGGCACTCTGGGCTTTTAGTCCAGTACAAGTAGATGGTGTTTGTATTCTAGGACTTGATCAAAATTCTCTTGCCATGCCCACGTTAATTAGAATTAACTGTTCAGTAATCAGCATGTTGTGTAGGCTGTTTGTTGAAGAATTCTTTCTCTGAAAATGAAGTCCGTGAGGCTATAATCAAGATGACTGAATTAGATAAATGAGTTGAAGAGACAAAATTGTGCTGATCCCAACCTGGTGGAGATACGTTATCTCATTTGAAATGAGCTCAACTGACATTAAGAAATAATTTGTCTTGCCAACCCATCTTCTGTTGTCTTATTCTCCTTTAATGGAAACTAAAATTGCAATTTTAATAAGCAGAATTTCCTCCAGGACTGTCTTCCTGGAGACTGGTGCATTTGCAAGGTTTAATTGTTTTATAACAGTCCTGTTTCGTAAAAGTTTTTAATTGGTGGTGACAAAGATTACCGTGCTCCTTGGGTACCTAGTAAGAACAATAACTTCAGTAGCTCTTCTACCGAGGCTGACATTGTCATATAGAAAAAAAAAGGAGAAATTTCATTTTATCAAATGAATTATAGTAAATACAGTGGCATCCCACGAAATCCAAGAAGTAAAATCCTAACGAGCAGCACGGCTGTTGATAACTCCTTTCCAAATGGACAAGCGTGCCGGTGCCATTGTGTGCGACTGTTAGGTCATTCTGCAGCTTCGCTTGGTTGCACAGCGACCTTCCGAGGCTGGGGACGTGTGCCCCGCTTGCAGCTGCACACCCCAGTTGCTCAGCACTCAGGCCGATCTTCTGTTGTCTGTCTTCCTCCCCATAAGAAGAGGCAAGCACTGTTACTTAAATATTTCAGGAAGGACCTGAAGGATTCCTGTTTTTTACAAAATGCCTTGGACTTTGAAGACTCCTTTGCTCTACAGTTCTGTGTTTTCAGTAGTAACATTCAGATCGGCATCATCTTACAGTCTGTACGTCAGACTGCTGCCTTCTCTTTCACGTTAAACAAAAGATTAACAAGTAAATTACATAAAAGTGAACATTTCTGTAACTATCGCATAAAAGATCCGATTTGATTTTTGATATATAGCCAACATATATGTGAATACATACTCTCGTTTCCTTTCTGACGACAGACTTACGTTTCCCTGTTTGGTGACTACTTTTTCCTCTTTCTTTTTAACTCACCTTTCTGAGCTGCCTTTCATTCTCACACTCATAGACGCGGTTTTCTTAAATTGTCCAACAGCGTTCTTTGTGAGTGCTTTTGGATGTTTGCTTGCGTTTCCTTTCCCAGGTGCTAGCTTTGTTTATATGTTAGTCTCTTAATGTCTTAAAGATCTTTCTATCTGTCACCTTAGCAATTTTGATTATGATACCTTTCTCTGTGTTGAATGTTCTCTGCAGGAAAACAGTGTCTGCAGCCTCCCTAACTTGCACATTCATAGAAGTGTTTTTTGTTTTGTTTTGTTTTGTTTTTCATTTTAAAAATTTACTTCTGTAATTCAGGGCATTAACCCTTTCCCTATATAAATAATCAGTTCTTTGGCCATTTATTAAGTCATTCTCTTGCAGATTTGAGATGCCGTTTTATTGCTTTCATTAACAATTTAAGTAAATGTAAGGTGTGGTAAATAGACATTTCAACGACTAAATAGGTTTATTTAACTAGAACTACTTTATTGCCTCAAAGCTAAGTTGTTCTTTTCCCATAATTTTTTTTTTATTGGATAAAAGGTTACTTGCAAACTTACAAACAGTGACTAACTTCTTAACAGTAGGAGTCATTCAGATATTTTATATAGACTTTGTAGAACACACTAAAATTTATCACTTGTTGAAATGAGAAGCTCTTTGATTTTTTTTTGTACCCTGCTAATTAATTATCTCTATAGCTGCCTCTCTGGATTACTAAGAAAAAAATAAGAAATCAATAAAAAATTTTTATTGTTTAGTAGTCCAAATCTCAGATAGAAAATTTTGTTTTATTGTTTAGTAGTTTGAGTCTCAGAAGCAGATGATTTAATGTAATTTCCATTAGTTCAGTAGAGTGCAGTAAAGAGATTGAAGAGGGGATAGTTTACATACATACATACATACATACATACACACACATACATATACACATACATACATACACACATATATACATAAACACACATACACACATACATATACACACATACATACATACACACATTTTTATATAAATGCAAATGTATATGCCTGAATTATATATGTGCATATATGTTTTATGTCTATGGGTAAATACGTTTTTAGTTTTTAAGGTTTTGGGCTAGAGAGGTGGTTTAACAGGACTGCTTGCTGCTCTTCAGGGGACCCAAGTGTGATTCTGAGACTCCATGTCATGTGGCTCAAAACCTCCTGCATATAATTCCCACCCTGAGGGATCTGACATCTTCTGACCTCAGTGCATGTCATTATGCATGGGACAGTCACTTTTACAGACACACACTCTTATGTAAACATAAAGAGTCATAATAAAAAGTCTTGGAAAATTTTAATGTTTTTCTGACAGGCTCCATAATTGGAGAATTTGGGTAACTGTGATGGTTTTACAGCTAGAGTCATTTGGAAAGAGGGGCTCTTGGTTTGAGAAACTGCCTCTCTAACACTGGCCTGTGGACAGGTCTGGAGTGCATTTTCTTAAGTGGCTGCGGGTGGGGGGTTCCATCCTTAGACTGGTGATGTTGGGTGCTGTGTCCTGGATTGACAAAGTGGGCAGAGCCCTTTAATGGCCACTAAGATTGTCCTGTGTCCTTTGTCATTTGAGTGAATCACTCAATTTAAAAATACTGATAGCAAATACTTCATATTATTTTTGGTAACTGTAAAACTTCATGAACAGCTTGCTTTGTTTGTTTGATGGAGTTCTCTCCTAGACCTCAAAACTGGTGACGTGTTCACTTTTATTTTGGCTTCTGCTACATTCTTACTTTTCCATTCTTACTCTTTGCTTTTTTTTTTTTTTTTTTTTAAACTTTTTGGCTTCCCATATCTATGTGTGTAATTGATTGTAGATAATGTGCTAGCTTTTCTTCGGTTTGAAAAAAAAAAAAAAAAAGACAGCGCTGAACATTGAATTCTACAGCTAAGTAGGGTGCTTAAGGCCTGAAAGTTGTAAAGGTGAGGCCATTTGAAGCATGTTGTGTCTACATAGCCTTATTGGCGGGGAATGAACTTAATAGTGGAAAAATACTTAGAAATTGTATCATCTTTCATATACTACTTTATACATATGATTAGGTTTTTATAACTTAAGAAAACTGACCAAAATATTGTTGATAGCTACCACAGATTTTATTCTTTCCTTATAAGTATACTAGAGAATTCTGTCTGTCAGGGCTTAGTTAAATTAGGAGCAAGGAAGGGTGGTGGTGTTCTTCTTAGACCCAACATTACTACACTCCAACATAGACTGCTTCTTGCTCACTAATTTCAGTCTTCCTTTCTCTCCCCAGATCTTGCTTCACAGCAAGCTTTTCATACTTGAAGCTCTCCACGTTAGTCCTCAGCCCTCATTCCCACGTAAACACAGCCATTTTGAAAACATGAACTGATATTAATTACCCCCTTGGCACCAAAATTCAGGATTTCCTGATGCGGCACGCTAATGTAGAACGCATTAGTGCCAGCGCTGGCTCCGAGGGGTAACGCTCTCTAAATAAACACAGGAATGGTTTTCTCTGTTCACGATGCTCAGGCTCTTCTCGAAGGCATTCATCCTCTTCACAAAACACCACCCCCTGAAGAAGCGTTCGGAGTTTTAATATGATATAGCCAGGTTTTTGTAAAAAGCATTCAAATTCAGGCAGCGAATCTCAAGCACTTAGCACTCCGGTTCGATGGAGTAAACTACCTAAACGTACTAGTGATTAAATGTCTTTGACTGAAGTCTGTTGTGAGACTATTCCGGTTTGTGTTCAATTACCAGTGTCACCAAAAAATGGTTTTCACCTTTAGGCTTAATGCTCTCTAGATATAGAACAAGATGCCTGTGGTTGTGTCTTGGCTCGTTTAGGGGTATGTATATGTGAATATTTCATGGGGTGGGAGGGGTTGATTGAGAGTACTTCCTTTATGCTCTATAATACAGTGGTGTAACTGCTGCTGTTTCCTGCTGCTGCTAACGGGAAGCTAAGAGAGTTAGGTCTGACCAGCCTCAGAGAAAACAGAGCATCTGTGTGGACCAAAAGGAAGCAGAATGTGAGCAGCAAGAACATGTAAAGCAGAGGCTGTGAAGCTGGAGGTGGCGCTTGGGGAATTGTCCTCTATGGATGGGTTGAGACTGAGGCCGGGGCTGCTGAGTGGCTGTCCAGCTTTATTCCCTTTTATGAGAACTTAGTTGTTGATTACCTGGCCAACATTGAGGAAGCAGAGCATAGTGAAGGAGAAGGTGGAGACCTAGGATGGAGCTGTGCTGTGCTGGAGCTTGCACAAGTGAGTCATGCTCGAAGTCTGTCAGCCAAGCGAAAGGGGCGGGGCGGAAACAGGTCAGAGAACAGGTAAGGTATGTAGGAACTCCATTTGGAAATATTGTAAGTAAAAAAAAAAATACAGTTATTGCAAAAATGCTCAATTGGTGTGAATTATAGGCTGGAGATGAAGAGACAGTTTGGTTGGGTGTTAGATGATAATATGAGAAATTGTCCTAGAGTACCAGGAAACATTCTTTTAAAAAATACAAAGGAGGACGGGCAGTGGAGGCTCACGCCTTTAATCCCAGCACTTGGGAGGCAGAGGCAGGTGGATTCTGAGTTCAAGGCCAGCCTGGTCTACAGACTGAGTTCCAGCACAGCCAAGGGGCTACACAGGGAAACCCTGTCTCAAAGAACAAAAAAACAAAAAAAGAAATCATATGCAAAAAATACAAAGGAGCAATTTAGACATAGGAAAGCTCAAAGCAGAGTATCCATACAAAACCTCTAGAGGGTGTTGGTTTAAAAACCAAACCAAACAAAACAAAACAAAAACAAACAAACGAAAAAAACCCCAGAAAACCAAAACAAGACATGAAGAAAAGCTGACAGTTTCCTACAAATGAGTCCAAAAATCTGTCATAAGTGCCGTGTAGTTCATTCAGATCGGGTAAAATGATCTCTTCACATCCAGATATTACATTGGTGCCTGAGAGGGGAAATGTGTACAACTGCTGGAAAGAAACAGTCTGTTAACCTGTTAAGTAAAACGTGGACAAGAATTGTCTACAAACACAAGAGAACAGCTTATCAGCTCAGAGTTAGGCTTCTGTGTGAGGAAAGGCAGACATCTTAGACTCAACAACGACCAAGAGGATTCCTCATCCGTACATGGTAGGTGCACTTATATTGACAATTATCTAGAGGATAACTTTAAACTAGAAATTATATGAAGTTGGTGAAGTACAGTTTTTTGATAGGAAACTTTGAGGTTTGTAGAGATGATAAACCTAAATGTGACAGGCTGATCACCCGAACGGCTTCAAGTTCTCACCCCTCTTGAGTCCCAGCCCTAGTACTGAGCCCCTTACAGTCCTCTTCGCTGAAGGAATAGACCTGACTTTTTGGCACTTTAAAACCACATTTGGACATGTGACTTGCTGTGGCCAATGGGATGTTAGCAGATGCCTACTGAAGCTTGTGGAAGTTGTTTCTACTGTTACTCTGCCACGGCATCTTCTCAGGCTGCTGTGGGAATGGACTAGAATAGCTACACAGGTTGAAGCCAGTGGGCATAGCCAAAAGCTACCAACTGCCAGACAAAGGCTGCCATCACCTGGCCAACTCTGGAAGATGTGCAGGTCCAGCTCCCCAGGCTGTATTCTGTAGGCATTGTGCAAGCCACTGATTGTATGTGTGTTCATTTTGCATCAGTAGTGTTGGAGTAACATTCAAATGCTACAGGGCAATATGAGAGTGTGGTCAGCTCAAAAGCTGAGGGCGGCTTGTAAGCAGATCACTGGAAATCTCTAGATCTTGCAGTCTTTCAGGTAAGATAGTAATGTTAAAGGGTGAAAAGTAAACGTAAGAATCACATAAAGGCAAGTTCAGAAATTTAGCATCAGAAGAGAGGAAAGGAAGAAATCGAGAAAAATGTGTTCATACGATGAAAGTCCTGAATGAGGGGAAATGGTAGAAGGAGCTTCAGATATCCTGGATGGTTGTGGCTCAGTGGGTATCACTTACCTGGCATACACAGACTTGTAGGTTTGATTCTCAGCATTGTAAAACTGACCGCTTTTTATGTGAGCCCTAATATAATACAGCGGAAGTGCAGAAAACAGGTAAGTTCAACTTAGAGCAAAACATCGAGGATACAACTGTGAGTGGCACAGAGCAAAGACTTAGACGCACAGTATAAAACTGGAGCCACAGCGGGAGATGAATCCACTCTGGGTGAGAACTCAGACAGTGGATAAGTGACGTCATGGGATAGTCTACCAAATGTCACCTGGGTCTGGTGTGCTGTAACAACAGCTGCTGCTCTGGAGACTGAGGCAGGAGGTCACATATTCAAAGGTCTACTTGATCAACTTAGACTCTATCTCAAAGTTTTAGAAACAAGGCGGGGATGCTCAGATGTCGCTATTGTAGACCACTTGCTGATCATTGTGTGAGGCTCCATGTTTAATCCCTGGGACTGAGGGAAGATAAAAACAGAAACAAAGACCATGCCAATGGAAGTGTGCATTTCTAGAAACTTCATTTAAAATGTAGAAGAAATTACTTTGGTATTTTTAATCTAACGTATAGCCATAGTGCTAGTTCAACATCATGCACATTTATGAGACATTCTGTATCCTTTGTATGGTTGGTATAGCACCACTAGTATTTTCTTCTAACAGTCTCTAGCCCAGCCTCAGGTGCTCAGCGGCCACATCTGGCCAGTGGCTGTGACATGGGAGAGTGACAGTTCTGAGAATCCAGTAGGTCAAGCAGAAACTACACTTGATAGTGCAGCCTTCTCAAGTACACACAGTACACTTTTTAAAAAACTGACCTCTTGCTGACTTAAAAGCTGCCTGATCACAATTCAAAGGCTCAGTAGGATATAAGCCACTTTCTCTGATAATATATGTGCCAGGATTCTTGAAAATGTATTATTCAGCAGCTTGTGCTCAAAGAAAAATCAAGCATTTAGAAAATTTGGAGATGCGTTACACTGAAAGTTGTTGGCCAAAACCTATATTAGTAGTAAGCAATATGGACTGCATATTTAAAAACTTAGGGAGGGTCGAGGAGATGGTTCTGTGGATAGTCAAATGGGCAGGGTGAGCTGGCTAATGAGACTAGCCCAGCACACCGTTCTGGGTTCAGTAAGTGAACTGGAGAGCAATGGAGGAAGACGCCCCATGTCAACCTATGACCTCTACTGGCATTCATACACATGCATGCACATGCATGTGCGCACACACGTGAACACACCAATACACAACATGCATACACATTTGCAAAAAAAAATGAAAAGAGATGATAGTGAAGTCCTTAAAACTGAATTGAAAGTTTTAAATGCCTTTAGTTAAAATTAGAAAACAGCTGGAGAGATGACTCTGGTTAAGAGCATTTGTTGCTCTTGAAGAGGACTTAGATTTGGTTCCCAGCACCCACATGGTGGCTCAGAAACTGTTGTAACTTCAGTTCCAGGGGAGCCAACGTGTTGTGCACACATGCATGCGTTTAAAAGAGACTGAAATTCAATTCATGAATGTACATGAGACCAAAGCTAGGTTCAGGTAGTTATGAATATTTGGAAACATTTTTGAGGGAATAATAAAGACAAGAAACATGCAATTTTAGAAGAAGAAGGAGAAGGAGAAGGAAGAAGAAGGAGGAGGAGGAGGAGGAGGGGGGGAGGAGGAGGAGGAGGAGGAGAAGGAGGAGAAGAAGGAGAAGAAGAAGAAGAAGAAGAAGAAGAAGAAGAAGAAGAAGAAGAAGAGAAGAGAAGAGGAAGAGGAAGAGGAAGAAGAAGAAGAAGAGGAAGAAGAAGAGGAAGAAGAAGAGGAAGAAGAAGA